>CAMZMU010000052.1:9984672-10584672 GCA_947311845.1 Poa pratensis
GGCTGCCGAGGCCGAAAACGTGGGTTGCCAGTCCGGAGTCATAAAAAATGGTTGTTCGGCTAGAAAATCGTGTGTTATAGGTCACCGAAGACCAAAAAACTGCCTTGCTGGCTCCCAAGGCCGAAAACGTGGGTGCCGGTCCGAAGTCATGAAAAATGGTCACAGGTACCAAAAGCTGCCTTACCGGCTCCCGACGCCCGGCGCAAATGCAGCAGCTAGGAAACGACGGTGCTGTAGCGCCTCCCTGCTGGAGGAGATCTAGATTATGGTCGAAGAGAAAAAAAAGTTGAGGTAGGTAGGTAGGTAGGTGGTGGACCTGACACGTGGGGTCCAGATGTCAAGTCCACATCAGCATAAGGTCATGCCAATGTGCAGTTTAATGCTGCTAATTGAGTTTTGGATCTCAAGTTTATTGATTAGCTAATTTAGATCGAATTGTGCATTTTAGAAGTTTAGGGACCTAAATGACACCTCGTGATAAGTTGAATATCCGACCATAAATTTATCTCTATCGCAAACACCTGCCGTCGTTCCACAAGGCACGCTCCGCTCCAGCTTGAGGATCGGAAACCGCCTCGCCGATTCGGACAAACTGAAGGCCGCTTCTGCTCTCATCGCACGGGCCATGGGCGGTGCGCAACCACCTTCGTCACCAAACACCACAGACGGCAGCAGCACAGCCCTTCAACTCCAACTCCCGCCCGATCGCCCACGTCCTCTCAGTCCAAAAGTTCCTCAAGAAGAAGCCGGCATCCACAGCTCCTCCTCCTCCTCGATGCCGCGCACCAGTCGGCGCCCACGCCAGCACCACCCGGCTTCTCTCCCAACGTCAACCCATGGACGGGCATGGTTCAAGTTTGGCCGTTCCCAGTTCACCATCGGCGAACAAATTAAAACTTATTGAACTCGATGTTCAGTTGTTCACTTGCTTTATGCGAGAGAAAGTAGCTCTGGGTCAATCCCGCGTTCGTTCTAGATGTGCCCACAGCCCAGCAATTTGCGAACGTCATGACCAAGGAATTGCCAACCTCCAGCATTGAGGATTTTAGCAACAGTCTCTCTGTGTGTCTCTGCCAACATACATATGTACCTGTGTATATACTTCACGGCAATGATCAATACAGTGTGGTTGCTGCAATCTCTGCCTCTCTCTCGTTCGCTTACAGTGCACACACGGCGTAGCACCGTTGGGGCGACCACCATACAGCAACATGGATGCTGGGAAGACGCGGATGCTATTATATTATACCAGGATATGGATTTATAAATGAACCATTCCACTTTAACATGGATCTGTTTTATTCTTAAGAAAACGTACAATCTCTAAAAACATCACTGAACATTGCAAAGGGGAAAAGGCCTAGACAACGGGAACACCCTTGTTGGCTAGCCATCTTATTGTTGGAACTGCGGAAATTGGAGGAAATCAAACACTCTGATGAACATGCAGGTAGCTGCAGCAGGGTCGAATACTGAATGATTTAGATGGTGTAAACACCAATCGTGTTGACGTAAGTGGAGTCAGTTTTTGCAAAGAAGCCCACCACGGTCTCACCATCCGGCACGGTATAGTGGAAATATGGATCGCCGTGTTGTCAATTCCAAAAGGACCATAAGTTTTGTGGGTGGTGACGATCTCAAATTTTGACAGCCAGAGGCCTCTTTTAGCCCCTTTGATCTCCTTCACAAACTCTGATGGGCCAAACGTTATCTGTAAAACAGCACAGAATTAGTGAAGAGGAGTTAAAAAAAGATATATCATCAAGTATTCATTAATTAGGTGGCGTATATATAGCTATTTACTAACTCCATCCCTCCTAAAAAGGTATAATTTTATTATTGTTTCGTGTATCGTCGATGACGTATGTTTTCCTGTCGCCGCAAGCACCCTACTAGTATACTACTAATTAAGCAAGTATACGTGTACTCTCTCTGTTCTTTTATTTCATAGGTCGCAGTGCTTTTAAGTCAAACATCACTATCTTTAACCATCTAATCAATTTCAAAACATCCTTATAGTTTCGCAACATATATATGAATAGCAAACATAGAATTGCATCGTCTTTTCTAAGATGAATGAAGGCATGAACCAACATGATTTGCAAAACAACCGCACACACACACTAGTAAAATATGAAATCTACTCACTTCCTTCTTGCGCAGGAGATCAGAACCTATTTTACCCAAGTACCAGGGTGCGGATTTGCCCATCTTCGTCAACATAGGAAAATTGAAACCCTTCAACTGCACCAACATGGTAGATTGTCACACTTTCCAGACGTTGGGATTTGCCTTCCATTCCCAAAGGATGCCTGTATTTGCACCAACTGTTCCTCTCTTTGTAGGTGCAGGGACCTGAACACGAAGGACCGTGCATCATGAGTGTTGGTTTTAGGCCAACAAAATGAGAGAGAGAAGAAATAAATAGAGCCGAACAAGTTATCAGCCAAAAAAGAAGAGTCCTCCTCCACCTTTTCCTCAACCCCTTTTATAGGCGAGGTCGCAGATGAGGTCCTCTTTATGTCCCATGGTGAGGTTTGTATTTACAAAAACATCACTAGGAGCTACAAATGGACCCTTGGTGGGTTATTTACAAAAATGCCACTAAAGGCTACAAATAGCCCCCACATATATAATACAAAGTGATAAGATATTGGAGACCATAATATATAATGCAAAGTGGACGACCTGGAATTAATTACATGCTTACCTTCTTCATGCGGCAGAAGAATTCAATAATAAGCTCTTGTGTTAATTGAGGGTATATATATCTGTATAGTCTTCTGTTGATGATACCACGCGCCATTGCGAATTCACCGGTCCCACCTACAATGGCCCACTCATTGTCTTCATTCTCATCATTAGCTCCCATAACCTGAAGAGTGGACCCTTTGAACCTGCATGCACAATGAGTGGTTTCATCCATGTCCCAAATAAGACGGACTCCCATGCATGTATTATTATTGGCCTTACAGCAGGTAGAATTAGAACCGTACAACAAAGCCATTAAGATCGACCTTAAAATAAAAACAACGGTAAAACAATGCCATTAAAATAAAAACCGTACATCGAGTTATTCTACGTACCTTTCGACCTCAAACTCGAGGTTGAACCAATGGTACCATTTGCCGGCAAGTGTGTGCATGCCGTGCGTTTGGGCAACCAGTTTCGCCTGGGCCCCAGGGCCATCATAGATCCGCCAGTTGTTCGCAGCAGTTTGACCTAGCCCTTCGCGCTGTATCACGTTTGACTGATTCGCGTTCCAGCCAGCAAAGACTTGGTGCAGATACAGCTTGCCGACATTCACCTTGGCGTTCTCCACGATTCCACCGAAACCACGAGTGACCTTGAATTTTTCGTCGGAGGCGACGACGCCTATGGCGACGCTTCTGCTCACTGTGGGGAAGCTTCTGGTCACCATCTGCATGGCGCCGTTGGGCTCCATGGTGGGGTCGGAGACGACGTCGGAGGTCTCGATGGTGGGATTATATTCATCGGTGGGTGTGGCCATTGCTAGCGAGCTAGTGTACGTGGTGGTGCTACTTGACTCAGATCAACTTGTGTACTTTCTATGGAAGCTGATACAACACAGGTATGTGCGTGCTCCTATTTATAGCCCCGGCCGGAACTGCAAAAGCCAGCTTAAACATGTGTATTGTGGGGTGCGTCAGCAAGGAGATGGCGTGCGGCATGTCGGAGCGCCACGCAGTGTTGTGCGTGTGGTGGGACCTCTACAGCCCCCGCCGACACGAAAGAACCCACACGTTAAGCTAGCATTGCTAACACGAAGAACACGAAACTGATGGATGTAGGGCTCAGAGGCCCAAACTAGCTAGGAATTAGGAAGTATCTCTCGTGTCCCTAAGTGTTTTGAGTGTTTAAGTCCGTAGAGGTAATGAATTGTGGTAAGAATTAAGATTTCAGAATCAATTATAACATACTTCGCTGAAAAAAATGATATTTGCAATGAATTATACTACCACATTTTGGTATAAATTAAGATTTCAGAATCAAATACAATACTGCGCGGTACTCAACAGGTTGAAGATTTGCAGATGTTCGTGTTGCCTGGATGACGGAAGCCGTGCAAATCCAACCATGCATGGGGACCGATGTGGTCGCCTCGTGCTGGCGTGAGCTCTGGAACAAAATACTGGAGCATAAATATTTGTGAACAAAAGGCGTGATCTCATCGTTTACAAAGAAATCTCTCTCAAGTTTAAACTCTCTTCTCTGCACCTATCTCTAAATCGCTATCCTCCTTCTCTCTCATTTTCCCTGCTGGCACCTACCTCCTGCTCTTTTCTCTCCACAGGGCAGAGCGCCGCCATCTCCCCTGTCCTCTTCTTCCTGCTTGATTCCTTCTGCTAATTATTCCATGACTAATTAGCAATTAACTGGAGCTCCTTTTAACCTATCAGCAAGAGCAAACAGCAGCATCATTAACTCTCGTACTACCTCTCACTACCTAAGCAACACAGGACGCGCATGCGAAGCATATGCCCGAGCTCCTGCTCCCTCCGTCGGTGGACACAAAATATCTCTCGGATCCGATGCTTAGTGGTCAAAAGAAACAAAAACAAAAGATCTTCTCTCTCTCAGCATGCAATTAACGCCCCCTCCTCCTCCTCTCTATGTCGGTGGCCAAAAGGATCGGAGCAAGGAACAAGCAGAGCGGCCAAAAGGATTGGACTACATGGGCACAAACTAAAAAACGAGGTGGTGAACCACCCGTACTTCGTAGATGCGCTAGGTTTCAAAAAAGTGATATTTGATAGTCACAATGAAAGGATGTTTTTGGAATTGTGATGGGTTTAGAGATACGGCGAAACATTGGTACATTCATGAATTAATAAGAGAGCACAAGTTAGTTTTCTTTGCGATTCAAGAGACTGATCGGGATAATTTTTCAGCTCCTTTTTTACGTTTCTTGGCTGCGGGTTGGACTTTGCTTGGTACTGTCTACCACCACAAGGGAGGTCAGGCGGTATTCTTGTTGGTATCAACTTAGAAACTCTTTCGGTTAAAGGGGTAAATAATGGGGATAGGTGTGTTAAGTTTGATCTTACTTCCAAAGGGACGGTTTTGAATGGTCCTTAGTAACGGTTTATGGAGCGGCTCAAGATGAGCACAAACAAGAATTTCTAGCGGAGCTTGTACGAATTTGTGAGCAGTCGTCCAAACCTTTGCTGATTGGTGGTGACTTTAATATTCTACGTAGAAAGGAGGACAAAAGTAATGAAAATTTCAATTCTAGATGGCCATTTTGTTTAATGCAATCATTGAGAGTTTGGAGTTAAAAGAAATTCATCCTGTCCGGTAGACAATATACATGGGTTAGTCGCAGGGACAACCTACGTATGAAAAGCTGGATAGGATTTTGTCAAATGTGGAGTGGGCACAAAAATTTCCTTTAGTAACGGTCAGGGCGTTGGAACGAGCAGGTTCTGATCATACTCCTTTACTACTTGATTCTGGTGAACAAGCTCACGTGGAAACAAGTCTTCATTCTCGTTCGAGCTATCCTGGCTTCGTCAAGAGGGTTTTGTTGATCTAATTGCTAGGAGTGGAATTCGGTTACCCGTGGGCACTCTCCTTTAGAGAGGTGGCAAAACAAGCTTCTCACCTTAGAAGTTTCCTTAGGGGGTGGGCAAAAAATCTCAGTGGGGTATATAAAAAAGAGAGGGACAAACTTCTGCAAATTATGGGGTACTTGAGGCTAAGGCCGAAAGCTGTCCCCTGGATGATAGGGAGAAAGAAGAGTTAAAAGTTGCTAATGATAAAATTGCCTCACTTAGAAGAAATGAGGAGGCCAAGTGGGCACAAAGAGCTAAGGTGAAACATATTCAGGAGGGTGGTAATAATACTAAGTATTTTCACTTGATCGCAAATGGGAAACATAGAAGGAAAAGGATCTTTCAATTAGAACAAGAGGAAGGTATCGTGGTTGGTCATGAGAATTTAAAAATATACATCACCGAATTTTACAAAAAGTTGTTTGGGGCGCCGGAGAGTAATTTCTTCTCTATGGAAGAGTCCGTAGTAGAGGATGTTCCTCATTTGTCGGAGGAGGAGAATAGAATTTTGATAGCAGATTTTTCTGAGCAAGAGGTTTATGATGCAATCTTTCAAATGGAAAAGAATAAAGCGCCAGGACCGGATGGTTTTCCGGCAGAATTTTACCAGAAGTGTTGGCATGTTTTAAAAACAGATTTAATGGAAATGTTTGGTGAATTCCACAAGGGACGTTTACCACTCTTTCAATTAAATTTTGGCACTATTATCTTGCTGCCAAAAAAGAAGATGCGAGTAAAATCCAGCAGTACCGCCCCATATGCTTGCTTAATGTAAGTTTCAAAATTTTCACTAAACTGGCCACTAACCAGATCACCAAGGTGGCACACACGGTGGTTAGGCCAACTCAAACTGCGTTTATGCCCGGACGACACATTTTAGGAGTTGTGGTGCTGCATGAAACTATACATGAACTTCATAGGAAAAAAACTTGATGGTGTTCTTAAAATAATTTTGAAAAGGCCTACGATAAGGTCAAATGGCCATTTCTCCTACAAGCTCTTCGGATGAAAGGTTTCCATCCAAAGTGGTGTAATTGGGTTAAAGAGTTCATTAGTAGGGGCAAGTGTGGGCATAAGAGTGAATGATGACATAGGGCATAATTTTCAAACGTTAAAAGGCCTTAGGCAAGGCGACCCGCTTTCTCCAACTCTTTTTAATGTGGTTGCGGATATGCTAGCTATTCTGATAAACAGAGCAAAGGAAGATGGCCAAATTGGGGGACTGATTCCTCATCTAGTCGAGGGAGGGGTCTCATTATACAATATGCGGATGATACCATTATTTTCATGGATCACGATATAGCTAAGGCGTTGAACATGAAATTGATTCTTTGTCTCTTTGAACAATTATCGGGGCTTAAAATTAATTTTCACAAAAGTGAGCTCTACTGTTTTGGACAAGCCAAAATAGTAGAAGCACAATATATTCAGCTCTTCGGGTGTGAGGCTGGTGCTTTTCCTTTCAAATACTTGGGGATACCGATTCATTTTAGAAAACTGAAAAATGGTGAATGGAAACCGATTGAAGATCGTTTTGAGATAAAATTAAGCAGTTGGATAGGTAAACTTTTATCATATGGGGATAGACTGATCCTTATTAACTCGGTTCTAACTAGTTTGCCCATGTTCATGTTATCATTTCTAGAGATCCCAAAGGGGGTTCGGAAGAGGCTAGATTTTTATAGATCAAGATTTTTTTGGCAGAGTGATGAACATAAAAAGAAATATCGCCTCACTAAGTGGAATATTTTGTAGACCTAGAGACCAGGGTGGGCTCAGGTTTGAGGTACTAGACATTAAGAATATGTTTGCTTAGCAAATGGTTGTTTAAACTCATGAATGAACAAGGGGTGTGGCAAGAATTATTGCGCAACAAATTTTTGTATTCCAAGACATTATCTCAAGTCGCAGCTAAGCCTTTAGATTCCCCTTTTTGGAAAGGTTTGATGCAAGTGAAGGACGCTTTCTTCAAACGTGGCTCCTTTATAATTGGTAATGGAATGAACACAAGGTTCTGGGAAGACGTGTGGTTAGGGGATTTGCCACTAGCTCAACAATATCTTCGCTTTACAACATAGCCAACCGAAAACAAGCTTTGGTGGCTAACAGTTTAACTCAACCTTTGAATATTACTTTTAGAAGAAACCTTTCAGGGGGCAGGTGGGACAATGGTTACATTTAGTTAATCGTCTCATGGAGATTAATCTTTCGGTAGAGCCTGATAAGTTTGTGTGGGGCTTGACGAATTCGGGAGTCTTTACTGTCAAATCTATGTATTTGGATTTTATGAATGGTCACACTAGGTTTCTAAAGAAGTATATTTGGAAAATAAAGGTACCACTAAAAATCAAGATTTTCATGTGGTTTCTATACCGAAAAGTTATTTTAACGAAAGACAATCTCGCTAAAAGAAATTGGACCGGTAACAAGTGTTGTTCCTTTTGTGACATTGAAGAATCGATCCAACATTTATTTTTCGAATGTCCGTTTGCTAAATTAGTGTGGCGAATGGTACATGTAGCTCAATATTACACCACCTAAAAACATTTCCACCTTTTCGGGATTGGCTGCATGGCATAGAAAAGAAAGAGCTAAAGTTGATTAGAGTGGGAGTGTGCGCAGTTTTATGGGCTATGTGGAATGTGAGGAATGATTTTGTTTTTAATAAGCCAAAGAAACCATCTTTTTTGCAGGTTATCCCTTTAACTACTCATTGGATCCATTCATGGTCTTATCTCCAACCAGTGGAGCTCCGCCAGGTTCTGGATTCTGGATGTACCGATTGGAGACGGTCGCCAAGGACTTCTACAACCGATCGGGCTGGCATTTTGAGAAGAGAATAGCGCTATGAAGTCGTTCGTATGTTTTCAGTTTTTTCGTTGGTTGATACATGTATCGACCCTAAGCGATCCGTGAGCTGTAACAGTGTTTTGTACTCTCATAATTTAATAAAGAAGGCCGTATGCATCTTTTTGATGCAAAGCCGGGACCCCCTTTTCTAAAAAAAAAAATCAGCTAGCGGTACTTTTCTCTCAGAACTAATATTCAACCACACCACCAACTAGACAGCAGTATTTTTCTCACAGAATAAATCAGCACCAGTCATTAGCCAGCCGAACAGGCCCGCTTGCCTTCCGTCAACCAGTGGAGCAGAACCAATGTTTTCGAATCTGTTATGCATCAGCCACTGTGCACACACACAATGTGGTCATTAATTTTAGATTACGTGTAGAAAACATATCATGATTCTCGATTGGACTAGGATACTGTAATGTTAGCCTCGTAAAGGTTAAACGAGATTTTCTTTGTTTTGGTACTTCATTATTTAATTATCAAGGATGGATTCTAAGTTAGGTTTTGGGAAGCCATATGCTTGGGCAACAAGACTTGCGTAAACAATATCTTTCTCTATATAACATAGCTCGACACAAATAAGATACTGTTGTAGAGGTACTAGGTGTTGCTCCACCTAATCTTTCATGACGTAGAAACCTAATAGGTCAAAAATTAGTTGAGCGAAATAATCTTTTGTCACGTCTTGCTAATGTTGTGCTGAGCCAAGATGAGGATGAATTTCATTGGAATCTAAACCCCAATGGACAATTTTCGGTGAAAGCAAGGTCCCCAATATAAACAAACGAATCTGGAAAATTAGAGTTCCTTTAAAGATCAAGATCTTTCTCTGGTACTCCGTAAGGGTACAATATTAACGAAGATAACTAGCTAAATGCAATTTGACTAGGTAGTAAGTAATGTTGTTTTTCTCACAAATATGAGACAATTAGATAGCTATTTTTTGACTGCCAATTTTCTCGGGCTGCATGGGCAGTTATTAATGTGTCAACATGATTATTACTCATCATAGTGTCACAAACATATTTGGGTCTTAGCTAGGGAGGATGCGTAATGATCTTAGACCTTTCGTACTTATGAGAGCCACAACCATCTGGTCAATGTGGTTATGCATGAATGAATTGTTTTTGATAAGAAAATTGTTGCTACTCCTTTACAAATTATCTATTATTCGGTTATCCACTGACTCCGTACATGGATTATTCTTCAAAAGGCAACTTCACAGGATTTAGTTGCAGCGGCGCGTCAACGTTTGGCACAGGTGGCCGAGTTTTTTACTCGGGCACATGGGTGGCATTCTAGTCGCAGGATTACGAGTCGCTAGTGTATTTGCGTTTATTTTTATGTGCCTTTTCTTTCTCTTGTAAGGCTGTGTGCACCCTAGTTGTGCAGAGGTCAGGAGGATTTCAAAATTTTGTATTACCTCGATGTAACAATCTTGAAATTAATAAAACTTCTCTTATGAAAAAGAGAAAAAATTCAATAATACGTCCACTTGTAGATTAGGGTTCAGAAGACATTTATCACACGATCTCGTTGATGTTTCACGACATCGGGATGACAAAAGAGGGTACGTGTATCACATGCCATGTCTGGAAAGGCAAACAAAAGTTGTGTCAAGCTCGGAGACGTGAAGTGGGCGTCTGCACACACACGAAACACATACTCCATGTCAGTGTCATAATAACTTTGGAGACGTGAAGTGACGTTTGTTTGTTTGTGATGAGTGGCAGAGAATTGGAGGGCGATGGGAGAGGAGATAAGATCGGACTCTCCTTGTCCTCATGCATGGTCTCGTCCACATATATATAGTTTGATTGATTTTTTTAGTTATGTAACTGAATTTATTTAAAGAAATGCAAAATTTTCGACACCAAACAAATACATTATGAAAACAATATTTCATGGTTGGTGTATCTATTAATAGCAAGGCGCTAGCTCATATATACTCTACAAGTATGTAGTTTAAGTGACGACCAGGCGGCTAGCTGATGTTCTAATATTATATTAGTATAGTGTTTGTGTTAATGCTCGACGACCAGCTGGCTATTAGTACGATTGACCGAGACGATGGGCAGTCGACGGAGTGTCCGTAGTTGCCGCCGATAGACCTCATTATGCATGAACGAGCATTAGCACAGACCCTGCATCTATCTCTAAATCGCTATCCTCATTCTCTCTCATTTTCCCTGCTGGCACCTACCTCCTGCTCTTTTCTCTCCACACGGCAGAGCGCCGCCATCTCCCCTGTCCTCTTCTTCCTGCTTGATTCCTTCTGCTAATTATTCCATGACTAATTAGCAATTAAGTGGAGCTCCTTTAACCTATCAGCAAGAGCAAACAGCAGCATCATTAACTCTCGTACTACCTCTCACTACCTAAGCAACACAGGATGCGCATGCGAAGCATATGCGATGTGTCGGTGGACACAAAATATCTCCTCGGATCCGCTGCTTAGTGGTCAAAAGAAAAAAACAAAAGATCTAATATGGGTACAACTTTACGGTGCGTTTGGCAGGGCTTCTGCGGCTGTGTTGGTGGAGCAGATTCTGTGGTGGAGCTGAAACCGTTTTAGAAAAACGTTTGACAAAACAACTTCTCTTGGCTGTGTAAGGTTGATAAGAGAGTGAGATGTCCATAACACCCTTCCCTTTTTTTCTTTCTTTCTTTTATCATCATGACAGCGCCATCCTCCTTGGGGTACTCGTGTTGTCGTAGTTGTCCTGGTCCCGGTTCCCTTCTTGGTTGCGTCGGGCACCTTCCTCTTCAGAGTCCCGGCAAGGAAGCTCTTCATGAGGTTGCAGTCCTTCAGAGCGTGCTTGACGGGGACCTCATGGTTGGTGCATGGCGCTTCCAGCAGCTTCTCGAAGTGGTCCTTGGGGGGATTGTTCTTGGGCTTGGCCATTTTCCGGTCGGCTGCTGCCACCAGGTTGTCGTTGCGCCACCGTTTGTCCTTTTTCTTCTTCTTTTCAATGTGCGTCGGGGTGCCTTCGCTAGCACCGTCCCGCTGTTTATCCTTGCCTCGGGGACGCTCGAGGACCGCGGCGACCGGTCCTCCCTATAGGCATGGTCGGTGGCGATCTCGAGGAGTTCCCTGGTGCTCCGCGGCTTCTTTCGCCCTAGCTTGTGGATGAGGGTCTCGCAAGTAGTGCCGAACCGAAATACTGAGACGACGTCGGAGTCGGCGTTGTTGGGCAGCTCGGTGCACCGTTTGGAGAAGCGCCAGATGTAGTCGCTGAGGCTCTCCCCCTGCTTCTGGCGACAGTTGCGTAGATCCCAGGGGTTCCCAGGCTAGTTGTAGGTGCCCTGGAAGTTGCTAATGAATGCGTCCCGCAGCTGCGCCCAGCTATCGATCCTGCCGGCAGGGAGGTGCTCCAGCCAAGTACGCGCCGAGTCGGTGAGGTGGAGGGGGAGGTTCTTTATGATGAACAGGTCATCTTGTGCCCCGCCGGCGTGACACGCTAGCCGGTAATCCTCCAGCCAGACGCTGAGGTTCGTCTCCCCGTCATACTTGGACACGGTCGTTGGGGCTCGAAAGCGTGGGGGGAAACGGGCATTGAGGACTCGCCGTCCAAAGGCGCGCGGCCCCCTGGGATCGGGTGACATGCTCCTGGTTCGATCTTGCTCGCTGTCGTAGTGACCTCCCCGCCGCCTGTTTTAAGTTCGGTGAGGACGGTGTTCACGGTGACCATCCAGCTGTTGGGCATCCCTGTCCGCCGCAACCCTCCGTTGGGCCCGGATAGTGTTGCGAGCATCGCGATTGGTGCCGACGTGTTGCCGAATGGAAACATTGATGAGCCCATCCCCACGGTTCTGGTGCTGCGACGGGGCCGCCCCTTGGTGATGCGCGGACTGCTTCCGTCTGGATTCCTTGGAACCGCGTTGTCGTGACGCGGAGCTTTCTGCTTGTTGAACTCACGGTCTCTAGGAGCGTGCGGAGTTGTCGATGGACCCTCCGGTCCTCGGGGGTCGTGGGTTTGGGGCACCCGCGGAGCAGGACAGCAGCCGCCGCGATGTTCTGGGATGCTCGGTTGAAGACTGGTGGGTCATTGGCGACGTCGTTGCCGTCGTGGATTATGCGTTGCTGCACCTCCGTGCATGCGTGCAGGCGGGCCCCTCGCCCAGGTTTCTTTCAAGCTCACGGTGGAGTTGGTTGCGCTCGTCGCGAGTTGACGCTGCGCCTCGTCGATCTCCTGCAGTTGGCGCGTCGAGCGTCGCCCGTGGGTTCGTCCTGGGGCGGCGTGCGGCGAGGATCACTCCCTATCGAGCTGCTGGCGTCCCGCATGTCTCCGTCCGGGTGTGGCACATGAAACACTACCGGGAGGGGTTGTGAAGCGTCGGCGGAGGCTGGCTCAGCTGCAGGTCAGGGATGCGCTTGTGGTCGCGCCTCTGCTGGCAGGCGCGGTGCATGAGTCGGGTTTTGTTGAAATCGAGGTGGCCGCCGGGTCATGTAGCAGGCCTGCCTGCCCCTCGGGTACATGGCATTGTAGTAGTGGAGGAACTCGTCCCAGGAGAGTTGCTCCTCCCCTCTGGCTTGGAGGGCGAGGACGGTGATGGCGTAGGCGATGAGGCGGAAGCGTTCTTGAGTCGGGCTTGGTCCCAGGATGGCCGCCAGGTCATCCCCCAGCATGTTGAGGACGTAAGCGGTGGCACCCGTCGCGACGCGTGAAGTCTCGGGCTGCATGTCGCGGGCCGCGGTGGTGCAGTTGTCGATGGAGAGCTCGGGGCGTACGAAGGTGGCCGCGATGAGGGGCTCCTCTGACTCGCTGAAGATGAAGTTGAGGGAGCCAAAAATCAGACGGACACCGGCGCCAGAGGGGCGCCACCGTGGGCCATCCGGACCCTGGTAGATCGAGCGACATGCGAAGCCCCCTACCTGGCGCGCCAACTATCGCGGTTCTCTACCGGCAACAAGTAATATTTCTACGATCGCGTGTCTGGCCCTGGACGGTGGCTCAAAAGACACAGAAGGTTATACTGGTTCAGGCCCGAGCGGCCCTACGTCCAGTGTGAATCGGTGTATTCGAGCCCAAGTTCGTAGTAGGGGTTACAAACTAGTTGGGAGAGGGTGTTCGGTCTTAAGTCCCTGAGGTACGAGATGCTAGTGTGAACGAGGCAATCTGGTTGCCGATGCGTACGTGTGTGTTCCTTCCGTCTGATTGTGCGTGTTGTGCCTCTCCGTCTGTCTACTTCCCCCTTACAGCAAACCCTTCTTCCCCTTTTATAGCCGCAAGGGGAACAAAGGAAGGGGGTAAAAACAAATACGGTGTGGGTTACCCAGCGTCGGGGTCTTGACCGTCGTCTTGAAGTCTTCTCCGTGCGTAGTGAACAGTCATCCACTGTTCGCGGGCAGGAGTTGACGGAGTGGGCGCTTTTTGACCAGAGTTGGTGGCTCCGGGAGGCTAGCCGGGGCGGCCATACGGAGGCTTGCTCCAAGTGGTTACGTGGACGTTTGACCCGTACTGTGCTTCCTTGACCCCAGATGCCATCATTTGAGAGGGTGTGTGTCCTTTCACGGGGACTGTGGCACTCCTGTTGGACAAGACGGCGCCACTATGGCTGTCGTGGCGATAGACAGGTGCCCATCTTGTTCTGACAACCATGGTACCAAGTGGGTACGGCCCGGCGTGGGCAAAAGCGGGTGGTGGTGCCGAGAAGTCTACTCGGGCGAAGCGGAAACCACCCGGGCGAAGCCAGAACTTGTCGGGCGAGTGAGGTCCTCCCGAAGGTTCCTTACGTGAGAAGGAACATCCACCCGGGCGGGACGGAGGCTAGTCGGGTGAGGCGGGGTCCACCCAGGCGTGGCGAGACTCCTCGGGCGGGCGGAGACCAGTCGGGCGAGGCGGAGACTAGTCGGGCGAAGCGGGGTCCACCCAGGCATGGCGGAGACTCCTCGGGCGAGGCGGAGACCAGTCAGGCGAGGCGGAAACCACCCGAATGAGGCGGAGGCCACTCGGGACGTAAGAGGAGGCCACCCAGGCATACCGTGCCGGATGGTGAGACCGTGGTGGGCTTCTTTGCAAAAACTGACTCCACTTACGTCCCGAGTGGCCTCCGCCTCATTCGGGTGGTTTCCGCCTCGCCTAACTGGTCCGCCTTGCCCGAGGAGTCTCCGCCATGCCTAGGTGGACCCCGCTTCGCCCGACTAGTCTCCGCCTCGCCCGACTGGTCTCCGCCCGCCCGAGGAGTCTCCGCCACGCCTGGGTGGACCCGCCCCACCCGACTAGCCTCCGTCCGCCGGGTGGATGTTCCTTCTCACGTAAGGAACCTTCGGGAGGACCTCACTCGCCCGACAAGTTCTGGCTTCGCCCGGGTGGTTTCCGCTTCGCGAGTAGACTTCTCGGCACCACCACCCCGCTTTTGCCCACGCGGGCCATACCCACTTGGTACCATGGTTGTCAGAACAAGATGGGCACCTATCTATCGCCACGACAGCCATAGTGGCGGCCGTCTTGTCCGAACAGGAGTGCCACAGTCCCCGTGAAAGGACACACACCCTCTCAAATGATGGCATCTGGGGTCAAGGAAGCACAGTGCGGGTCAAACGTCCACGTAACCACTTGGAGCAAGCCTCCATATGGCCCCCCGGCTAGCCTCCCGGAGCCACCAACTCTGGTCAAAGAAGCCGCCCACTCCGTCAACGCCTGCCCGCGAACAGTGGATGACTGTTCACTACGCACGGAGAAGACTTCAAGACGACGGTCAAGACCCCGACGCTGGGTAACCCACACCGTATTTGTTTTTACCCCCTTCCTTTGTTCCCCTTGCGGCTATAAAAGGGGAAGAAGGGTTTGCTGTAAGGGGGAAGTAGACAGACAGAGAGGCACAACATGCACAATCAGATAGAAGGAACACACACGTACGCATCGGCAACCAGATTGCCTCGTTCACATAGCATCTCGTACCTCAGGGACTTAAGACCGAACACCCTCTCCCAACTAGTTTGTAACCCCTACTACGAACTTGGGCTCCAATACACCGATTCACACTGGACGTAGGGCCGCTCGGGCCTGAACCAGTATAACCTTCTGTGTCTTTTGAGCCACCGTCCAGGGCCCGGACACGCGATCGTAGAAATATTACTTGTTGCCGGTAGAGAACCGCGATAGTTGGCGCGCCAGTAGGGGGCTTCGCATGTCGCTTCGATCTACCAGGGTCGGATGGCCCATGGTGGCGCCCCTCTGGCGCCGGGCGTCCGTCTGATTTTTGGCTCCATCAACTTCATCTTCAGCGAGTCAGAGGAGCCCCTCATCGCGGCCACCTTCGTACGCCCCGAGCTCTCCATCGACAACTGCACCACCGCGGCCCGCGACATGCAGCCCGAGACTTCACGCGTCGCGACGGGTGCCACCGCTTAGTCCTCAACATGCTGGGGGATGACCTGGCGGCCATCCTGGGACCAAGCCCGACTCAAGAACGCTTCCGCCTCATCGCCTACGCCATCACCGTCCTCGCCCTCCATGCCAGAGGGGAGGAGCAACTCTCCTGGGACGAGTTCCTCCACTACTACAATGCCATGTACCCGGAGGGGCAGGCAGGCCTGCTACATGACCCGGCGGCCACCTCGGTTTCAACAAAACCCGACTCATGCACCACGCCTGCCAGCAGAGGCGCGACCGACGAGCGCATCCATGACCCGCCGACGCTTCACGACCCCTCCCGGGAGTGTTTCATGTGCCACACCGGACGGAGACATGCGGGACGCCAGCAGCTCGATAGGGAGTGATCCTCGCCGCACGCCGCCCCAGGACGAACCCACGGGCGACGCTCGACGCTCCAGACTGCAGGAGATCGATGAGGCGCAGCATCAACTCGAGGACGAGCGCAACCAACTCCACCGTGAGCTTGAAGAAACCTGGGCGAGGGGCCCGCCTGCACGCATGCACGGGAGGTGCAGCAACGCATAATCCACGACGGCAACGACATCGCCAATGACCCACCAGTCTTCAACCGAGCATCCCAGAACATCGCGGCGGCTGCTGTCCTGCTCGCGGGTGCCCCAAACCCACGACCCCCGAGGCCGGAGGGTCCGTCGACAACTCCGCACGCTCCTAGAGACCGCGAGTTCAACAAGCAGAAAGCTCCGCGTCACGACAACACGGTTCCAAGGAATCCAGACGGAAGCAGTCCGCGCATCACCAAGGGGCGGCCCCATCGCAGCACAGAACCGTGGGATGGGCCAGTCAATGTTTCCATTCGGCAACACGTCGGCACCAATCGCGACGCTCGCAACACTATCCGGGCCCGACGGAGGGTTGCGGCGGACAGGGATGCCCAACTGCTGGATGGTCACCGTGAACACCGTCCTCACCGAACTTCAAACAGGCAGCGGGGAGGTCACTATGACAGCGAGCAAGATCGAAGCAGGAGCATGTCACCCGATCCAGGGGGCCGCGTGCCTTTGGACGGCGAGTCCTCAATGCCCGTTTTCCCCCATGCTTTCGAGCCCCAACGACCGTGTCCAAGTATGACGGGGAGACGAACCTCACGTCTGGCTGGAGGATTACCGGCTGGCGTGTCACGCCGGCGGGGCACAAGATGACCTGTTCATCATAAAGAACCTCCCCCTCCACCTCGCCGACTCGGCGCGTACTTGGCTGGAGCACCTCCCTGCCGGCAGGATCGATAGCTGGGCGCAGCTGCGGGACCTTCATTAGCAACTTCCAGGGCACCTACAACTAGCCTGGGAACCCCTGGGATCTACGCAACTGTCGCCGGAAGTAGGGGGAGAGCCTCTGCGACTACATCTGGCACTTCTCCAAACGGTGCACGAGCTGCCCAACACCGCCGACTCCGACGTCGTCTCAGTATTTCGGTTCGGCACCACTTGCGAGACCCTCATCCACAAGCTAGGGCGAAAGAAGCCGCGGAGCACCAGGGAACTCCTCGAGATCGCCACCGACCACGCCTATAGGGAGGAAGCGGTCGCCGCGGTCCTCGAGCATCCCCGAGGCAAGGATAAACAGCGGGACGGTGCTAGCGAAGGCACCCCGACGCACATTGAAAAGAAGAAGAAAAAGGACAAACGGTGGCGCAACGACAACCTGGTGGCAGCAGCCGACCGGAAAATGGCCAAGCCCAAGAACAATCCCCCAAGGACCACTTCGAGAAGCTGCTGGAAGCGCCATGCACCAACCATGAGGTCCCCGTCAAGCACGCTCTGAAGGATGCAACCTCGTGAAGAGCTTCCTTGCCGGGACTCTGAAGAGGAAGGTGCCCGACGCGACAAGAAGGGAACCGGGACCAGGACAACTACGACAACACGAGTACCCCAAGGAGGATGGCGTTGTCATGATGATAAAAGAAAGAAAGAAAAAAAGGGAACGGTGTTATGGACATCTCACTCTCTTATCAACCTTACACAGCCAAGAGAAGCTTTTTGTCAAACGTTTTTCTAAAACGGTTTCAGCTCCACCACAGAATCGCTCACCAACACAGCCGCAGCCGAAGCCCTGCCAAACGCACCGTAAAGTTGTACCCATATTAGATCTTTTGTTTTTTTTTCTTTTGACCACTAAGCATCGGATCCGAGGAGATATTTTGTGTCCACCGACGGAGAGAGCAGGAGCTCGGGCATATGCTTCATGCGCATCCTGTGTTGCTTAGGTAGTGAGAGGTAGTACGAGAGTTAATGATGCTGATGTTTGCTCTTGCTGATAGGTTAAAGGAGCTCCAGTTAATTGCTAATTAGTCATGGAATAATTAGCAGAAGGAATCAAGCAGGAAGAAGAGGACAGGGGAGATGGCGGCGCTCTGCCCTCTGGAGAGAAAAGAGCAGGAGGTAGGTGCCAGCAGGGAAAATGAGAGAGAATGAGGATAGCGATTTAGAGATAGATGCAGGGTCTGTGCTAATGCTCGTTCATGCATAATGAGGTCTATCGGCGACAACTACGGACACTACGTCAACTGCCCATCGTCTCGGTCAATCGTACTAATAGTCAGCTGGATGTCGAGCATTAGCACAAACACTATACTAATATAATATTAGTACATCAGCTAGCCGCCTGGTCCTCCCTTAAACTACATACTTGTAGAGTATATATGACGAAATAGGCCGTAGCCCCGCTATATAAATATAGCAAATACCCGATACAATCAACCGAATTGCAATGCTGGGGCGGCAGCAAACATACATCCAAAGAAAAGAAAAGAGAAATAAAAAGGAGACATAGGCGGATTGACTAAACGACGGCGACCCGGAGCCGCTGCGCCCTCTCCGACGAAGTACCACCACGCTCCTACCACGGAATCGACGAGTACCAAGCAGCACCTTCAAGAAGGAAAGCTATGCTGCTGCCCGGACCACCTGGTCCTAGGGTTTCCCCCGGCACATAGGGAAGTGGATGAAGGGTAGCCACGACGCCCTTCAGGAAGGAAAGGTGCCACCCGGAGCGGCACCGCGTCGGAGTCGGACGAACCGACAAGGATTTCTCCGAAAACCCTATCCACAACCTCGTGCGATCCGTAGCATAGGAGCCCCGCGAGGACGGATCTCGACACCACCAGACAAGCCGCCCACCAGCATGCGCCAAAAACGATTCCGAAGCCACCAACGCCGTCTCACCACAGTGACCGTCACGAGGTCTGCAAGCCGAGGGCGCGGCGAAGAATGAACCGGGGTCAACAAAGCCACAGCCCCGCGGGAGGGAACAACCTCCACCGTCAAGGACGGTAGTCGACCGGACGAGGCAGCAGAGCATACCAGTCCCCGTCAGGTCCGGTCGGGCCCAGCATGCCCGTTAAAGCACCCAAGGGGCACACCAGCCCTAATGGGGTCCAGCCGGGTCTGAGCTGGGCCCGTGAAGCTCGCCGCCAAGCTGCAACAAGAGCTGCCGTCGCCGCTGCCCCCTGCCACCTCCACCTCACCGCCAGCTACAGAGCCCACCTCGGAGCAGGGGGGCCCGCCCGGACCCAGATGGGGCCCGCCGGGCCCAGATCTAGGCCGTAGGGCCCAGCCGCCACTGCCACGCTGCACACCGGAGCTCACCACGGCGCCGCCCCGCTGCAGACGAACACCGCCGCCGCGACGCCACCATCCGACCAAGGCCGGGCCACCGCCACCTGGGACGCACCGCCGCCGAAGATCAGCGGCCCGCGCGACCTCCTTCCGGCGCGGGAAGAAGAAGACCGCCGCCGCCGGCCCCAGCCCGAGCCGCGCTCGGCTGACACGCCGACGGCGGCGACAGGGGAAGACGGAGTTGGGGACGGGAGCACGGGAGCTGAAGCTGCGCCAGCCGCCGGGGGGCGGCGCGGACGCGGCGGGTGGGGTGGGGGGGAGGGGGGGGGGAAGGGGGGGAGGAGCTCACGCAGCGGCCGGGGAGAGGCCGGCGGTGGGGGAGACGCCGGCGAAGGGGCTGGCGGCGGCGGCGCCTGGGAGTCGCGGGAGCGCTAACCCTAGACGCCTCCGACTCTCGCGTATGAAGTGTTCGCCATCCACATCCTTGTTCTAGCAAACTCTCATGGAGATGAAGAGAACTATATATGTGTTTAATTTGGCTCAATAGAGTATATATGAGCTAGCGCCTTTCTATTATTAGATACACCAACCATGAAATATTGTTTTCGTAATGTATTTGTTTGGTGTCGAAAATTTTGCATTTCTTTAAATAAATTCAGTTACATAACTTAAAAAATCAATCAAACTATATATATGTGGACGAGACCATGCATGAGGACAAGGAGAGTCCGATCTTATCTCCTCTCCCATCATCCTCCAATTCTCTGCCACGCATCACAAACAAACAAACGTCACTTCACGTCTCCAAAGTTATTATGACACTGACATGGAGCATGTGTTTCGTGTGTGTGCAGACGCCCACTTCACGTCTCCGAGCTTGACATAACTTTTGTTTGCCTTTCCAGACATGGCATGTGATACACGTACCCTCTTTTGTCATCCCGATGTCGTGAAACATCAACGAGATCGTGTGATAAATGTATTCTGAACCCTAATCTACAAGTGGACGTATTATTGAATTTTTTCTTTTTTTTCATAAGAGAAGTTTTATTAATTTTAATGATTGTTACATCGAGGTAATACAAAATTTTGAAATCCTCCTAACCTCTGCACAACTAGGGTGCACACAGCCTTACAAGAGAAAGAAAAGGCACATAAAAATAAACGCAACTACACTAGCGACTCGTAATCCTGCGACTAGAATGCCACCCATGTGCCTGAGTAAAAAACTCCTTGGCCACCTGTGCCAAACGTTGACGCGCCGCTGCAACTAAATCCTGTGAAGTTGCCTTTTGAAGAATAATCCATGTACGGAGTGAGTGGATAACCGAATAATAGATAATTTGTAAAGGAGAGTAGCAACAATTTTCTTCTCAAAAACCAATTCATTCATGCATAACCACATTGATCAACAGATGGTTGTGGCTCTCATAAGTACGAAAGGTCTAAGATCATTACTCATCCTCCCTAGCCAAGACCCAAATATGTTTGCGACACTATGATGAGGTAATAATCATGTTGACACATTAATAACTGCCCATGCAGTCTGAGAAAATTGGCAGTCAAAAAATAGGTGTCTAATTGTCTCATATTTGTGACAAAAACAACATTACTTACTACTTAGTCAAATTGCGTTTAGCTAGGTTATCTTTCGTTAGTATTGTACACTTACGCAAGTACCAGAGAAAGATCTTGAACTTTAATGGAACTCTAATTTTCCAGATTCGTTTGTTTATATTGGGGACCTTGCTTTCACCGAAAATTGTCCATTGGAGTTTAGATTCCAATGAAATTCGTCCTCATCTTGGCTCAACACAACATTAGCAAGACGTGACAAAAGATTATTCCGCTCAACTAATTTTTGACCTATTAGGTCTCTACGTCATGAAAGATTAGGTGGAGCAAACACCTAGTACCTCTACAACAGTCATAGGCGGACCCAGCGCCCCAACTCCGGGCGCTCGCCCGGGCTTCCGGTCGGATGCGTAGAGTACTTGTACGGTATTTGTACAGTATATTGTCTAAAAAAATCATTTTATACATTCAAATGCACTGTTTGCCCGGGCTTTGAGTTTGCCCTGGGTCCGCCACTGACAACAGTATCTTATTTGTGTCAAGCTATGTTATATAGAGAAAGATATTGTTTACGCAAGTCTTGTTGCCCAAGCATATGGCTTCCCAAAACCTAACTTAGAATCCATCCTTGATAATAAAATAATGAAGTACCAAAACAAAGAAAATCTCGTTTAACCTTCACGAGGCTAACGTTACAGTATCCTAGTCCAATCGAGAATCATGATATGTTTTCTACACGTAATCTGAAATTAATGACCACATTGTGTGTGCGTGCACAGTGGCTGATGCATAACAGATTCGAAAACATTGGTGCTGCTCCACTGGTTGAGGGAAGGCAAGCGGGCCTGTTCGGCTGGCTGATGACTGGTGCTGATTTATTCTGTGAGAAAAATACTGCTGTCTAGTTGGTGGCTGATGTTAATTTGTTCTGAGAGAAAAATACCGCTAGCTGATAAGCTGATAATACAAACGAACAGGCTGGCTAGCCGCTCTGCTTGTTGCTTGCTCCGATCCTTTTGGCCACCGACATAGAGAGGACGGAGGAGGGGGCGTTAATTGCGTGCTGAGAGAGAGAGCAGGAGATATTTTGTTTTTGTTTCTTTTGACCACTAAGCATCGGATCCGAGGAGATATTTTGTGTCCACCGACGGAGAGAGCAGGAGCTCGGGCATATGCTTCGCATGCGCATCCTGTGTTGCTTAGGTAGTGAGAGGTAGTACGAGAGTTAATGATGCTGCTGTTTGCTCTTGCTGATAGGTTAAAGGAGCTCCAGTTAATTGCTAATTAGTCATGGAATAATTAGCAGAAGGAATCAAGCAGGAAGAAGAGGACAGGGGAGACGGCGGCGCTCTGCCCTGTGGAGAGAAAAGAGCAGGAGGTAGGTGCCAGCAGGAAAATGAGAGAGAAGGAGGATAGCGATTTAGAGATAGGTGCAGAGAAGAGAGTTTAAACTTGAGAGAGATTTCTTGTAAACGATGAGATCACGCCTTTTGTTCACAAATATTTATGCTCCAATATTTTGTTCCAGAGCTCACGCCAGCACGAGGCGACCACATCGGTCCCCATGCATGGTTGGATTTGCACGGCTTCCGTCATCCAGGCAACACGAACATCTGCAAATCTTCAACCTGTTGAGTACCGCGCAGTATTGTATTTGATTCTGAAATCTTAATTTATACCAAAATGTGGTAGTATAATTCATTGCAAATATCATTTTTTTCAGCGAAGTATGTTATAATTGATTCTGAAATCTTAATTCTTACCACAATTCATTACCTCTACGGACTTAAACACTCAAAACACTTAGGGACACAAGAGATACTTCCTAATTCCTAGCTAGTTTGGGCCTCTGAGCCCTACATCCATCAGTTTCGTGTTCTTCGTGTTAGCAATGCTAGCTTAACGTGTGGGTTCTTTCGTGTCGGCGGGGGCTGTAGAGGTCCCACCACACGCACAACACGTGCGTGGCGCTCCGACATGCCGCACGCCATCTCCTTGCTGACGCACCCCACAATACACATGTTTAAGCTGGCTTTTGCAGTTCCGGCCGGGGCTATAAATAGGAGCACGCACATACCTGTGTTGTATCAGCTTCCATAGAAAGTACACAAGTTGATCTGAGTCAAGTAGCACCACCACGTACACTAGCTCGCTAGCAATGGCCACACCCACCGATGAATATAATCCCACCATCGAGACCTCCGACGTCGTCTCCGACCCCACCATGGAGCCCAACGGCGCCATGCAGATGGTGACCAGAAGCTTCCCCACAGTGAGCAGAAGCGTCGCCATAGGCGTCGTCGCCTCCGACGAAAAATTCAAGGTCACTCGTGGTTTCGGTGGAATCGTGGAGAACGCCAAGGTGAATGTCGGCAAGCTGTATCTGCACCAAGTCTTTGCTGGCTGGAACGCGAATCAGTCAAACGTGATACAGCGCGAAGGGCTAGGTCAAACTGCTGCGAACAACTGGCGGATCTATGATGGCCCTGGGGCCCAGGCGAAACTGGTTGCCCAAACGCACGGCATGCACACACTTGCCGGCAAATGGTACCATTGGTTCAACCTCGAGTTTGAGGTCGAAAGGTACGTAGAATAACTCGATGTACGGTTTTTATTTTAATGGCATTGTTTTACCGTTGTTTTTATTTTAAGGTCGATCTTAATGGCTTTGTTGTACGGTTCTAATTCTACCTGCTGTAAGGCCAATAATAATACATGCATGGGAGTCCGTCTTATTTGGGACATGGATGAAACCACTCATTGTGCATGCAGGTTCAAAGGGTCCACTCTTCAGGTATGGGAGCTAATGATGAGAATGAAGACAATGAGTGGGCCATTGTAGGTGGGACCGGTGAATTCGCAATGGCGCGTGGTATCATCAACAGAAGACTATACAGATATATATACCCTCAATTAACACAAGAGCTTATTATTGAATTCTTCTGCCGCATGAAGAAGGTAAGCATGTAATTAATTCCAGGTCGTCCACTTTGCATTATATATTATGGTCTCCAATATCTTATCACTTTGTATTATATATGTGGGGGCTATTTGTAGCCTTTAGTGGCATTTTTGTAAATAACCCACCAAGGGTCCATTTGTAGCTCCTAGTGATGTTTTTGTAAATACAAACCTCACCATGGGACATAAAGAGGACCTCATCTGCAACCTCGCCTATAAAAGGGGTTGAGGAAAAGGTGGAGGAGGACTCTTCTTTTTTGGCTGATAACTTGTTCGGCTCTATTTATTTCTTCTCTCTCTCATTTTGTTGGCCTAAAACCAACACTCATGATGCACGGTCCTTCGTGTTCAGGTCCCTGCACCTACAAAGAGAGGAACAGTTGGTGCAAATACAGGCATCCTTTGGGAAATGGAAGGCAAATCCCAACGTCTGGAAAGTGTGACAATCTACCATGTTGGTGCAGTTGAAGGGTTTCAATTTTCCTATGTTGACGAAGATGGGCAAATCCGCACCCCTGGTACTTGGGGAAAATAGGTCCTGATCTCCTGCGCAAGAAGGAAGTGAGTAGATTTCATATTTTACTATGCATGTGTGTGCGGTTGTTTTGCAAATCATGTTGGTTCATGCCTTCATTCATCTTAGAAAAGACGATACAATTCTATGTTTGGTTAGAGTCAAACTAACTTAAACTTGACTGGTTTTATTATGGAAAATATTATCAAACAGTGTGTTTTTTACATGTTGTATTACTTTTGTTCCAAGTCAAGCATTTGTATATTTGACTATATGGATTCATAACATAAGATTTATGTTTTAAGTCACTATGGGAAATACATTTATAATATTTAATTCATATATATGTTGCGAAACTATAAGGATGTTTTGAAATTGATTAGATGGTGAAAGATAGTGATGTTTGACTTAAAAGCACTGCGACCTATGAAATAAAAGAACAGAGAGAGTACACGTATACTTGCTTAATTAGTAGTATACTAGTAGGGTGCTTGTGCGTTGCGATAGGAAAACATACGTCATCGACGATACACGAAACAATAATAAAATATAACTTGACAAGGTGCCTAAAATATAACTTTGTCTAAAATATAATTTTGTTTAATATCAAATCATTTTCAATCATTCTTTTTCCAAAGATTTTATCAGAGAGTAAAACTCATGCATGCTTATTATAATAACACCCAGCCCAGCCATGTCCATGTAGAAAGCATTCGTCAGACAAGTCATATACAATTGTTTTTCCCGAATTTTTGCGAACTTAGTAGACTGCAGCATGCAGGATGTACCATGAGTCCACGATAAATGATAAAAAAGAAAAAATATCCATAATAGGCGGTTCCCTTTGGATGGAACCTCCTCGAGTATTAATAATATAATCAGGTCATCATGAATCATGATGTGTAGCAGTAAATCCCCCATCGTCATCAAATGACCTCTTTCCCATCCGGCATCCCCCCTCCTCCCAATCCCTCTCTGCAGCTAGCCGCCTTCTCTGGTGCTCATCCTCTCACAATCCCTCCCAATCCACAAAACGACCACCATGAGCGTCGATGGCGAGGGGACCGGCTCCGGCGGCGGGTGGTGGTGGGACGGCACCTCCGCCGGGAGCGGGTCCAGGTTGCAGACGCACATGAAGCTCTTGCAGTCCTCGTCGATCGAAATTACCAGCGCCGCCGGGGAGTACACCGACACGGCGGCCATGGCAACCAGGACCGTGATGGTATGGAGCGGCAGCATCGGGCGGTTTCGGCCGCCTCCGCCTTGCATTCTCATAGTTCTTGTTCTCGGTGGTTCAGTGATCACTGCGCGGTGAAATCCATGGCCGTATATAGCTGGGAAGCCAGATTGCTAGTTTGTGTGTTGTTGGTGGAGCAAAACAGAACAGGGTACTTCTAAGAATGGGAGTTGATCCAAGTGTAGCACGCCAATAATTGATCCAGAGTTCCAATATAGACAGATCACCACGCCTTTTTTTTCTTTTAGTAAACGAATCACCACGCCTTCCAAATGTACCAAGTTGCCACACCAAGGGGCCTAGCAATACACACACACAAGCTACACAAAAGGCAACATCAATTTTTGATCCTGCCCATATGTACAGCGTTGATGCTTGCGAGGAAACACCTTCCCCAGCATCACAGAAAACACAAACAGAAATCCTTACTCAATGGCGCTGCAGATGGAGCCTCCAGTGCCATCGCCGGGCCGGTCGGTGAGCACCACCTGCGATCTCCACCCCGGGAGTCCTTCACGGGCTTCTGCGCTGCCTGTCTCCGCGAGCGCCTGGCCGGGCTCGAGGCCTCCACCGCCGCGACGGGCCGCAAGTCCACCTCCGCTGTCCGCTCCATCTTCTCCCGGCCGTTCAACGCTGCCGCCGGAGGTGGCCTCTCGGGCTCCGCCGCCTCCACGCTGCCGGACCTAACCCTGCGGACGCGGAGGCGACGCCCTGGCCGCCGCCGTTGCCGGCGGGAGTCTCGGTGGGGCGCCGGCCGGGGCGGAGACTGAGGTGGTCGGGGTCATCGCGGAGGGCGCGGTCGCAGTCGGGGCCTCGGTGAGCGGTGCCGGGGGAGAGGCCATTCGGGACGGCACCGAGGCGGTGTGTGTGTTGGGTGGGGGGGGGACTTTGCGCGCGCAAGATGCGGACGGGAGAGGAGGATGCACGATGGACCAACTCGTGCTTTAAAGGAGTAGAGATGATATAAAGTAATATCTTTTTATATAAATTAAGATAGCTTGACCTAACATTATTTTAGAATTATACCTTTTTAGGAGGGATGGAGTTAGTAAATGCTATATATAGGCCACCTAATTAATGAATACTTGATGATATATCTTTTTTTAACTCCTCTTCACTAATTCTGTGCTGTTTTACAGATAACGTTTGGCCATCAGAGTTTGTGAAGGAGATCAAAGGGGCTAAAAGAGGCCTCTGGCTGTCAAAATTTGAGATCGTCACCACCCACAAAACTTATGGTCCTTTTGGAATTGACAACGGCGATCCATATTTCCACTATACCGTGCCGGATGGTGAGACCGTGGTGGGCTTCTTTGCAAAAACTGACTCCACTTACGTCAACACGATTGGTGTTTACACCATCTAAATCATTCAGTATTCGACCCTGCTGCAGCTACCTGCATGTTCATCAGAGTGTTTGATTTCCTCCAATTTCCGCAGTTCCAACAATAAGATGGCTAGCCAACAAGGGTGTGTTCCCGTTGTCTAGGCCTTTTCCCCTTTGCAATGTTCAGTGATGTTTTTAGAGATTGTACGTTTTCTTAAGAATAAAACAGATCCATGTTAAAGTGGAATGGTTCATTTATAAATCCATATCCTGGTATAATATAATAGCATCCGCGTCTTCCCAGCATCCATGTTGCTGTATGGTGGTCGCCCCAACGGTGCTACGCCGTGTGTGCACTGTAAGCGAACGAGAGAGAGGCAGAGATTGCAGCAACCACACTGTATTGATCAATGCCGTGAAGTATATATACACAGGTACATATGTATGTTGGCAGAGACACACGAGAGACTGTTGCTAAAATCCTCAATGCTGGAGGTTGGCAATTCCTTGGTCATGACGTTCCAAATTGCTGGGCTGTGGGCACATCTAGAACGAACGCGGGATTGACCCAGAGCTACTTTCTCTCGCATAAAGCAAGTGAACAACTGAACATCGAGTTCAATAAGTTTGAATTTGTTCGCCGATGGTGAACTGGGAATGGCCAAGCTTGAACCATGCCCGTCCATGGGTTGACGTTGGGAGAGAAGCCGGGTGGTGCTGGCGTGGGCGCCGACTGGTGCGGCGTCGAGGAGGAGGAGGAGGAGCTGGTGGATGCCGGCTTCTTCTTCTTCTTGGAGGAACTTTTGGACGGAGAGGACGTGGGCGATCGGGCGGAGTTGGAGTTGAAGGTGCTGTGCTGCTGCCGTCTGTGGTGTTTGGTGACGAAGGTGGTTGCGCACCGCCCATGGCCCGTGCGATGAGAGCAGAAGCGGCCTTCTGTTTGTCGAATCGGCGAGGCGGTGTTCCGATCCTCAAGCTGGAGCGGAGCGTGCCTTGTGGAACGACGGCAGGCGTTTGCGACAGAGATAAATTCATGGTCGGATATTCAACTTATCACGAGGTGTCATTTAGGTCCCTAAATGTCTAAAATGCACATTCGATCTCTAAATTAGCTAATCAATTCACTTGAGGTCCAAAACTCAATTAGCAGCATTAAACTGCACATTGGCATGACCTGATGCTGATGTGGACTTGACATCTGGACCCCACGTGTCAGGTCCACCACCTACCTACCTAGCTCCCTCAACTTTTTTTTCTCTTCGACCGTCATCTAGATCTCCGCCAGCAGGGAGGCGCTACAACACCGTCGTTCCCTAGCTGCTGCATTTGCGCCGGGCGTCGGGAGCCGGTAAGGCAGCTTTTGGTCTCTGTGACCTATAACACACGATTTTCTAGTCGAACAACCATTTTTTATGACTTCGGACCGGCACCCACGTTTTCGGCCTCGGGAGTCGGCAAGGCAGTTTTTGGTCTTCGGTGACCTATAACACACGATTTTCTAGCCGAACAACCATTTTTTATGACTCCGGACTGGCACCCACGTTTTCGGCCTCGGCAGCGGGCAAACAGTTTTTGGTCAACGGTGACCTATAGCACACGGTTTTCTGGCCGAACTGCCATTTTTCATGACTCCGGACCGGCACCCACGTTTCCGGCCTCGGGAGCCGGCAAGGCAGTTTTTGGGTTCCGGTGACCTATAGCACACGGTTTTCTGGCCGAACATCCATTTTTCATGACTCCGGACCGGCACCCACGTTTTCGGCCTCGGGAGCCGGCACCCACGTTTTCGGCCTCGGGAGCCGGCAAGACAGTTTTTGGTCTTCGGTGACCTATAGCACACGGTTTTCTGGCCAAACAACCATTTTTCATGACTCCGGACCGGCACCCACATTTTTGGCCTCGGGAGCGGGCAAGAGAGTTTTTGGTCTCCGGTGACCTATAGCACGCGGTTTTCTGGCCGAACAGGCATTTTTCATGAGTCTGGTTAGACACCCACGTTTTCTGCCTCGGAGCCGGCAATTCAGTTTTTGGTCTCCGGTGACCCATAGCACACGGTTTTCCGGCCGAACAACCATTTTTCATGACTCTGGTCACGCACCCACGTTTTCGGCCTTGGGAGCCGGTAATGCAGTTTTTGGTCTCTGGTGACCGATAACACACGATTTTGAACAGCCATTTTTCATGACTCCGGACCGGCACCCACGTTTTCAGCATCGGGAGCCGGCAATGCAGTTTTGGTCTCCGGTGACCTATACCACACGGTTTTCTAACCGAACAGCCATTTTTTCTTGACTCTGGTCAGGCACCCACATTTTCGGCCTCGGGAGCCGGTAAGGCAGTTTTTGGTCACTGGCCTATAACACATAGTTTTTTGGCCGAACAGCCATTTTTCATGACTCCGGACCGACACCCACGTTTTCGGCCTCGGGAGCGGGCAAGACAGTTTTTGTCCTCCGGTGACCTATAAAACACGGTTTTCTAGCCGAACAGCCATTTTTCATATGTCCGGTAAGGCACCCACGTTTTCGACCTCGGGAGCCGGCAATGCAGTTTTTGGTCTCCGGTGACCTATAGCACACGGTTTTCTGGTCGAACAACCATTTTTCATGACTCCGGACCGGCACCCACGTTTTCGGCCACGGAGCAGGCAAGGCAGTTTTTGGTCTCCGGTGACCTATAACACATGGTTTTCTGGCCGAACAACCATTTTTCATGAGTCCGGTCCGGCACCCATGTTTTCGGCCTCGGGAGCCGGCAATGCAGTTTTTGATCTGCGGTGACCTATAGCACACGATTTTCTGGCCGAACAGCCATTTTTCATGACTCTGGTCAGGCACCCACGTTTTCGGCCTTGGGAAAATGGCCACCCCACGTCAATTGGCGCCGTCTGTAGGAAGAACGCGCGCTGGATTCAACGTTTCGGCGGCTCCAATCTCCATCGACAACGGCGGTTAGATTGCATCTGGCCGGTTCATCTACTTCGATGGATTCGACTTCGTCAACAAACTACTGCTGCGGCGGCGACGTTCTAAGCGCGCAGCCTCGGCGATCCAATCTACGTTTCCGCCTCCACATTGACAATTCTCTCGCGTGCAGCCGATGGAATCGGCAAGATCGAAATTGTCCAGAGGACTCGGTATCAGCGAGGCCTTGGTGCACGCGCAGCGCCGTCAACTGCGCGCTACGTAAGCGGAGGGTTCTTTCTACATGCACCCACATGAGGCGACTCAAGTCCGATCAAGCAGGTCATGGGCACTCGCAGCACGTTCGGCTGCCACAATTGTCGATCTCGGGCGCCGGCGCCGCGTGCCAGACAAAAAAAATCAGCACATGCAAAATTCCAATTTGCAAACCATGGCCATCACCTGATCAACATCAAAAATCAAGCTCAGCTTGGCCCATTGATCGAGGCATGCAATCACGTACGTGCAAAGAAGAAAAAAGGATAGAGATCCAATCCGGGTCAGCTGAGAAAGAACTCCACTGATCGAGTCAAGAAAAAGAGATAAACAAGAAAGCTGGCCACGTGCATGGATTTTGCGGCCGGCGTGGCGACTACTTGCATGGATTATTTGCCGGCGAGAGTACTAATCAAGCAATCAACTCTAATCAAAGGAAAGCAAATTACGCTAGCTGATTCCATCAGTCCAACAATCGAGTACCGCGACCATCGCGGTCGACTCCAACCTCGCCGCGGTGTGATAGCTGCGGCCAGCTTCGATCTCGACGACCTTCGACTCCAAACTCGCCGCGGCTGCGTCGTCATCGGCTACATCTCCACCGCGGCAAACTGCGACTCCCGTGCCCTCTTCGACTCCAACCTCGCCGTGACTGCATCGTCATCGGCCACGGTTGTCATCGACTCCACCACGGATGACTTCGACTCGTCTCCGCGGCGGCCGGCTCCCTCGACTTCATCGACCTTCAAGTCAGCACGCCAAGACAGCCGGTTCCGACCACGGCGAACAATATCCACATATTCGAGGATCAAATCGACATTTAAACTAGCTCTTCAATTTCTCTCGTCTATTGATTCAGACTATATTTGCATATACATGTATTAACTGTTGTATTCACTTTACGAGGGCACATGGTCGCGATCGGCTCCGACAATCACAACAGTCTTCGACCTGCTGCGGACATCTTCGACGAATCGACAGCCGCGACTCAACAGCTACGACGTCCACGGCTCGACTGTCTCAGCATTCATGGCTCGGCGGCCTCTACGATGACTCGTTGGCGTCAACACCCGCGACTCGACCACCTCGACTTCATCAACAACCACGATCACGATCAGCATCGACAAAACGGCGCATCAGCCCTCGACTGCGCGTACCCGACAAATCGTCGACTCGGGAAGAGCGCGGCGTGTGCACGCGCACCCGAGGCTGGGGGGCTGGCACCCGACATCGACAAAGACAACAATTTCATCACTGCACTCGATAAGGCCACTCCCGTGCCCTCTTCGACTCCGCATCTTCAACTCCAGTGCGCTGTGTCGACTCCGCTACCTTCATGAACTCCGCTTCGTCGACTCCGCCTGGCTGACCCAACAAGGTGGACTTGGGGGGGTGGAGCGTTGCAGCTGCCGCGTCGATTCCCTCCGCTGCGCCGATTCCGGTCCGCTGCCCAACTCCGCCTCCAACACTCGGGGGCTGCCGGCCTCGTCTTCATCGACTCCGCCTCCGACACTCGAGGGCTACCGCCTCGCCTTAATCAACTCCGTTGATGTCAACTCAGCCACGTCGACTCCATCCTTCGCCTCGAGGATCGGGGGCTGGCCTTTCATCATCAACAACAAGTTCTTCGCTGCACTCGATTCGCGACTCGAGTGCCTTCATCGACTCCATATTGTCGACTCCGCTTTCATCGACTCTGCATCGTCGACTCTGCTTTGTCGTCCTGACAAGGAGGACTCGGGGGCTGAGTGTTGCCCGTGTCGCGTCGATTTCCTCCGCCGTACAACTCCGCGACGTTGACCCCTCCGCCGCGTCGACTCAGGTTCGCCGCGTCGACACCTCCGCCGCACCACTCCGTGGCGTCGACTCCGTCCACTACGACGTCCATGACTCAGCAAGATCGGCGTGCATGACCCGACAACTTCTACAACCAATTTGGTGAATCGACCTCGACAGTCTACAGATTTCCGCCGCTCATGAACAGCTAAGTCACTTTCGTATTTCATTTCTTCAAATTCTAACCTATTTTGGTTGCATCCAACACTCGGGGCTGCCCCTTTCGACGAATCCCTCCGCCACACAACTCCGCCGCGTCGACTCCGGTTCGCCGCGTCGACTGCCTAAGCAGGAAAACTCCGCCGCGTCGATTCTGGTCCACCGCGTCGAGTCTCTCAGCCACACAGCTTCGCCGCGCAACTCTGCCGCGTCGACTCCGGTCCGCCTTGCGACTGCCTCAACAGCAAAATTGTCTTGGCCGCACCTGATGCACTACCGGGTGTCGCGCCGCACAGTTCACAACAATCTTGCCTTGGCCGCACCTGATGCACTACCGGGTGCCGCGCCGCACAGGCCACAACAATCTTGCCTTGGCCGCACCTGATGCACTACCGGTGCCGCGCCGCACAGGCCACAACAATCTTGCCTTGGCCGCACCTGATGCACTACCGGGTGCTGCACCCATAGTGTAAAGATAAAGACCACCGATCAGTCGAGTAGGCCAGGGACCGCACCAGCTGCGCTTACCCTGCACATTTCCGTGTTTGCGACATGATGAAAAATCCCGACGGACGCGTTGGGTACCCATTTACTGATGATGGAGTTTGGCTCTATAAGACCTCCGCGGTCTGAGCCAAGCTTCCCCAGCCTACGATAGCTAGCAAGGTGTTTGCCCTAGAGCAATTAGCCAGCCCCGATCCATCGAGTGCGTTGGCCTGCTAAGCTCACAACTATCAAACAAATAAAAACCGGCATGAGTCGACGTACTTTCGACTAACAACCTCTTCTTAAAGGCACCCGATGAATTTTTGACTATGAGTCTCTACCCGATTCTACGAATCGACCAGGCACTCGGGGGCTACTACCATCGGGAGCGCTGGACGCGCATCCGACGTACTACCGTGTCAAAAATACCGACAATGCAGCAAGGGTGCAAGGACTAAGCCCAAGTTGAGCACCTCCTGGGACAACTCAAATTTCATTCGACTACTACCATCGGGAGCGCACTCACCGCCGGCTCGAGTGCTACACAATTTTAAAAGTCGGGTTCTCTATAGCACGCGTCGGATTTTTCAAAGTCGGGTTTTCTACAGCCCGCATCGGTATTCCCAATGTCGGTTTCTCTACAGCCCGCGCTGGATTTTTCAAAGTCGGGTTCTCTACAGCCCGCATCGGTATTTTCAAAGTCGGGTTCTCTACAGCCCGCACTGGATTTTTCAAAGTCGGTCTCTCCATAGACCGCATCGGATTTATTACTATTATTGGATCTCTTACACCTACACTGGATTTCTCATAAATGATTCAACTCTCAAGGCATGGTTAATACATTTACCACATGATCATCAAACACACCCGATGCATCGACTACGCCTACTCGACATGCTGCTATGAGTCTCTGCCCGATTCTGCGAATCAACCAGACACTCGGGGGCTACTGACGTGGGCCTACCTTTCGGGTGTCCCACCTTTGGCGTACCCGATGCGGCCCAGACGGAGGCCCACCTGGCGGCTCAACAATTACTTGAAGGACAAGACAAGGACTCCAAGTCATAGTCTACTAGAACTCTTGTAAACCCTACCTGGATCCCTTTATAAAGCCAGGCAGGGGCACCCCCATAGAGGAGATCGATACAACACAACTCGCATAGCATAGAGAGACCACGTCTCACCTCATCGCCATTGCGGCCACCATGTAACACTATCATCATCAATACAAGATCAGACAAGCAGGATGTAGGTCTTTACCTCACAATGAGGGGCCGAACCTGGGTAAATCCTTGCTTCTCAGCCGACGGAACTACCAGCGCGCCAACTTCTCCCTCTATACGAAACCCTAGGTATCTCAACCTTGGGATTTGCCGTGGCCACCCACGTCAGGAGCCGGTAAGGCTGGTTTTGGTGTCCGGTGACCTATAACACACGGTTTTCTGGCCGAACAACCATTTTTCATGACTTTGGTCAGGCACCCACATTTTCGGCCTCGGGAGCCAGTAAGGCAGTTTTTGGTCTCCGGTGACCTACAACACATGGTTTTCTGGCCGATCAACCATTCTTTATTACTCCGGACCGGCACCCACGTTTTCGACCTTGGGAGCCGGTAAGGCAGTTTTTTTTGTCTCCGGTGACCTATAACACACGGTTTTCAGGCCGATGAGTCCGGACCGGCACCCATGTTTTCAGCCACGGGTGCCGGCAATGCAGTTTTTGGTCTCCTGTGACCTATATCACATGGTTTTTTGGCCGAACAGCCATTTTCATGACTCAGGTCAGGCACCCACATTTTCGGCCTCGGGAGCCGGTAAGGCAGTTTTTGGTCTCCGGTGACCAATAACACACGATTTTCTGGCTGAACAACCATTTTTTATGACTCCAGACCGGCACCCACATTTTCGGCCTCGGGAGCCAGAATGCAGTTTTTGGTCTATGGTGACCTATAGCACACGGTTTTCTGACCGAACAGCCATTTTTCATGACTCCGGACTGGCACCCACGTTTTCGGCTTCGGGAGCCGGCAAGGCAGTTTTTAGTCTCCGGTGACCTACAGCACACGGTTTTCTGGCCAAACAGCCTTTTTTCATAACTCCAGTCAGGCACCCACGTTTTCGGCTTCGGGAGCCGGCAATGCAGTTTTTGGTCTCTGGTGACCTATAGCACACGGTTTTCTAGCCGAACAGCCATTTTTCATGACTCTGGACCGGCACCCACGTTTTCGGCCTCGGGAGCCGGCAAGACAGTTTGTGGTCTTCGGTGGCTTATAGCACATGGTTTTATGGCCGAACAACCATTTTCATGACTGCAGACCGGCACCCATGTTTTCGGCCTCGGGAGCCGGCAAGGCATTTTTTGTCTCTGGTGACCTATAGCACATGGTTTTCTGGTCGAACTGCCATTTTTCATGACTCTGGACCGGCACCCACGTTTTCGGCCTCGGGAGCGGGCAAGCCAGTTTTTGGTCTCCGGTGACCTATAGCACACTTTTTTCTGGCCGAACAACCATTTTTCATGACTCTGGTCAGGCACCCACATTTTCGGCCAAGGGAGCCGGTAAGACAGTTTTTGGTCTTCGGTGACCCATAACACATGGTTTTCTGGCAGAACAACCATTTTTTATGACTCCGAACGGGCACCCACGTTTTTGGCCTCGGGAGCCGGTAAGGTAGTTTTTAGTCTCCGGTGACCTATAACACACGGTTTTCTGGCCGGCCGAACTACCATTTTTCATGACTCCGGACCGGCACCCACGTTTTCAGCCTCGGGAGCCGGCAGTGCAGTTTTTGGTCTCCGATGACCTATAGCACACCGTTTTCTGGCCGAACATCCATTTTTAATGACTCTGGCCAGACACCAACATTTTCAGCCTCGGGATCCGGTAAGGCAGTTTTTGGTCTCCGGTGACCTATAACACACGATGTTCTGGCCGGATAGCCATTTTTTATGACTCCGGACAGGCACCCACGTTTTCGGCCTTGGGAGCCGAGAAGGAAGTTTTTGGTCTGCGGTGACCTATAGCACACGGTTTTCTGGCCGAACAGCCATTTTCATGACTCCTGTCAGGCACCCACGTTTTCGGCCTCGGGAGCCGATAATGCAATTTTTGGTCTCCGGTGACCTATAGCACACGATTTTCTGGCCGAACAGCCATTTTTCATGACTCTGGACCGGCACCCACGTTTTCGGCCTCGGGAGCCGGCAAGACAGTTTTTGGTCTCCAGTGACCTATAGCACACGGTTTTCTAGCCGAACAACCATTTTTCATGAGTCCGGTCAGGCACCCATGTTTTTGGCCTCGGGAGCCAGCAATGCAATGTTTGGTCTCCGGTGACCTATAGCACACCGTTTTCTTGCCGGACAACCATTTTTCATGACTCAGGTCAGGCACCCACATTTTCGGCCTCGGGAGCCGGTAAGGCAGTTTTTGGTCTCTGGTGACCTATAACACACGATGTTCAATGAGTTCAGTGCAATTGCAATTGGTTAGTGCGATTAATGAGATAATTGGTATGGTTCCTAGGTGCTCACTTTCTTACGAAGTGATGGTCGTTTACTTGTTTACCATTGGGTTCCAAGACAATTTTACACTAAAGAAGTCCCCCCATGGTCTGGTCCAGGTGGTGGCCCATCAAAAAAGCTAATATAATTCATTGCATTGTGTGCCAGGTTTAGAAAGGAGATACTCTGTATAAGTCTGACACAAAAACCATGTAGCCAGTATAGACAACATATACATCATTAGCAAATAGCAACTGAACAACATGTTCAAAGACATAGTGAAGTTACTCAATAATTTTTCATCTGTACAAGCCCAAGCATATTAAGATTAGGGGCAGGATTCAAAACCAATTGCAATTGCACTGAACTCATTGAACATCGTGTGTTATAGGTCACCAGAGACCAAAAACTGCCTTATCGGCTCCCGAGGCCGAAAATGTGGGTGCCTCACCGGACTCATGAAAAATGGTTGTTCTGCTAGAAAACCATGTGCTATAGGTCACCAGAGACCAAAAACTGCCTTGCCCGCTCTCGAGGCCGAAAACATGGGTGCCGGTCCGGAGTCATGAAAAATGGTTGTTCGACCAGAAAACCGTGTGCTATAGGTCACCGAAGACCAAAAACTGCCTTGCCGGCTCCCGAGGCCGAAAACGTGGGTGCCGGTCCGGATTCATGAAAATGGCTGTACGGATAGAAATCCGTGTGCTATAGGTCACCGGAGACCACAAACTGTCTGTCGGCTCCCGAGGCCAAAAACGTGCGTGCCGGTCCAGTCATGAAAAATGGCTGTTCGGCTAGAAAACTGTGTGCTATAGGTCACCGGAGACCAAAAACTGCATTATCGGCTCCCGAGGCCGAAAACGTGGGTGCCTGACTGGAGTCATGAAAAAAGACTTTTCGGTCAAAAACCGCGTGCTAGGTCACCGGAGACCAAAAACTGCCTTGTCGGCTTCCGAGGCCGAAAACGTGGGTGCCAGTCCGGAGTCATGAAAAATGGCTGTTCGGCCAGAAAACCGTGTGTTATAGGTCACCGCAGACCCTATGATTAAGCCACCCTATGATTCTATTGTTCGAACAAATTACAATGTTGATGCTTCTTCACTTGGTAATACTTGATGCATGCTTTGTGCCTAGCTAAAAGGCGTTAAAGAAAAGCGCTTATGGGAGGCAACCCATTTTATTTTTCTGCAATTTTTCTTTTATTGAGTCAAGGAGTTGTTTACTTCTGTAGCAACTCCTTTGTATCTTTATTTTCTCGCATTGTTGTGCCAAGAGTAGCCTCTAATGATAAGATGATGCTTAATTTTGATTGCTGCGCAGAAACAGATTTTTGCTGTTCACTGTACGAAATTCCTAAAATCACCAGATTGTTAATTAAATCTGAAATTTTTGTGCGTAATCTTTATGAATGTCTGAAACTTTCAGAGTTTCTCGATCTGAGCGTCGTAAGTGCCTCGAAAAAATTCGTCTTTGCGGACTGTTCTGTTTTAGACAGATTATGCCTTTTTATTTTTGCATTCTCTCTTTTACTAGTGTTGAGTGAAATTCTTTTTTGGGTGGAAGAGCTTCACATAACATCAGTGGCTGTAGCTAATGTTTAAAGTAACAAATCATATTGCGTCTTTATAGAACATGTGAATTTTTGATTATGCACTAACCCTCTAATGAGATCTACTTTGAGTTTGGTGTGACGGAAGTTTTCAAGGGTCAAGAGAGAAGGATGATATAATAGGATCAAGAAGAGTGAAGAGCTTAAGCTTGGGGAGGCTCCCATGGATCTCCCCAGCATATTTCAAGAAGACTCAAGCGTCTAAGCTTGGGGATGCCCAAGGCATCCCCTTCTTCATCGTCAAAATTATCAGGTCATCTCTAGTGAAACTATATTTTAATTCTTTCACATCATATGTGCTTTTCTTGGAGCGTCTGTGTGCTTTTATTTTCAGTATTGCACTTTTTTTTCAATAAAGCTTGACTGGACCCTAGCATTCTTGATTGGGAGAGAGACACGCTCCGCTTTTTCATGAGAATACTCCTATTCTTCACTTATATTTGTTGAGTATTCATATCTAGCGCTGTTCAGCTTTTAGCTCTTGTTTTCATGTATCTCTTGTCAGAGCTATTAGCTTTCTTTTGTAGAAAGTACTCTCTTGCTTCACTTATATTTGTTTGGAGAGTTGATGAAATAAATTGATTGGTGTTTGGTTGGTTCAGAAAATGTTGCATGTGGTAATTGGTATAAGGAAAAACTTGCTTAATCTTGTAGATCACTAAAATGGATAACTTGATGCTTGTCAATTGTTTTGAGTTAACAAGTAGATCATGATTAAATTGTGCATCACATGAGTTAAGCCTATTAGTGAAGAACTACCGTAAAGCTTGTTGAAAATTTGGTTTGCATCGGTGGTACTCTAAGGTCTAGATATTTTCTAATAACAGGGTTTGGTTAACAAGGAAGACGGTATGAAGTCTTATAACGTTTGCAATATGTTTGTCATATAAAACTTGGTGTACGGGTTGATATTCTTGTTTGCTTACATAACCTTGCTAGCCTAAACTCTGTACTGAGAGGGAATGCTTCTCGTGCATCCAAATCCTTGAGCCAAAATCCATGCCATTTGTGTCCACCATAACTACCTATATGTGGTATTTCCTTGCCACTCCAAGTAAATTTTTCATGTGCTACCTTTAAATTATTCAAAATGTTATTATTCCCTTTTTGTGTCAATGTTTACTAGCTCATGAGGAATTAGTGTGGTTATTCTTTATTCTATTTGTCGAGTGGACTTTTACACCTGGACTAGTGGCATATACATCCGCTTATCCAATAACTTGCAAAAAGAGCTGGCAACGGGGTGCCCAGTCCCAATTAATTACAACTTTAACCAATTAATTCTCTTCACACTTTTGCCCTGATTCATCAGTAAGCAATGACAAACAGTGAAATACCTGAATGTGTGTAAACCAAAGAGAAAGAGGGATGATCTGCCTTGCTGGTAGAAATAACGTCCTTCATGGGAGCCGCTCTTAAAAGTCCGTTCGACAGGTAGAATACTGTTCTCACCCGCTACCATTCGTTGACAATTAACAAACACCTCTCAAAAATAGATACTCCTCCATGGTATGTGATTGATGGAAGGCACCCGAGGATTCGGTTAGCCATGGCTTGTGTTAGCAAGGTTGGGAGGAGTATCAAATATTTTATGCAATCTCTATATGCTTTCAAAAACCTAAAAGCTCTAGCACATGATTTAATCCCTGCTTCCCTCTGCGAAGGGCCTTTCTTTTACTTTTATGTTGAGTCAGTTTTCCTATTCTTTCTGTCTTCCACAAGCAAACACTAGTGTCAACTTTGTTACAACATGCGTTATATGCAATGTATTGGACTTGTTATACTACTTTGTGTTGACAATATCCATGAGATAAATATGTTGAAAGTTGAAGCAAATGCTGAAACTAAATTCTTCCTTTGTGTTGATTAAATACCTTTTATTAGAAACTATTGCTTTATGAGTTAACACTTATGCAAAACTGTTTGATGCTTGTCTCGAAAGTACTATTCATGAAAACGTTTAGCTTGTGTGATTCATTGTTTACTCATTATCTATTTGGTAGCAAATTATAGACCATTGACTTGGATCACTTCATTCATTTACATGTGCCTTGCAATATTATATGATCAAGATTATGATAGTAGCATGTCACCTCAAAAATTATTTTGTTTTTATCGTTTACCTACTCGAGGACGAGTAGGAACTAAGCTTGGGGATGCTGATACGTCTCAAACGTATCTATAATTTTTGATGTTCCATGCTTGTTTTATACCAATTGCTACATGTTTTGCATCTACTTTATATCACTTTTATACATTTTTTGGGACTAACCTATTAACAAGATGCCGAAGTGCCAGTTCCTGTTTTCTGCTGTTTTTGTATTCCAGAAAAGCTAGTCTGGAAATATTCTCGGAATTGGACGAAACTACACGGGGGTCCCTATTTTTCCAGAACACGCCTGACGGAGCGAAGGAGCAGCAGAGGAGGGCCACCAGGAGGCCCACACACCTAGGGCGCGGGCCCCCCTCTGCCGCGCCCTAGGGTGGTGTGGGCCCCTCGGGGGTCCGCAGCCGCCGCCCTTTCGCCTACTTATTCCCCCCGACGCGAAAACCCTAAGTACCTGAGCAAATATCCACGAAAAGTTCCAGAGACGCCGCCGTCGTCAACCCTAGCTCGGGAGGGTTCAGAACCTCTTCCCGGCACCCTGCCGGAGAGGGGAATCGTCACCGGAGGCTTCTACATCGCCATGCCTGCCTCCGGAGTGATGCGTGAGTAGTTCATCCTTGGACTACGGGTCCATAGCAGTAGCTAGATGGTTGTCTCTCCACTTTGTGCCATCATGTTTAGATCTTGTGAGCTGCCCTACATGATCAAGATCATATTATTGTAATGCTACATGTTGTGTTTGCTGGGATCCGATGAATATTGAATATTATGTCAAGTTGATTATCAATCTATCTTATATGTTATTTAAGATCTTGCATGCTTTCCGTTACTCGTAGATGCTTTGGCCAAGTAGATGCTTGTAACTCCAAGAGAGAGTATTTATGCTAGATAGTGGGTTCATGTCTCCGTTTAACCTGGGACAGTGACAGAAAGTTCTAAGGTTGTGGATGTGCTGTTGCCACTAGGGATAACCTAACGATGCTATGTCCACGGGCATATGTGTTTGTTTACATTACGCACTTTACTTAATGCAATTATCCGTTGCTTGCAACTTAATACCAACGGGGGACTCGGATGACAACCCGGCGGTGGATTATTAGTCATAGATGCTGTTGGATAACGATCTATGTATTATGTCGTAATGCCCAATTAAATATCATAGTAGTCAACATGTCATGTATATGCATTGTCATGCGCTCACTATTCGTCAATTGCCCAGCTGTAATTTGTTCACCCAACATGTTAGTTATCTTTTATGGAGAGACACCACTAGTGAACTGTGGACCCCGGTCCATTCTTTTACACTGATTAAACAACCACAAACTGCAAACTGTTCCTTTTTCATTCTCTGCAATTTAATACTCATTTTCCACACCATACGTTTAATCCTTTGTTTTCAGCAAGCCAGTGAGATTGACAACCTCACTGTTTCGTTGGGGCAAAGTAGTTTGATTGTGTTGTGTGCAGATTCCACGTCAACAGTCCAGACTCCCTGCACAGCTATTTTTCTGGCGCCGTTGACAACCTTCTGAAGAGTTGCTGCTCCTACTGGTTCGATAACCTTGGTTTCTTTCTGAGGGAAAACTTGCTGCTGACTACATCATACCTTCCTCTTGGGGTCTCCCAACGAACGTGTGTTTCACGTCATCAGGGGGGCGCCGGCCGGGGCGGAGACTGAGGTGGTCGGGGTCATCGCGGAGGGCGTGGTCGCAGTCGGGTCTCGGTGAGCGGTGTCGGGGGAGAGGCCATTTGGGGACGGCACCGAGGCGGTGTGTGTGTTGGTGGGGGGGAGGGCGACGGGAAAACCGGCGGGGGAGGGGACGCTTTGTGCGCGCAAGATGCGGACGGGAGAGGAGGACGCACGATGGACCAACTCGTGCTTTAAAGGAGTAGAGATGATATAAAGTAATATCTTTTTATATAAATTAAGATAGCTTGACCTAACATTATTTTAGAATTATACCTTTTTAGGAGGGATGGAGTTAGTAAATAGCTATATATAGGCCTCCTAATTAATGAATACTTGATGATATATCTTTTTTTAACTCCTCTTCACTAATTCTGTGCTGTTTTACAGATAACGTTTGGCCCATCAGAGTTTGTGAAGGAGATCAAAGGGGCTAAAAGAGGCCTCTGGCTGTCAAAATTTGAGATCGTCTCCACCCACAAAACTTATGGTCCTTTTGAAATTGACAACGGCGATCCATATTTCCACTATACCGTGCCGGATGGTGCGACCGTGGTGGGCTTCTTTGCAAAAACTGACTCCACTTACGTCAACACGATGGTGTTTACACCATCTAAATCATTCAGTATTCGACCCTGCTGCAGCTACCTGCATGTTCATCAGAGTGTTTGATTTCCTCCAATTTCCGCAGTTCCAACAGTAAGATGGCTAGCCAACAAGGGTGTGTTCCCGTTGTCTAGGCCTTTTCCCCTTTGCAATGTTCAGTGATGTTTTTAGAGATTGTACGTTTTCTTAAGAATAAAACAGATCCATGTTAAAGTGGAATGGTTCATTTATAAATCAATATCCTGGTATAATATAATAGCATCGCGTCTTCCCAGCATCCATGTTGCTGTATGGTGGTCGTCCCAACGGTGCTACGCCGTGTGTGCACTGTAAGCGAACGAGAGAGAGGCAGAGATTGCAGCAACCACACTGTATTGATTATTGCCGTGAACTATATATACACAGGTACATATGTATGTTGGCAGAGACACACAGAGAGACTGTTGCTAAAATCCTCAATGCTGGAGGTTGGCAATTCCTTGGTCATGACGTTCGCAAATTGCTGGGCTGTGGGCACATCTAGAACGAACGCGGGATTGACCCAGAGCTACTTTCTCTCGAATAAAGCAAGTGAACAACTGAACATCGAGTTCAATAAGTTTGAATTTGTTCGCCGATGGTGAACTGGGAACGGCCAAGCGTGAACCATGCCCGTCCATGGGTTGACGTTGGGAGAGAAGCCGGGTGGTGCTGGCGTGGGCGCCGACTGGTGCGGCGTCGAGGAGGAGGAGGAGCTGGTGGATGCCGGCTTCTTCTTCTTCTTGGAGGAACTTTTGGACGGAGAGGACGTGGGCGATCAGGCGGAGTTGGAGTTGAAGGTGCTGTGCTGCTGCCGTCTGTGGTGTTTGGTGACGAAGGTGGTTGCGCACCGCCATGGCCCGTGCGATGAGAGCAGAAGCGGCCTTCAGTTTGTCCGAATCGGCGAGGCGGTGTTCCGATCCTCAAGCTGGAGCGGAGCGTGCCTTGTGGAACGACGGCAGGCGTTTGCGACAGAGATAAATTTATGGTCGGATATTCAACTTATCACGAGGTGTCACTTAGGTCCCTAAATGTCTAAAAAGCACAATTCGATCTCTAAATTAGCTAATCAATTCACTTGAGGTCCAAAACTCAATTAGCAGCATTAAACTGCACATTGGCATGACCTGATGCTGATGTGGACTTGACATCTGGACCCCACGTGTCAGGTCCACCACCTACCTACCTACCTCCCTCAACTTTTTTTCTCTTCGACCGTCATCTAGATCTCCGCCAGCAGGGAGGCGCTACAGCACCGTCGTTCCTAGCTGCTGCATTTGCGCCGGGCGTCGGGAGCCGGTAAGGCAGCTTTTGGTCTCCTGTGACCTATAACACACGATTTTCTGTCGCACAACCATTTTTTATGACTTTGGACCGGCACCCACGTTTTCGGCCTCGGGAGCCGGCAAGGCAGTTTTTGGTCATCGGTGACCTATAACACACGATTTTCTAGCCGAACAACCATTTTTTATGACTCCGGACTGGCACCCACGTTTTCGGCCTCGACAGCCGGCAAACAGTTTTTGGTCTGCGGTGACCTATAGCACACGGTTTTCTGGCCGAACTGCCATTTTTCATGACTCCGGACCGGCACCCACGTTTCTGGCCTCGGAGAGCCGGCAAGGCAGTTTTTGGCCTCCGGTGACCTATAGCACACGGTTTTCTGGCCGAACATCCATTTTTCATGACTCCGGACCGGCACCCACGTTTTCGGCCTCGGGAGCCGGCAAGACAGTTTTTTGGTGTTCGGTGACCTATAGCGCACAGTTTTCTGGCCGAACAACCATTTTCATGACTCCGGACCGGCACCCACATTTTCGGCCTCGGGAGCGGGCAAGACAGTTTTTGGTCTCGGTGACCTATAACACACGATGTTCTGGCCGAATAGGCATTTTTTATGACTCCGGACCGGCACCCACGTTTTCGGGCTCGGGAGCCGAGAAGGAAGTTTTTGGTCTGCGGTGACCTATAACACACGGTTTTCTGGCCGAACAGCCATTTTTCATGACTCCGACTGGCACCCACGTTTTCGGCCTCGGGAGCCGACAAGGCAGTTTTTGGTCTCCGGTGACCTAGCACGCGGTTTTTGACCGAAAAGTCTTTTTTCATGACTCCAGTCAGGCACCCACGTTTTCGGCCTCGGGAGCCGATAATGCAATTTTTGGTCTCCGGTGACCTATAGCACACGATTTTCTGGCCGAACAGTCATTTTTCATGACTCTGGACGGTACCCACGTTTTCGGCCTCGGGAGCCGGCAAGACAGTTTTTGGTCTCCAGTGACCTATAGCACACGGTTTTCTAGCCGAACAACCATTTTTCATGAGTCCGGTCAGGCACCCATGTTTTTGGCCTTGGGAGCCAGCAATGCAGTGTTTGGTCTCCGGTGACCTATAGCACACCGTTTTCTTGTCGGACAAACATTTTTCATGACTCTGGTCAGGCACCCACATTTTCGGCCTCGGGAGCCGGTAAGGCAGTTTTTGGTCTCTGGTGACCTATAACACACGATGTTCAATGAGTTCAGTGCAATTGCAATTGGTTAGTGCGATTAATGAGATAATTGGTATGGTTCCTAGGTGCTCACTTTCTTACGAAGTGATGGTCGTTTACTTGTTTACCATTGGGTTCCAAGACAATTTTACACTAAAGAAGTCCCCCATGGTCTGGTCCAGGTGGGGGCCCATCAAAAAGCTAATATAATTCATTGCATTGTGTGCCAGGTTTAGAAAGGAGATATTCTGTATAAGTCTGACACAAAAACCATGTAGCCAGTATAAACAACATATACATCATTAGCAAATAGCAACTGAACAACATATTCAAAGACATAGTGAAGTTACTCAATAATTTTTCATCTGTACAAGCCCAAGCACATTAAGATTAGGAGCAGGATTCAAAACCAATTGCAATTGCACTGAACTCATTGAACATCGTGTGTTATAGGTCACCAGAGATCAAAAACTGCCTTATCGGCTCCCGAGGCCGAAAATGTGGATGCCTGACCAGACTCATGAAAAATGGTTGTTCGGCTAGAAAACCATGTGCTATAGGTCACCAGAGACCAAAAAACTGCCTTGCCCGCTCTCGAGGCCGAAAAACATGGGTGCCGGTCTGGAGTCATGAAAAATGGCTGTTCAACCAGAAAACCGTGTGCTATAGGTCACGAAGACCAAAAACTGCCTTGCCGGCTCCCGCGGCCGAAAACGTGGGTGCCAGTCTGGAGTCATGAAAATGGCTGTTCGGACAGAAAACCGTGTGCAATAGGTCACCGGAGACCACAAACTGTCTTGCCGGCTCCCGAGGCCAAAAACGTGCGTGCCGGTCCAGTCATGAAAAATGGTTGTTCGGCCAGAAAACCGTGTTCTATAGGTCACCGGAGACCAAAAACTGCATTGCTACTGACCTGCTAATATATTTGCTGCTGGTCGTGTGTTTGTGCTGATTATCCGTAGATGGTAGGAGATGAGAGTTTCCTAGACAAATGTGGCCTGGATTTAATTGCTGAATATAAGACGTCATACATTTGTATGTGTTCTTGTATTTATCTTTACATACTAACAAATAAAATTTCATATTGCTACATGCCACAAATAGACCACATAGTTGAAGTACTAGTATAGATCACACAAAACAATAAATGAGACTCTCTATGTTACTACACCTATGATACTACCCATTGTGGAAGTAGTAACATAGAGTTGTATCATATGCATGTTACTAGTTTATGTTACTCCCTATTGTGACTAGTCTTAGGTAGTGAGAGGTAGTACGAGAGTTAATGATGCTGCTGTTTGCTCTTGCTGATAGGTTAAAGGAGCTCCAGTTAATTGCTAATTAGTCATGGAATAGTTAGCAGAAGGAATCAAGCAGGAAGAAGAGGACAGGGGAGATGGCGGCGCTCTGCCCTGTGGAGAGAAAAGAGCAGGAGGTAGGTGCCAGCAGGGAAAATGAGAGAGAATGAGGATAGCGATTTAGAGAGAGGTGCAGAGAAGAGAGTTTAAACTTGAGAGAGATTTCTTTGTAAACGATGAGATCACGCCTTTTGTTCACAAATATTTATGCTCCAAATTTTGTTCCAGAGCTCACGCCAGCACGAGGCGACCACATCGGTCCCCATGCATGGTTGGATTTGCACGGCTTCCGTCATCCAGGCAACACGAACATCTGCAAATCTTCAACCTGTTGAGTACCGCGCAGTATTGTATTTGATTCTGAAATCTTAATTTATACCAAAATGTGGTAGTATAATTCATTGCAAATATCATTTTTTTCAGCGAAGTATGTTATAATTGATTCTGAAATCTTAATTCTTACCACAATTCATTACCTCTACGGACTTAAACACTCAAAACACTTAGGGACACGAGAGATACTTCCTAATTCCTAGCTAGTTTGGGCCTCTGAGCCCTACATCCATCAGTTTCGTGTTCTTCGTGTTAGCAATGCTAGCTTAACATGTGGGTTCTTTCGTGTCGGCGGGGCTGTAGAGGTCCCACCACACGCACAACACGTGCGTGGCGCTCCGACATGCCGCACGCCATCTCCTTGCTGACGCACCCCACAATACACATGTTTAAGCTGGCTTTTGCAGTTCCGGCCGGGGCTATAAATAGGAGCACGCACATACCTGTGTTGTATCAGCTTCCATAGAAAGTACACAAGTTGATCTGAGTCAAGTAGCACCACCACGTACACTAGCTCGCTAGCAATGGCCCACACCCACCGATGAATATAATCCCACCATCGAGACCTCCGACGTCGTCTCCGACCCCACCATGGAGCCCAACGGCGCCATGCAGATGGTGACCAGAAGCTTCCCCACAGTGAGCAGAGCGTCGCCATAGGCGTCGTCGCCTCCGACGAAAAATTCAAGGTCACTCGTGGTTTCGGTGGAATCGTGGAGAACGCCAAGGTGAATGTCGGCAAGCTGTATCTGCACCAAGTCTTTGCTGGCTGGAACGCGAATCAGTCAAACGTGATACAGCGCGAAGGGCTAGGTCAAACTGCTGCGAACAACTGGCGGATCTATGATGGCCCTGGGCCCCAGGCGAAACTGGTTGCCCAAACGCACGGCATGCACACACTTGCCGGCAAATGGTACCATTGGTTCAACCTCGAGTTTGAGGTCGAAAGGTACGTAGAATAACTCGATGTACGGTTTTTTTTTTAATGGCATTGTTTTAACCGTTGTTTTTATTTTAAGGTCGATCTTAATGGCTTTGTTGTACGGTTCTAATTCTACCTGCTGTAAGGCCAATAATAATACATGCATGGGAGTCCGTCTTATTTGGGACATGGATGAAACCACTCATTGTGCATGCAGGTTCAAAGGGTCCACTCTTCAGGTTATGGGAGCTAATGATGAGAATGAAGACAATGAGTGGGCCATTGTAGGTGGGACCGGTGAATTCGCAATGGCACGTGGTATCATCAACAGAAGACTATACAGATATATATACCCTCAATTAACACAAGAGCTTATTATTGAATTCTTCTGCCGCATGAAGAAGGTAAGCATGTAATTAATTCCAGGTCGTCCACTTTGCATTATATATTATGGTCTCCAATATCTTATCACTTTGTATTATATATGTGGTAAATTATCGTTTTTTCTGTTATTTGGAATGAGCTCATTGTTGGGGTGTATTAAACGTTGAGACCCCTACTATCATGTCTAAGGCTCAATTACATAGCCTAGTAGGACTCACAAAATAAAATTTGGGGGCTATTTGTAGCCTTTAGTGGCATTTTTGTAAATAACCCACCAAGGGTCCATTTGTAGCTCCTAGTGATGTTTTTGTAAATACAAACCTCACCATGGGACATAAAGAGGACCTCATCTGCGACCTCGCCTATAAAAGGGGTTGAGGAAAAAGTGGAGGAGGACTCTTCTTTTTTGGCTGATAACTTGTTCGGCTCTATTTTATTTCTTCTCTCTCTCATTTTGTTGGCCTAAAACCAACACTCATGATGCACGTTGCTAGATTTGTTGATATGTGTTTTCCTTTTCAATATGGCATGGAACCAGCCCCATAGAACTTATATGTTCTGACTAGCTAATAGTGGAGTGTAGATATTTTCATTTTTGAGATATTGATGAGTATATGTTGTTTTGTGAATATTCAGTAAATTTGACAGTAGGTGTGTTATGTTTATCTGATACTATTGGTGTATCAAAACTAAATTGTTTTTCACGAATTACAGCTATGGATTTATTTAATTACCTAGTTGATGTGTACTCGTTTTGTTTGTCTTTCGTTGGAATGTCATTGTGCCGTGTGCTTAGGATATGGAGCCTAATATCCCTTTTCTGGTTTATTGATGGCTGATACTTTTTACAATGAAGGGGTAGGGCTTTCATTATATAGCAAGTTAGGGAATCAGAAAGCTTCAGACATGCATGCACTAACCAAGTTTGGAAACCAAATTATACATTTGATACGAAAATCAGGAGGGCTGACTTGAGTTTCAAGCCCTGAGCTCTTGGTCTGATCATTTCTGGATAGCCATATACTCTACCACACATGACGCATTGTTTTGCTTCTTATACTGTAGGAGCATGTGTTGATGATGGACAAGATGGGGCTGGTCTTTGCTCAATACGTAAGATGAGTGTCCGTTCAGATATGCTGTTTGATCTACTGGTTGAGCAGGTAAGAATATCTTCTACTGATGCTCCACCCGCTCTATACTTTGTATGTGCTCTTTTGTTTCCCCTCCCTTTCAACCAGCTTCCTTGCTTTCCGTTTTACTCCTTTGTACCCCCCCCCCCCCCCCCCCCCCACCCACCCACCCACCCACCACCAAGTTCCTTCCGGTATATGTGTGTCTCTTGTACCTCTGGCCCCTCCAATGGCAGATGACTTAGGACCCTTCCCCAGTCCCTATTTGTGCATATGTTTGTGTCTGGTCAAAGATGAGAATGCTGCTATGCTAAGTAATAGCAAATGGCCATTAACCTTTACTGTGCTTGGGAAATTTATTTCTGTTTTCGTTTTGCTCGTCGGGGCAGTGCCTTCTTTTATCTGTGGTTATGGTCCATCATGTCCCATGTCCTAGTGTGATTTGCATGTTGTCCGACTACATGAGTAATTAATACTGTAAGTCTGTAACTAACAATACCTGAGCATCTGGTTTCAAATTTTCTTTATTTATACGGACATATAGGTATGTGATTTCATATTGCTGCTTATTTTGGGTTTTTAACTTGTGTGATACCTGCAAAGTAGGATTGTCACATTAGTTAGAGAGTATGCCTTTGTTAAATCTTAATACTATTGTAGTTTTATCGGTGATTATTCTGATTTTAGGATGTTTGGTTAAATGTTTACTTAGCATGTCGCTCTTTGGTCACTAATACGATTTGGCTGGTCTAAAGTGAAACTACTGGAATCTAAGCTTGTGGTGAAACCTTTTCAGTTTGGCTACCTTTTATACTTCATGTTGAACACGGGATGAAAATGACCTGTAGTATTCATCATAAAAGCTGCTTTTATCACTAATGCCATTTTTAGTAGCATATCATCATTATAAGTGGTGAGAGTTGATTGATTGACGCTGTCCAGGGTAATAAAATTACAGCTAATTTATAAGGCTTGTAATTTATAAAATTATGTATGATCTCTTGTTTGAGGCTTGTATTCCACAATTTCAATTTTATAGTGACTAGCTAGCTCATACATTTGTAAACAGTATTTCCCTATGAGCTAGAAATCAGGTGTTTATGCTATCTTACTCCATCAGCCCCTCCTCACAGTCCTCTGATCTTTTAGCCTCTACTCAGGTCAGATGTAGCCAAAACCGCTAATAGTAGAAGTTAATGGTGCGCCATTACACTACAAATTACTTATTGGCTATTGTTGCTCTCTGTTTCTGATGTTGGTTTTGTGTAATGATGCCGACTTGCAGAGATGGTCACCATTGAAACTTGCACACCTTTTTTTCCTGAATGAATACTACAAAATTGGTTGGCTGATTTGCTGCTTCCTCCGAAGGTATCTACAGTTCTGGTGGCTGAAATGCAGAAATGGGTTTGCGGACTGTAGGTTCTTCCACTTTGTATGTTTTGAGGCTGAGATTGACCCACTATGTACCATGCACTGGTCAGCTCTACAGCAACTACAGCGCAATATTCGAATAGCTAAAATTACAAGCTGTATTTGTGTGGAGCTGTTTTTTCACAAATTATAGCTGTCAATTCATTTAAAATATCTAGTTAATGCTGCTGGTTTGTATTTGTTTTTTTGTTGGAATGTTATTGTATCGCTTGCTTAGGTTTGGACCAAATCTTCCTTTTCCTTGTTTGTTGATGGCTGTGCTAGTTAATTACATCATAGACCTCTCCATTTATAGGAAATAGGAAAGCACTAACCAACTTCGAGAACAAACTTGAGTTCCTTATTGTTGCTGCGGCGGCGGCCATATACTCTGCCCACATGACACATTGTTTGGTTCACTTGTACTTGTAGAAATATGCACTGGTGGTGGCCATGATGGGGCTGAGAAGTTGCTCAATACTTAAGATGATTGTCCGGTTAGATGTTTTTTGATCTACCATTGACCAGGTATGCTTATCTTCTGCATGCAAATTGGGGCATCTGAACTGCTCTTAGAAATTGTATTGCTTTCCTTTTACTACCAATTCTCAAGTACCAAATCGCAAGAGGACTTTAAGATTTTTCTCTACAACTCTTTTTCTCAGTCCATGCCCACCTGGTCACCTCCCATAATGCCTTTTCATATCAGGCAGCTTTTTTTGGGTCTTTTCTCAACGACTTGTTTCCTCATTCCTTCCTCAGCAACTCTCCATTCAATTCCTTATGCTTTCCGTGACACCACACTCCACCGCCCTTCTGTTCTATTCTATGTACTGGTGTTCTACTCCTCTATTAGATATGCTCTTCTGTGCGTGCTTCCTTCCATCCTAATTGCTTCAGTTTTGTTTGCTACTTCCTTGGTACTTTCCATGTTCCTTCTGGTGTAGTGTGTTATTATTTCCCTCCTGACTGACAAATCAGGATCCTTTGCCATCCCCCATGTGTGCATATGGTGTGCCTGCTCAGAGATGATAATGTTGTCATGTTAGGTAGTATCAAATAAGCTGTCATTTACTCTGCTTCGGGGAGATATGTCTGTTTAATTTATTTGTTGCTATATATTATTTGACCACTGTAAATTGGTTATGAGTCTATCAAGTCTAGTATCATTAACTAATATTATGTGACCGTTTGTTTTCAAAGTTATTTTATTTATACGAACTGATAGCTAAGCCATTTCACGTTCCTTCTTGATTTGGATCACTATGATGCCTAATGAACTAACGAGTTTCACAATACTTGAAGAGTATGCCTTCATTAAATAGTATGCTACCGTTTATTGTTCAAATTTATGGATGGTTATTCTAGTTTTAGGCTGTTCAGTTAAACATTTGCTCAGCATGACACTTGTCCGCCAAACATTTTTTCAAAGAAGCCTATCATTAATAACTTGCTCCAGCCAGATTGCTGGGGACTTGATACAGTACATGCTCAGGAAAATCATGAAATCAAACAGAAGGCTCTTCCTCAAGAAGGCTAGAGCCAAACGTAGCTAGTTAGTCTGCTACTCTTTTACAGGATCTTGGTACAACTGCATTTTCCACAGTAGTGAAGCTGATGTTTACTGTTTGAGGAATAATCATCAACTGCTTTTTCTTAATGAATAGTACCAATTTGTTTGACTAATGTTATTCCGTTCTGGTGGCCGAGATGCAGACATGAGTTGTTGGGTGTAGGTTATTCCATTTTGTAGTTTGTATGCTCAGTGAGGAGATTTGCTCTCTATGTAGTATGCACTGGTCATCTGTGAACTGTATTTGTAGGAATTAATCGCCTAGCTAATTAACTCCCATGTATTATCTAATTTCGGTAGACATTGGTCATCTGGCATGAAGGTTGAAGGCACACTGACTTGTTCCAGTTAATTTGTCAGCACAGCCGTCAGATTTTTGCGACGCGTTCAAAACTTTGCAGATGTTTGTTTTTCTTTCTCTCCGTTATTTGTGCTGTGCTAACTGAAGCTGAAAACACCTGAAAACGATGAAAAGCTCATTTGGGTCAAGCAATGCATAACAAGGTATGACGCTGAGATTGACCCTCTAGTTTTTTGTTTGTTGGTTGTACCATCTTGCAGGATTATACTTGTGTAATTTGCTTAATTTGTATAATTCACCTAGTAATATTTGTAGACACTAGTCAAGCATGCACTCCTAGATGGTGCCTTGCCAGTAGCCTGAGGATCTGTCGGTTAATTAGTACAATTGGGTCAAGTAAAACTACGTAGAAACTTAGCTTTGCTGAAGGTTGCCATATCCAGTAGTTCAATTGATATTGGGATATTGGATAAATCAAGAGTCTTATCGTGCTTTTGTTTTTGTCTGAATGGGCGCGAACATAAGAAGCCAGCTTAGTAGAGAGCTTGGACCTCTCACCTTTTCCCCAGCTACAGTGAAAAGGCGATTTCTGGGGCGACTTTGCGCGTGCTAGCTCGCCGCCGGCGATCCGCTGGATCCCTCGCCTTCCGGCGGCCGCTTCGGCGGCGGGAGGACGGGGAATCCACGGATCCCGGCGTGTATATAGCCTAGGTGTGCGTGGAGGTGTGCCAGTCGGCGGCGCTGTGATGGAAGCGGTGGTGCCGGAGTGGCTTTTGGTGGCGGCGGTCTTCCCCTCCGCTGGTGTGGCTCCGGCGGAGCTTCGCCGCGGATCTGCTGCCCTGGCCTCGTTCGCGGCTCCTCGAAGTGCTCGAGAGGTCCTCCCCTTCGCCGGAGTCCGAGAGTTGGCGGATCTGGCGATTGACGTTTTGAAGGATGCGGTGCTGAAGGCCAAGGTGGTGTCGTTGACCATCGTGCAGGGTGGAGGTGCTTTGGCACCGAGGAGCGTTCGACTTTCTGCTCGCGATGGGGAGCCTCCCAGTCCAAGGTCATGGAGGTGGTGCGGTGGGTTTTGCCGGCGTGGCGTCCTGCTCGGTGAAGACGAAGTCAGAGCTCAGAGTGACCTCGTTGTAATTTCTTTATTTTCTAGGTTTTTCTGTAAGAATCTTGGCTGATGTACTGTGTCTTTCCTCGCAAAAAAGGGTGCATATGCGCTGCACCTTTTAATTGTAATAAAGTGTGTTTTACTTGGAGATGTTTTTAAGGCTAGTACAATTCCGCATCTGACATTAGAAAAAATGTTCTCATTCAAAATTAAAACTAGAAGCATGTTTCTAGTCAGGATTTACTGTTCGTGACATTTGTCGTGATTGTCAGTTGCTGCTCCTCTCCCTATTTGTTTATCATTTTCCTCCCGTGCTTGCAAATATATAGTACCGAGTATCTTCATATAATGAAGATCTACCTTTTTTTTAGAAGAATAATGAAGATCTACCTAATCACAACATGAAATATCCAAATTATTTCCTAGCTAGCGGGGGAAGAAAGCCCACGAAGAAGAATGACTAAGCGCTTGACATCAGAACAGAAGTAAGCCTTTGAAATGTTATCGGAGCATCCTGACCGTTGCTTGTTGTCGACACGTCTCTGTAGCTATCACGTTACGAATTTTTGACACATCGGACCACTTAGGCGAATGATTTGTCAGAAAGGACCACATGCGAGTCAAAATGTCAAAACTGCCGTGGCGGCGTCGTCCCCAGGCGACATGTATCGGAGGCCGCCGTGGCCGACGGCGGTGACCATGGCCGCCACCAGCAACGGCGGCAAGTCTTGCTTCGCCGTTAGCCGTCAGCCCCGGACGGACGGAAGGCGCTCACGCCGCTGCTTCCCCGCGTGGGTGCTGGCCGTGCGGAAGCTCTGCCGTCGCCATGGACCTGCACGACCTACCACTGCCCCGCTCGCCTGCTTGTGTGCCCGGTCGCCGCGCCCGCTCGTCCCAGCTCGCCGTGCCCGCCGGCGCGCCCGTCCGTGCCCCAGCTCGCCGCGCCCGCTCATCCCGGCTCGCCGCGCCCGTCGGCGTGCCTGCCCGTGCGCCCGCTCGCCCCAGCTCGCCGCGCCCGCCCATGGGCCTGCTCGACGCGCCCGCTCGTCCCGGCTCGCCGCGCCCGTCGCGTGCGCGCGCTCGCCCTGGCTCGCCGCGCCCGCTCATGGACCTGCTCTACGCGCCCGCTGGACCCGGCTCGCCGCGACACCCGATGTGCCTGCTCGCGAGTCGACGTTCCTGCTCGACACGCCTGCCCGTGCGCCCACTCGTCGGCTTGCCGCGCCCATCGTGGTTCGGGACGGAGCTGTGGAGCAGACGAAGTGCAGCGGCGGGCGATGCGGCGTGGATGATGGCTAACGGCGAAGCCAGACGTGCCGCCGTCGCTGGTGGCGGCCATGGTTGCCGCCGTCGGCCACGGCGGCCTCCGGCACGTGTCGTTTGGCGACGAGGCCGCCACGGTAGTTTTGACATTTCCATTCACACGTGGTCTTTTTTGACAATTCATTTGTCCAAGTGGTCCAATATGTCAAAAATTCATCACGTTACCTGAAGATTTGTAGGACACAGGAAACTGGACAGGTCCACAATCGCACACGTGTTGCCAACGGCCATCGGACGGATCCGAGCTAGCGAGACAAAGGAGGAGCGGCGCCGCCGGCGACCTCAATCCGCCGGCAGCTACCGACGCCCTCAGCCCGCCGGCGGCCACCGACGATTCGAGGTTGGACAATCCTCCTCCTCCCTCTTCTTATCGATCTCCTCAGCAATGTTGTTTTCTTTTCTTGCATAAAACCCTAGCAGGATTTCTCCTCATCATTAAACCTTACCTAAGTTTACTTGCTGCAATAGTGGACAGAGGGAGGAGATAGATGATGGACGCTGCTCAGATTCCCCAAGGGTAAGACCATCCAATTTTCTCCCGTCGTTCTGCCCAACACAGTATATATATAATTCATTGTTTTTTTAGGGGCATTACCGTAGAGGAGAACCCCTACGGTGTGATTTTTGATTTACAGATGAAGTAACCCAAAGGGTGACCTCACCTCATGAACAATGCAGTACAACACAATACAAAGGGTGGAGGTAAAGTTCGGGGGGATCGAAAGCAAAAGGGAAATACATGTTTAAGTAAACTCTTTATCTAAGGTTTAAGTAAACAGAGATCTAGTCCACGCAATGAGAGGGGCCACTAAGTTATGCTTGACTCTGTGTTGGTGGAGAAGGATGTCACTTTGGAATCGACCTTTCCACGCACCAAGTGTAGCAGCTTGCTCATTAAAAATGCAGTCATTCCGGATCTTCCAAATATTCCAGGTCACACAGGCCACCACCTCCATGAAGCAAGCTCCAGAAAAAGTTAGAGTAGCATCTACAAAACGATTGGAGAGAGGTACTAAGCAGTTCCAATTAATGCGAACAACATCCCAACAGGCGGCAGCAAAGGTGCAGTTGAAGAACAAATGATCTCGAGTTTCCAAGGTGGATTGGGAGCAAAGCACACACTATGTACCCCCATCAAAGTTCCAATGCTTACGGGTCATTAGGTCCTTAGTATTAAGACGATCATGAATCAAAAGCCACGTGAAGACTCTGAGCTTGGGCAAGCATTTAGATGCCCAAACCAGATCAAGTGCTGTATTTTAGGTGACTTGTGAGAAGATGAAATTATAGAACCTGGCAGCAGTGTAAGTAGTGTTACCCCAAACAAACATTCTGGAGTCAGTTCCACCTGGGCCTCTAGTAGTGTCAGCCAGGATCACATCAATTTCATGAAGCTCCTCAAATGCTTCCACAGATAAGGGTAATGCAAAGTTCAGTTCAGGGGCATTGCTGAGCATCATCTCGGATACAGAGATGTCGGTATTCAGAGCAAAGGAGTAAAGGTGAGGATATATATCACATGAGTGAGCCCCCATGCCAGAAGTCTTTCCAGAACAAGGTCATCTGACCGGAACCCACCAGAGACGTTGTTATGCTTCTGTAAATGTTAATCAAGCTGAAAACATCCCGCCACCAGAAAGATCCGCGCAGAGGCTGAGCATGAGGAGGTGTGTCACCATACAAGGACCACCCAAGTTTTACCCAGTGGATATCAGCCTTGCAAAAAAAATTTGTGGAGCTGCTTCAAGAGGAGTGCATTGTTTTGAATTTCCAGATTTTTGATACCCAAGCAGCCATGCTTCTTGGGCCTACAAACCAATGACCATGCAGCCAGGGACTGAGGGGAGTGAGTATCATCTTCCTTTGCCCACAAGCAGTGGCGGTGTCCTCTGTCAAATAACTTGATGATGGATTTGTGCAGTTTCAGTGAACAGAGGTAATGTGATGGCAGTGAGGAGAGCATAGAGTCCACCAGGGTAACACGGCCCCCATAATCCAGGAACCTAGCACAAGCGGTTAGTCTTCGTTCAGTCTAATCCACAACAGGAGATAGGTCTTGAACAGATGGTCTAGTGGTGCCTAGGGGAAGCCCAAGATATGGGACAGGCATAACTCCAGTGGAGCAGCCAAAGATACTCGCCAGCTGATTCAGCCTGATATCCGAGATGTTAATAGGCAACATACATGTTTTACTGTAATTCACATGTAAACCCGTGGCAGCAGAAAATTGTTGAAGGGCGCTCTTGAGGGCCAAAAGTTAATGAGGACAGGCTTGGACAATCAGAAGGGTGTCGTCAGCGTATTGTACAATAGGAAAGTCAGAGACGGGTATCGGCAGAGGGTGGATCAATGTCCCTTGTTGGACCATCTTATTCACCATTGATTGCAGCAGTCAGCGCCCTCCACAAAAAGAATGGGGGACAAAGGGTCGCCTTGTCGAACGCTGATACGTTTCAAACGTATCTATAATTTCTGATGTTTCATGCTAGTTTTATACCAATAGCTACATGTTTTATATACACTTTATATCATTTTTATGCATTTTCTGGGACTAACCTATTAACAAGATGCCACAGTGCCAGTTCCTGTTTTCTGTTGTTTTTGGTTTCAGAAAAGCTGTTCTGGAAATATTCTCGGAATTGGACGAAACAAAATCCTAGATGCCTATTTTTCCCGACACGTTCCAGAAGTCCGAAGGAAATATTCTCAGTTGTTAAGGCTTATAAGTATTCTTTGTCTCCCCTTGTGTCGAATCAATAAATTTGAGTTTTACTTCCCTCGAAGACTGTTGTGATCCCCTATACTTGTGGGTCATCAAGACTATTTTCTGCCGCCATTGCCGGGGAGCAGAGATCTACTCATAAGTTCACCTGGGGAGTACACTCTACCTCTCTCTCTGATTTTATTTTATTTTGTTTTGTCTAGTTTATTTGTGCTTAGTTTATTTCTATCTAGTATTATTTTGCTTAGTTTACTTTTGTCTAGTTTATTTTTGCTTAGTTGTGTTTTGCTTAGTTTACTTTTGTCTAGTTTATTTTTGTCTTGTTTTATTTTTCTTATATACCCGAAAATCCATAAAAATTTGAAAAACCGAAAATCTAAAAAAACTTGTGCTATGGATTATCTCTATGAAACTAGAGCTAGATCTTGTTGGCAAGGCGGGTCCACGGAGTGTGAACAAAATTATTATATGAATTACCGCTTGTCAGATAAAGGGATATACTAATGGGAATTATTAAATCAACTAGAGATGTATGCTAAAGATTTATGCTTGATATTTGGCTAATCTTTTTGTTGTGATGAATCTAGTTGTCATGTGAAGTTTAAGCATTTTCCTTTCCAATGTGCTTATAATGATAATGAAACATTAGCTTCTTATATTAAAGGCTACTATAATGCTTATGAGGTAGAAAGGATAGAAGAATTTATTGCTTTTAAGGGTGCCCTAGAAATTCGTTCTTATCATAAGCATAAAATTGGTGCCCCTTATAAATCTGAAAGTCTCTCTATACTAAAATATTGTTTTGAAAACTATAAGGATGAAAATTTTTATATTACTGAACATATTGAGAGTATGCTTTCTCAGAAAGAAGAGACTAATTCTTTGCAGGAACCTGTGAATGAAGAAATTGATGAACCTGAAAGCTCATTAGATGAAAAAGAGGAGGAGAGTGATGAACAAAAGGAGGAAGAATGGATTAGCTACCCATGCCTACCTTCTAATGAGAGTAACTCTTTATCTCTTACATTATTTGATTGCCCTCCATGCTTAACAAAGGAGGATGAATGTTATGTTCTTGTGGATTCTTTTGAAATATTCCCTATGAGTAAAACTTGTGAAAATGATTATGCTACTGTTATTTATGATAATCCATGCTATTTCGAAAAATCTTATGATAATCCTTTATTTGTGGCTGATATCGAAATGCATGGTACTAAAGAGTTTTGCTTAGAAAATGTTTATGATAAAGCTCTAGATGATGGTCCTATGTTACTTGATAATATTAATTGTACTACTAATGAAAATGGGATTGGAGAGGTCTTGACTATATCTATGATTCCCATACCTTTTAAGATTGATCAATCATCTTGTTATAAAATGGTTAAAAGTGGGTTTGAAAGTTTTAATCCCACTATTTTTGAGCTTGATAAAAATTATGTGTTTGTAGATCATGAAAAGCATGCTTTATGTGATTATATTGTTAAGTTTGTTCATGATGCTACTGAAAATTATTATGAGAGAGGAAAACATGGTTGTAGAAATTTTCATGGTATTAAAACACCTCTCTTTATGCTGAAAGTTTTGAAGTTATTCTTGTTTTATCTTCCTATGCTTGTCACTTTGTTCTTTTTGAATTTATTTGTGTACAAGATTCCTATGCATAGGAAGTGGGTTAGACTTAAATGTGTTTTGAATTTGCTTCTTGATGCTCCTTTTGCTTCATTTCCTATTTTCATGAGAGCATCATTAAAACTATCAAGCCTAGCTAAAAGGCATTAAAGAAAAGCGCTCTTGGGAGACAACCCATGTTTTATTTCTGAAATTTTTCTTTGCTTTTGAGTCAAGGAGCTTGTTACTTCTGTAACAACTCCTTTGTATCTTTACTTTTTCGAATTGTTGTGCCAAGAAGAGTCTCTAATGATCAGATGATGCTAGATTTGGATTTCTGCGCAGGGACAGATTTTTTCGGTCCACCGTTTTGAGCTGTACGCACTCCGAAAAATTGAAAAATTCTGAAAAATTCACGCGTGATCCTTATATATGTACGCATCTTTCATTAGTTTCAAGTTTTCGAATTGAGCAACGGAAGTGCTCGAAAAAATTCATCTTTACTGGCTGTTCTGTTTTGACAGATTTATGTCTCTGTTTTTTGCATTGTCTCTTGTGGACTTTAAGTAAGGCTTTCTAGACGTGGAGGGCTGTAGCTAATGTTTTATTGAGTTCTTGCAATGTGTCACAACAGAACCAAAGTGGATTAATGTTTTTGAGTACTAACCCCTCTAATGAAGTTTATGAGAAGTTTGGTGTGGCGGAAGTTTTCAAGGGTCAAGAGAGAAGGATGATATAATGTGATCAAGAAGAGTGAAGAGCCTAAGCTTGGGGATGCCCCCGTGGGTCACCCAAGCATATTTCAAGAAGACTCAAGCGTCTAAGCTTGGGGATGCCCAAGGCATCCCCTTCTTCATCAACAACTTATCAGGTCATCTCTAGTGAAACTATATTTTAATTCTTTCACATCATATGTGTTGTTCTTGGAGCGTCTGTGTGCTTTTATTTTTAGTTTGTTATTTTTATTTTCTGATCATATCAATATTGGATCCTATCTATCTTGTTTGGGAGAGAGACACGCTCCGCTTTTTCATTTGAATACTCCTATTCTTCACTTATATCTGTTGAGTATTCAGTTTTCGCACTGTTTAGCTTCTAGCTCTTGGTTTTCATGTATCTCTTGTTCAGAGCTATTAGTTATTTTATAGAAACTACTCTCTTACTTCACTTATATTTGTTTGGAGAGTTGCTTGGTTGATGTGTTGGTTCAGAAAATGTTGCATGTGGTAGTGGTATAATGAAAAACTTGCATAATCTTGTAGATCATTGAACTTTGATAACCTGATTCTTTGCAAACGTTTTTAGATATTTAGATGGTAAAGCTTGCTGGTTAATTAAGTTAAAATCATTAGTGGATTGTTGTCTTTAAGCTTGTACCGTACTACAAACTCTACTAAAATTGTTGAAGGTGTAGTTGGACTTGATAGCTTTCCATGTCTAAAGGTGATTCGTAATAACTAAGTTGTGCTGAAGGTCGAGGGATCTAGCGGGGTACTTGTGCCGCCGTGAACGGCCCTCTTGGAGTGAATTTTAATCATGCTCTTAATGTTGAACCTGCTAGTTGTTTGCAATAAGCTTGTGAGTTCTTTTTGACTAATGTTAAGCTATGGTTTTTGGCACTTCCACCATCCAAATTTGCTAGCCTCTTCGGTGTTGTGCATTGCTTTCTGCTCACATTGAGAGTTGTGCATACTTCGCCAGTACATCCAAACCCGTGGGAGAACTTTCTCTTGTTCTCCTACACATAAACCCATACATCTTCCTCAAAACAGCCACCATACCTACCTACCACAGCATTTCCATAGCTGTTCCGAAATATATTGCCATGCAACTTCCATCTTACATTACATGACTTGTTGTCATTTATCATTTATATATTGCTTTGCATGATTCTATACAGCTGATGTGTGGTTTACCCATGTTACGCTAGATCATTGCACATCCTGCTACACTGGCAGAGGCATACAGTTTCATACATCATGTTTTGTTCATTATGAGTTATTTGTACCAAAAAGTGTGTTGTCATATTAGAGTGTTGCCCCTAAAAGTGAAAAGAGCCATGAGGCCATCGAAAAGAGAAACAGAAAAGAAAAAAAATAGAAAAGGAAAAAAAGAAAAAAAAGAATAAAGAAAAAGGGGGCAACATTACTATCCTTTATCCACACTTGTGCTCATGTTTCAGCACCTGCAGTATTCATAGTCATCATTTGTGCTCATGTTTAGCACCTATACTCCATGTGAGAGAGTTTTCATGTTTTACTAGTATAACTATGTGGGGAATTTACACTATGGAACTTGGGTTGTATATTCCAATGATGAGCTTCCTCAAAAGTGCTCTAGGTCTTCGTGAGCAACCAAGTTGGATGCACCCCCACTAGTTCCATTGGAGAGCTTTCATACACATATAGCTCTATGTGCATCCGTTGCATGGCAATCACTACTCCTTACATAGCTTCGATTATAACACTTCCTCTTGTCTAATGATCACTTATAGCTTTGTGAGACTTTCTTCCTTTGGCCTTCCAAACCCCCATTAATGTTCTTTAGCCATAACATCCTGGTGCCAATACCAAATGCTTACGCTCACCGGTTGAGTAGACTTCGAAACAGTTGATTCATGACGTTCATGTTATTTTTACTTGACTGAATCCTTCTATGTTATGAAAATTTGCTTGATGCTTGGAATTGAAGGATAGAATTCCTACACTGGATACTTAAAACATCTTTAATGAACCTTGTACGGTTTCATGTCTTTAAAGCAATCATTCATGAAAACTTTTAGCTTGTTTAACTAACTTGCTTTATTATCTCTTATTTAATATCAATTATAGACATTTGCTTTGAATGATTTGATCTCAGCTCACATGCCTTACATCATTATTGGATCAAGATTATGTTGGTAGCATGTCACTTCAGAAATTATTTTGTTTTAATCGTTTACCGACTCGAGGACGAGTAGGAACTAAGCTTGGAGATGCTTGATACGTTTCAAACGTATCTATAATTTCTTATGTTTCATGCTAGTTTTATACCAATAGCTACATGTTTTATATACACTTTATATCATTTTTATGCATTTTCTGGGACTAACCTATTAACAAGATGCCACAGTGCCAGTTCCTGTTTTCTGTTGTTTTTTGTTTCAGAAAAGCTGTTCTGGAAATATTCTCGGAATTGGACGAAACAAAATGCCAGATGCCTATTTTTCCCGACACGTTCCAGAAGTCCGAAGGAGAGACGAAGGGGGGCAGCAGGGCGCCCTCCCACATGGCGACACGGGTGGGGCCCCTGCGGCGCCACCCTATGGGGAGGGGCCCAGGACCTCCACCGACGTCGCCCCTTCGCCTATTTATTCCCCCGAGGCGTAAACCCTAAAATAATCGATCATATTTCAGAAGAACTCCCGGAGCGCCGCCGCCATCGAAACCTAGTTTCGGTGGTCAGAAGGTCCTGTTCCGGCAACCTGCCGGGACGGGGATTGACCCCCGGAGCCTTCTCCATCGACGTCACCGCCTCCATCATGTTTCGTGTGTAGTTCCCCCATGGACTACGAGTTCTAGCTGTAGCTAGTTGGTACTCTCTCTCCCATGTACTTCAATACAATGATCTCATGAGCTGCCTTACATGATTGAGATCCATATGATGTAATTGGTGTTGTGTTTGTTGGGATCCGATAAATTGTGGAATTGTGATCAGATTGTTCATCATATTATCATACTATTGTTTATTTAAGATCTAGCATACTCTCCGGTACTTGTGGTTACCCTGATCAAGTAGTTGCCTGTATCTCCAAGAGAGAGTATTTATGCTAGATAGTGGGTTCAGTCTCCATTTAATCTGGGGGAGTGACAGCAACCTCTAAGGTTGTGGATGTGCTGTTGCCACTAGGGGTAAAACAGCGATGCTTTGTCTAAGGATAATTGTGTTGCTTACATTATGCACCATACTTAATGCAATTGTCTGTTGCTTGCAACTTAATACTAGAAGGGGTGCGGATGCTAACCTGAAGGTGGACTATTTAGGCACAGATGCATGCTGGATAGCTGTCTGTGTACCTTGTCATAATGCCCAATTAAATACTACAGTAAACTTTATCTTATCATAGCATGCATTGTCATGCCCTCACAATTATCAATTGCCCAACTGTAATTTGTTCACCCAACACTTGTTACTTGTTATTGGAGAGTTACCACTAGTGTAGATAGCTGGAAATCCCGGTCCATCTTTCATCATCAAATACTCACTCGGTCCTACATGCCATTAGAAATAGTATCAACTATTTTCTGGTGCCATTGCCTCTGTGTTACTTCTACTGCTGCTGTGTTACTGTTACTATTGCTCTCATATTACTGCTGCTTTCACATCACCCCTGTTACTAGTGCTTTTCTAGGTGTAGCTGAATTGACAACTCAGTTGTTAAGGCTTATAAGTATTCTTTGTCTCCCCTTGTGTCGAATCAATAAATTTGAGTTTTACTTCCCTCGAAGACTGTTGTGATCCCCTATACTTGTGGGTCATCAAGACTATTTTCTGCCGCCGTTGCCGGGGAGCAGAGATCTACTCATAAGTTCACCTGGGGAGTACACTCTACCTCTCTCTCAGTTTTTATTTTATTTTGTTTTGTCTAGTTTACTTTTGTCTAGTTTATTTGTGCTTAGTTTATTTCTGTCTAGTATTATTTTGCTTAGTTTACTTTTGTCTAGTTTATTTTTGCTTAGTTGTGTTTTGCTTAGTTTACTTTTGTCTAGTTTATTTTTGTCTTGTTGTATTTTTCTCATATACCCGAAAATCCATAAAAATTTGAAAAACCGAAAATCTAAAAAATAACTTGTGCTATGGATTATCTCTATGAAACTAGAGCTAGATCTTGTTGGCAAGGCGGGTCCACGGAGGGTGAACAAAAATATTATATGAATTACCGCTTGTCGGATAAAGGGATATACTTATGGGAATTATTAAATCAACTAGAGATGTATGCTAAAGATTTATGCTTGATATTTGGCTAATCTTTTTGTTGTGATGAATCTAGTTGTCATGTGAAGTTTAAGCATTTTCCTTTCCAATGTGCTTATAATGATAATGAAACGTTAGCTTCTTATATTAAAGGTTACTATAATGCTTATGAGGTAGAAAGGATAGAAGAATTTATTGCTTTTAAGGGTGCCCTAGAAATTAGTTCTTATCTTGAGCATAAAATTGGTGCCCCTTATAAATCTGAAAGTCTCTCTATACTAAAATATTGTTTTGAAAACTATAAGGATGAAAATTGTTATATTACTGAACATATTGAGAGTATGCTTTCTCAGAAAGAAGAGACTAATTCTTTGCAGGAACCTGTGAATGAAGAAATTGATGAACCTGAAAGCTCATTAGATGAAAAAGAGGAGGAGAGTGATGAACAAAAGGAGGAAGAATGGATTAGCTACCCATGCCTACCTTCTAATGAGAGTAACTCTTTATCTCTTACATTATTTGATTGCCCTCCATGCTTAACAAAGGAGGATGAATGTTATGTTCTTGTGGATTCTTTTGAAATATTCCCTATGAGTAAAACTTGTGAAAATGATTATGCTACTGTTATTTATGATAATCCATGCTATTTCGAAAATCTTATGATAATCCTTTATTTGTGGCTGATATCGAAATGCATGGTACTAAAGAGTTTTGCTTAGAAAATGTTTATGATAAAGCTCTAGATGATGGTCCTATGTTACTTGATAATATTAATTGTACTACTAATGAAAATGGGATTGGAGAGGTCTTGACTTTATCTATGATTCCCATACCTTTTGAGATTGATCAATCATCTTGTTATAAAATGGTTAAAAGTGGGTTTGAAAGTTTTAATCCCACTATTTTTGAGCTTGATAAAAATTATGTGTTTGTAGATCATGAAAAGCATGCTTTATGTGATTATATTGTTGAGTTTGTTCATGATGCTACTGAAAATTATTATGAGAGAGGAAAATATGGTTGTAGAAATTTTCATGGTATTAAAACACCTCTCTATATGCTGAAAGTTTTGAAGTTACTCTTGTTTTATCTTCCTATGCTTGTCACTTTGTTCTTTTGAATTTATTTGTGTACAAGATTCCTATGCATAGGAAGTGGGTTAGACTTAAATGTGTTTTGAATTTGCTTCTTGATGCTCCTTTTGCTTCATTTTCTATTTTCATGAGAGCATCATTAAAACTATCAAGCCTAGCTAAAAGGCATTAAAGAAAAGCGCTCTTGGGAGACAACCCATGTTTTATTTCTGAAATTTTTCTTTGCTTTTGAGTCAAGGAGCTTGTTTACTTCTGTAACAACTCCTTTGTATCTTTACTTTTTCGAATTGTTGTGCCAAGAAGAGTCTCTAATGATTAGATGATGCTAGATTTGGATTTCTGCGCAGGGACAGATTTTTGCTGTCCACCGTTTTGAGCTGTACGCACTCCGGAAAAATTGAAAAATTCTGAAAAAATTCACGCGTGATCCTTATATATGTACGCACTTTCATTAGTTTCGAGTTTTCGATTTGAGCAACGGAAGTGCTCGAAAAAATTCATCTTTACTGGCTGTTCTGTTTTGACAGATTATGTCTCTGTTTTTTGCATTGTCTCTTGTGGACTTTAAGTAAGGCTTTCTAGACGTGGAGGGCTGTAGCTAATGTTTTATTGAGTTCTTGCAATGTGTCACAACAGAACCAAAGTGGATTAATGTTTTTGAGTACTAACCCCTCTAATGAAGTTTATGAGAAGTTTGGTGTGGCGGAAGTTTTCAAGGGTCAAAGAGAAGGATGATATAATGTGATCAAGAAGAGTGAAGAGCCTAAGCTTGGGGATGCCCCCGTGGGTCACCCAAGCATATTTCAAGAAGACTCAAGTGTCTAAGCTTGGGGATGCCCAAGGCATCCCCTTCTTCATCAACAACTTATCAGGTCATCTCTAGTGAAACTATATTTTAATTCTTTCACATCATATGTGTTGTTCTTGGAGCGTCTGTGTGCTTTTATTTTTAGTTTGTTATTTTTATTTTCTGATCATATCAATATTGGATCCTATCTATCTTGTTTGGGAGAGAGACACGCTCCGCTTTTTCATTTGAATACTCCTATTCTTCACTTATATCTGTTGAGTATTCAGTTTTCGCACTGTTTAGCTTCTAGCTCTTGGTTTTCATGTATCTCTTGTTCAGAGCTATTAGTTATTTTATAGAAACTACTCTCTTACTTCACTTATATTTGTTTGGAGAGTTGCTTGGTTGATGTGTTGGTTCAGAAAATTTGCATGTGGTAGTGGTATAATGAAAAACTTGCATAATCTTGTAGATCATTGAACTTTGATAACCTGATTCTTTGCAAACGTTTTAGATATTTAGATGGTAAAGCTTGCTGGTTAATTAAGTTAAAATCATTAGTGGATTGTTGTCTTTAAGCTTGTACCGTACTACAAACTCTACTAAAATTGTTGAAGGTGTAGTTGGACTTGATAGCTTTCCATGTCTAAAGGTGATTCGTAATAACTAAGTTGTGCTGAAGGTCGAGGGATCTAGCGGGGTACTTGTGCCGCCGTGAACGGCCCTTCTTGGAGTGAATTTTAATCATGCTCTTAATGTTGAACCTGCTAGTTGTTTGCAATAAGCTTGTGAGTTCTTTTTGACTAATGTTAAGCTACGGTTTTTGGCACTTCCACCATCCAAATTTGCTAGCCTCTTCGGTGCTGTGCATTGCCTTCTGCTCACATTGAGAGTTGTGCATACTTCGCCAGTACATCCAAACCCGTGGGAGACTTTCTCTTGTTCTCCTACACATAACCCATACATCTTCCTCAAAACAGCCACCATACCTACCTACTACAGCATTTCCATAGCTGTTCCGAGATATATTGCCATGCAACTTCCATCTTACATTACATGACTTGTTGTCATTTATCATTTATATATTGCTTTGCATGATTCTATACAGCTGATGTGGTTTACCCATGTTACGCTAGATCATTGCACATCCTGCTACACTGGCAGAGGCATACAGTTTCATACATCATGTTTTGTTCATTATGAGTTATTTGTACCAAAAAGTGTGTTGTCATATTAGAGTGTTGCCCCTAAAAGTGAAAAGAGCCATGAGGCCATCGAAAAGAGAAACAGAAAAAGAAAAAAATGAAAAAGGAAAAAAAGAAAAAAAAAGAATAAAGAAAAAGGGGGCAACATTACTATCCTTTATCCACACTTGTGCTCATGTTTCAGCACCTGCAGTATTCATAGTCATCATTTGTGCTCATGTTTAGCACCTATACTCCATGTGAGAGAGTTTTCATGTTTACTAGTATAACTATGTGGGGAATTTACACTATAGAACTTGGGTTGTATATTCCAATGATGAGCTTCCTCAAAAGTGCTCTAGGTCTTCATGAGCAACCAAGTTGGATGCACCCCCACTAGTTCCATTGGAGAGCTTTCATACACATATAGCTCTATGTGCATCCGTTGCATGGCAATCACTACTCCTTACATAGCTTCGATTATAAGACTTCCTCTTGTCTAATGATCACTTATAGCTTTGTGAGACTTTCTTCCTTTGGCCTTCCAAACCCCCATTAATGTTCTTTAGCCATAACATCCTGGTGCCAATACCAAATGCTTACGCTCACCGGTTGAGTAGACTTCGAAACAGTTGATTCATGACGTTCATGTTTATTTTTACTTGACTGAATCCTTCTATGTTATGAAAATTTGCTTGATGCTTGGAATTGAAGGATAGAACTCCTACACTGGATACTTAAAACATCTTTAATGAACCTTGTACGGTTTCATGTCTTTAAAGCAATCATTCATGAAAACTTTTAGCTTGTTTAACTAACTTGCTTTATTATCTTTTATTTAATATCAATTATAGACATTTGCTTTGAATGATTTGATCTCAGCTCACATGCCTTACATCATTATTGGATCAAGATTATGTTGGTAGCATGTCACTTCAGAAATTATTTTGTTTTTATCGTTTACCTACTCGAGGACGAGTAGGAACTAAGCTTGGGGATGCTTGATACGTTTCAAACGTATCTATAATTTCTGATGTTTCATGCTAGTTTTATACCAATAGCTACATGTTTTATATACACTTTATATCATTTTTATGCATTTTCTAGGACTAACCTATTAACAAGATGTCACAGTGCCAGTTCCTGTTTTTGCTGTTTTTGGTTTCAGAAAAGTTGTTCTGCAAATATTCTCGGAATTGGACGAAACAAAATCCCAGATGCCTATTTTTTCCGACACGTTTCAGAAGTCCGAAGGAGAGACGAAGGGGGGCAGCAGGGCGCCCTCCCCACATGGCGGCGCGAGTGGGGCCCCTGCCGCACCACCCTATGGGGAGGGGGCCCAGGACCTCCACCGACGTCGCCCCTTCGCCTATTTATTCCTCCCGAGGCGTAAACCCTAAAATAATCGATCATATTCCAGAAGAACTCTCGGAGCGCCGCCGCCATCGAAACCTAGTTTCGGGGGTCAGAAGGTCCTGTTCCGGCACCCTGCCGTGACGGGGATTGACCCCCGGAGCCTTCTCCGTCGACGTCACCGCCTCCATCATGTTTCATGAGTAGTTCCCCCATGGACTACGGTTCTAGCTGTAGCTAGTTGGTACTCTCTCTCCCATGTACTTCAATACAATGATCTCATGAGCTGCCTTACATGATTGAGATCCATATGATGTAATTGGTGTTGTGTTTGTTGGGATCCGATAAATTGTGGAATTGTGATCAGATTGTTCATCATATTATCATACTATTGTTTATTTAAGATCTTGCATACTCTCCGGTACTTGTGGTTACCCTGATCAAGTAGTTGCCTGTATCTCCAAGAGAGAGTATTTATGCTAGATAGTGGGTTCAGTCTCCATTAATCTGGGGGAGTGATAGCAACCTCTAAGGTTGTGGATGTCCTGTTGCCACTAGGGGTAAAACAGCGATGCTTTGTCTAAGGATAATTATGTTGCTTACATTATGCACCATACTTAATGCAATTGTCTGTTGCTTGCAACTTAATACTGGAAGGGGTGCGGATGCTAACCTGAAGGTGGACTATTTAGTCACAGATGTATGCTGGATAGCGGTCTGTGTACCTTGTCGTAATGCCCAATTAAATACTACAGTAAACTTTATCTTATCATAGCATGCATTGTCATGCCCTCACAATTATCAATTGCCCAACTGTAATTTGTTCACCCAACACTTGTTACATGTTATTGGAGAGTTACCACTAGTGTAGATAGCTGGGAACCCGGTCCATCTTTCATCATCAAATAGTCACTCGGTCCTACATGCCATTAGAAGTAGTATCAACTATTTTCTGGTGCCATTGCCTCTGTGTTACTTCTACTGCTGATGTGTTACTTTTACTATTGCTCTCATATTACTGCTGCTTTCACATCCCCCTGTTACTAGTGTTTTTCCAGCTGCAGCTGAATTGACAACTCAGTTGTTATGGCTTATAAGTATTCTTTGTCTCCCCTTGTGTCGAATCAATAAATTTGGGTTTTACTTCCCTCGATGACTGTTGCGATCCCCTATACTTGTGGGTGATCAAACGCCTCTACGACAAGGGAACTTTTTCCCGGGGACTCCATTGAGCAGCACTGAAGAGAATCCTGTGGAGAAGATAGATTGGATCCATCCAATCCAGCGATCATCATAGCCTTTGCATCTTAGAATTTGAATCAAAGCCTTGTGGCCGATCGTGTCAAATGCCTTAGCAAAATCAAGTTTCAGAATGATATTCTCAGTCCCAGATTGAGCACATTGGTGGATATATTCATAGGCCCATGCAATGCAATCTTGAATTGTCCTGGTTTTTTAAAAGCCATACTGGTTAACATGTACTATATCAAGAATCTTATTCTGTAGGCGGTTGGCAAGTAGCTTTGTGATCAGCTTGAAGCATGTGTTGAGGAGGGATATCGGGCGATAGTCGTTCGGGCCTTCAGGGTCATTGATCTTGGGGATAAGGGTGATAAAAGCATCATTGATGCATTGTAAGTTTACAGAGCCTTCCCAGAACTCCTGAACTAGTCGATAGAAGTCATATTTAATGACAGGCCAGCAAATTTTAATAAACAGACCGTTAAAGCCATCCGGTCCCGGTGCCTTGTCGGTGGGCAGATCAGCTACAGCAGAGTCAATCTCATCCTTGGTAAAAAGGAGTGACAGATTATCCAAGCCCTGAGCAGGATGTAAGTAGGCAGAGAAATCAAAATTCTGGTCCGAAACCTCAGCCGTACCAAGTCTCTCGAAGAAGGTGGACCGCACAATCCCAGCTTTTTCATGGTGCTCAGATGCGAGTGAGCCATCCGGTCTAGTCAGAGTAGAGATAGTATTTTTTTTCTATATCTAATAGTGGCCATGGAGTGGAAGAAGGCTTTGTTCTCGTTACCAAATTTGGCCCAACGAGCCGTGCATCTTTTCCTCCAATAATCTAGCTTGCAGCTTAGCAAATGGCTCAAACGGGCTTTCACAATATTTCTAAAGTTCCACTCCGTGATGTCCAGAAGCCTATGCTCCTCAATCTCATCTAGAAATAGGATCACCTCGTTACAATTTTCCACAAGGTTATTTAAAACAGAGATGCTAGAGCTCCATTTTTTTAGTCATTTTCACAACAGCTTCAGCTTAGAAGATAGACATTTTGCCCCATCCCCATGACAGTGGATGTCCCAGATACGACGAACGACATGAAGAAAACCGTGCATCTTAACCCAGTGATTTTCAAACCTGAAGACTTTAGCTTTCGGAATTTTTGTACTAATGCCAATAACACATGGTAGATGGTCCGAAGTTGGGCGTGCCAGAGGATGGACCAAGGTATTGGGGAATTTAATTGTCCAGCTGGGAGATGTGAAAAACCAGTCGAGCTGCTCAAGTACTGGGTCCGATTGCATGTTGCTCCATGTGTACGCCCTACCTTTAATTGGCAGTTCAATTAACCCAAGATAGCTGATGACTTTGTTGAAAGTAGCCATATCAGAGAGATTTGCCCCTGGTTTGTTTCTGTTGTCGGTGTATCTATAGAAATTGAAGTCACCAGCGAATAGCCACAACTCATCATCATCGATGGGGAGACTGAAAAGCCAAGCAATGAAGTTCTCACGCTGGGTCCCCTCACATGGGCCATATACATTCACAAGGTAGAAGGATTATGTGGAGATAGAAGAGGTGAAGTGGATCACCAAGCCAAAACACTCCTGAAGAACCACGGTTCCCTTGAAAGAGTTGCCCATCCACAGAACAAGCAGACCCCCAGATGCCCCCTCGGAAGGAATAAAAGCATATTGATCAAATCGTTTGGGGCAAAATTCCGAAGGTAGTTCAGGGTGAACTCCTCCCTTTTTGTTTCCTGGAAGCAGATGATGGAGGCAGAGCTTTCATCAATTTTCTTACGAATGAGAGGCCATTTGTCAGACATATTGATGCCACGCACATTCCAGCACAATATACGCCATATGCGATTTAACAGATCCATCTGTAGGTGACAGGGAGCATCTCAGCGAACATACTCTGAGCAGGTAACAAATTGGTGGGTAAGCACTGATCAATGACACGGCCAAGCGGAGTAGCAGACCCAGACAGTAGACAAGGTAACAGACCCAAGCAGACAGAAATCTCAAGGAGTAGATTACAGAAGTTACACATCGCGAGCCTGACGTAGGCGTGCCTCAGAGAGGTCAGCAGGATCAATATGGCAGTCTTCTATACCAATCCGCTCCATCTCGGCCACCTGGAGCATAGCTGGAGGGGTGGCAAGCTGGACTGATGTGATGTCACGAGAGGTGCTCGTTGGGGTGGCAGGGTGCATGAAGCCATTGTTGCTGTGGCGAGGCGATCGACGAACTTGACATTTGACTAGAGGGGTGACAATCATGCGGGATTGTGCGCGAGTAGTGACTGAACAAGTAGGAATGTCATGAATGGGGCGCTTGCTCTTGGTCCCTGTCATGGGTGCTACATCCAACACCTGGGCAAGGGGAGGCTCAACAACAAATCCCAAGGTAAAATGATCCAGGGAATCAGCAGCAGGTAAAACTTCCTCGACAGACTCCATGTCCCTCCGAAAAACTGCAGTTTCCTCAACAAGAGAGGTTATAGAACAGTCCATCTCTAGTGATGAGCCAGTACTGGGATCAACAACATCAGGGGTAATAGAAGCGTCCTCACAGGCTGAGCACATAGCCAATACGCAGGTCCTAGATAGGTCCCAGAGTTTTGCTTGCCAGATAGTGGTGTCTTTTATGTGCAGGGCAAAAAGAGCAGGATGGATTATTCGTCGAAAGAAATCAATTTTGCATCTGATATTTTGGCCACACATTGATAGAAGAAATCAGTTCACTGGTTATCACATTTGTTTCAGGGTCGCGGATCCCACTCCCAAGAGACTGCGGAACTCTACGACGCCCGCTGGTATAATGTCCAAGGTGCTCGACGACAATGACCTCCTTATGGAAATCATGGTCCGCCTCGGCTTTCCCACCACCCTCGTCCGCGTTGCTCTCGTTTGCAAACGCTGGTTCCACCATGACTCCGACCCCGCCTTCCTGGATCGGTTCCACAAGCTCAACCCGCCCCGGCTCCTGGGCTTCTACTCCGAAACATTCCACCGGAAACCCCGGCGCTTCATGCTGGCATGGCCGCATCCCCCCGAGCTCGCGTGTGTGTTCCGCCCCACGAGTTTCGACGTGAAGGGCTCCGTCATGGCTTGCCGAAACGGCATTGTGTTGGCTGTCCAGCATGACCGTGAGACCAGATCCATCGCGTATGCGTCACACTGCCCGTTGTTTCCTGAGAGAGGAGGCATGTTCAGCGTCCCACCATTGCCATACCACCAGATGAAGGACGGCAATATCATGGTCTCCCGTAAACTTCTCCTCAAACAAGAAAACGTAGGAGCGTCCTACTGCTATGTTGTGGTCGAGTCCACCAAGGAGAAAATAAACTCTACTGTGCACGTATATACGCTGCAAGGTGGTGAGTAGTTGCATGCCTCGGCCGTGACAGAGCTCCATTATAGGAAACCAAAGCTCGTCGGAAATAAGATATATATGCCAGCATGTCCGTCTCCTCCTTCTCCTCTCTACAGTTGAGAGAGGCGAAAAAAGGGTGAGGCGTCCAAATCCCCTTCTCTCCGGTGGCGAGGGCGGGGTTCCCGGCTTCCTCCGTTCGCTTCGGCGACGGGTGGTGGTCGGGATCCTGCTCCTCTGCCTCTGGTTTGTAGATAGGTTAGTGTTAGGTCCCTCTCGCATCGATCTGGAGAGGAGCTCGATGCTGTGGTGGGTGAATAAGGCTGCCATCCTTCCTCTCCCTGTCCGGCGACGGCAGATGGATGGCGGGGTTCTGTGGCCTTATCTCCATGGTCTTCTTGCGAAGGGGAAGGCATGGTGTGGTCTTCTATCCCTCTGGCTCTCTCTTCGTCTGGTGAAGCCGAGCCAGTGGAAGCTTCACCGGGGAGTTTGTGAGGTTTGTGTCCCCTTTCTTTGGCTGGCCGAAGTTGGGGTGGTGTGTCCGGTGCTTTCTTCCACCTTTGCTTCTCTGGCCGACCGTGGTGGTGAGGAGAGGAGGAGGTGGTGGCGGGTGATCCGGTTTTTGGTGGTGGTGTTGCAGGTGGTTCTTTTATTCGGTGGTTCTTCTCTGGCCGGCCGTGGTGGCGAGGGGAGAGGCCAGTTGAAGACGGTGTTGTTGGCGGTGGTCCTGGGCGACGTGGAGACGGCTGGGTGTTGGGCGGAGCCGGGGAGACGAGGCTGTGGCCGAATTCGTTCAGCGAGCTTAGATTTCGTCGCGAGGCAGCGGATGGCTTCTGCGGCCTTCTACTTCTGGTGGTGGCGTCGTCTTTCCGGCGGGTGGCGGTACGGCGGCTCCGGCGTTGACTAGGAGTTTGGAGATCGACGGCGGCGGATCCGTTTGTGTTTCTTCTTGGTAGCTTAGGGTGGTTTTTGCACTTTGTGTGGGTCCTTTTGTGTTTTCTGTTTCTTTGTTGGACTTTTCTGTAAAGTGTATCAGCTACCTTATTATATGAAACGGATCCTTTCCTCAAAAAAAAATATATATATGCCAGCCTCCGCGAAGGATATTCTTTGTGTTTGATCTGACGGCCTTAACCTTCTCTGCATTTCGGCTCCCGCAAGGACTGGCTCATGGTGCAGAAAAGGAAACATGATGTCGCGTGCCAATGATGATTCCGGTGTATATTTCATCAAGTTGGTCAAACTTCAGCTTTCCGTCTGGCTCCACAAAGGGGACAACGACTGCCAGCTGGGTGGATACTATTTGTTTGCATGAGATGTGTGCTAATTTGATTGCATCGGATGACACACTTACAGAGAAGGATTTCACTACTCTACGGTTAATCCAAGTGGGAGACAATCCTGAGTTTGGGATACTGAGGTTGGGTACACACATACTCTATCTAGACATCAAGCGTAGGACACTGCGTATAGTGTATGAGATGGCAAATAAGGGATGGCATTTGCGTCATATGCATCCTTTTATGATGATCTGGCCTCCATCGTTCCCTGTGCTCAAGGATGATCCTGCAAGGTTTGTCTTTTGTCCGTTCGGTGCTACTATGATAATTAATTGTGTATGGTTGTAACTGAAGTTTTTTTTATTTTAATTTCATAATAATTATTTCGGTTATGTAGATTAAATTTTAAATTCTGGCTAAGAATTCTTATGATTCACAACGAATATTTTAAGTGTAATTCAATATAGCTAATAACATGGCACTTAAGCAATGTTTACCCTCTGTGACCAATTTTCAAATGTATAAACTGTAAATAAGTCTATTTGGCTTATCAATGTATTCAATATGTAATGTTGGGGAAGGCCTGGAAAAGTTGTATCATTTTTACTTTTGAATGCCACGTAGTATATCACTTTCGTGGTGCAACTACTTCCTTTCAGTTGTGTGTAGATCACATGACACTAAGGATGACTCCAACGGGCCGACGCATCGAGTCCGCGCCGGTCCGTCGCTGTCCGCGAGGGGAAAAAACAAGGCCCAACGGGGCGACGCAAACGGACTACGGTCCGTTTTTCTGTCCGCCGTGACGCATTCCTGGCCCAAATTTGGGCCACCGATGCGTCGGCCCCGGACACGCAGCGGACCGTTCATGTGTCCTGCCCTAGTCCGCCCCGTGACCTCCCTGACCCGCGTGTCATCGACCCCGACGGCTAGAGCAGCCACCTACCCCGCAATAACTGTGGGCGGTGGAGCTCTTTAAATGGAGCCGGCCGGGGAAACCTAGAGCACACCAAAACCCTAGATCCTCCTCCTCCCACCACGGCGGCCACCACCTCCAACCTCAGATCTGCTCGCCGGAATGTCGGGAGCGCGCGTGCCACCGAGGGCGCAGGCGCGGCAGAGGAGGTTCCCGCGCCTCATGTGTAAGGACAATGATGTCGCCTAGAGGGGGGGTGAATAGGCGATTAAAACTTTTCTGGTTTAGGCTTGCTAATTGCGGAATAAAACTAGGTGTTTAAATTAACAAGCCAACAACCTAAATAAACTAGGCTCACCTATGTGCACCAACAACTTATGCTAAGCAAGACAAGCAACAAGGTGATAGCAATAAAGAATACTTCAAGCACGAAGGCTATCACAATGTAAAGTGCATAAGTAAAAAGCTCGGGTATAGAAATAACCGAAGCACGCGGAGACGAGAATGTATTCCCGAGTTCCTCCTTGAAAGAGAGTACGTCTCGTTGGAGAGGTGTGAACCGACACAACGGTTCAACAACCACAAAGGTTTCACCCTCTTCTCCGATGAACCGCACCACAAAGGTTTGGTTCACCTTCCACTATCGGTATTCCTTCGAGGCGGAATCCGGAGCCTTTCAACAACAATCCGGGGCACAACCCACAATGGGATTGGGGGCTCCCGAACGGCTTTCAACAACAATCCGAGGCACAACCCACAAAGTGATTGGGGGCTCCCGAACGGCTTCAAGTGACCACACAAGGGTCCAACCACCACAAAGGTGTCTAGGGCTCGAAGACCCAAGAGTAACAAGTTCACAAGATTTCAACTTCCACGAATCCTCGTGGAGAGCACACCGATGCACCAAATGCAAAAGGCAAGAGTACAAGTGCTCAAGTCCTCCACTCTCAAATTACAACAAAGCAACAAATGCTTATGGGGGAATAAGAGAGGAAGAACAAAGAGGAGAACCACTCAAGAACTCCAAGAACTAGATCCACTATGGTCCCCTCACTTAGAGGAGATATTGATTGGTGGAAATGTAGATCTAGGTCTTCTCCTTCAATCCTCCAAAGATCAAAAAGTTTGGGTGGAGGGATTGGGAGATATCAAGGAAATGAGCTTGCAACAATGGAGGAGAGAGAAAGCAAAGGTTGCTGGGCTCAGCTAGCTGGCTGGAGGAAGGTGGAGGGGTATTTATACCCCTCCCAGAAAAGTAGCCGTTGCAGCCAGAACCACACCGGAGTTTCCGGTCTAAGTGACCGGATACTCCGGCCTGGGGCGGAAACTCCGGCCCCCACCAGGAGGTGAACAACAAACAGACGAGAGAAGCTCAGGCAGAAACTCCGGCCCCTGGGACCGGAAACTCCGGCCTGGGGCGGATACTCCGGCCCCTTGGGCCGGAAACTCCGGCCCCCACCAGGGGCTGAACAAGAAAAACACTCTCCGAGGAAAACCAAGGACCGGAGACTCCGGTCCAGAAGACCGGAGACTCCGGCCCGAAAACAGTGAAACTGCAAAACCTAAAATGCAATAACTTTCTCGTATGAACTCCAAAACAGGTGAATCCAATTGTGTTGAAAATATTAAGGGTCACAAATATAGAGGGGATACCACACATGGAGAGGTGTGGACCCTATCTCGAAGGTGGACCGATAATATTTCCAACACGAAAACGCAACAAGTTTTCCATAAGAAATCCGTTTTCGAAGAACTTGGGCTTGTCATGAAGATCACGACAAGCACCAAAACCCAACAAGGAGAAAAGCCAAATAGGAATCAAGAAAGATGATATGCCAAGTATGCAACGGTATGAGCTCTCCACAAAGATGCGATCAAGTTACTCACTTGAGAACCCCTCTTGATAGTACGCCGTCTATCCTAAAACCCGGTCTCCCACTAACAACATGAGACCGGTAAAATAGAAAACCTATCAAGATCATACCTTTGCCTTGCGCATTCCACTTGAGCTCGATGATGACGATCTTGCTCTCTCAAGATGGAACACCTTTCTTGATTGCTCTTTGCTTGGTGAAGATTCAAATGTTGCTCCCCCATACACCAAGATGGGAGTGCCACTCTTAGGAACATCTTCACTTGACCATTATCTCCAAATGGGTGGCAAGCTTCATGCATATGATTTCTTCGAGATGCTTCTCTTGAACTTGCACTTCATCTTCTCTACATATGACCATTCTTCATATAAAACCATGAATAGAGCATTGATCATCATGTAATCTTCTAGAGTCCAACACATGAACTCCAATCTTTTCTTATGGACATGATCTACAAGAATATCTCAATGCAAACATTAGTCCATAAGGATTGTCATTAATTACCAAAACCACGCATGGGGGCAAGCATGCACTTTCACCATGTCGCCCGGCGAGGCCAGGGTGGTGGAGGCGGCGTACTGCGACTGCCTCGCCAACGACGAGGAAGAGGCGACGTACCGCACTGCACTCGCGGCGCTGGCGGTGCGGTCGGAGCCTGAGCCTCCCATTGGCGTGGGCGGCACCGTCTGCAAGACCGCGGAGGAGGCCATGGAGGAAACCCACATGCAGCTCAACGCCCAGAGGGCGGCTGCGTTCATGTCCGCAGCGCGCGCCTGCGCCGACGCGGCGGTGGAGGCCGAGTCTGCAAATGTGCGCAGAGCCGTCGAGAGCGCAAGGAGGGCGGTGCGCCGCAAACATGCCCGCGAGGCCGCGGCGGACGCGGCCTCGGCCGCCGACGAGGGATCAGTTATCGACTGATCTCGCTGGCGCGGTACCCCCGCCGGCGTGGCAGCCTATGTGCTGCCCATTTTCCTCTAATGCACGGCGACGCTACGTGTTTCGTAGCTACGAAATGATCAAAGAAGAGGAGCCAGCCAGTCCCGGGCTGGCCTCGGCCGTGATGAAGGAAGAGCCAGCAAGTCCGTTGCAGAAAGGGCATGCTGCGTGAAGTTCCTCAAGGCCGGGGCCAACTTCCTCAAGGACGGAGCTCCTCTTTGATCTTCCCACTTACCGGCCGGTGGTCGGTTATTAACTTTTCTAAGTTTTAGTTTAGGGTTTAGTTCAATATTAGGAGAAAGCCCTAGATTTACTAGGCTTTTATGTAATTTTAGGACCTAGAAATGGACCTAGAAATGTAATCCTACTATGTAAACAAGCAGTTTGTGGCCCACCTCCTCTATCTATCAATGAAAAAGGCCCATATAGGGTCTGCTTAGTTGAAAAAAAAAATACAAGGCGGACTCGATGCGTCGCCCCGTTGGGGGCAGTGGCCGGAAAGGGGCGGACGTGGGCCGGACATGGGTCCATTTGGCGACGCAAACGGACCAAACGCGCGTCCGTTTGCGGCGCCCTGTTGGAGTCATCCTAACTCTCATTATCCTGACCCTTGCTCTGTCTTTTTTTGTCGGAACAGGGTTTGTCGGAACAGGGACTCCGTGTGAAGACCGAAGGTCATGGAATCACATGTGTTGTAACTGGAATAATCACAACTTCAAAAACTTTCTTAGACAAGTGCACTACGAGCTAGCTGCATTCTATTTTTTTTGGGTACTAGATTTGGATGTCATTCCTAACTGTAATAGATGCTCCTTTATATGATGTCATTGCTGGTTATGAGAAACCTCGTGTGTTTATGTCTGAAAAGACTTGTCTACATGTTTAGAATGTGATCATCCACCTGTGTCACCACATATCTTCTTCATTTATAGTTGTGATCTAGCAAGTTAGAAATGCACAACTCTATGACGCGATGTCATGTATTTTGCAACAGAGGTGGTATTGTTCGAGTATCTAAACTAAGGGTTCTGACAATCATGCACGCTGCATAACCATTACCTTTACTAGTTTACTACCTCACATACACATAAACTTAGTACATGTGAATGTGATGCTCATGCTCACCTTCGACATACTCTTCATGGTGATGACAGTGCTGGTGAAGAAGCCGCTCGATGGAGGCGGATCCCTTCATTCTTATCACTCTGGGACAGTTTGTCGGCGCAGCTTTCCTGGCCCAGTTACCCACTTCAAAATAAGATGGGTGAGGAAGAACTTCACCTTCAGATTTCAGTTGCTTAACTAGTTCTTTTCGAATGGTGTTCATGATGAACCAATGATGATTCTGCTACATGCACGATCCTTCAACACTTTTATCTGAAAAGCTTCTGTTATGCCGATGTTATACTACATGAAGTTTTCATTAACTTAACAAGAACCCCTCCTTTGATGTTCCAAATGTTTTGTTGTGCACTACTATATAGAATTCTCATGCTGATTATTTATAGTGTGATTTCAGGAATGCAAGACCAAAATTCGCAAAGGAAATCTTTGCCTACTAGTTCATGAGCGTGCTAATTGGGTAATGTTTTTTTTTGGGAATCGTAATTGGTTATTGTCACTTCGGTCTTTCAAGATGCAATGGAGGAGACAAGTCAAAAGAATATTGTAAACTACAATGCTTTTTATTAATGTCTGAATATGTGTGTGGGCAGGGGCGGAGCTACACCCCAGGCAACAGGGGCCTTGGCCCGGGGTGCGGCGACGGCGGCACAGGCTATACTGTAGCAATTTGGCACTGTTTGATACTGTTTGGCCAGGGTACTGTGGCTTGTAGCACGTTTGGCCTTCGGTAAACTACCTTGCGTTGCCCTGTGTGTTCCGCCCCAAGTTTCGACGTGAAGGGCTCCGTCATGGCTTGCCGAAAACGGCGTTGTGTACTTGTGTTGGCTGTCCAGCATGACCGTGAGACCAGATCCATCGCGTATGCGTCACACTACCCGTTGTTTCCTGAGAGAGGAGGCATGGTCAGCGTCCCACCATTGCCATACCACCAAATGAAGGACGGCAATATCATGGTGTCCCGTAAACTTCTCCTCAAAGAAGAAAACGTAGGCGCGTCCTACTGCTATGTTGTGGTCGAGTCCACCAAGGAGAAAATAAACTCTACTGTGCACGTATATACGCTGCAAGGTGGTGAGTGGTTGCATGCCTCGGCCGTGACAGAGCTCCATTATAGGAAACCAAAGCTCGTCGAAAATAAGATATATATGCCAGCCTCCGCGAAGGATATTCTTGTCTTTGATCTGACGGCCTTAACCTTCTCTGCACTTCGGCTCCCGCAAGGACTGGCTCATGGTGCCAAAAGAAAAGGAAACATGATGTCGCGTGCCGATGATGATTCCGGTGTATATTTCATCAAGTTGGTCAAACTTCAGCTTTCCGTCTGGCTCCACAAAGGGGACAACGACTGCCATGCAGCTGGTGGATACTATTTGTTTGCATGAGATGTGTGCTAATTTGATTGCATCAGATGACACACTTACAGAGAAGGATTTCACTACTCTACGGTTAATCCAAGTGGGAGACAATGCTGAGTTTGGGATACTGAGGTTGGGTACACTCATACTCTATCTAGACATCAAGAGTAGGACACTCCGTAAATTATATGAGATGGCAAATAAGGGATGGCATTTGCGTCATATGCATCCTTTTATGATGATCTGGCATCCATCGTTCCCTGCGCTCAAGGATGATCCTGCAAGGTTTGTCTTTTGTCCGTTGGGTGCTACTATGATAATTAATTGTGTATGGTTGTAATTGAAGTTTTTTATTTTAATTTCATAATAATTATTTCGGTTATGTAGATTAAATTTTAAATTCTGGCTAAGAATTCTTATGATTCACAGCGAATATTTTAAGTGTAATTCAATATAGCTAATAACATGGCACTTAGGCAATGTTTACCCTCTGTGACCAATTTTCAAATGTATAAACTGTAAATAAGTCTATTTGGCTTATCAATGTATTCAATCTGTAATGTTGGGGAAGGCCTGGAAAAGTTGTATCATTTTTACTTTTGAATGCCACGTACTATTTCACTTTCGTGGTGCAACTACTTCCTTTCAGTTGTGTGTAGATCACATGACACTTAACTCTCATCATCCTGACCCTTGATCTGTCTTATTTTTGTCGGAACAGGGACTCCGTGTGAAGATCTGAAGGTCTTGGAATCTCATGTGTTGTAACTGCAATAATCACAAGTTCAAAAACTATCTTAGACAAGTGCACTATTAGCTAGCTGCATTCTGTTTTTTTTTTTTGGTACTAGACTTGGATGTCATTCCTAACTGTAATAGATGCTCTTTTATATGATGTCATTGCTGGTTGTGAGAAACCTTGTGTGTTTATGTCTGAAAAGACTTGTCTACATGTCTAGAATGTCATCAGCCACCTGTGTCACCACGTATCTTCTTCACTAGTCAATTTGGCGCGGCGGCACGCCGCACCCGTTGTAATTTGAAATGTTGAAATCTGTCAGAATTTATCGTCTAGAGTATGTCCAAATACATAGTGAATTAAAATGTTCAAATATGATTGTATTTTGCCATAAATTTTTAATTTAACTCCATAGTTAGAGAATGCATGATATGAGCATTTATTAATTTTAACTCCATAGTTAGATAAAGTTCATTTAGATTGTATCCAAATATTCACCAAATTGGAATGTTCAAATATGTTTGCATTATGCCATAAGTAGTTAGCATATATTTTTGTGAGCATGTTGATATATTTTAGAATGTCTTCAATTTTTTTTAGCAAATTGAAATGTTCAAATATGTTTCTATTTTTCAGTAATATTTAATTTAAGTCCATAATGAGTGGAAACGCACATTTATTGAATTGAATTCCATAGTTAGAGAAAGTTCATATAGATTACATCCAAATATTTACCAAATTGAAATGTTCAATTTAAGTCCATAATTAGAGGAAGTGCATTATGTGAGCATTTAATAAATTTAACTCCATATAATTAGAGGAAGTGCATTTATTTTTTGTCCAAATATTCACCAATTCAAAATATTTAAACATGTTTGATGTACATTTATTGAATTGAATTCCATATTTAGGGAAAGGTCATCTATATTACATCCAAATATTTACCAAATTGAAATGTTCAATTTAAATCCATAATTAGAGGAAGTGCATTATGTGAGCATTTAATAAATTTAACTCCACATAATTAGAGGAAGTGCATTTGTTTTTCTCCAAATATTCACCAATTTAAAATATCTAAACATGTTTATTTTTTGCCATAAATAGTTAGCATTTATTTTTCTGAGCATTTTGATGTATTTTTCCGATGGGTATTTATAGAAATACTTAAATTTTCTGAAAAATTTTCCAAAAAAAAACTGAGAGGCCGGGCCCATTGCGACATCGCGATGACGTCGGCAATGGCCTCAACGGCCATGTCGACGACGGCGGCGTCGCATCCGCGTGAGCTGGAGCGCGGGGCTAAGCGCGTGGGACGCGCGTGGAGGTGAGCTACCCGCAAGCGGCGGCGCCGCTGCATTTGGCTCGCCGGAGCGTCGACGGTGGCGTCCGAACGCGGCGGCCGGAGGAAGCTCATGGGCTCACGGCGGCGGCGATTCCGGCGTGCCTCGGGCGTCCCAGCACGCGACTCTCGGGGAGGACGGAGAGGAGACGACGGCGGAGCTCCCTGTGGGCCTCGATTCGTCGGGGGAGGAGCGGAGCGGCGGCGGAGCGCTTCGGCGACGGCGGCGACGTCGGGTTCGCGCGGGAGAGAGAAGAAGAGGGGGGATTTTTTTCCAGTAAGGCCCCTAGTTTTCCCTGTAACTGCAAATAAGTCCCTCTTCTCGAGGAGTTGTGGACAGCGAGGCAATTTCCGGACAAAGCAGGGACTTTATTGCAAAACAACCGTGGGTACTATTCTACACTGTAGCTATCTACAGTGTTAGCTACAGTGGCCACTGTGCTATCTATAGTGCTCGGAGCGCTGAGAGCACGAGAAAGTTGCACGCCTTAATATAGTGAGTAATTTGCAATTGTGATCTAGCAAGTTAGAAATGCACAACTCTATGACGTGACGTCATGTATTTCGGAACAGAGGTAGTATTGTTCGAGTATCTAAACTAAGGGTTCTGACAATCATGCACACTGCATGACCATTACCTTTACTAAAGTGAGTACATGTGATGCTCATGCTCACCTTCGACATCCTCTTCGCGGCGATGACAGTGCTGGTGAAGAAGCTTGTTTAAGTTCAAATTATCTTTTGTTTGAATTGAATTTGTACAGTTTTGTTTATTTTTCTACATTAAATCCATTTGAAAAAAATCTATTGGATTGCCGCTTGAGGTACTCGGTCGCAATATAGTGGCGGTAACGTGTGCAGAAGTTCCCCATAGCGTCCATCCGACATGGTTATCGGACCGTCTATTGGGAGCCCCCGTGAAGATGTTCTTAGTCATTGGAATGGAGAGATCTTTTTGGTCTTTATAGGAAATTCGTTCTTTAAGCGATTTTTTTTAAAATTCATTCTTTAAGCGACTTAGCATACGTTTAAACTCATTCGCAAAAAAAGATGCATAAACATTCGCAAAAAAAAAGCATACGTTTAAACAAAAATGCTGTGATCGTAGAGCTTTGCCTCGCAAATGTAAAAAAACAAAGCGTGGGCTTCTGTGTTTATCCATGGCCCATGGGCTCTCCAGCCGTCATTTCCTTTTTTTTTTTTGAGGCCTTCTCTTGAGAGTACAAGTTTGTAGCATCTGTTTGGATACATTGGTACTCACCCCACACTCACACCACACGCACGCACACACCTCTACCTATGTATCTAAACAAGACCTACAACCTTATATCCCTAATACGTCCTGAGAGACTTTTCCGAAGAGCGGAGCTTCGGTGACCGACGGGCACGTCGACCTCGCCTGTGGCACATAGGCGTCGAGAGGCATTCCCTGTTTTATTACACTGTTCCTAGTGAACAGTGTTCTACAATGGTGCTACAGTACTGCTGCAGGGAAGACGGAACAGTACCGCGGGTGAGGAAAACCCAGAAAATCGCTCCTAGAGGAGTCGAACCTGGGTTGGGAGCGAAGCCACTGCTTCACGCTACCAACGCGCCACTGCGCGTCCTCCCGTCATTTCCTTCGCTCTTCAGTGTCCCTGCACTTCACTCCCCACGCGAGCAAGCTCTAGGGCTAGATGAGCAGCCGCCGCCGCCGCGTCCGCTCGCCGGCGGTGACGCCGCTGGACGACGAGGACATCCTCTGCGAGATCCTACTCCGCCTCCCGCCTCAGCCCTGCTCCCTCCCCCGCGCAACCGCCGTCTGCCAGCGCTGGCGCAGCCTCGTCTCCGACCCCGGCTTCTTCCGCCGCTTCCGCCTCCGCCACCGCCGCAACCCGCCCCTCCTCGGTTTCTTCCATAGGTTTGGATGTCGTTCCTTCCTACCTACTCTGGAGGCCCCCAATCGTATCCCTCCCGGGCGCTTCTCCTTACAGCTTGACGATGACTTTGACCGTCCCATGTTCCTTGGATGTCGCCATGGCCTCTTCCTCATCTCGAGTCCCAGCCAGATCCTTGTGTGGGACCCCGTCACCGGCGACAAGAACCGCATTGTCATTCCTGCGGCGTTTGACGAAAAGGAAACCCATGGCCTGGTCAATGGAGCGGTGCTTCGCCCTACCGGAGAGGACCAACACTTCCAGGTGGTCATGACAGGGGTAGTCGGCGACAACATACAACATCTACGCGCGCTCGCCTGCGTTTACTCATCAAAGACAGGCCTCTGGGGAAATGTCATCTCAACGCCGCTTCCATACGACCCTAATGGGGGCCAGGGGCCTAATGGGATCCGTATACCCACCATGGTATTTACTGATGACGCTGTGCTGGCTGGAGATTCCCTTTACTGGAAGCTTGCTGGGAATTTTCATGGAATTCTAGAATTTGATTTGGTGAAGCAGAGCCTAGCTGTGATAAGTGTGCCCGTGGATATGTGCAACTTTCAGATGATGCGGGCCGAGAGTGGTGGGTTGGGTTGCCTTGTAATGTCAGACCACGACGCCCAATTATGGAAGATGAAGACCGATTGTGACGGTGTTTCTTCATGGGGGCTTGCAAGAACTATTGAACTGGACAAGTTACTTTCGCTGAAATCAGAGGAGAAAGGAACCCTATTCATCCTAGGGATTGCTGAGGAGAATAATGTGGTGTTTCTGTGGACAATGGTCGGCCTCTTCATGATCCATCTTGAGTCATTGAAGTTCAAGAACCTTTTCAAAACCTACAACATTTCTTACTATCATCCATTCAAAAGTGTCTACGCTGCAGGTAGTAGCATGCCAACAAAACCAAGTTATTATTCTATAATTGGCTGATGAAAATATGTTTATAACATTTCATATCAAGTCAACAATTTTAAGTAGTGTCGTATCATTTGTTTATTTTTCTACTTGTGACTTCTTCATCATATAGCTATTTTGTTTCTGCAGTATTCTGCTCTGATGCTTGTGCCACGGTGTTTTATGTAATGATTATGATCTAGAAAAAAACTGTTTGTGGTATCTAATTTACCTTATGATCTGTAACCAGACGACGGTCTGCAGTTATTCTACTAGTAGCTACGTTTTATGTAATGATTAAAGTCAAATTGAGAAAACTGTCAGCATCAGTTTATTTCACGAAACAATGAATACAAGATTGGCAAATTCTTTGTAGAATAATTGAACTAATTTCATCAATGCTGGCGCATTGGCTGATGCAAAATTTTCCTAATGGTAGTTTTAGTGCATATGTTCAGTGCCAGTTTTTCTCAAGAAAAGATACAGAACAACTGGAAGTTTACTACTTGAAAAACTGGCTTGAACCCTTTGGAAGCTTAAGCCTAGTTATATTTCTTTCACTCTGCATTGTTATCTCTGCTGATTTTGATGATAGGCTTAAATCCATATGACCAGTTGCTTTGAAACTTACAAAAATTGGTTGCCTCGCATTTGTACGAGGAAAGTAATAATATTAGGAGTTCAATGCCATATTTTCGTGCTTAATTACTTTAAGATGATTTTAATCATGATCACTTATGTCGCCAGCATTTGTTTGTATGTTTTTTTTTTCAACTTAACATTCTACAGCTGATGCTACCCACTTAACATTCTAATCCATGGTCTCAAAATGGGTCCCAGGATATGGCTCTTCAGAAATGAGTTGGCATAGTATTTAGCTCCAGTGTTATCAGCGTCCAAAAAATAGAAAGCTTGAGCTGTATCTACACAATCTGTGACCCAGTTGCCATCAGCGCAAGCACAACAGACAAAAACAGAGCATAGCATAATTGAGTAATGAGCATAACTAAGAAAAGTAGCAGCGCAAATACTCTCCAGATCAAACCCTTTTATGTTCGTGTGTTCCACCGACACGACGGTTACCGCCGTCTTCTCACTGAGAAAAGAGAGTTATTATTTAATTAGATGATTTAAATCGTGATCACTTATGTCGTCAGCATTTTTTGTATCTGTTTTCTTTTCTATGGCGTGGAATCAGCTACTGAATAGCTCCAGATAACTTCTCTGTTCTGACCAGCTAATAGTAGAGTGTGAATATTTTCATTTTTTAGAAATCGATGAGTATATATTGTTTTCTGAATATTCAGTAAATTTAACAGTAGCTATGTTATGCTTATCTGTTACTATTGTTGTATCAAAAGAGAGTTGGTTTTCTCGGATAACAGCTATTTTCCTTTTACCTAGTTGACATTCCCTTGTTTTTGTTTTGTCTTTTGTTGGAATTTTTCCGTGTGCTTAGGATTTGGAGCCTAATCTCCCTTTTCTGGTTTACTGTTAGCGGATATTGGTTACAACTTGGGGCTCTCAATCTTCGGTGCCGTGGCCATATACTCTGCCCCACATGACACCTTGTTTTGCTTCTTATGCTTGCAGGAGCATGTGTTGATGTTGGACATGAGGGGGCTGAGCATTTTCTCAATATGTAAGATGATCGGCCGGTCAGATATGCTATTTGATCTACTGGGTGAGCAGCTAAGCTTATCTTCTAGTCATGTTCTGCCCGCTCTAATACTCTGGATCTGATCTTTTGTTTTCCTTCCCTTTCACGGAGCTTCCTTGCTTTCAGTTTACCTCCTTATTACTCAAGTTCGTTCTAGTATACAGTGTGGGCTCTTCTTCCTGTATCTCCTCCAGTGACTGATGAATTTGGAGTTGGGAGTTAGGACCCTTACTCTTTCCCTGTTTGTGCATATGTTCGTGTCTGGTTAGAGATGATTATGCTGTCATGCTACGTAGTAGCAAATGAACCACTAAGCTTGTACTGTCATGCCTGGTTCGAGATGATTATGCCCACTGATCATTTAGCCTTCTACTCAGATCAGGTATAGCCAAAAATTGCTAACAGTAGAAGTTGAAGGTGTCCACTACACTACAAATTACCTATTGGCTAATGTTGTCCTCTGTTTCAGATGTTAGTTTTGTCTAATAATGCTGACTTGCTGAGATGGTCACAACGTTGGAGCTGTTTTTTTTTTTTTTTTTGCGATACAGGGAGAAGATATTACAGCCTCGGACTTACAGAAAGGTCCAGTACAAGATAGAAATTACACACAGGTCCCCAGGACCTCGATCCCCTGAACCCCGATGTCGACGAAGACCTCGATGCCGCCGGTGGCGCGCCGCCGCCGTTACTCCTCACGATGGCTTGGACCAGGAGCACCCCTTGTGCGGACGGGAAGTCGCCGGTCGTCGGCTCCAGAGAGCCTACACCATGGTCCCTTGTCTTCACCGCGAAGCCGAACATCACCTCCACTGCCTTCAACTTCCAGATCCGGCTCGGCCGCCACGCCTTCGCCGGAGAGGGGAACTCGAACTCGGTAGATCCGGAGATCCTCGAGCCCGAGGGTGGCGGAGACTCGACCACGGCGCTCAACGGAGCACCATCGCCAGAGAAGGAAGTCTCCACCCCAAAACGCCACGCCGACCGCACCAGCTCCTCCACCGCGCCGCCGACAGGCCACCTAGAGAACCCTACACTATGTACATGCCGTGGATCGACGATCCCCCACCCTCCCGCCGCCGGAGCGGCCGCCGGAGGGCAAGGAATCGACGACCCGACGGCTTGCGAGGTGGGACTCTGAGCGAGTTTCAGAAAATCGCCCTCTCTACTGTAGCGGGAGAGGGGAAGACGACCAAGCTTCGTCTGGGAGGCTCACAACGTTGGAGCTGTTGACACATTTTTTTCCTGAATGAATAAATTTCTTGACTGTTGATGTTGCCTCTGCAGGAATCTAGAGTTCTGGTGCTGAAATGCAGAATGGCTTGTCAGGTGTAGGTTCGTCCACTTTGTATGTTTGAGGCAGAGATTGACCCTCTATGTATGGCAGCTATGAAGTGGATCTGTCGTAATGAATCGCTTAGTTTGTTAACTCTCATGTATTATCTGTTATCTGATTGTTGTACACATTAGTCAACTGGCATGAAGGTTCAAGGCACACCAACTTGCTCCTGTTAATTAGTAATTACCTCGTGATTTATTTAATTTGCTTTACTTTATATAAGCAAAGCATTTTAGTGTGAGCGTGTGCTTTTGCTTATCTTCCTGTTTTGTATCAGGCTGGAAATCTCGCTGTTGGATTCCTGCTTATATATGTTCCATGATGACCTGTGAGCTATTTAAAATTTATATCTTGATATTTGAAATTTGGCAATGACTAATGAATGTTGAATCGCACCAGTCTGACCTGGGAGTTGTGAAGAAGGCAAGAAGCTCAGACTGGTGATATTCGGTACTGCATAAATCGTTTAAGAAAAAGTACTATATGAATAGCTGGTGGTTCAAGTGCTGCTGGTTTTCGGTGCTATCTTGCTTGCCTTGAGATGCTGTCAAGGCTTGGATGAGTTGCCTAAATTTTGGATTCTTTCATGACTTCGTAAGAACTAAAATGTCTCGTGTGACGAAAAAAAAGGCTCCTAGGATATAGCTCCAAGGTTTGCAAAGCTCTTCATAAGTGGTGTGGTGAAGGAAGGCACGCTCTATAACTGACACGGCCTGCTTAACATCCTAATCCATGGTCTAAAAATTGCTCCCAGGATATAGTTCTTCAGAAATGATAGTCTCGTTTCAAAAAAAAAAAAGATAGTTGTGATAGTATTTGGCTCCAGTTTTATCAACGTTCAGAACATAGATCTCAAAAAAATACTCCATTTTTAGTACATAATAGGTTAGAAATTGTTTATCCAGGCTGAAACTGACTCTGCATGTTAGAAAAGTGAATGTGAGGAGCAAGACAGGTGTTGCAAATCTTGCATAGACATCTGTATCGGTCGGTCGACGCCGCTGAGCCTGTACAAGGGTGTTGGAACATCTTTATTCCAAGAACACTCCACCACCGGTAGTAATAGCAACGAGGGATGGATGTTGGGCTCAGCGTTGCTTCTCGTTAACTGCATCACCTTCTCATTCTGGATGCTACTGCAGGGGAAGCTCACCAAGTAGTGTCATGTAGTCATCTCAAAGCACTGCACTCATGGCCATATTCAGCTCTGCAAGCTGGGGCGCCGACACTCACCATCCAAGTATCCAACGACACCTCTCCGTTTGGATGCTCTGAGGAAGTATACAGATTGGAACAGTTCTTTTCGCGGTACATAAGATGGCTCAGATAACCACCAATCTACAAAGAATCAATATACATTAACCGAAAACACAGACCACCGACCTTTTTCTTTTCTTTTTCTTGAGTACATATAATTGTTCCTACTTCTCTAAACATAAACAAAACATGATTTAACAACAGCTACTCGAACTTCACGAATCCTATTTGTTTGGACTTGAGTTTGGCATGCAAGAATACCTGCATTGCAATTCTGAATGATTCTGATAGTTATGAACACGTGGCCCAGAAAGTCGGAAACATGGCTTGGTCCTGCAAAAAGAAGTGTGGAAATCAGTTCGATCGGCATCGTTGCCACAATAAAATGGTTCAGATCTTGTTTATGGGTTGGGATTCCATTCAAGCTTTGCACATTTGCTCTACAGGTAGTATCAGTCTATCAGGTCGTGCCGCTCAATCCAATCATAAATGCAGGCTCCCTTAAAATTGGTTTTGGCCAGAAGGTTTGCTAACGCGGCATATACTCATGCTGAGGGGCTTCCTTTGGTTGATTTGATGTAGCTTATCACGTGTTCCACACGATTGCCATCTAGGGAGTAGGGACTGACGGCTAACTATTCAACGAAAATAATATCCAATACAATGTAATTGAATTTCTTATCGTCCATCTCATTTCATGTGCATCCCCGTTTGTCGTGCTCTTGAAACATTTTCTTATTTTAGGGAAACAATGCCATGTTTTTTTAGGGCAGCGTGGCCAAAATATACCTCATCACATTCCTCTATTCAGCACCCTTTGTGGGCTGAAACGGAATCATCGTGGGCCGGTATTGGGATCTGCTACAGATAGTTCTCTGTCATTTTACGGCCTGCACTTCTCTTCGCTACGCATTGGCTCACCGACGAGACCTAGATGAGCAGCCTCGGCCGCCGCCCCTCCTCGCCGTCGGCGGCCTCGCCGCTAGACGACGACGACCTGCTCTCCGAGATCCTCCTCCGCCTCCCCCGCAGCCGTCCTCCCTCCCCCGGGCCTCCGCCGTCTGCACGCGCTGGCGCGGCATCGCCTCCGACGCCGGCTTCTCCCGCCGCTTCCGCCGCCACCACCGCCGCAACCCTCCCCTCCTCGGCGTCTTCCGCATAGACGACGGAGGACTCTCGTTCCAGCCAACCCTCGACGCCCCCAACCGCGTCCCGGCCGGGCGCTTCTCCTTGCAGCGCGAGGACGACGACGACGGCAGGTTCATCCCCCTTGGATGCCGCCACGGTCTCGTGCTCGTCTTCCTTCCGAGGCGTCTCAGTGTCCTGGTCTGGGACCCCGTCACCGGCGACCAGCACCGCGTCGCGGTTCCTCCATGGTTTGCGATGCATGCCAAATGGATCGGGGTCAATGGAGGTGGAGCGGTGCTTCGGGCTGCCGGAGACGGCCAGCACTTCCAGGTGGTCTTGGTAGTGGTGGCAAGCAACGAGGAGGATAAACAAATCCTCGCCTGCGTTTACTCCTCAAAGGCAGGCTTATGGGGAAACCTAGCTTCAACTCCGATTCCCTACCAGGCTAATGGGAGCAGTCGTACCTTCAGTAATAGGGATGACGCAGTGCTGGCTGGGGATTCCCTGTACTGGAAACTTGTTGGGGATATGGTTGGAATTCTTGAGTTTGATTTGGAGAAGGAAAGCCTAGCTGTGATACAGGTACCAGCGCATATGAATGGCAAGGACAGCGGCTTGAAGATTATGCAGGCCGAGGGTGGTGGGCTGGGTTTACTCTCTGTGACAATGCCGGATCACACCGCCCAGTTATGGAAGAGGAAGACTGATTGTCATGGTGTTGATTCATGGGGGCTTGCAAGAACTATTGAACTGGGCAATATACTTTCCCTGAAACCAGTGGAGGATGGCGCCCCCCCACTGATACTGGGGTTTGCTGAGGAGAATAATGCGGTGTTTCTATTTACACCGCTCGGCCTCTTCATTTTCCATCTTGACTCGCTGAAGTTCAAGAAGCTTGATACCATGACCATTTTTTTCTATCATCCATTCGAGAGGGTCTACGCTTCAGGTAAATAGCATGCCTTAAATTGCGGATAGGAAAGAACTAAAATATATATCAATAATTGTCTGATGACATTATGTCCACATCTCTTCTCGTGTTAAGACAACAATTTTAAGTAGTGTCATATAGCATATCATTTGTTTCTTTGCTGCTTGATGACCTCTTTCAGCATATAGCGATGATCTGTTGCAGTTTTCTGTTCTGAGGCTTGTGCAGTCATGTTTTATGTAACGGTTACGATCTAGAAATAATCATTAGTGTTGTCTGACTTACCTTATGTTATGTAACCAAGCGGAGGGCCGCAAACTGTTAACATTGTTTCTGTAATTTATATGGTTTAAGTCAGAGCTAGATAATTTTCACCATCAGTTTATTTTATGAATATGCAATAAAGTGCACAAGTTGGAAAATTCTTTGATCAATAATTGCAATAATTTCATCATTGCCCTATTGACAGATGCAAAAATCGTCTAATGGTAGTGCTAGTGCATATGTGCAGTGCCTTTTTTTCTCAATAGGAGATATACAAATAGCTGGAAGTCGATTACATAAAATACTATCTTGAACCCTTTGGATGCTTAAGCCTAGTTATATCTCTTTCATTTTATATTGTTATCTCTGCTGATATTGCTTATAGGCTTAAATCCATCATAACCACTTGGTTTGAAATTTTGAAAAAATTGTTCATACTTCACTAAGGAATGTCGTGCATAGGGCAAGTCCATTTGTACCATGAAAAAACAACAGTTGAGGCATTCAATTTAATCTTTTGCTCTTGATTTAGTTAAATATACTGTAGATCATGACCACTTATGTTGCCAGGATTGTTAGTATGTGTTTTCTTTTCCAATATGACGTGGAACGAGCTGCAAAATAGCTCCAAAATAATCGTCTGTTCTGACTAGCTAATAGTATGTGGGTGCATATTTTCATTTTTAAGATAATGTTGAGTATATGCTATTTCGTAAACATTCAGTAAATTTGACAGTAGGCGTGTTATGTGTATCGGTTATGGTTGCTGTATAAAAATTGACTTACTTTTGTTGAATGATAGTGTTAGTGCATATGTGCAGTGCCCTTCTTTCTCAATAGGAGATATACAAATAGCTCAAAGTCGATTACATAAAATACTAGCTTGAACCCTTTGGAAGCTTAAGCCTAGTTATATCTCTTTCATTTTATATTGTTATATCTGCTGATATTGCTAATAGGCTTAAATCCATAATAACCACTTGGTTTGAAATTTTCGAAAAACTGTTCATATTTCACCAAGGACTGTCCTGCATAGGGCAAGTCCATTTGTACCAGGAAAAAACAACAGTTGAGGCATTCAATTTAATCTTAATTTATTTAAAGATACTGTAGATCATGATCACTTATGTTGCCAGGATTATTATTATGCATTTTCTTTTCTAATATAGCTGCAAAATAGATAATCGTCTGTTCTGACCAGCTAATAGTATGTGGGTGCATATTTTCATTTTTAAGATAATGTTGAGTATATGTCGTTTCGTAAACATTCAGTAAATTTGACAGTAGGCGTGTTATGTGTATCTGTTGCGGTTGCTGTATAAAAATTGACTTACTTTTGTTGAATGGCACTATGCTATCTTATTCTATGAGACCCTCAATATGCCCACTGATCTTTTAGCCTGTACTCAGTTCCAGATGTAGCCAAAAACTGCTAACAGTAGAAGCTAAATGTGTGCCACTACATCACAAATAACCTATTGGCTCGTATTTTCTGTTTCAGATCATCAGATGTTGGTTTTATCTAGTAATGCTGACTTGCCGAAATGGTCAACTTTGAAACTTGACTATTTTTCTTGAATGGAAGTACAAATTTGTTTGGCTGATGTTGCTGCTTGCTCTGCAGGTATCTAGAGTTGTGCTGGATAAAAATGCAGAGATGTCTTGTTGGGTGTAGGTTCTTCCATTTCAGGTTTTGTGGCAGAGATTAAGCCCTCTATGTAGATCAGCTTTGAAGTGGAACTGGAGAAATGAATCACTTAGTTTCATATCTCCCATGTCTTATCTAATTACCGTAGACATTCATGAATGTTGAAGGCACACTGGCTTGCTCCTGTTAATCAGCAATTACCTCACGCTTCATTTGATCTGCTTTAATTTATATTTCAAGCACAGCATGGAGTGGCGAGCTCACCTGCGAATCGATCTTGCTTGCATTCTAGTGTGCACACTTGCTTTTTGGTTATCTTTCGTGTTGTATCAGGCGGAAAAAAATTCTGTTGGATTCCTGCTTATATATGTTCCATGACGTCCTGTGTGCTACTGTTAAATTTATATCTTGATATTTGGAATCTTAAAACTGACTAACAGTCGACCTTGAGTCTGGTGAAATTCGCTACTGCATAAATAGCTGGTGGTTCAAGCAGGTCTGGTTTCGGTGCTACCTTGCTTTGGTTGAGATGCTGGCTTCGATGAGTTGCCTAAACTTCGGATTCTTTCATGACTTTGTAAGAACTAAAATGCCTCACTACATGATCGCTAAAAAGATGAGAATTCTTTTTTTATACCCTGACCAGGACAGGGATAGGTTGGAGAGATTTGCCAAATACATTCTATAACCAGAATAGCGGGAGTATGTTTTTTATTTATTTGGGACACGACTTGAATGAGGCGCATCCCATAGGTGAGTGCTAGACGTTATATCATATCATATCATCTATTATATAAAAGCTGGCGCATATCGCTGCCTGAGAGCGCTCCGTGCACTGTTCAACACTCCGTGCACTGTTCAACACTGTTCATATAGCCTGGAATTATTGCATCGCCCGCCTGAGGACTTAGTTGTAATTGCTGCACAATACAGGGACTTTTGTGGAAAAGCGTCACAACTCTCCCCTTCCTCCTCTCTCCTCGCGCGGCTCCGGAGCCGCCGTCGCCCCGCCGCCACAGCCCTCCCCTTCCGCATCGGTGGCCATGGGAGGCACCGCCGCCGCGCCCTCCACCTCCTGGCCGCGCGCCGCGTGCCAGGACGCCCGCGTGGCGCCGGAATCGCTGCCACCGTGCCGCGCCTCCCGCCGCCGCGTCCATTGGCCGTCGGCGCCGCTCCGGCGACCTAAAAGGAGCGGCGCCGCCGCCTCCCGGCTCCCCGCTTCCGTGCGCGTGCACGGCGGCCAAGCGCGCGTTCCAGCTCGCCGTCAGGCGGCGCCGGCGAGGTCAGTGCCGGTGACGTCATCGTGACGTCACGGTCGGACTGGGCTGGCCAGGCGGGCTGGTTCGTGGGCTGGGCCGCCTGCTGTGTGTCTTTTTTTTTTTTTTTGCGTTTCCATTTTCCTGTTTTCTAAAAAGAATACAACTTTTAAAATATTTGGAAAAAAAACCAATGCACCTGCTCCAATTATGTGGACAATTATATGGAGTTGAATTTCACAAAACAAACTCTCCAATTATGGAATTCAGTTGAATATATGTGCTTTCACACTCATTATGGACTTAAATTACAAATTGACAAACAAATAGAAACATTTTTAAACATTCCAATTTATGTGGACAATTATATGGAGTTGAATTTCACAAAACAAACTCTCCAATTATGGAATTCAATTGAATATATGTGCTTTCACACTTATTATGGACTTAAATTACAAATTGACAAACAAATAGAAACATTTTTAAACATTTCAATTTGCTTAAAAATTGCACATACTATAAAATGTATCAGAATTTTTTTTGCAGGAATAATTTCAGAAACCGTTAAATTTCGGACGTGTGGGCGTACCCTATTTAACTAAAATAGAGTATAATTGTAAATGTAAACTCCGTCTACCAAATTTCAGAATATTCAAACATAAATTACTTTTGCATTTGCACCTTCACAGTTTTCAAATTTTCATACCAAGTATTCCCCAATATGACAAATATGTCAACATTAACCGAAAAAAAAAACTAAACACACCTACTATTTACAGCACTTGATCAAATTTCAAGTTTGAAAACTTTAAAATTTCAAATGCCTTTTGAATCTAATCATTTAAAAACCACAAGAGAATAACTCACATGCGAACAGCTTTTACCAATTTTGAAATTTAAACAATTTATGAATGTAAACTTCTCCTTTTTTATTCCAACACATTCAAATCGAAAAAACTTTTGAATGTGCACATCTTCAAATTTGAATTTCACCTGCCACCGTATTCACAAATATGACAAATATGTCGACATTAACACAAAAAAAAAACGCTTACTACTTATGCCGTACGACCAAATTCCATATTTGAAAACTTCAAAATTTCCAATGGCTTCCAAATTTGAGCATTTGAAAGACAAAAAAAAGCAAATAGCTTCCCACTATCACCAATTTTTGAAATTCAAACAAAATAAAAAACAATATCTCAAACATATCCGTTGGAAAAATATGAGTGATATATCAAAACAATCAGAAAAATATATACAACATAGTTGTGCTAACATTTTTTTTGGAATATCCAAATTTTGCCACCATTTGGAGGTAATGCAGCTGCATTTTTTCTAATTTCAGTTAAATATTGACGGCGAAATACAGACATGTCCGACCATTTCAAACTAGTAAACGTTCAAATATTCTATAAAATATACCAAGAAGCTAAAAAACGATATGTACTGATGGAAAATTACAAATTTATCTGAACATTCTAATTTGGTCAACATTTCGACACCACACACGTAAAGTTCCCTCAAGTGCCGAATCAAATTTAAACGGATTTTTCTAATTTCAATTAAATATTGCCGTCCAAAAACAAACATGTTTGAACATTTCAAACCACTAAATATTTGAATATTCTACACAACATACCAAAAAAGGCTCACAAAGAAATTGCTGCCTATTCATAACAAAATAAAAACATGTTTGAACATTCTAATTTGGCCAACATTTTGCTGAACAAAAAAACATATATTGTACAAGAAAATTCACCATCACGCCACGCCAAATTCAACTAGTAGGGTGTGTAGATACAGCTCAAGCTTGGGTGTGTAGATACAGCTCAAGCTTTTTCTATTTTCTGAACGTTGATAAAACTGGAGATAACTATTATCACAACTCATTTTTGTAGAGCTATATCCTATGAGCCATTGTTAGAACATGGATTAGAATGTTAAGCGGGTAGAGTCAGTTGTAGACAGTGTCTTGCCCACTTGTGAAGAACTTTGCAAATCGTTAAGGCAAGGGTACAAGGCAGTCGCATGGATATGGATTGTGTGGTAGAGAACGCGTAATATCGGTGGAATCGACGGCTGACAAGCAAGGATTTACTCTGGTTCGGCCCCTCATTGTGAGGTAAAGACCTACTCCTGCTTGTCTGATTATGATCATATATGAGGTTACATGGTGGCCGTGATGGCGATTGTGAAGGTGAGACGTGGCTTCTCTATGCTATGTCGTGTATGCTATGCCTAATTGTGTTTGGATCTGTCTATGGGGGTGCCCCTGCCTGGCTTTATAAAGGGAGCCAGGTAGGGTTTATAAGAGTCCTAGTAGACTACGATTTGAAATCCTTGTCTTGTGCTTCAAGAAATAGCCCGCAGCTTCTTGGGCTTCGTTGAGCCGCCAGGTGGGCCTTCGTCTGGGCCGCACCAAGTATACAAATAAAAGGGGACCCGACGGGTATATCCTCGTCACTAGCCCCCGAGTGTCTGGTCGATTCGAAGAGTCGGGTAGAGACTCATAACAGTATGTCGAATAGGTGTAGTCAATCCGTCGAGTATGTTGATGACATTATGATGACTGTATTATTCATTCTTCATGAGTTGAATCATTTATGAGAAATCCAGTATATATGTATGAAATCCAATAATAGTAAATCCGGTGCGGGCTATAGAGAACCCGACTTTGATAAATCCGTGCGGGCTATAGAGAACCCGACTTTGATAAATCCGTGCGGGCTATAGAGAACCCGACTTTGATAAATCCGTGCGGGCTATAGAAAACCGAGCTTTGATAAACCTAATATGAGCAATGAAAAACTCTACTTTGATAAATCCAATATGAGCAATAGAAACCCCGGCTCTGATAAATTTAATATGAGCAATGAAAAAACCAAATTTTGAGGAAAATCATTTGCACTCGAGCCAGCGGCGAGTGCCCTCACATGGGAGTAATCGATGAAAATTTGAGCTGTCCAAATATGTTCTCAACTTGGGCTCAGTTTTCGCGTGCCGTATTTTCTGATACTTTTGACTCGTTAATTCGTCGACTGATGTTTTGCATCAACTTTGTTATGTATTTTTTGAGTCAAGAATGCCTCGATTGTGCATGCTGAGTCGGAAAGACGTTGACTGATGTTTTGTTTATTTTGCCTAGGGATTATGACTTAGTAGGCCTGATTCACTCGCAAATCGAGCTCAGTTAACCGCACATTCGGGCGAAACCATACTAATCTTCAATCAAATTCGAGTCCCCAGACTCGAATCTGGAACACTTTTGAAACTTTTGCTTAGGGATATTGACATAGTAGGCCTGATTCACTCGAAGATCGAGCTCAGTTAACCGCACATTCGGGCGAAACCATACTAGCCTTCAATCAGATTCGAGTCCCCGGACTCGAATCTGGAACATTTTTGAAACTTTTGTCTAGGGATATTGACATAGTAGGCCTGATTCACTCGAAGATCGAGCTCAGTTAACCGCACATTCGGGCGAAACCATACTAGCCTTCAATCAGGTTCGACTCCCCGGACTCGAAGCTGGAACATACTGGACAGACTCGACTCAGGCCGTTGTAGGTCTTACTGACTCGTTCTGCAGTTTAACTTTTGATACCTAACGCGTCCGTCAGGATTTTCATCATGTCTGTTGACACGGAAAAATTCAAGGGAAAACACTGTTGGAGCGTCCCTCGGCCCAGCTCGATTACTCGGCGGGTCTTACCTTTGCATTTGCGTATGCAGCATCCGAAACATCTGCGATTGGCATAGTCCGGGAATTTATGAAGTATGATTCTTTGATTTGTGAAGTATTTGTAGTCGAGTGAATTTCTTACCTTCTTTGATTTGTCGCGCTCCCATAGGAGTAGCCCCCGAGATTGTGATTTATTGTCTTGCAATAGAGGACAATCTCAAATCATCCTTCTATACTGCTTTTGTCAATCGAAATTTTTTACTTTTGAAATCTATGGGGGGCGCGACAGCGCTCCCGGCCTGTGCGGCGCAGCCCCCGAGTATCGGGTGCGGCCGAGGCGAATTTGCTGCGGCCTGTGCGGCGCAGCCCCCGAGTGCCGGGTGCGGCCGAGGCGAATTTGATGTGGTCTGTGCGGCGCAGCCCCCGAGTATCGGGTGCGGCCGAGGCAAATTTGTTGCGGCCTGTGCGGCGTAGCCCCCGAGTGTCGGGAGCGGCCGAGGCGAATTTGATGAGGCATGTGCGGCGCAGCCCCCGAGTGTCGGGTGCGGCCGAGGCTATGCGAGTTTGGGCTTGTGCGGCGCGGCACCCGATAAAGTATTAGGTGTGGCCGAGGAAAACTTGTTACAACCTTTGCGGCGCGGCCCCCGAGTGCCGGGTGCGGCCGAGGCGAATTTGCTGCGGCCTGTGCGGCGCAACCCCCGAGTGTCGGGTGTGTGCATACGGCGCCTTCTTTCTGAGTCGACGGTATGTCAGGTATGCGCGGTCGGACGCTTTGTTGTTGAAGAGGAAGTCGACGCGGCAGCTGCACGTCCAGCCTCCGAGTGCTTTTTGTCGAGTGGGCGAGGCGGAGTCGACTATGTGGAGTCGAAGAAGTTACGGGTGTCACCTTGTCGGGACCGGAGTCGACGCGGCGGATGTTATGCTGCGCGGTCAGTCGACGCGGACGCGGCGGATGTTATGGGGGAGTGAAACCAGATGGTGTAACCTATTTAGCCATGATAGATGCATTTTAGAGAAAGGGTAGGATGAATGATGCTATTGAAAAATTCAACCATATGGTTCATATGGGGGTACCACCGGACCTGAAAGTTTAGGGGTGCCTGATTCAGGGTTATTGCACACATGGTGATTTAGTGAGAGCTAAAGAATTGGTTTATGAAATGATGGAAAAAGGCATCCCTTCTCCTAATGTTATTTTCTTTAGCTCAATTATAAACAACCTATGCAAAGTAGGAAGGGTGACGGATGCACAAGATGTCTTCGTGGTCAGAAGCCTGATGTTATCACGTTCAATTCACTGATTGATGGATACTTCTTAGTTGGTAATATGAAGAAAGCATCTAGAGTACATGATGATATGGTATCGGTTGAAATTAAGCCTGATGCATGCACGTACAGTACACTTATTAAAGGATACTTTAAAGCTGAAATGGTGGAGGCTGCGTTGACTCTATTCAATGAAATGTCAGGTATGGCAGCTAAACCGGATACTCTTTCTTATGGGATCATGCTGGATGGGCTATTTAAGTCTGGTAGGACTGATGCTGCAAATGAAATGGTCCATGAGATGATCAAATGTGGAGTAAGATTTTCCATTGGTACATACAATATAATTCTCGACGGGCTTTGGAAAAATGGTTGTGCCAATGAAGCAATCATTCTGTTCGAGAAATTGCGAGCAATGAACCTTAAGTTTGATGTTATAACTATCACTATTATGATTGATGCAATGTTTAATGTTGGAAGAATAGAGCAAGCTAAGAATTTGTTTGCTTCAATACCAGCCAATGGATTGGTACCTAATGTTATAACCTACACAACGATGATGTCAAATCTTATAGAAACAGGATTGGTAGAAGAAGCTGAGAACACATTTTCATCAATGGAGACAAGTGGTTGCGCTTCCGACTCTCGTATGTTTAATAAAATTATCAGAAAGTTATTGGAGAAAGGTGAAATAGTCAGGTCCATAAAGTATATGTCCAGACTTGATGAGAAGAGCGTGTCGCTTGAAGCTTCAACTATTTCCCTGTTGATATCCCTCTTTTCAAGGAAAGGGATATACCATAAGCACAAAGATTTGCTCCCAGGAAGGTATCAGTTTTTTTGAAGGAGACATCGAGAGTTGACATGGTACAATCTATCTGAACTTAAACCGTCAAAGGCACACTTCAGTTCCTTACAGTGATGCCTTTCTGCTGGTAGAAGAAATGCAAGCTGCTATGAGTATCTGAATCTTTATTTTCATTCTCCAGTGTGTTAAAATTACGGAATCTGAGCTATCGATGAGTTGTTAAAAATATGATTTTTTTGTATATTTGTTTTTGTTTTTAGATTGAGGAGAGGTATTACTGGTTACATTTGTAACGAGAATTCCTTCTGGTGCCTGGTGATGATTGTGGAAGATATTGAAGTGTGTTGTTCCACAAGAGGTCGTGTGTTTTTTTTGGCCGCATCTTCGTGATTTGTTAGTTTTACATCAACTAAATGGTACTTAGCACCCTGCTTTTTCATTATCACATTGCTCACAGAGCTGGAATGACAACATACGTTTGGGCCAAAAGAAGTGTAGAGTGATTCTTTGACACCATGGGATGCTCCGCCCTGGTTCTTAGTCAAGAGGGAAGCTGACAGAAAGCTGTTTAATCTCCTGTACACCAATCTTGTGTTAGTGGCTTGTTCGGTTCTGGTGCACTGGGGCAGGGGAATGATTCTATTATAGGCGTTTTAACCATATTAGCAGCTGTGAACAGCATGGTGGTATCATGAGTAATTCATCCAATTTCATTATGCAGCTCGTAAGAATGTAAATACATGATATACATGAATAATTGCTCAGTACAGAAATTTTAAAGTTCCTTGTGTTCATGATGTGCAAGTAAATATTGGAAGCATGACTTGCGTTTATCATTCTGTTTCTTCTCCTTTAGTCTTGATCATGGTTCCAGTCATGCAGTGGCTAAACCACAATATCTCATTAGTACTTGTGAAGGCTCACATATATTTAGCTAATTTTTTTGTAGGCTTGTAGATATCATTTCCAGTTTATACTGTTTGAGTATTGCTGAAAAGTCATTGAAGCTTGATGAGTAAATTTGCCTATGGGATAATTTGCCCATTGTACATTGTGGCTGCATTTGTCAGGACGTTGAGCTGCGCCCGTGTGCACCAGCCGCTCTGCCGGTGAACTCGTAAGTGTACACTGCGTTGCCGCCGTCCTCCATGGCCAGTGCGTGCGGCTGCTCGGCGTGGAACTCGAGCTTGATGGCGGACTGTACACCCTCATCCACTACAATTTGGGCCATGCGCTGCAGGCAAATGGTAGCTGTTAAAGATTTCTGTTCTTCGAACTTTGATAATACTGGAGCTAATATACTAGTAGCACAGCTCATCTCTGAAGACTGGCTTTTTTTTGCAGAAAAATTCTGAAGAGCATTCATCACGCCACTTGTGAAGAACTCTGCGACTCAAGGCAGGGCGCTGATCGATATGTTAAGAGGTAAATCCATCCTAATGTTGCCTTGACTTTGATCTACCCATCCCTGTCCTGGTCATCACAACAGAATTAGTCATCTTTTCCGCGAGGAAGAAGCAAGATATTTACGAAGCTCATCCAAGCCTTGTCAGCATCTCAAAGAAAGCAAAATAGCACTGAAACCATCATTGCTTTAATGCCGCCAGCTTTTTATGCAGTACTCCCAGGTCGGACTGGAGCGATTTGTTTGATATTCATTAGTTGGTGCTAAGATTCTAAATATCGAGCTCTGGATAAGATGTAATTTAACAACAGCACGCAGGACATCATGGAACACATGTAGGTAGATATCCAGCCGCAAAAATCTCCTGACCGATACAACATCGAAGAATACAAATTCAAACAAGATTGATTGGCAGATAAGCTCATCACTAGGAGCAAGTCGTTGTGCTTTTTCAACCTTCATGTCAGATGACGAATGTCTACATAATACATGGGAGTTGGCAAATTAAATCTCCTCATCGAGCAGGCAAAATGGGATAACCTACACGCAACAACCCATTTCTGAATCCTGACCACCAAAACGGAACTCTAGATACCTGTGGATAAACCTGGAATTGGATCGGAGTCCAAATCCAAATGTCATAGGCCCAACTAATGTCCAGCATCCACTTGGTCCAATCCAACATCAGTCCACGTTTAACTTCATAATGTCCAGATCTTTTTTTTTTTTTTGCGAACACGCAAAAGCTTTGCGTGTTACTTGCAATAGAAAGAAAGGAGGGAGCTACAGCGGTTCCGACATCGTAGTGATGCGGTTACAAGTGTGAGGGTACAATGAAAGGGCGAACACCATACATCCCACGGCAACAAAAAACAGCGCCCAAGGACTACAAACTAGTCTATCTCCAGATCAATCCCAGCTTGACAGCGCCGGAAAGCTTCCAGAGTTCCACCTCCTCGGCTATTTTCCGGCTTAATGTCCAGATCCATCCACTCCAACTAGTGTAAACATTGGATAATCCAAGGTCCAATGGACATTTGCGGTGTGGCCGCGCGTGCGGAGATCACGCAGTCACGCTCACGCATCAGCTAGACGTGACGATGGAAAAAAAATCATGCTGGCTGCTAGCTAGACGTGGATCCAATCGATCGATCCGAACGATCGGCCAGACGCGACGCTTGTTCAGCTAGACGTGACGCTGTGGCCGGTCCGATCGATCAGCGGCACCAGACGCGGAGCCGGTTTTAACGTGTGCGGCACAGCGCGGCGGTGGTCCATTGGATATTGGGCTATCCAATTTTGAGCTTCAAACGGTGTCCAGCACGGTTGGATTTTATGTCCAATTAATGTCCATGTCCATCAGAGTCCAGTCCAATAAGCTCCGACGAAATTTAGGCCCAAAGTCCATGGACTATAGAAGTCCAGTTCCACATTTACCTGTGGAACCATGAATATCATTGGTCAAACAAATTTGTTCAATTCATTCAGGAAAGGCAGTTCAAGATATTTTCATAATTTTTGTGGGACTCAACAGTAAACATTAGCTTCACTACTGTGGAAATCGTAACAAAAGCTCCATAGTTAAATCATCTCAGCATTATTTACAGAGAAGCAACGGGTGTAGTGCCACACCTTCAATTTCTAATAGTATCAGTTTTTTGCTACATCTGGCCTGAGTAGAGACATAAAAGCACTGTGGGAACATGAGGGGGCCATGGACAGTGAATGATACGTGCTTCTTTCTGAATTTAGTTCAGTTCAAATTGCAGCTGTGCCGAGGTCGTGTAATAGAGTAGCAGACTACATGGCAACATTTTTGGCTGTCGCCTTCTTGAGGAAGAGCCGTCTGTTTGATTTCCTAATATTTCTCAGCATGTACCGTACAAACTATCAAGTTCCTAGCCATTTGGCTGGAGCAAATTATTCATGAAAGGCTCCCTTAAAATCAAAGGTTGACAGACAACAAGTTACATGCTGAGGAAATGTTTAACCCAACAGCCTAAAACTAGAATAATCGTCTATAAAACTACACTAACTGCAAACAGAACGATAGACAGCAACATACTATATAATTAAGGCATACTCTTCAAGTGTTGTGAAAATCGTTTGTTTACTAGGCATTAGAGTTATCCAAAATAAGCAGGAACCAGAGATGGCATAGCTATAAGTCTGTACAAATAAAAGAACTTTGAAAACTTGCAAGTCACACTTGAACTTGATAAACTCAATGCATTCAGAATATAAGCTTACCAGCTCAACAAGCATATTGGATAGCATATCGAACCAGACAATCAATTACGTATTGCGCTTGCGCAAGAGCTCAGCTCTGTCATGTCCACCACCAGCGCATGTTTCTACAAGCGTAAGTGTCATGTCAGAATATTTGACCTCCGTAGCAAGGATAAGCATAGGGAGCTCGAGGCTTGATCCTCAAGTCAGCCCCCTGATTTCGATATAAAATATATTATTTTGTTTCAAAAGATTGTTAGTGCTGGCCCAAATTTTGAAACTTATGATACGCTAAAGCTTTTCTATTTCCTAGCTCTATATATGGAGAGGCCTACAATGTAACTAGTATCAACTGTCAATAAACCAGCAAAGGGAGATTGTACTCAAAACCCTAAGTCCACTACACGCTGAAATTCCAACAAAAAGACAAACCGGAGGCATCAACTAGGTATTTAGATAAACTCACAACTGTAATTTGTGAAGAACTCGCTTCAATATAAAAGTAGTAACAGATAAACATAGACACCTACTGTCAAATTTACTGAATGTTCACAAAACAACATATACTCATTAGTATCATAAAAAGGGAAAACATGCACACTCATACTATTAGCTGTTAAGAAACAAATATGTTATATGGAGCTATTCCTAAGATTGTTCCATGTCATATCGGAAACAAAATACCCATGCTAACAAAACCTGGCAACAGAAGTGGTCATGATTTAAATTATCTTTAAACAAATTTAGCCTGGAAACAAGAAAGTGAACTCCAACATTAATTTTCCAACGCACAAAGGACTTCTCACTGCAGTATAGTCCTACAAGCGATAAATGAATAATCATTCCCAAATGTAAACTAGTGGTTATTATGGTTTTAAGACCATTAGTAATATCAGAAGAGATAAGAATACCTAATGAAAAAATATAGCTAAGCCTAATCAAGCTTCCAAATGTACCTATTGAGGTAGACATTTTAGTTGGTTCAAGCTGTTTTTTCATGTAGTCAACTTTCAACTGATGTGCATTTCATCTTGAGCAAAAATGGGACTACACCTATTGCACAAACACTACCATTTGCATCGGTCAATAGGCAGGTGAAATGTAGTTTAATTATTCTACAACGAATTTGGCAATCTTGAGAAATTGTTTATTCTCCTGAACACAGGTGAGGATTGTTTTAAAGTATGGATATTCATATAATAAACTGATGATGAAAATATGCTAGTTCAGACTTAAATCACACAATTTAGAGAAACAAAGCTAACCAATCGCAGACCATTGCCTGGCAACAAACATATAGTAAATTAGACATCACTAAAAGTTTTTATTTACATGATAATCAGTACATGAAAGCCACCACATAAGTATCAGAAAAAAAAACACTGCAAATCATATTACTATACACTGAAGAGGTCATCAAGCAGGAAAAGAAACAAAATATTTCATCAGCCAATAATTGATGAATATTTTGGTTATTTACCTGCAGTGAAGACACTTTCGAATGGATGGTAGCAAGACAAGGTCCCGGTGTTGCAAAGCATCTCGAACTTCAACGAATCAAGATGGATCATGAAAAGGCCAGAAAATGTCCACAGTAACACAGCATTATTCTCCTCAGCAAGCCCTACTATCACTAGGGGCCGCTTCACCAGGCGTAATCTCGGGGAGATTAGCTTGTCCAAGTCAATACTTCTTCGAAGCCCCCATGAAGTACCACCATCACAATCAGTCTCGCGCTGCCATAACTGGGCGCTGCAGTCCGAAACGAAAACAAAACCAATCCCACCACCCTCAGCCCGGATAACTGTGAAGCGTCGCGATTCTTCCACTCGCACCCCTATCACAGTTAGGCTCTGCTTCTCCAAATCAAACTCGAGAATTCCAGCACAATTCCCATCAAGCACCCAGTAAAGGGAATCCCCAACCAGCACGGCGTCTTGCCTGCAAACCCTGGTGGGAGCCCTGCTCCCATTAGCCTGGTATGGAAGCGTTGTTGAGATGAGATTTCCCCATAAGCTGGTCTTGAACGAGTAAACGCAGGCGAACGCTTGTTCATGTCGCTGCAATGATAGTTCCGCATCAGCCTGGAATGGATGCGGTGTTGGGACGATATCTACCACTACCAAGACCACCTGGAAGTGTTGGTCAGGGGGGAGGGCAATGCGGTGCTGGTCGCCCGTGGCAGGGTCCCACACCAGGATCTGGAGGCGCTTCTCAACGAAGAAAAGGAGAAGACCATGCCTGCATCCAAGGGACGTGTAGCGCTCGCCCTCCTCGTCGGCGGCGCCGCGCTGCAAGGAGAAGCGCCCGGGAGGGACACGATTGGGGGCCTCCAGGGAAGGCAGGAACGGATGACCTCCATATCTTTGGAAGAAACCGAGGAGGGGCGGGTTGCGGCGGTGGTGGATGCGGAAGCGGCGGGAAAAGCGGGGGTCGGAAACGAGGCTGCGCCAGCGCCTGCAGACGGCGGAGGCGCGTGGAAGGGAGGACGTCTGCGGGGGTAGGCGGAGGAGGATCTCGGAGAGGAGGTCGTCGTCCTCCAGCGGCGGCGCCGCCGGCGATCGTGGGGTACTCATCTCGCCCTCCTCAGTCCTCACCGATGCGGAATGTTTTTTTGTTTTTCTTTTTCTGGAAGATGAAGCGCGATGTGTAATGGGTCGTATTTCTTTCACCAGTGCATGGAGAATTGGAGAGCCCAAAAGGCCAAAACTAGCCCACGGTTGGTGCTAAGTAAATGAAAATGGTCCTATTTCTTTCACAGTAAATAAATGGGATTCCGTTAAAAAAGTAAATAAATGGGAAATAATATATTTGCGACATATACACAGAGCTAATCATTTCAAGGAAAAACTATTTGCTTCGGACTGTTAACATCAACGTGGGTTTCGACCAGAGTCTATTGCAAAGTTGCACACCAGATGCCGCATAAGGAGAGCTTTGAGAGGTTGTTCTAGTGTTTCTGAAAAATGATTCCCTGGCAAAATGTATTTATGTTGGTACTTGGAAGGAAAAAAATCTAGTCAACGTTGTTTTCTACGTTTCCTTTTTGTTTTACTGTCTTTAGTAAATAATAAATCTCTTTTCTAAGTTTCAAAGTTGCTCAATTACGTTTGTGCTCTTTTTTGTCTGCAGTTTGTGCTCGCGTTGAAGGCAACTGGGTCACAGATTGTGTAGATATAGCTCAAGCTTTCTATTTTTTTGGACGTTGATAACACTGGAGATAGATATTATCACAACTCTTTTTTTAAGAGCTATGTCATGGGAGCCATTTTTAGAACATGGATTAGAATGTTAAGCGGAGGGTAGAGTCAGTTGCTTGCCCAATTGTTAAGAACTTTGCAAATCGTCAAGGCAAGGTGGTCATCCATATCCATGCTCATGTTGCTTTGGCTCTGATACACCGATCCCTGTCCTGGTCACGACATAAAAAAGATTTCGCATCTTTTTGGTGATGATGTAGTGAGGCATTTTAGTTCTTACAAAGTCATGAAAGAACCCGAAGTTTAGGCAACTCATTCAAGCCAGCATCTCAACCAAAACAAGATAGCACTGAAACCAGCATTGCTTGAATCGCCAGCTATTTATGCAGTTGTGAATTTCACCAGACCCTAAGGTCAAACTATTAGTCAGTTCTAAGATATAAATTTAACAAAAGCGCACACGACGTCATGGAACATATATAAGCAGGAATCCAACAGCGAAATTTTCCTCTTGATACAACACGAAAGATAACCAAAAAGCACGCGTGCACACTAAAATGCAAGCAAAATTGGTTGGCACGTGAGCTCGCCACTCCATGCTTTGCTTGGAAGATATAGTAAAGCAGATCAAATGAAGCGTGAGGTAATTACTGATTAACAGGAGCAAGCCAGTGTGCTTTCAACATTCATGAATGTCTACGGTAATTAGATAATACATGGGAGATATGAAACTAAGTGATTCATTCCTCCAGATCCACTTCATAGCTGACCTATATATAGAGGGTTCAATCTCCCCACAAAACCTGAAGTGGAAGAACCTACACCCAACAAGCCATCTCTGCACTTTTTATCTAGCACAACTCTAGATACCTGCAGAGCAAGCAGCAATATCAGCCAAACAAATTTGTACTTCCATTCAAGAAAAATAGTCAAGTTTCAAAGTTGGCCATCTCGGCAAGTCAGCATTACTAGATAAGACCAACATCTGATGATCTGAAACATAAAATACGAGCCAATAGGTTATTTGTGCTGTAGTGGCACACATTTAGCTTCTACTGTTAGCAGTTTTTGGCTACATCTGGAACTGAGTACAGGCTAAAAGATCAGTGGGCATATTGAGGGTCTCATGGAATAAGATAGCATAGTGTCATTCAACAAAAGTAAGTCAATTTTTATACAGCAACCGCAACGGATACACATAACACGCCTACTGTCAAATTTACTGAATGTTTACGAAACGACATATACTCAACATTATCTTAAAAATGAAAATATGCACCCACATACTATTAGCTGCTGGTCAGAACAGACGATTATCTATTTTGCAGCTATATTAGAAAAGAAAATGAATAATAATAATCCTGGCAACATAAGTGATCATGATCTACAGTATTTTTAAATAAATTAAGCTTAAATTGAACGCCTCAACTGTTGTTTTTTCCTGGTACAAATGGACTTGCTCAAACCAAGTGGTTATTATGGATTTAAGCCTATTAGCAATATCAGCAGATATAACAATATAAAATGAAAGAGATATAACTAGGCTTAAGCTTCCAAAGGGTTCAAGCTAGTATTTTATGTAATCGACTTTCAGCTATTTGTATATCTCCTATTGAGAAAAAAGGGCACTGCACATATGCACTAACACTACCATTAGAATATTTTTGCATCTATTAATAGGTGGGCAATGATTAGAATTATTGATTAAATAATTTTCCAAATTGTGCGCTCTATTGTATATTCGTAAAATAAACGGTGGTGAAAGTTATCTAGCTCTGACTTAAACCATATAAATTATAGAAATAATGTTAACAGCTTGCAGCCCTCCACCAGGTTACAGAACATAAGGTAAGGCAGATAACACTAACAGATTATTTCTAGATCGTAATCGTTACATAAAACATGACTGCACAAGACTCGGAACATAACGAAGCATGACTGCACAAGACTCGGAACATAACGAAACATGACTGCACAAGACTAGGAAGTGATGTGAACATAATGTCATCAGCCAATTATCGAAATATATTTTGGTTCTGTCCTATCCACAATGTAAGGCATGCTATTAACCTGAAGCGTAGACCATTTCGAATGGATGATTGAAATAAATGGCCATGGTATCAAGCTTCTTGAACTTCAGTGAGTCAAGATGGATGATGAAGAGTCCGAGCAGTGTAAATAGAAACACCGCATTATTCTCCTCAGCAAACCCTAGTATCACTGGGGGGCCGCCGTCAGTGTCCACTGGCAGGGAAAGTATCTTGCCCAGTTCTATAGTTCTTGCAAGCCCCCATGAAGCAACACCATCACAATCCGTCTTCCTCTTCCATAAGGCCCTGTTTGTTTCTAGAGTTTTTGTGGTGATAATACTCTAGTGGATTGGGTGAAACCCCAAACTTCACCCAATCCCCTAGGGGATTGGAGATCAATCCACTAGGTAGGGGTAGTGTATTGAATCCCCTAGGGGATTGAGAAAAAATGAACTAGAGTTTGGGGATTTGTGGGGAAAGGTGGGGATAAAACCTGTCTAATACACTAGAAACAAACGATGTTTTGAAGTTTGGTGTTTCACCCAATCCACTAGAGTATTATCCCCACCAATCCCCACAAAACTCTAGAAAAAAACAGGGCCTAACTGGGCGGTGTGATATGGGTTCGTCAGAAAGAGGAAGCCCAGCCCACCACACTCGGTCTCCATAATCTTCAAGCAGCTGATATTGGCATTCATATGGGGTGGCACCTGTATCACAGCTAGGCTTTGCTTCTCCAAATCAAACTCAAGAATTCCAAATGTATTCCCATCAAGTTTCCAGTACAGGGAATCCCCAGCCAGCACAGCGTCATCCGTATTACTGATGGTAAGACTGATCCCATCATCCTGGTACGGCATCGGAGTTGAAGCTAGGTTTCCCCATAAGCCTGTCTTTGAGGAGTAAACGCAGGCGAGGATCTGTTTACCCTGCATGTCCTCGTTGTTTGCCACCAGAACCAAGACCACCTGGAAGTGCTGGCCGTCTCCGGCAGCCCGAAGCACCGCCCCACCTCCATTGATCCCGATCAATTTGGCCTGCTCCGCAAACCCTGGGGGAACCGCGACGCGGTGCTGGTCGCCGGTGACGGGGTCCCACACCAGGACACTGAGACGCCTCGGAAGGAAGACGAGCACGAGACCGTGGCGGCATCCAAGCGGGATGAACCCGCCGTCGTCGTCGTCGACGCGCTGCAAGGAGAAGCGTCCGGGCGGGACGCGGTTGGGGGTGTCGAGGGTTGGCTGGAACGAGAGTCCTCCGTCGTCTATGAGGAAGACGCCGAGGAGGGGAAGGGGGTTGCGGCGGTGGTGGCGGCTGAAGCGGCGGACGAAGCGGGGGTCGGAGACGAGGCTGTACCATCGCTTGGAGACGGCGGAGGCGCGAGGAAGGGAGGAAGGAAGTGGGGGAAGGCGGAGGAGGATCTCGGAGAGCAGGTCGTCGTCTTCTAGCGGCTAGGTCACCGACGGCGAGGAGGGGCGGCGGCGGAGGCTGCTCATCTAGGTCTCGTCGGCCAATGCGTAGCGAAGAGAAGTGCAGGCCGTAAAATGACAGAGAACAATCTCTAGCAGATCCCAATACCGGCCCACGATGACTCCATTCCAGCCCACGAAGGGTGCTCAATAGAGGACACGGTATATTTTGGCCACGCAGCCCTAAAAAAACTTGCCATTGTTTCTCTAAGATAAAATAGATGTATGATACTTTCAAAAAAGAAAAGATGTATGATGTCAACCTCAAAAAATAAATAGATGTATGATCTTGTTTCTTCAAAGATGTTTCAAGAGCACGACAAACGGGGTTGCACATGATATGAAATGGACAATGAAGAAAAATAATTACATTGTATTGTATTTTCGCAAAATAGTTAGACCGTGAGCTACCTAGATGGCTAAAATCAAATCTCCTCAGCAAAACTAATTTTAAGGACACTGCATTTATGATCGGATTGAGAGGCATGAAGCCCTGATACTCCCTATAGAGCAAATGTGCAAAGGTTGAATGGAATCCCAACACATTAAACAAGTTATGAGACATTTTATTGTGGCAAAATTCCGATGCCGAACTGAATTTCCAAACTTCTTTTTGCAGGACCAAGGCATGTTTCTGACTTCTGGGCCATGTGTTCATAACTATCAGAATCAATGTTGGAGATATTGCTTATCGGTAACTTATCGTTCGACCCAAGATAAGAGATAAATCGGCCGGTTTATCGGCATATCGGTCGACTTATTGGCCAATTTATCTTATCGATCAGACACTAAGAAGCGATAAGTCGGCCGATTTATCGGCATAACGGAAGACATCTTGAACAATGATCAGAATCATTCAGAATTTGCAATGCAGGCAGTCTTGCATAACAAACTCAATTCGAAACAGATAGGATTCTTTAAGTTAGAGTAGCTGATGTTAAATCATTTTTGGTTTATGTCTAGAGAAGTAGGAACAAGTATATGTACTCAAGAAGAAGAAAAAAGGCCGGTGGTCTTTGTTTTCGGTTAATGTATATTGATTCTTTGTAGATTGGTAGTTATCTGAGCCATTTTATGTACAGCGAAAAGAACTGTTCCAATCTGTATACTTCCTCACAGCATCCAAACAGAGAGGTGTCGTTGGATACTTGGATGGTGAGTGTCGGCGCCCCAGCTTGGAGAGCTGAAGATGGCCATGAGTGCAGTGCTTGAGATGACTACATGACCCTACTTGGTGAGCTTCCCCTGCAGTAGCATCCAGAATGAAAGGCGATGCAGTTAACGAGAAGCAACGCCGAGCCCAACATCCATCCCTCGTTGCTATTACTACCGGTGGTGGAGTGTTCTTGCAATAAAGACGTTCCAACACCCTTGTACAGGCTCAGCGGCATCGATCGACCGACACAGCTGTCTATGCAAAATTTGCAACACCTGTCTTGCTCCTCACATTCACTTTTCTAACATGCAGAATCAGTTTCAGTCTGGATAAACAATTTCTAACCTATTATGTACAAAAATGGAGTATATTTTTTTAAGATCTATGTTCTAAACGTTGATAAAACTGGAGCCAAATACTATCACAACTATCATTTCTTAAGAACTATATCCTGGGAGCCATTTTTAGACCATGGATTAGGATGTTAAGCAGGCCGTGTCAGTTATAGAGCGTGCCTTACTTCACCACACCACTTATGAAGAGCTTTGCAAACCTTGGAGCTATATCCTGTGCGTCATTTTATTGTCACACGAGACATTTTAGTTCTTACGAAGTCATGAAAAAATCCAAAGTTTAGGCAACTCATCCAAGCCTTGATAGCATCTCAAGGAAAGCAAGATAGCACCAAAAACCAGCAGTGCTTGAACCACCAGCTATTCATATAGTACTTTTTTTTAACGATTTATGCAGTACTGAATATCACCAGTCTGAGCTTCTTGCCTTCTTCACAACTCCCAGGTCAGACTGATGTGATTCAACATTCATTAGTCATTGCCAAATTTCAAATATCAAGATATAAATTTTAAAAAGCTCACAAGTCATCATGGAACATATATAAGCAGGAATCCAACAGCGAGATTTCTAGCCTGATACAAAACAGGAAGATAAGCAAATGCACACGCTCACACTAAAATGCTCTGCTTATATAAAGTAAAGCAAATTAAATAAATCACGAGGTAATTACTAATTAACAGGAGCAAGTTGGTGTGCCTTGAACCTTCATGCCAGTTGACTAATGTGTACAGCAATCAGATAACAGATAATACATGAGAGTTAACAAACTAAGTGATTCATTATTACAGATCCACTTCATAGCTGCCGTACATAGAGGGTCAATCTCTGCCTCAAACATACAAAGTGGACGAACCTACACCTGACAAGCCATTCTGCATTTCAGCCACCAGAACTCTAGATTCCTGCAGAGGGCAACATCAGCAGTCAATAAATTTATTCATTCAGGAAAAAAATGTGTCAAAAGCTCCAACGTTGTGACCATCTCAGCAAGTCAGCATTATTAGACAAAACTAACATCTGAAACAGAGGACAACATTAGCCAATAGGTAATTTGTAGTGTAATGGCACACCTTCAACTTCTACTGTTAGCAATTTTTGGCTATACATCTGATCTGAGTAGAAGGCTAAATGATCAGTGGGCATATGAGGGCATAATCATCTCGAACCAGGCATGACAGTACAAGCTTAGTGGTTCATTTGCTACTACATAGCATGACAGCATAATCATCTCTAACCAGACACGAACATATGCACAAACAGGGAAAGAGTAAGGGTCCTAACTCCCAACTCCAAAGTCATCAGTCACTGGAGGAGCTACAGGAAGAAGAGCCCACACTATATACTAGAACGAACTTGAGTAATAAGGAGGTAAACTGAAAGCAAGGAAGCTGCGTGAAAGGGAAGGAAAACAAAAGAGCAAATCCAGAGTATTAGAGCGGGCAGAACATGAGTAGAAGATAAGCTTAGCTGCTCACCCAGTAGATCAAATAGCATATCTGACCGGTCGATCATCTTACATATTGAGCAAATGCTCAGTCCCCTCATGTCCAACATCAACACATGCTCCTGCAAGCATAAGAAGCAAAACAAAGTGTCATGTGGGGCAGAGTATATGGCCACTGCACCGAAGATTGAGAGCCCCAAGTTGTAACCAATATCCGCTAACAATAAACCAGAAAAGGGAGATTAGGCTCCAAATCCTAAGCACGCGGAAAATTCCAACGAAAGACAAAACAAAAACAAGGGAATGTCAACTAGGTAAAAAGAAAATAGCTGTTATCCGAGAAAACCAACTCTCTTTTGATACAACAATAGTAACAGATAAGCATAACACAACTACTGTTAAATTTACTGAATATTCACAAAACAACATATATTCATCGATTTCTAAAAAAATGAAAATATTCACACTCTACTATTAGCTGGTCAGAACAGAGAAGTTATCTGGAGCTATTCAGTAGCTGATTCCACGCCATAGAAAAGAAAACAGATACAAACAAATGCTGACGACATAAGTGATCACGATTTAAATCATCTAAGTAAATAATAACTCTCTTTTCTCAGTGAGAAGACGGCGGTAACCGTCGTGTCGGTGGAACATGCGAACATAAAAGGGTTTGATCTGGAGAGTATTTGTGCTGCTACTTTTCTTAGTTATGCGCATTGCTCAATTATGCTATGCTCTGTTTTTGTCTGTTTTGCTTGCTCTGACGGCAACTGGGTCACAGATTGTGTAGATAGATACAGCTCAAGCTTTCTACTTTTTGGATGCTGATAACACTGGAGCTAAATGCTATCCCAACTCATTTCTGAAGAGCCATATCCCGGGAGCCATTTTGAGACCAGGGATTAGAATGTTAAGTGGGTAGCATCAGCTGTAGAATGTTCAGTTGAAAAAAAAACACATACAAACAAATGCTGGCGACATAAGTGATCATGATTTAAATCACCTTAAAGTAATTAAGCACGAAAATATGGCATTGAACTCCTAATATTATTACTTTCCTCGTACAAATGTGAGGCAACCAATTTTTGTAAGTTTGAAAGCAACTGGTCATATGAATTTAAGCCTATCATCAAAATCAGCAGAGATAACAATGCAAAGTGAAAGAAATATAACTAGGCTTAAGCTTCCAAAGGGTTCAAGCCAGTTTTTCAAGTAGTAAACTTCCAGTTGTTCTGTATCTTTTCTTAAGAAAAACTGGCACTGAACATATGCACTAAAACTACCATTAGGAAAAATTTGCATCTGTCAATGCGCCAGCATTGATGAAATTAGTTCAATTATTCTATAAAGAATTTGCCAATCTTGTATTCATTGTTTCGTGAAATAAACTGATGCTGACAGTTTTCTCAATTTGACTTTAATCATTACATAAAACGTAGCTACTAGTAGAATAACTGCAGACCGTCGTCTGGTTACAGATCATAAGGTAAATTAGATACCACAAACAGTTTTTTTCTAGATCATAATCATTACATAAAACACCGTGGCACAAGCATCAGAGCAGAATACTGCAGAAACAAAATAGCTATATGATGAAGAAGTCACAAGCAGAAAAATAAACAGATGATACGACACTAGTTAAAATTGTTGACTTGATATGAAATGTTATAAACATATTTTCATCAGCCACTTATAGAATAATAACTTGGTTTTGTTGGCATGCTAATACCTGCAGCGTAGACACTTTCAAATGGCTGATAGGAAGAAATGTTGTAGGTTTTGAAAAGGTTCTTGAACTTCAATGACTCAAGATGGATCATGAACACGCCGATCATTGTCCACAGGAGCACCACATCATTCTCCTCAGCAATCCCTTGTACAAATAGGGGCCCTTTCTCCTCTGGTTTCAGGGAAAGTACCTTGTCAAGTTCAATAGTTCTTGCAAGCCCCCATGAAGCAACACCATCACTATCAGTCTTCATCTTCCATAACTGGACAGTATAGTCTGAGTCTGACACTACGAGGTAACCCAGCCCACCGCCCTCGGCCCGCATCATCTTCGAGGATTTGCCCTCGCCATAGATATCCACTGGTGGCAGCTGTATAACAGCTAGGCTCTGCTTCACCAAATCAAATTCCAGAATTCCAGATAAATTCCCAGCAAGCACCCAATAAAGGGAATCTCCAGCCATTACAGTGTCATCCGTATAAACCATGGTGGGTATACGGACCCCGTTAGGCCCCTGGCCCCTATTAGGGTCGTATGGAAGCGGCGTTGAGATGAGACTTCCCCATAGGCCTGTATTTGAGGAGTAAACACAGGCGATCGCTTGTTGTTTGTCATCTGCCACTGCCAAGACCACCTGGAAGTGTTGGCCCTCTCCGGCAGGGCGAAGCACCGCCCCATTGACCAGGCCCACGGTTTTCTCTCTATCGAACGCTGCGGGAACAGCAATGTGGTGCTTGTCGCCGGTGACGGGATCCCAAACCAGGACCTGGCTGGGACCCGAGATGAGGAAGAGACCATGGCGACATCCAAGGGACATGGGGAGGTCGAAGTAGTCGCTACTCTTCAAGGAGAAGCGCCCGGGAGGGATACGATCGGGGGCCTCCAGAGTAGGTAGGAAGGAAGGGCATCAAAACCTATGGAAGAAGCCGAGGAGGGGCGGGTTGCGGCGGAGGCGGAGGCGGAAGCGGCGGAAGAAGCCGGGGTCGGAGACGAGGCTGCGCCAGCGCTTGCAGACGGCGGATGCGCGGGGGAGGGAGGAGGGCTCTGGTGGGAGGCGGAGGAGGATCTCAATGAGGAGGTCGTCGTCGTCCAGCGGCGTCGCCGCCGGCGAGCGGGCGCGGCGGCGGCGGCTGCTCATCCCAGCCCTAGAGCTTGGTCGCGTGGGGAGTGACACTGGAGAGGGAAAATGACGCCGGGAGTGAGAGCCCATGGGCCATTGCTAGATACACACAGAAGCCCACGCTTTTTTGTTTTTTTACTTTTGCCAGGCAAAGCTCCACGATGACAGCATTACTAATTATTACTAACTATATTAAGGGAGCACAAAATCGCGGCCTCTCCGCGGCCAGGTACTGTAGCTACTGTTGCACAGTACGCTACAGTACGCCCGATCCGCGCCGTTGGCCCCCGATCGGACGACCAGCACCACGCAGCCGCGAAGATTTTGCAAAAATAACCCTCGACAACCCAGAACTTGCTCCGTAGTCCCCAACTTCCCGTGCAGTAGGATCTGTTCGCAAAATTCCAAAAACTACAGGACCTTTTCGAAAAAATACCTGCAGACCTCACCTTCCTCCCCTTCCTCTCCCGCGAGGCCGCGAGGCCGACGGCGGCGCGGAGGCGGCGGATTCGACGCGGCCGTGCGCGCCGCTCTCCGCCGCTCCCGCGGCCCACCGGCGACGCTCCGACGACCTCCAGCCAGCGGCGCCGCCGCTACCGGATGCTCCACGTCCAGGCGCGCTGGCGCGAAATCTTCGCGGCTGCGTGGTGCTGGTCGTCCGATCGGGGGCCAACGGCGCGGATCGGGGCGTACTGTAGCGTACTGTTCATTTGCAACAGGTCGCGCCAGCGCGCCGCCGGCGTCGTCCTTGCCGCCGCTGCTCCGTCCTCGGTTACGTTATCGCTGACGCCGTCGCGCCGCCCAGCGGGCCTGGGCCGGCTAATTGGGCCTCCACGCGGGCCGGCCTGGCTGGCCGCTGCGCTTTTTAAAAAAAAATTCCCTTTGTTTTCTGATTTCCAAATGACAAATTTGAATACACTTTACTTCAACAAACATTAATGAAAAAATAAAGAAATTTCGACATATTCGAAAACAGTACAAATTAGTGGAAAATGAAAACATATTTGAACACCCAAAACTACTAAATAATTGCAAGTTTTCGGCATATTCAGAAACAATAAATATTAGTGGAAAATGAAATCATATTTGAACACCCAAAATTACTAAATAATTTCAAATACTCCACAACACATAAACATGCTCGCAAACATGTTTGCAATTTTCCAATTAGCCAGCATTTGCATATTTCCTAATTCGAAAGACATTAATACAAAATATATTTCAACCAAAATGAATTTGCCAAAATCTTAATATACTTTACTTCAACAAACATTACTGAAAAATAAAGAAAAAATTGGACAACTCCATTTCCTGCAACATTGGAGGTACTCTAGAATATGTAAACATACTTACTACAGAAAAAAAATTCTTACGTCAACATACAAACATATTTGAATGTTTTAAAATGGTATTACAACTTTGAGTATTCAAAGATATTGTATGACTTCCAACCCTAAACATAGACGCTACAACAAATTATATTTACATTAATTTTTAAAAACATATTTGACCACAAACATCACAGAAAAAATGCTAATAAATTTTACGAACATGAAAACATATTTACACATCTCAATTTCACCACAAGAGGGGAAAAATATGAACACAAAAAATGTAACCTAATTATGCCATACAATCAACTTTGAAATTCGCAATATTTTAAAAAAATGAATGCATTCAAAATATGAGAATTTAACAAACGAAACAAAATTACCCACCACAAAAGAAAAGAAAAAGAAAAAAAGTAGAATGAACACAAAAAAAAACAATAACCTAATTACGCCATACAATCAACTTTTAAATTTGTACTATTTTTAAAAATTGAATGCATTTGCAATATGGGAATTTAAAAAACTCAACAAAACTCAAATATTACAAACATGTCAACATGAGCAAAAAAAAAATCCTATTTACATCGTATACCCAAATTGCACATTCGAAAATTCCAACATTTAAAATTCCTTCCAAATCTACGCACGTAACAAATATAAACATAAATCAAATATGAACAACTTTTCAATTTTACTAATTTTGAAATTTTCACAACTTAACAATATAAACATTTCTAGAATTTGAACATATCAAAAAACAAAAACCTTTTAAACGTGCACATTTCCCAAAAATCAATTATTTACACCACGGTACTAACAAATACGACGACAAAAAACATGTTTACACACAAAAAATGCCTAATTATCGCGTATGACCACCATTCAACTACAAATACGACGACAAAAAACATGTTTACACACAAAAAATGCCTAATTATCGCGTATGACCACCATTCAACTTTCAATATTCCAAACAAAAAAAAAATGCTTCCACAAATTAGCATGAAGGAGTCTTCGCAATTTTGTCTTCATTTCAAACAATTAAAATCTGAAGATTTTTCTTTTTTTTAAATCCAAACCGTCACCGAAATTTGACATCAAGGGCGCGGCGTGCGCCGCGCCGAAAACCACTAGTTTTTATTATTATTAGCGCACATGTACATGCACCATAGACATTTGCACCTGCAAACATTCAAGTTGAAGCGTCTGCTAAGTCGATTAAAGAATGAATTTTCCTATAAGAAGACCAGATACTAAGCAAATAGTGTCGTGTGCATTCTGTTGACCATCTGAGTCTACTTGACCACGTGGCGTATGATTGCTGAGCTTCATTGTTCAGCACCGATAGAGAGCAACCCAGATGCTAATTATCTGAAGTATGATAAATTACACTGTACTCTGTTTCATCTCCCGGCCACCACAAGTTGTGACTGCGCTGCCAGAGCAGAGACAGACAACTGGTGTCACAGCTTGGGTGGATTAAACCTGAGAGGCACCTTTTATGAATGAATAAATTTTCCAGTTCTGAAGAGCTGTTACTTTTAGCAAAATTAAACCTGAGAGCCACCTTTTAGATGATGGATTAGAAATGTCTTGACTCGTCACACCCCAAAATGGATATGTTAAGATCACAATAACAAGATTCCACATCTATTTTGCAAGCAAAAGGCGAGAAATTTTGGTTCTCACAAAGTCTTGAAAGAATCATCTATTTCGGCAACTCAAAGAATGCAAAATAGCACTGAAATCAGCTTGAATCTACAGCTATTCATGCAGTAGTAAATATCACCTGACAGGGGCTTCTTCTTAACTCCCTGATGCTACTCAACACTCAGTGCTAAGGTTTCAAACATCAAGCTCCAGACAAGACCTAAATTTAACAAAAGCACGCAGGACATCATGGAACATATACAACAAAACCTCCCGCCTGATACAACACATAATATAACCAAACCGACGCGCAATACACCAGAATGCAAGCAAGATCGATTGGCGAGTCAAATCCCCACTCCATGCTTGCTTGAAATATAAAGTAAAGCAGATTAAATGAATCACATGGTAATCAATCTTCATGCCATTTGACGCATGTCTACAGAAATTATATGATATACATGGGAGTTAGCAAAATAAGCAATTAGTTCCCACAAATCCACGTCATGGCTGACCAGCACATGCTACATAGAGGGTCAATCTCTGCCTCAAACATACATAGTGGAAGAAGCTACACCAACAAGCCATTCTGCATTTGAGACACCAGAACTCTAGATACCTGCGAAACAGGCAGCATCATCAGTCAACAAATTTGTAGTATTCATTCAGGAAAGAATGTGTCAAAAGTTCCAATGTTGAACCATCTCAGGAAGTCAAACATTATTAGACAAAACCAACATCTGAAGAGAAACAACAATAGCCAATAGGTAATTTGTAGTGTTGTGGCAAACCTTCAACTTCTTCGATTAGCAGTTTTTGGCTACATCAGGTCTGAGTAGAGGCTAAAAGATCAGTGGGCTTAAGAGGGGCTCATGGAGTAAGATATCACAAACACCTTATTTCTAGCACATAGGCATATCTTTTCAAATGTACGAGCTAGCTAGTCCTAACAAATAAAACTTATTGAATACAAGTCTCAAGCGCCTCAAGTAAGAGTTCATGCATCATCGTATCAATTGCACCCCTAATAAAATGGCTGTAATCCTTAACATAAACACCATAAATCAATGCTCTCACCACTACGTGTAATGATGATATGCTACTAAACATAATACAAAATGGCATTAGTGATAAAAGCAGCTTTTATGGTGAATCTAGTCGTGCCATTTTCATCCTGTGTTCAATATGAAGTATGAAACATCCATGGTCCCAAAAATTTAGAAAATTGCACTAAACACAGAGCATAGATTTATTTAGTTTTGACTTTGGACCAACCAAATTATATTAGTGGCTAATGCATGCTTACATAAATATATGCAATATTAATGTACAAAGAGCGACACTTTGGGAAAAAAATTAACCAAACAACCTAAATCAGAATAATCCCCAATGAAACTACAGTAACTCCAAGTGAAACAGTAAACAGCAGTATAAGATTTAAAAAAATCATACTCTTCAACTTGTGTGACAATCGTTAGTTCACAGGTATCACACCTTAAAATAAGCAGAACGTGAATCGGCATACCTATAACTAAAATTCCATATAAATAAAGGAAATATTACACCATATGCTCAAGTATTGTTAGTTATCAATTACTCACGCAAACGGATAACATGCAAATCACACTAGGACTTGATAGACCCATAACCACAGAAAAATGGTTAAATGCAATGCACGACGGGTACAAGAAAAATAGAAATATACCCTCAAAGGACAGTACAAGGTTAGTGGTTCATTTGCTACTACTTAGCATGACAGCATAGTCATCTCTAACCAGGCACGGACATATGCACACACAGGGAAAGTGTAAGGGCCCTAAGTCATCTGGAGGGGATAGAGGAAGAAGAGCCCACACTATATACTAGAATGAACTTGGGGAGTAATAACGAGGTAAACTGAAAGCAAGGAAGCTCCGTGAATGGGAGGGGAAACAAAAGATCAAATCAAGAGTATAGAGGGGTAGAATTAAACATCAGTAGAAGACAAAGCTTACCCGCTCAACCAGTAGATCAAATAGCATATTTGGCCAATCATCTTAAGTATTGACCAAAAGCTCAGCCCCGTCATGTCCACCATCAACACATACTCCTACAAGAATAAGAAGCCAAACAAGGTGTCATGTGGGCCAGAGTATATGGACATCCCAGCAAAGGTTGAGAATACTAAGTTGTAACCAGTATCTGCTAACAATAAACCGGAAAAGGGAGATAAAGCTCCAGATCCTAAGCACATGGCGAAATTCCAAAGAAAAACAAACAAAACGAGGAGACGTCAACTAGGTATTGAGATAATTCCGTAGTTTTCATCCGAGAAAACTAACTCTCTTTCAATACAACAATAGTAACAGATTAGCACAACACACCTACTGTCAAATTTACTAAATATTCACAAAACAGCATATACTCATGAAAATATTACAAACTGAAACATGTACACTCATACTTTTAGCTGGTCAGAGCAGAGAAGTTATTTGGAGCTATTCCGCAGCTCATTCCACGCAATAATGGAAAAGAAAACACATACTGACAAATGCTGGCAACATAAGTGATCATGATTTAAACTATCTGTAAAACAAACTTAGCGTGACAAGATGAAACTGCACTCCTAAACTATTATTACTCGTACAAATGGACTTGCCAAATGCAGGGCAGTCCAACAAGTGATAAATGAACAATTATCGTAAATCATAAACCAAGTGGTCATTATGGATTTAAGAGTAGCAAAATCAGCAGAGATAACAATATAGAATGAAAGAAATATAATTAGGCTTAAGCTCCCAAAGGGTTCAAGCCAGTTTTTCGTGTAGTCAACTTCCAACTGTTGTGTATCTCCACTTGAGAAAATATGGCACTGCACATATGTACTAACCATGGGCGGACGCAGCGGCCCTGTTACCCGGCGCTTGCCCGGGCTTCGATGCGATCCGCCTCGTGCGTGAGATCGTATCTAAGCTAGCAGATCCCGATCAGCCAGGGGCAAAAATGCTCAGCGTGCGTGCGTGTGTAAATAAAATAAACTGCTTGCGCACCTGGCCGTGGTGGACATTGAGATTGACGCATTGGGCCTGGCCACCTGGGCCGTGCCTTCACACGCGCAGCAGGCAGTGCTCGGCAGGCCAGTACTCGATGAACAAGACTCCTGTCTTTCCGCTAAAAAAAAAAACATCGGTCATCCCCATCCCCGCCTAGCCTGTGACTCTGTGAGTCTCTCACGACGGTAGATAATTGAGGACAGAGATCCAGAAGGTGGAGCGGCTGCTGCATATCCGTCAGGCAACAGCGACGGTGGCGTCTCGGGAGCAGCAGCATCGGCCATGCCCAGCCTCATCTCGCGGCCGCAAGCGTCGGCGAGCGAGATGGCGGCGTCTACTCGAGCAGGCTTGTCCAGGCTTGTCAAGCACGTTATTTAATTTTTTTTGAAAACTCGATTTCAAAGTTTCAAAAAAATCAGGTAAAAACTTGGATATAGTCAATTATGTACACTAAGAGCTTGTAAATTCTTAATGTGAAATATCTCGTATTTTAATCTCAGAAAAAAGGACGAAATTTGAACATTCGAAATTTGCATTGTTCACGTCAGAATATATGGTGTTTCGTATTGAAATTTTTCACACGGGTGGAATAAATCATTGCCTACATCATGGTATTTTTTCTAAAAAAATTGAAGCTTTAAATTTGATTTTTCCAAAAAATTCCAAACAGCTAGCTTGATCTCGGGAGCCATTTCGCCACCCTCCTCCATATGATGCTTATATTTGTCCGAGAATTCTTTTAGTTACGCTGCGGCGCGCCTAGGCTTCGATTATTTCTTGGGTCCGCCACTGGTACTAACTACTAAGTACTAACAACACCATTAGACAAATTTTCCATAGGAAGGCAATGATGACATTAGTTCAATTATTCTACGAAGAATTTGCCAATCACTCATTGTTTCATTGCATATTCAAAAAATAAACTGATGATGGCAAGCTTCAGGATTTGACTTTAAAACAAAGCTAATAGTATAATAATTGCAGCCCATAGCCTGGTTCCAGAACACATGGTAAATTAGATACCACTAGCAGTTTTTTCTAGATCGTAATTGTTACATAAAAGATAAAATGCTGCCGCACAAGCATCATAACAGACACTACAAAACATCATCCCTACATGCTGAGAAGGTCATCAAGAAGCAAAATAAACAAATGATATACACTGCTTAAAACTGTTGGCTTAATACAAAATGTTGTGAACATATTTTCATCAGCTAATTATAGAATAACAACTTGAATTTGTTGACATGCTATTACCTGTAGTGTAGACACTTTCAAATGGTTGATACAAAGAAATGTTCATGGTTCCGAAAAGCTTCTTGAACTTCAATGACTCAAGATTGATCATGAAGATGCCGATCATTGTCCATAGTAACAGCACATTATTCTCCTCTGCAAACCCCAGTATGAATAGACATTGTTTCTCCTCTGAATCTAGGGAAAGTAGCTTGTCCAGTTCAATAGTTCTTGCAAGCCCCCATGAACCAACACCGTCGCACTCGGTCATCCTCTTCCATAACTGGGCGGTGTAGTCCGACTCTGACTCTGACATTACAAAGCAACCAAACCCACCACCCTCGGTCCGCATCATCCTGAAGCATTTGCCCAAATCCACTGGCACCGGTATTACAGCTAGGCTCTGCTTCACCAAATCAAACTCGAGAAATCCAGCGAAATTCCCAGCAAGCAGCCAGTAAAGGGAATCTCCAGCCAGCACAGCGTCATTGGTACAAATCATGGCAGGAAAAGGTATCACACTATCGTCATACGGAATAGGTGTTGATATGAGATTTCCCCATAAGCCGGTCTTGGACGAGTAAATGCAGGCAAACGCTCGAGTTTGTTGTTCACGGTAGCCGTCTGCGGAGGCCAAGACCACCTGGAAGTGCTGGCCGTCTAGGGCATCGCGAAGTACGGCCCCATTGACCATGATGTACTTTGTATCGAACGGCGTGGGCACGACAATGTGGTGCTTGTCTCCAGTGATGGGGTCCCACACCAGGACCTGGAGGCGGTTCTTAAGGAAGATGAGGAGCAGGCCGTGGCGACAACCAAGGGACATGGTGCTTGTGTAGTCGTAATCGTCGTCATGCTGCAAGGATAGGCGCCCGGGAGGGACACGATTGGGGGCCTCCAGGGTAGGTAGGAAGGAACGTACTCCATATTTTTCGAAGAAACCTAGGAGTGGCGGATTGCCGCGGTGGTGGAGGCGGAAGCGGCGGAGAAGCCGGGTTCGGAGACGAGGCGGCGCCAGCGCTTGCAGACGGCGGAGGCTCGGGGGAGGGATGAGGGCTCCGGCGGGAGGCGGAGGAGGATCTCGCAGAGGAGGTCGTCGTCTTCCAGCGGCCCGGCTGCCGGCGAGCGGGCGCGGCGGCGGCGGCTGCTCATCCAGCCCTAGAGCTTGCTCGCGTGGGGACTGCGGAGTGAAGACTGAAGACTTTTTTTTTTTGAGATTGTGAAGACTGAAGACTTATTTTGGTTTTGACGGCTCGAGAGCCCATGGGCCATAGATGAACACAGAAGCCACTTGTTTTTTTGTTTTTTACTTTTTGCGAGGCAAAGCTGTACGATCACAGCATCTATGTATTAGCGCGCATGTACATGCAGTCATGCACCATAGACACAACTATTTGTATCTGCAAACATCCTTCACACAAATATTTAGAATTTTTTTTCTGTTTTTATCTTATTTAAAAATTACCTGACCCCACAACAAGGATGCCACATCACAACATACTGAAAATTATTATATCTATTCCTTTTAGTTCGAGACATGTGATGATTGTTCCAAGAGTTATATAATTTATTGTATAAATATAATAAAAATAAAGTACAAATATGGTTAAATTCCTAAACTATAATATAAAATGAAAATTAAATTTGGAAAGCAGAATATTAAAAATCAGTATTGTTTAGGCATATCCATTCCAATGAAAAAGAGCATTTTTGTGGGGCTCCGAATAGACTGTGTCTGATAAATGTGTCCGATGTACGCTAAGGGGAGTGATTGCACACGTTCCTGCCATTTTGGTACCAGGTGCCCCAAACGGTGACCCCGGTAGATTTTTTCAAATATAATTAAGTTAGAGAAACAAAACCGACAAATTTCATTCAAACTAAAGATAAATATAAAACTTAAACAAGTTTACTCACGCATATTCATACATTAGAGAAGGTCCGGACCATTCCTTGTGTCAACAATTCCTTGTGAACTAAGTTTCCACACTTTTTTGTGCAAGCCCAAGACATGTTTCTGACTTGTGGGGCCATGTGTTCATAACTAGCTATCAGAACCATAAAGATTTTGAAATTGGTCTTACATGCCAAAAGCAAGTCCGAACTAATAAGATCAAGTATATGTACTCAATGGTCTTTTTTCAACTAATGCAAGTTAAATATTTATTATTGGAGATTGGTGATCATCTGAGTTATGTTTTGAGCTCAAAGTGGTCGTATCCACTGCTCGAATAGATAGAAGAGGTGACCCAGTTTATAAGGGAAACCGGGTCCAAAAACCATACAGATACCTTGTTTATAAGGAAAATAGGGCCAAAAACCGCAAAAGCGAGGAGACCGTCGCCCACACGACGCAAGTCCACCGAACGCCACAAAAACACACCACCAACCCCGGGGCCGCTGCCCCGGCGTACACCACTCGGTACCAAAACACATGAGCCACAACGCCGCACAACCCGGTCGTGTCGTAGCCCTTGCTACCCTCTCTAAAGACGAACGCCCGCAGCCCTCAACGTCGCGCCAAACCCGGGGCCGCCGCCCCGACGTAGCAACCAGATCAAACTCTGCATTGCCCGGAGCCGAACCAGCCGGGTCGACCACCTGCCGCCCTCGCAGCACCAAGTCGCCACCCAAAACACAACCTCGCTAGGAGAAGGCCCTACCCCATAGGACCGTCGCTGTAGAGGGGTCCGAGGCCGCCGCCTCGGCGTACCACCACCGTCCGGGGTCGCCACCCCGACATCCGCCTCCCCCGACCACAAAGTCATCCCCGCCCAACCGCTGCGAAGCCGACGCACCGCGAGGGCCAAGAGCTCCAAAGGCGACGCCTCCAAGAAGGAAAAGACGTGTCCGTCAACGTCGCCTGCTCCGAGAGCTTAGGCTTTCACCCGGAGATCTTGAAACCACACACGTCAGTTAAGATCAGAGCTCCCCGATGACGCAAACAAGAAGGGGAACGACGCCCGGAGGCGCCGCCGTCATGGGCATCGACCGGAGTCAATGCAAGGATTTCTCCCGGAGCTTGATCTCAGCCTGTGAAGTGTCGGGAGCAGCGAGGCGAGCAAAGGGACACCGTGGCTCCTGCCGTCGCACGCCTGAGCCCCACCGTGGCACCTCCTGCCACGGCGGCCGCCGTCGCACCGTCTTCCGAGTCCTGGGCCGCCGCCCCAACTTTCCTGCAGCACCACGGCCACGGGACAGCCCGCGTCGTCTGCCGCCTCCTTCCGCCGCACGCGACCATGCCCGTGCACCGCCGCGCCGAACGCCGGCCCGCGCGGCCCAGATGCGGCCCGCCCGGGGCCCACATGCAGCCCCAGGGCGCCACCGCCGCCATCTGCCTCCTGACGGTGCGCCTCTGTGCAGCTGCCCCGCGGAGGCGGATCCGCGTCGCCGCCATGCGCCCTCAACCGCGCCCTCCGCCGCCAGCTCGCGCCCGCCAGCACACGCCGCGCCGCGTGGCTGGACCTTGAGCCGGGCTCGGAGGAAAACATCTGAGTTATGTTAGTACCACGAAAAGAATGGTTCCAATCTGTAAACCTGCTCGGAGCAGACAAAGGGAGAGATGCCCTTGTGTGGTGAGTGTCGGTCAGTCCATGCCGCTGCTTACAGTGAGCTGAACATGACCATGAATGTAGTGCTGAAGATGACTGCAGGGAACTTCCTCTCTTCTTTGTGAGCTTCCCCTGCAGTAGCATCCAGAACGAGAAGGTGACGCAGTTCGCCAGCAGCAACATCGATCCCAGCATCCATCCTTGGAATGAAGAAGTTGTGTGAGTCAGTGCAACACCCTTGTACAGGCCTATAGGATCAGTAGCGTCGCACCACCGACCAATCGATGAGGGTGTCCCTGCGAAATTTGCAAGAACTGCCTTGCTGCTCAGTCCTCACATGCACTGTTTCACCTGCAAAACCAGTTTCAGGCTGGATGAACAGTTTGTAACCTATTACCGAACTGACCACAGGGGGATGGCGAGCAAGAAGGTGAAGACTGGAGTCATGTTCGACCAGATACTAAGCAAACAGTATCGTGTACATACACACACATATTCAGACATTAATAAAAAACATTGTAGGTTACAATTTTCTTTTGACTTGTCTCCTGCGTTGCATCTTGAAATACCAAAGTGACAATACCCAATTACGATTCCCAACGAAAAAAACATTCCCCAATTAGCACGCTCAAACAGGTAGGCAAAGATTTCCTTTGTGAATTTTGGTCTTGCATTCCTGAGATCAAACTATAAATAATCAGCATGAGAAATTTCTATAGTAGTGCACAACAAAACATTTGGAACACCAAGGGAGGGATTCTTGTCAAGTTAATGAAAACATCATGTAGTATAACATCAGCGTAACAGAGGCTTTTCAGGCAAAAGTGTTGAAGGATCATGCATGTAGCAGAATCATCATCGGTACATCATGAACACCATTCGAAAAGAACTAGTTAAGCAACTGAAATGTGAAGGTGAAGTTCTTCCTCACCCATCTTATTTTGAAGTAGGAAACTGGGTCAGGAAGCTGCGCCGACAAACTGTCCCGGGGTGATAAGAATGAAGGGATTCGCCTCCATCGAGCGGCTTCTTCACCAGCACTGTCATCACCATGAAGAGGATGTCGAAGGTGTGCATGCACATCACATTCACATGTACTAACTTTATTTGTATGTGAGGTAGTAAAGGTAATGGTCATGCAGTGTGCATGACTGTCAGAACCCTTAGTTTAGATACTCGAACAATACTACCCTCTGTTGCAAAATACATGACATCGCGTCATAGAGTTGTGCATTTCTAACTTGCTGGATCACAATTGCAAATGAAGAAGATATGTGGTGACACAGGTGGATGATGACATTCTAGACATGTAGACAAGTCTTTTCAGACATAAACACCCGAGGTTTCTCACAACCAGCAATGACATCATATAAAGGAGCATCTATTACAGTTAGGAATGACATCCAAGTCTAGTACAAAAAAAAAACAGAATGCAGCTAGCTCGTAGTGCACTTGTCTAAGATAGTTTTTGAACTTGTGATTATTGCAGTTACAACACATGTGATTCAATGACCTTCGGTCTTCACACGGAGTCCCTGTTCCGACAAAAAAAAAAAGGACAGAGCAAGGGTCAGGATGATGAGAGTTAAGTGTCATGTGATCTACACACAACTGAAAGGAAGTAGTTGCACCACGAAAGTGAAATACTACGTGGCATTCAAAAGTAAAAATGATACGACTTTTCCAGGCCTTCCCCAACATTACAGATTGAATACATTGATAGGCAAAATAGACTTATTTACAGTTTATACATTTGAAAATTCGTCACAGAGGGTAAACATTGCTTAAGTGCCATGTTATTAGCTATATTGAATTACACTTAAAATATTCGTTGTGAATCATAAGAATTCTTAGCCACAATTTAAAATTTAATCTACATAACCAAAATAATTATTATGAAATTAAATTAAAAAAACTTCAGTTACAACCATACACAATTAATTATCATAGTAGCACCCAACGGACAAAAGACAAACCTTGCAGGACAATCCTTGAGCGCAGGGAAAGATGGAGGCCAGATCATCATAAAAGGATGCATATGACGCAAATGCCATCCCTTATTTGCCATCTCATATACTTTACGCAGTGTCCTACGCTTGATGTCTAGATAGAGTATGTGTGTACCCAACCTCAGTATCCCAAACTCAGCATTGTCTCCCACTTGGATTAACCGTAGAGTAGTGAAATCCTTCTCTGTAAGCGTGTCATCTGATGCAATCAAATTAGTACACATCTCATGCAAACAAATAGTATCCACCAGCTGGCAGTCGGTGTCCTCTTTGTGGAGCCAGACGGAAAGTTGAAGTTTGACCAACTTGCACTAGTAGGAAAAGTCTTATCAGTGGCGCACCAAAAATGAATTCTGTGACGGACCCCCAGAAAAGCTGGGTGCGCCACAGAATCGTCGCCACTAAAATATTATTTCTGTGGCGCACTGGCTTGGTGCGCCACAGAATGTGGATTTCTGTGGCGCACCTGGCTTGGTGCGCCACAGAATTCTGAAAAAAAATAAAAAACTGCAAAAAAAAGTTTCAAAAAAATCAAATATGAAATAATAGGAAAAATCCTAATTATTGGAATTATTTTCAGATTTTTTGAATTTTTTGAACTGATATCTTCCCGCTAGGTCACCCATCCTCAAATTGCTCCAACCCTAGCACGCTTAACTTCTAAGTTCCACCCACTTCACCTACCCTTGTGCTACTCAAGTTCTTATTGATATATATATCATATGAATCCTCTTAAGACTTGTATGTGTATATGTTACCTATGTGTTATAAATGTGTGTTTTTCAATTTCAGATTTTTTTCAAAAACTTCTAAACTTTCAAAAGGAAAATCAAAGGTTTCAAAAGATCCAAAAAAATTCAAAAAACTTAAAAAAAATCCAAAAAAGTCAAAACATTTCAAAAAAATCAAAAACCTTAAAAAAAATCAAAAAATCCAAAAAAGTCAAAACATTTAAAAAAAATCAAAAACCTTAAAAAAATCAAAAAAATCCAAAAAAGTCAAAACACTTCAAAATAATTCAACAATCTTCTTTGTTATACATTTCTGTATCTTTTTTGGAATTTTTGGATTTTTTAATTTTTTTGAATTTTTTGAATTTTTTTGATTTTGCTGCGAAAAATCGTCTGTTTGAAATAACTTTTTTTTTCTTTTGGAATTTGAGAAATCTGTGAATTGCTCACCGGTTCGAACTCGTATTTTCTCACGTTTTTTTTTTTGCATATAAAACGCGTTATTCCGACGTCGTATGCAAAAGTTATGGCCGTTACAAGATTTCTTTTTTCATTTGTTGCAGAAAAGGTTTAAATTCATATTTCAAAAAATTTATACCTACTAGACACTCATACCTAACTACATGTCAAAGGATTTTATTTATTGAATTTTTTATCATTTTCTTTTACTTCCTGCAAGACTAAAAAGTCGATCCACGGGGGTGGGTGGGTGGGTGGGTGGGATTTGGAAAAGCTTGGTGCGCCACAGAATGTCAACTTTCTGTGGCGCACAGAAATGTGACTTTCTGTGGCGCACCTTGCCTGGTGCGCCACAGAAAGTCATATTTCTGTGGCGCAGGTGCGCCACAGAAATATGACTTTCTGTGGCGCACCAAGCCAGGTGCGCCACAGAAATATATTTCTGTGGCGCACCAATTAAGGGTGCGCCATAGAATGCAACCTACCTATAATGGTTTTCCTACTAGTGTTGATGAAATATACACCGGAATCATCATTGGCACGCGACATCATGTTTCCTTTTCTTTTGGGAGCCGAAGTGCAGAGAAGGTTAAGGCAGAAATTGGTGCGCCACAGAAATGAGCCAGTCCTTGCGGGAGCCGAAGTGCAGAGAAGGTTAAGGCCGTCAGATCAAAGACAAGAATATCCTTCGCGGAGGCTGGCATATATATCTTATTTCCGACGAGCTTTGGTTTCCTATAATGTAGCACTGTCACGGCCGAGGCATGCAACCACTCACCACCTTGCAGCGTATATACGTGCACGGTAGAGTTTATTTTCTCCTTGGTGGACTCGACCACAACGTAGCAGTAAGACGCGCCTACGTTTTCTTCTTTGAGGAGAAGTTTACGGGAGACCGTGATATTGCCGTCCTTCATCTGGTGGTATGGCAATGGTGGAATGCTGACCATGCCTCCTCTCTCAGGGAACAACGGGTAGTGTGACTCATACGCGATGGATATGGTCTCACGGTCATGCTGGACAGCCAACACAACGCCGTTTCGGCAAGCCATGACGGAGCCCTTCACGTCGAAACTCGTGGAGCGGAACACACATGCGAGCTCGGGGGATGCGGCCATGCCAGCATGAAGCACCGGGGTTTTAACCCCGGTGGAATGTTTCGGCGTAGAAGCCCAGGAGCTAGAATTTTAGGAGAGGGTATGCCATACCAAAATTTTGGCTTGCCTATTGACAACGATATTGTCTTAGAATATAGAAAGAAAAATGATGATTATGAAATATGAAAAAATACATTAAATTGAATGTTGCACTATAATAAAATGGGTAAATTGTTGGACTCGCACTGTGGATGGCGCCCTCAAATATCGAACTAAAATTTTGTTGTTGTGTGTAACCCTAAAATTTTCAAAGTATTCAACCGGGATAATCATTCCGCCTACACTATAAAATGCAATCAGATTTTGTTTGATTAGCCAATCAGCTAACCATAAGGCCCGCACCTTGATAAACAGATAAGTAGATTAGTGGCCAAAGCCAACGCAGTACTACGTAATTAACGGATGGTAGCAAAGCTAATCAATTTGTGGCCTGAACGACATGAATGGAAGCAAGCTGCATGTAATTAGCTAAGCTTGATCAAGGGACAACTGATTAAACAAGGACACGCTTGCACGGCTGGGCCACAGGGTATGCCATGGCATATACGGCATACCCTGTAGGTCCGCCACTGCCAGGAAGGCGGGTCGGAGGCATGGCGGAACCAGCGTTTGCAAACAAGAGCAGCACGGACGGGGGTGGGAAAGCCGAGGCGGACCATGATTTCCATAAGGAGGTCATTGTCGTCGAGCACCTTGGACATTATATCGGCGGGCGTTGCGGAGTACCGCAGCCTCTTGGCAGTGGGATCCGCGACCCTGAAACTAATGCGATAACCAGTGAACTGATTTCTTCTATCAATGTGTGGCCAAAATATCAGATGCAAAATAGATTTTTTTCGACGAATAATCCATCCAGCACAACGAAATTATATATATACTGTGTTGGGCAGAACGACGGGAGAAAATTGGATGGTCTTACCCTTGGGGGATCTGAGCAGCGTCCATCGTCTATCTCCTTCCCTCTGTCCACCGTTGCAGCAAGTAAAACTTAGGTAAGGTTTAATGACGAGGAGAAATCCTGCTAGGGTTTTGTGCAAGAAATGAAAATAGCATTACTGAGGAGATCGACTGATCGACAAGGAGACGGAGGAGAAGAGGATGGTCCGACCTGGAATCGCTGGTGGCCGCCGGCGGGCTGAGGGCGTCGGTAGCTGCCGGCAGCGCCGCTCCTCCTTTGTCTCGCTCGCTCGGATCCGTCCGACAGCCGTTGCGAACGCGTGTGCGATTGTGGACCTGCCCAGTTTCCTGCGTACGTCCTTGAGGTAACGTGATAGCTACAGAGACGTGTCGACAACAAGCAACGGTCAGGATGCTCCGATAACGTTTCAAAGGCTTACTTCTGTTCTGATGTCAAGCGCTTAGTCCTCCTTCTTCGTGGGTTTTCTTCCCCTGCTAGCTAGGAAATAATTTGGATATTTCATGTTGTGATTAGGTAGATCTTCATTATATGAAGATACTCAGTACTATATATTTGCAAGCACGGGTGGAAAACGATAAATAAATAGGGAGAGGAGCAGCAACTGACAATCACGACAAATGTCACGAACAGTAAATCCTGACTAGAAGCATGCTTCTAGTTTTAATTTTGAATGAGAACATTTTTTCTAATGTCAGATGCGGAATTGTACTAGCCTTAAAAACATCTCCAAGTAAAACACACTTTATTACAATTAAAACCGACATATGCGACTGCTTAGCAAAACGTGTATTGTAGCGACCTAGGGCCTCTGGCGACTAGGGTTTTCTATCCTCCCCGGCGATCCATACGCCGACGTGGAGTTCTCTCCGTTCAACTCTTTGCCTACCTGAGTTCCAGTTGGATCCGAGCTAGGTTTTTCCCTGGTATCGTTAAACTCTTGCGGGGGGACGGTTTCCGCCCTCTTCCGTATCCGATTGCATCTGAAGGCGATGGCGACAAGCTCTGGCTCGACGTCGGCGAGTCCGTCGAGTGCTCCCGAAGGACAAAAGAAGGAATCCATTGATGCGATGCTACACAGACTTGGGATAGAGGAAGACGATCTCGACGATCTGGTGTTCGAGGATGTGGAAGATGCCCAGACAGAGGGGTTGAAGTGGTTGGCCTTGGCCGTTTAGTGCACAAACTTTTGAGCAACACATGATCAATGCCTGGAGCCCGGCGAAGGAAATCAAATTCACCTCGCTGGAGCCAAATCTTTTCACCATACAATGCTTCTGTTTAGGGGATTGGCTGAAGGTTTACAAGGGTGGTCCTTGGCTGTTTCGTCAGAACACCGTGGTGATCGAGTCATACGATGGATTGGTAGATCCAAATTATGTTGATCTGTTCCATCTGCCGGTGTGGATCCAAATTCATAAGCTACCAATTGGTTACCGCAATTATGCTTTGATCACGAACCTGACGGAGAAAAAGGTTGGCAAGGTCGTTTCTGTTGAAACTAATGTCAATTGTGCTGGAAATTTTGTCAGAGCAAATGTGAAGATTGATGTTAGGAAAGTAATGGCTCGGGTTGTCTCTGTTTCACGGGCTGGGAATAGGGAAATTTATGAGCTCAAATACGAGAAAGTCTCGAAGTTTTGTAATGCTTGTGGTTTATGCGGTCATACCCACCTTGAGTGTGGTACTGGGGAACATGAACTTGATACGCTGAAGTGGGGGGACTGGTTACGAGCTGATTGGGATACATGGTACGGAAGGAACTCCAGTGGCAGCCGTGGTGGTTTTGGTGGTGCTCGGGGGAGATCGGCTGGCTATGGGAGAGGTAGAACGATGCCTGCTCGTGGGAAAAAATATGATGTCAACACCAGTTGGAGGTTTAATGCAATTCAGCCTGCCGTGGACGATGTCCTAATGGATATTGCGACCAGTCCGAGGAGAAATATGGACCATGACATGAAAGACAAAGAGCAATCGGATGTAGGTACGAAGAGAAGACTGCTGCTTGGTGATGGGCAGGAGGGTGAGATGGTAACAGGGAAAGATGATGGGACAGGAACTGTTGTGCCATCTGCTATGGTCACCGAGACGGAGAACCCTTTATTTGTCCTGGAGACTGGTGACAGTAGCAATGATCGATTGAAAAGAACAAAGAAGGACAAAGCTATCTCCTCTTCACTAGGATCGGCGAGTTCCCGAGAGGAGCTCGTCCGGTGATACCCGTAGATGTAATAGCCTTCAGGTAGTTACCTGCGTGAAAAAGTAAACGAGATTAGGTTGAGACTCCAAGTGCAGAGTGTGTAGTAAGTGAAAGACGTGTTTTCCCCACGAGGGGTGACTCGAGGGTTTAATATCGAACTCTCGGGGAATCAGTAGGGAAAGATTTATCTTCCTATCCTTCTTTTGGTTGCCTACAAAACAAAGTAAATGTTTTGGTCCTCAACCTCACATGTGGTTGTCAAGCACAAGGTGTAAGAATAATATCAAGATAATATGTAATGCAAACAAGAAATAAATATCAATGATGGTAAATAAATATGCAAGGATGATGATAACAACGATAAGTGATATTTTTGGGTTTTATATGATGTATGCAAGATGTAAAAGTGTTTTTGTATTTTCGGATATAAAAATGGCAGAAAATGTAAAAGTGGTAAAAGTTGTTGGAAAGGTGTTTCTTATGATTAAAAATGGACCGGGATTCATGGTTTCACAAATGCACTCTCTCTTTAATAAAGTGGTAGACAATGGAACACTAGAGTTGACATATGAGATTGCAGCACAAAAAGTTTAATGACAAGTTACTAATTATATGGGCATCACGTCCTAACATAGATTTCGTGCATTTAGTGGTGCCGGCGGTCTATTCCTAGATTTGGAAATCGACTTGCACCATGAAAATAAAGATGTTTGCGTGGCTGTTGCTGAATGATCGGCTAAATACAAAGGACATGATGCTACGACGTCATTGGAAGCTGACAGAGAACCAAGACTGTGTTCTCTGCTGTGCAAGGACTTATGAAGATAGGTTTCATTTGTTTTTCTCGTGTCAATTTAGCCGAAGGGTGTGGGCATACCTACAGATCGATTGGAGTGGAAGTACGGATATGTTTGAAGCAATTGCCTTAGCTAGAAAGGAGTTCGCGAAGCCCTTCTTCATGGAGATAGTGGCAACAGCGTGCTGGAACATTTGGACGCAGCGAAATGGGAGGATCTTCCAAAATGAGAGGCCTTCTTTTTTCAAGTTGGAAAGCTAGGTTCATTCACGATGTCACTTTGCTTGGATATAGGATGAAGAAGAAGCACCATGTTTCTTACATGGCATGGATTAACAACCTAGCTTAGGTTGAGGGGAGGGTGTTCTGTGCATTTGTAATTATTACTTTTCCTTGCATGTAAGTTTTTACTTTACACAGCTTGTAAATATGCTTGTACAGTTTTCTTGGTAATGGAATAAAGTGCTGTGGGGCTTTTACCTCACAGTTTTAGGTTCAAAAAAACGTCTTAACATAGAGATATTTTGTTTATTAGTCTCACTTATACTTCACCAAGATGCAAACTAAATCATAACACTTCAGTGATTAAGATAATTCAGAGTATAGCTTTAAGTATCATGACATGAAGTTAAAATAAGAACATGCTAGATCTAGTCACAGAGAAGTGGCATGGTCACCCACAACCCTTGTAGCATGGTATTTTTATTTATGCCTAGTGAGGCAACAAAGTAAGGCAAAATACCCAAGTGGATCATAGAACTTTCTCTCACGTTCACTGCACTAGCCACCCCCCGTTACTCCAACTAATGCACACATCACCCCACACACGCTCTGTAAATAAGAACGGAGTACACAATATGCATCTATATTCATAACTGAAACAAACATTTGCAATCTCAAACATATATTAACTCATAAAAAGATCCACCACAACGGTATTACATAGATGAACGTAATCATGTTCAGCAGCTCATACGGTGCTAATTAGTGAAACTCAAAGAGAGGAGAGATACATAAGTTATTTCCACAAATCCATAGTCCAGAGGTGGACTACTCCCTCTTCATCATGGAGACGGTGGAGAAGTCGTTGGAGAAGATGGAGACCACGCCGGCAGCGCCCCGCCGGAGTTTTCCCCTCCAATCTGCAGCTCCAGGTATCTGTTTCGGTGTTTCTGTGTTTCGGCAGCGCTCCTTCCAGAGAACATCGGGGGACTATTTTTATAGTCGGTTTTAGGTCAAACCCGAGTCGGTGGAGAAAAGATCGACGGCGACGGAGCGTCGAGGCCCAAACGGAGGGGTCCCACGCGGCCAGGTACGTGGGCCCACCTCTTTTGGCTCTCGGATCTCCGCTTGTTTGTTTCCTTCGCCGCCAAGTCTTCTTCCTTCCATATATTGACGCTCGTAAATATGCAGGCCATTTGGACGTCGTTTGGATCCCTGAGGCATCTATTATCTATACCTACCACTGCCACCCATAAGTCATATGTACCGGTTCGTTCTATTCCCCGATAAGTCAAACCGATCAGACTCCTACCACCTACCCCACCTCCTAGCTGACCTGCCCCACCGCACCTCACCTCCTGGCTCCTGCTCGCTTCGCCGGTCGCCGCTCACCTCGCGCGCGCTCCCGGCACAGCAGGTTGCATGCTCTTAAGATAGTTGATTGGCCGGCCGTGGCCGTTTCCGGGCATGTCGAAGGGACGCTGCAAGAGAATCGAAATCGAAGTTATACTACTACATGAGCCATGTACGAATGTGAAATCCAAACGAAGTCTGCATTTTCCCTAGCTCGTACCTTGTGCAGTAGGTGACTGCATGAGCGGTGGACACGGGCGAGACGCCGCAGAGGCCCGGCAGCACCGCGATGGCGAACGCGTTAGACCAGTACTGCCTGACGAGCCCGGCCATGCAGCGGCACACGGACCGCCAGTTGTCCGCGGAGTCCGCCGCGACGGTGTACATGCCCGTCACCCCGTCGCAGCACGGCGTGCCGGGCGCCGGCAGGGGCGCCGCGCCGGGGCCGTGCCTGACGAACGCCGCGCAGCCCGCCAGCAGCGACGTCACGGTGCCGCAGTCCAGCGACGATGATGCCGATGCCGCCGACGGCGTGGGCATGCCGGCCGCAGGCGCCGGCAGGGCGCACCATAACAGCGCGGCGGCGAGGGCTCCGACGAAGTCTAGAAAACACCCCGCGACCGCAATGGCCTAAGGGATCGTCGCTCGTCAGTCAGACAGTTAATCAGTGTGGGTGGCGTGTGTTGATTTAGACTTCTGCGGAATCCGCTTGGCGTTTGTTTCGTGTGCGTTGCATGCGTCATGGTGATACGTACGTACATCTCCATGAGGGCAAGATGAGCTAACCACTTGAGTTGAGTAGGAAGAGAGAGTCTATTGTTTCTTAACGCTGTAAGAGTTTCCACGACCATCTCAGGTCCGTGCTTCACTGCTTCGCCGTAGCGATGCTGCTTACCCGTGGAACTCTTTTTGAACTAGCTGGCCTATGTTAAATCTGATGAGTAGACGTGTGTGTGCGGATGGACCTGATAGCTAGCATTCTGATTCTGAATATTTATGGATCTGATGTGTAACAGTGGGGATACAATTGATCAGATTTGTTTGTCCGTAATCAGTATATCTGAAGAATCGTGAGATTCCTGCAACTGTCCACGGGGAAGCTGGCCGTCGACCTGTAAGGTCGTAAGGATGGCTCTGAAGCTATCTAAACTTGGTTCTGGAGTATATGCCAGAGACAGTACATCGTGCTCTCAAACATCTGACAATGTAATATACTTATCTATGTAAAGTTGTATTCTCAATATTTTACTTGATAATGTAATATACTTAAGTGTCTGGTCCTTTACTAGCATATTCAGGTGCACATGGAAGCAGCTCCTTTCAAATAGCCCTGGCTAGCTCCAAATCAAGTCGATTTGGTATTTCATAAATTTAAACAATATTTATATCCGTGGCAGATATGCATGACACTAACTTACATTCATGGAAGCATTTAAGTTTGCATGATGTAGATCTAGACAACATCTACACCCATGATTTTTTTCGCGAGTTTAGAAACTTTAAAATGTCGGTTTCAAATTTTCAAAAAGAAAACCACCACCATGTAGCCCGGGCTCCAAAGTAGCTTTTCGTGAGAACACCCTCTTACACGCTACAGAAGGATAAAAAACAAAGGAAACGGGACTTGCCACCGAAGACCCCGGTGCGAGGTCGAGAAATACAAAACTTCATGACGACACCCCCAAGAGGACGACGACATAACACCACCGTAGTCGAGATAGAGCGGTGAAGGATTTTCACCCAGTTCCCTAACAGGGAGAAGGTGCTGATAGCGGCACCCCCAAGAGGGTTACGACACCCGTAGGAGTCGTGCTTTTGACACCATATTAAAGGGAACATACTTTGTGTTTTATTTTTTGAGTGGATTTCCCGTCGTGTTGCAACGCACGGGCATGTTTCCTAGTATAATTAAAACACAGGATAACCAACGGATGTGATTTAACTGACTAAAGTAGCGCTGTGATTTAAAATATCCCTTGGCTTTCCACGTTAGCCGGAAGAGACAAATAAAAAAGGATGTTCTAGAGTCCCGATCGGACTGGTATAGAAACATCCTCCAAGCTCACGTAGAATTCATCTACGTATCAAGCATAGATTTCTAATGGAGCTGGCAACGAAGGAAAGTTGATTGTGCACCGTGCACAACAGGAATATTGTGTCGTGACACGCATAAATTAACTTGAAGAGAAATCCAAGAGAGGTACGTCGCAGCATATACGTGCACCAGGGGAAAAAACAGCTGTGTACTTGCCGATTCCAGTTCGTGAGCCACAAGGAAACATCTCATTGGGTTAAAAAAAAAGGTGCGCGTGATAGCTTACATATAATATCGCACCCATGATGGCAGAAGCACAAACTCGCACACCACGGCATGCATGCAGGAGCGCTGCACGTCAAGAAGTTGTGGGACGACGCGGCCGACGACGGCAATATCTCCGGTGACCACAAGACGGAGCGACAAAACATTGAGAAGCTCGGCCTAGAGGATTTCGACACTTCAGGCAGTCCACGACGTTCCATCGATCGGCCGGAGATGTGCATGGATTCAGCAAGGCTATGGTCGAGACACTAATGGGCCAGCTCCACGCATCATCAACAACTAGCTTTTTCAACGACCTATCCCCGAATGGATGCAAGGAACAGTATACGATCGATCGGCTGAAAATTCTTAGATTGATCGATCGCCGTCGCAACACAATTAATTAACGAAGCGAATCCATATATCCTCAGTTGGCCGTCACCCAGTGAATCGGAGGCATGGTATCAGCGAACCCAACAAAAGCTCGAGACGCCAGGACGTCCAACAATTAAGTAGCGGTTCAGATGACGTTGAAACTTAGCTTCAAAAGGACAAAGTGGAAGGAACACACAATACCTATCCAGCATACCCTACCTCGGATTGAAATCTGGAGACAAGCGATCGATCAGATATATTAGAAGCCTAGAAGGACACCGATGCAATACATAAGTTTGTTGGCTACCAGGTTTCTGAAGGAGCGTACATGATCCTGCGCAAGTCAACACGTCCTGTATATAATTTTCTGATTATGCTGGCATGGCACCATACGTAGTATCGCAAGCGACAATGTCTAGCACGGTTCTTGCTCGATCTCCAAATTCGAAACACGTGGAACCAAGAAGTGTTTACCAGCTGCAATTAGGTAACACCTGGCGTTCGTGAGATATATGCATGTAGTTTAATTTTGTAGATGAAATATTATTCATCAAGCACGTGTGCGATCATTTGGTTGTGAAGTACATCTTTTTTTTGCATAGGCCACCGTGTTGGTATTTCCATACAAAATCCACTTGGTTAAGAAGAATTGTCTAGATCATGTTTAGATAGAATTGTGAACATCCAAGGGCTTCGATCAATAATAATATGAGTCACTAGAATTGTCTAGATCATGTTTAGATAGAATTGTCTAAATAACGCAACTTTGTATGCTGCAGAGAAATATCATTTACTTGCCGTGGACTCCGTGAAATCTACTATCGATTTTGTATTGAGAGAGATCATAAAATCGTTGCTACTTCTTTTTGCAACCGCAGAGCTTTAACTAAAGCCTACTACCTCAGCTTCCAAAAAATAGGTTAGTGCTTCAGTCATAGTAATCACTATACTCATCGTTTGTTTATTTATCTGGTCTTCATTTTCGCTATAGTCAGACCCATTTCGATCAGGGTTTGCGGAATATATGACAATAGAATTACAGTAAATTCTTACGGGTTTACTTCTTTGTTTTCATTTGTTTTCTAAAAACAGTAGCTTTTTGATTGCGGGTGTTTTGTTACACATCAATATACACATTTTGTGGTATTGAGTTCTCCGATGGAGGAAGTATTGAGAAATTTTGTAATAAAGTAATCAGAAGATGTGCACTATTATACAGAAAATGCTGACATTCTATAAAGCTTATATATGTGCATTTAATCAAAAGATGTCCAGACCATACTACAATAGGGTACATTATTTCATAACGTTTGTACATACTCATTTCAAATATTTTTTAAATGTTCTTTTTCGAGCTTTGGGGATGCAGAGAATTGAGGACTGAGGAAATTATATTCAAATTGGGGAGGTAAAGGTTGCGTAAATTGTTATCAGAGGAAATACATTAATTATGGACAACTGATTCAGGCTTATGATGTCAGGTAATGTGCCAGACTAATAGTATAAATATATGCTATGATTTAGTTTCGATTCATGATAGCAAAACTTGATTAATGCAGAAGACACGATATATATATAATACGAGTTTCATGAACACAATTGAAAAAAAAGCTTTATAGGTCGGTCCCTTAATTTAATCATCCATCCATTATGGTTTTTTAACCTTGGATAATTTACCCTTTGTATGAAAGGAAATTTCAGTGTATTGGTTTATATGTTTCTGTCATAATAATAAATGAAATTGGAAAACACCTCCAGAGATATTATAAGTCAAACGACTGATCAAGGACTATACATAATCCGTAGGTGTTGTTCATCATGTATTCATGTTAGGTACATAACCGACAATTTTCTAATGCTACGTGGCATGGCACAGTCACTCCACGGGCACTGAGACACAATTGATTTTTTATGTCTGAAACGAGGAGAAACTTAATGGTACATAAGAGGACTTGGAAGCCTAAACGATGAAGGTATATAGGTGTCGGGGGGCTACCCCCGGGTAGGGTAAAGATGAGGTAAAGACATGTAAGGTTAAGGCAGTAAGCTGTCCGAGGTAACGATTGAGCAAGGACGCAGGAGGCGTCATCCGACGTAAGGCGTACGTCTGAGGTATATTCTCCGAGGTATCAACCTCGGGGCAGTCAGCTAGCTACCACAGGAATAAGGTATTCTCTACCGAGGTATAGGATCAGGAGTGTTATCCGAGGTTGGCAGCAAGGATCGAGGCATGTCAGAGAGGTCACGGGTGCCGCAGAGCTCGTAGCCCGAGGCTTCAGAGGACGGCGAGGTCCGTCCACGGGTTTCCCGGAAGCTCGGGGGCCTAGGAGCTGACTTGGCTATTTCGGGAAAGGTCTACAGGCTAGACCTCGGCAGGCTACTGAAGTATGACCGGAAGAGGAAAGCTAGGCCTGTCCGGCCTGACAGTCCGGCCGTTGAGCTGGCAGGAGGCAGAGGCTTGTCTTCTACCTTTTGGCCATGCCATTGTTAGTGGAGGCAGGGGTAAAACAGTACTTCGGCCTATGTATATATGCAGCATCTCTACCTCCAGGGAGGAGGACGGCAAAAACCCTAGCTCATTTCCCCCTTCATAGTTTCATCTTCTATCTAGAGCTCTCACTTGAGCAGCATCATACAGCTCGAGGAGCACCTTGTACCTGAGAACGACACTGATATATTGAGAGAGGAAAGGCAGGAGTAGGGGTTTTACTTCCTCACGAAGGCCCCGAACCTGGGTACATCGTGGTGTCTTTTGTGTTCTTGGCTTTCTTGGTTTCTTGTTCATGTTCTTGTGGTTTCTTGCATGTTCTTGCTTGTGCACATCTTGAGTGCATAAACCCTCCCCGGATTCCCCCAACGACCATTCGGCCCCAACTAAGCCATACCCATGGCATCTGCCGTGATCCCACCACGACAGTTGGCGCCCACCGTGGGGCAGATTGAGGCGTTGGGTGGAGTTTCCATCCGGACGGGCTCCTCTGAGTGTGTTCTTTCTGGCCTTGTTACCAAGATCGGCGAGTTCGCCTTTGTGAGCGACAATGCGGGGTGCTTCGCCGGCAAGCCTTTCCCCACCGATGGTTTCCTCATGATGCTCGGCAGCTTCCCCACATACGTTGCTGTCGAGGTGGCTCGCGAGTACCCGGAGCAGGTGCTCGTGGACGACGAAACTCCTCTCCTGGCGGCTTTGGGCCGGCGTGTCACTCGCCCTCCGAGGTGTGTGGAGGTGATGGTGGCTGGTACCAAGCCTGCAGCTAGCAAGGCAGATGCTGGCAAGGTCGCGCTAGCCGAGGTGGAGGCGACGCCAACCGCGCTGCCTGAGAAATCAGGTCGGGCGGCGAAGTTTCCGTACGAGAAACCTAGTCAGAATGAGCAGTTGGGCATGCCAAGGGAAGAAGTTCCCTTAGAAGCTATCGTTGATAGGTTAGCTCGGCCACTCGCAGTAGAGGCAAGTGTGGAGCATACGGTGGCCGGGTTAGAGGCAGAGCGCCAGAGTGCTGAGAGAAGCTCGGTTGCTGGCCGAGGCTAAGCAGCAGTTCGATATGGAGCAGAAGGAGTACAATGCTGCACATGGTATAGAGATGGTTTTACTCCGGTTGTGCGGCGTAAGAAAGCTGCTCTGTTCAACCGAGGCAAGGACCTCTATGAGGAGATGGTAGGGCTGCAGTCTCGGGCTCGAGTAAGGCAACAAGTAGCAGGTCGGCTACTGGTAGGCCGGTGTATAGTTCACCAGCTAAGAACCTTAGAGCAGCCGAAGCAGTAAGGGCCGGGCTATCGGAGTTGACCGGAGATGCATGGCGTGAGCAGCAGAAGCGGCTCAATGAGTTAGTGCATGTGGCCAGCAAGCAAAATGAAGCCCTCCGCAAGGCCGGGCTTGGCGGTTCGCAGGCGGTCCATTCGATTAGGCCAGTTAGCCAGGGTCCAAGGGGCAAGCCTCGTCTCCACACGTCGGAGGAGCCGATCGTGCCCGGAGTGTCACTTCAGGTCGGAACAAGGAGATGCAGCTGCAAGTGTACGATCCGGTGTTAGCTGGGAAGCAAAAGGTCGGACGCTAGCCGAGCCAATGGAGACCCCGGCCCAGGTGATGCAAGCCGAGCTAAAGGCCGTTCAGCTCAGGGAAATCAGAACGGTGGGCAAGCAGCGTCGGCTGGCCGAGGTAAACCACCTCAGCCCCCGAGGCATCAGCAGCAACCCCGGCCGCAGGAGCAGTATCAGCAAGAGCCGGAGTATGTTCCGCAGCCGAAGAACGTCGGTCGAGGTGGCGACCGATATGATGATGGAAATTCAGCCATGGAGCGGGCTGGATTCTATAGAGTGGATGGTGCATTGGGAGAGCGTATCGGAGCTCGGACGTTGCCTACAGGTGATGCGCGCTACAAGCTAGATCGGATTTACATGTCCGAGAAGTTGGAGGAGGAAGGCCCTCCTGGTCCGGCGTGTTTTGGACCTCGGATCATGAAGGAACCACCTCCACCAGTGTCTCAGTTTCAGTTGGGTCGGAGTACCAGGCCGTACAATGGGAGCACCAAGCCGCAAGATTGGCTAGCTGATTATGTTTCAGCAGTATACATTGCGGGGGGCAATCGCCGATGGGCGGTCCGGTATCTCCCGCACATGTTGGAAGGTCCTGCTCGGATCTGGCTGAACAATTTGCCGGAGAATAGCATCGATTGCTGGCTGGATTTAGAGGAGGCATTCAATAGCAACTTCGCCAGCACTTACAGAGGCCAAACCGACCTCAGCTTTTGCAGGCGTGCAAGCAGGAGGACAATGAGACTGACCGAGAATTCTTGACTCGGTGGAGCAATGTTCGGAACTCCTGTGAGGGAGTTATCGAAGCACAGGCTATAGCGTGGTTTGCTGATGGATGTCGGTATGGTAGCATGTTGTGGCAGAGGCTCCAGAGAGATATGCCAAAGACTCTGGCCGAGACGATTCGGATAGCTGATTCCTATGCCCTTGGCGATCCGATGCAGCCTCTGCTGGATGGGAATGCCCGGAACAGGAGGAATCCGATGAACAATCGCAACAACGGACCGAGGTTTGATAACCGTCAAGAGTTCGGGCAGAAGAGGAGAGAACCAGATTTCCAAGTCAATGCTGTAAACCCAAGTCAGTCCGGACCTGGAGGCGCCCAGAAACCGAAGACTGAGGGTCAGGCGTGGACTCCGAACCAGAACCAGAATCAGGGAGGTGGTGCGAAGCAGTGGCAGGAGGCCGGACCACCTGTGACTTACGAGTCATTGGTGAATGGACCATGTATCTATCATGGCAGGAATGGCAGAACACCCAACCATACCACTCTGCAGTGTAGTTTTCATCACCGAACCGCTGCAGAAGGGGCGAAAGCTGGGGCAAACCGGAGTGGGCCACCGAACCAATGGCGTAGACCTCAATATCCGAACGCGCAGCAGCATAAGCCGACCATAGCGGCGCAGAATCAGAGCTTAACCGGAGCAAATTCAACCCCGGTGCATGCGGCCCAAAACCAGAAGACGGTGCAGGCGAAACCGGTGAATGCAGTGAGTGCCCAGGGCAACAACAACAACGGTGGTGCCGGCCAAAGCCAAACGTGGTCCTTTGAGAATCAGAGGTATGAGAACCCCGGTAATGATTATAGGGAAGTACATCAGAGCTACGTGGTGTTTGTGACTGAGTCAACTGATAAGAAGAGTATGCTGAGGCGTGCCAAGGAGGTGAATGCAGTAACTCCGGCGGTGGTGAAATACATGAACTGGTCCGAGCAAGAGATCACTTGGAGCAGGCAAGATACACCTCGGATCATGCCGAGCCCTGGAAACTATGCACTGGTGGTGGATCCGACGTTTTGTGGGCCGACCAACAATGTGAGATTCACCCGAGTCTTGGTGGACAATGGGAGTGCCATAAATATCATGTACCGAGACACAATGGTCAAGCTGGGATACTCACCGAACCAGTTGCAGCCTAGCAGCTGTACATTTCACGGTATTGTGCCCGGGGTCTCTTGTGCACCTATGGGAAAGATTTGGGTCGACGTGGGTTTTGGTACCCGAGATAACAGCCGAGTTGAAAGTCTTGAGTTCGAGGTTGTGGACTTGCAGAGCCCTTACCATGCCTTGCTGGGAAGGCCAGCCTTGGCCAAGTTCATGATCTCCACTCATGTGGCCTACCTAAAGATGAAAATGCCGGGGCCCAAGGGAATAATAACCATTTCTGGTGACTACAAGAAGGCTATGCAATGTGCCTCGGCGGGATCTAGTTTAGCCGAGTCCTTGGTGATCGCGGCGGAGAAGAAGCAACTTCAGAAGGTGGTGGCAATGGCGCAGTCTACTCAGCTCGGCATGTCCGGACTAATTACTCCGGACATGAGCGCTTCATTCGAGGTGCCCAAGGAGACCAAGAAAATCCCGCTGGACTCGGAGAACCCGGAGCGTTTCGCCATCATTGGTACTGGCATGGACGAGAAATAGGAAAGCGCGCTCTGTCACTTCCTCCGTGAGAATCGGGACATTTTTGCATGGTCGGCTAAAGACCTGCCAGGTGTTCCGAGGGAGTTGGCAGAGCACTCTTTGTTTGTTCGGCCAGAGGTGAAACCAGTGCGTCAACCGACGCGGCGGCTCTCAGATGACCGAAGAAAGGTGGTACTCGAAGAACTGGCGAAGTTACTGGCTGCAGGCTTCATCATGGAAGTGCTGCATCCGGACTGGATATCTAATCCAGTCCTCGTGGAGAAAAAGAAGGACGAACCGGCGGTAGTCAAGGTGTGGCGCATGTGCATTGACTTCACCAACCTGAACAAGGCGTGCCCGAAGGATCCCTTTCCTTTACCTCGGATTGATCAAGTGATCGATTCTACGGCTGGATGTGAGCTGTTGTCTTTTATTGATGCATATTCTGGTTTTCACCAGATCCCACTGAACACTGATGATCAAATAAAGACTGCCTTTATTACCCCGTACGGGGCGTATTGCTATCGTGTCATGTGTTTCGGTTTGAGAAATGCCGGGGCAACTTATCAAAGGTGTATGCAGAAGTGCTTACATTCTCAAATGGGCAAGAATGTGCAAGTGTATGTCGATGATATTGTTATCAAAACTAAAAAGAAGCATACTCTCATCGAAGACCTCGAAGAGACATTTGCAAATTTAAGAAAGTATCGGTTGAAACTTAACCCGGACAAGTGCACCTTTGGTGTCCCGGCTGGAAAATTGCTCGGTTTCCTCGTATCGAGCCGAGGTATAGAAGTTAACCCGGCTAAGATCCGAGCTATCGAAAGAATGAAGTTGCCGAACTGTTTAAAAGATGTGCAGAAGTTCACGGGATGCCTTGCATCTTTAAGTCGGTTTGTAAGTCGGCTAGGAGAAAAAGCCTTACCATTGTATCAACTTATGAAGAAAAGTACCAGTTTCACTTGGACCCCGCAGGCGGACGCGGCGTTCAATGAGCTGAAGAAGATGTTATCCACTGCTCCGGTGTTGGCATCCCCTTTGCAGAATGAACCGATGTTGATATACATTGCGGCTACAAACCGGGTCGTAAGTGTTGCAGTGGTGGTGGAGCGAGACGAAGGAGGCAAATCGGTGCAGAGACCAATCTACTACCTGAGCGAGGTGATATCCACGTCGAAGCAAAACTACCCCCACTACCAGAAGATGACGTACGGAGTATACCTGGCGGTTAAGAAACTGAAGCATTACTTCCAAGAGCATCCCATGACGGTGGTATGTGATGCTCCAATCTCGGAGATCATCGGATGCAAGGACGCAACTGGGCGAGTTGCCAAATGGGCGATCGAGGTATCTCCATACACTCCGCATTATGAAAGGCGAGATGCAATCAAGTCGCAGGCGCTGCCGGACTTTTTATGCGATTGGGCCGAGATGCAATATGAGCCGCCCTTGCCGGACTATAATTATTGGAAGATGCACTTTGATGGGTCCAAGACCAAGGTCGGATTAGGTGCCGGCATAGTCCTAACCTCGCCGAAGCAAGACCAGTTGAAGTATGTGCTGCAAATCCATTTCTCGGCGTCGAACAACGTGGCGGAGTATGAGGCCCTGATCCATGGGCTCAAGGTGGCAAAGGAGATAGGCGTCCGGCGTATAGAATGCTTCGGCGATTCAGCTTTGGTGGTGCATCAATCCACCGGCACTTGGGATGCATTGGATGCGAACATGGAGTTGTATCGGTTTCATGTGCAAAAGGTGTCTGGGTTTTTCGAAGGATGTGAGTACAAGCACATACCTCGGGGGGAGAATGAAGCCGCCGACGTATTGTCCAAGCTCGGTTCATCCAAAGAACCGGTGCCACCGGGGATAGCACTGAATCATTTGAGACTCCTTCAATCAAGCCTTCTCCTGATTCCGAATCAATTTTCTTACCACCAAATCCGGAGCCTGAGCCTATGGAGGTAGACGTCGGATGCGTTTGGCCGAAATCGGGGACTGCTTCGCAGTACCCGGGGACTGATGGAGCTTTTCCCATGGACGTGGATGGTGGGAGCTTCGGATCTGGCCCGGGGACTTCGCACCAACACTCGGGGACTGGCCGAGCAATGGTAAAGGCAATCATGGCGGAGATCATGGCGGCCGAACCAATGGAGATAGATGAGAGCCTTTTTCCTCTACATCCAGTGCCGGAATGGGCGGAGCAGATAATGAACTTCATAACTGACGGAAGTTTGCCAAGTGATACAACCGAGGCAAGGAGAATCCAGAGGAGAGCTAAGGGATACACCATCATCAACAAGGAGCTATACAAGAGAAGTGTGACCGAGGTGTTGCAGAGGTGTGTCGAACCAGCTGAAGGCAAGGAGATGCTTTTAGAAATCCACCAAGGAGAATGTGGACATCATTGCAGCACAAGAGCTCTGGTGGCCAAGGTGTTCCGGCACGGGTTCTATTGGCCCACAGCCAATGCCGATGCAGAAGATATAGTTCGGAAATGTGAAGGGTGCCAAAGGTTCGCCAAGCAGCAGCACATGCCAGCTTCGGCGCTCAAGACCATTCCTATCACGTGGCCCTTTGCAGTTTGGTGTCTGGACATGGTGGGAGAATTCAAGCCAGCCCGAGGCAATATGACTCACATACTGGTGATGGTGGACAAATTCACTAAGTGGATCGAGGTGAAGCCAATCCGAAAGTGGATGGTCATACGGCAGTGACCTTTTTGAAGGAAATAATCCTGAGATATGGATATCCTCATAGTATCATTACAGACAACGGCACGAACTTTGCTGTCGGAGAGTTTGCTCGGTTCTGCATGAGTAAGGGAATTCGACTTGATGTAGCCTCGGTGGCTCACCCACAGGCTAATGGGCAAGTAGAAAGGTCAAATGCATTGGTATTGGCCGGAATCAAAGCTCGGCTAATAGAACCACTGTTGAAAACACCGGGGTGTTGGATCGATGAGATACCAGCAGTTCTGTGGGGTTTAAGGACCACACCGAACAGATCAACAGGCTATACGCCATTCTTCATGGTCTATGGGGCCGAGGCAATGCTGCCAACCGACATTGAATATGATGCGCCCAGAGTGGCAATGTACACAGAAGCCGAGGCTAAAGAAGCTCGGGAAGATGCTGTAGATCTGCTTGAGGAAGCAAGAGAATTGGCCTTATCTCGGTCAGCAATATATCAGCAGGGTCTCCGACGCTATCAAAGCCGGCATGTAAAACCCCGAAAGTTTAATGAAGGAGACCTAGTGCTGAGGCTTGTTCAGCGCAGCAAAGGTCGGCACAAGTTGTCACCTCCATGGGAGGGACCATACATTGTGAGCCGAGCTTTGCACAATGATTCGTACTATCTTATAGATGCACAGGAGCCAAGGGGAGATGGGCTGGATAGACCCGATGCGGAGCTTCAGCGTCCATGGAATGTAGCTCTACTCCGACCCTTCTACTGTTGAAGGAAGTAATGTATGTACCTCGGCTGATCTTTAATAAAAACCTCGGCACCTTAAAAATGAGCTCGGGGACTGCCTCGCTATTATGCATGCTTGTTTTATGTTTGTACTTCTTTTTCGTTCGTATGCCGGACTATTTTGAACCTCGTCTCAAACTTCAAGTACTGTATGCTGTGTAACTAATCTTGTGACTCGACTGACGAACGCCAGCATGGCAGTCAAGAGCAAAGACGAAAGAACATGGGAAACATGAAAATGAACTCGGGGACTCGGTCCAAAAAGACAGTCCGGCATATGTCGTTTACTAACCCCTGTTTTTTACTTCTTCTTTATGTCGGATGACTTTGAACTATACCTCGGAATTTACTAAGTACTGTATGCTATGAACAACAATCTTGTGACTCGACTGTCGAACGCCAGAATGGCAGACAAGAGCAGAGACTGCCAACTATAGTAAACACGAAAGTGAACTCGGGCACTTGTTCAAAAGGATTCGATATAAAGCCTAGAAAAGCATGGTTCGGATGAGCATAATAGTAATAGAGGTAGCAAAGGAACTACTTAAGTTTGATTACATCTGCGTCCCGGCATACCGGGGATTTAATGAAGTTTTCTGGCCAAGCATAAGTTCAGGTCGAGGCGTCAGGAATTACGTCGGCAGCAGCCGATGCAGCAGGGATTTCGTCCGGAGCCGAGGTAGCCTGGGAAGTGCTGGCAACGTCGGCAGTAACCTCGGCATCAGGTTGGGGAGGAGCCTCGGTTTCTGCTTCGCGGGTTTCACCGTCGTCACCTTGCTCGGCCTCGACGTCGGAGTCTGTTTCGTATTCCTCGTCTTCTGGCGCGTAATCCTCGGCGTCGGAGTAGGTGTCTCCTTCGCTCAAGTTCTTCGTGTTGGCATATCCAGCGAAGAAGGCAGCCATCTTTTCGCGGCGCTTGATGAGATTGGGTCCGAGGACCAGGGCGAGCCTCGGCGAAGAGTGTCCATCTTTTCGAGGTCGATCTTCTCGCACCAAGTCATGATGAATTTGAGAGCGGCATCAGCTCCAGCGCGAGCTGAAGATGAACGCCACTCTCGGAGTCTTTGTTCGGCTTCACGAAGCTTGGAGGCAAGATCCTCGGTAGATTTCGGAGCATCAGCAAGAGGCCATAAGGCTTTGAAAGCACACAGACCTGCGTCGAGGAGTTCTGACCCAATGGTCTTCAAGGGATTGATCCTAGACTTGATGGCCACGATATGGTCCTCAACGGTCCAATCGGGGTTCTGTTCGTTCCGCCTCTCCCTGTGCCGACCAGTGATGCTGCGGGCCGCAACTTGGGTGTAGGTAAAATGCTCTATAGTAGGGTAGCCTGTTATCAGTGTGAGAAATGGTTCGGCAGAAAACCAATGGTGTGGAGGACAAAGAAAAGCTAAGGGAGGCAAGAAACTCACTGTCCATCTCGCGTTGATAGTTTGCAGCGTCGGGAGAAACTGGTTGACCTGCGCCTGCAGAGCTTCCAAAGCTTCTGTGGCCGAGTTGGCGCGGACCTCGGCTACTTGGAGAGCTTCTTGGTGGTCCTTGGCAGAGTCCTCCCGAAGTTTCTTCTCTGCCTCGACGGCCTTATCCTTCTCATCCTTCAGCTTCTCCGTTTCTGATTTCCGGAGTCCATCAATGCGCTTCAGTTCCTTTACCAGCCGAGATACCTCGGCTTTCTCTTGCGCTAGCTGGTCATCCGACGTTTTCTTCGCTGCAAGTGCGGCCTTGTGCGCATCATGGAGGTTCTTGTGTGCGAACAAGAGAGAGTGGAAGACGTCCGTACGGATGTTCATAGTATTCTGCAAGGAAGAAACATATAGCTCGGTTAGAAAGGTTATACCTCGACAAGAGTCTCGGGGACTCGGAGTCAAATCATTGGGAAAATGTTGTCGGGGTATGCCTCGACATGAGTCTCGGGGACTCGTACCCGAGGTGCATGCTAAAGTGAGATAAAATGGATTGGATACGTCGGATGAAAATGGAAAGTTGAGATTCAAGCCAAACAATTTTAACTCCGACGGAGCGTCAATAGTTTACCTCGAATCTCGGGGACTGGGGATGGTGGATATTAGATGAGATACTGCATGAAAGTAAAGAGAATAGGACTTACGTCGATGGTTTGACCAGCACGAAGGGCAGCAGTGTATAGATCATATACGCTTCGGCCGCAGGCGCTGTTTCCCGCGGGATGCTCAGCCACCGGAGCAGCTAAGGAGGCCGAGGAGACCTCGTCTGCAGAATTCCAGTCTGCATTGTAATGTTCCAAGGAGCCGAGGCTCTGGCCACTATCAGTGCGCAGAGGAGGAAATCCCCACGGTCCGCCCTGCTCGATGCCCCTAATCGAGGCCTCCACGGCCAAAGCAGCCTCGGAACTTGAAGCAGGCCGATTATCCAATATGAGAGATGCCCTCCGAGCATATTCTTCGGCCGGAGGGGCAGTCTCATCAATGGGTGCGGCGAATGGAGGAATTCGGCGTGTCACCGGGGGAGGAGACCTCGGTTGGATCCTTGAAGGAGAAGAGATAGTCAGGGTGCCAGACCCAGATGTTGGTTTGGGGGTGACCTTGGACTTCACCGTCTCTTTCTCTTTCTCCTTGCCCTTCTCCAACGGCAAGGTGGTTTGGCGGAGTGGTTTTTGGGGCTGTTGCTTCTGCTGATGCTTCTGCTGTTGCTGCTGTTGGTTGCGGGCAGTCTGGCTTCGGGGGGAGAGTCGAGGCTCCGGCAAGGTGGTAGCCGAAGTCCTGGCGCGATTGGTCTCCGCATCCGTTTGAGGACGCGGAGAAGTCTGACCTCGGGTGGGGGCAGATTTCCCCAAAGCCGGGCCAGACCTCGGTGGAGGAGATCCGGGGCGAGAGTTCGTCGGGGAGGTCGTGGCTTCAGAGGCACCAACGGGTGCAGTCATGGAGGATACCTCCTGATCCACGTCTATGGGGGCACTGCAACGAAAGAAGATGGTCAAGTGTTAATACCGAGATAATATGTTTAAGCAACAAACATTGTTGGCTATAGAAGCAAAGCATTACCCATCCGAGGTAGGAAGCCTCCTGCCCCCCGGGCATGAGGAGGATGTCCGGACTTCTTCAGCCGGCGTCTCTTGACCGGAGCCTCAGTGGGTCCGGAGGCTCCAGTGGCGGATGGTTCGGCGGCCGGAGTTGCGGCACCAGCGCGTTTCCGGCTGGTTGCTGGAGTAAAGTTCGGAAGGTGAGGAAGGCAGGAGAGAGGTACCGCGTTTATTGGTTCCAGACAAGGAACCCCTCCTCGTCATCCGAAATCTCTTGAACTGAAGCTTGTGCTTGAGGCTTACCCGCGGTGGTGATGCGGGCCGAGGCAATGGGCATAAAATCCTCGTCGTCAGGGTCCACGTTGGATGGTGGGTCCTCGACAGGGAGATCCTCACCGAAGTGGTCCGCAGGATGGACTCCATCCTCGGCGGTCTGGCGGGCGAACAGCTGTATGGCAGATATATGAAAAGGAGTTAGGAAGAAAATTGTCAAGATGAACGTCGGTAGCAAGACCTCGGTGGTAAAGGAGTATCGAAGAAAACGTCGGAATAGCGTACCTGTTTCGCTGGTTGGTCCTGTAATGGGGCTCCCTTCCCCATGTCCAAGCATCAGAGATCTTGGACTTGGTGATAGCTCGGACTCGCCGAGCTACCGCGGCATTGTCCAGTGCAATGTGCGTATGTCGGGTGGGGTCATAAAGACCGCTCATGTGGCAGATCTTGTGAGACCTCGCCTGGAGAGGGGAGACCCTGCGCTTCACGAATGTGCAGGCCAGGTCGTCAGCCGTCAGGACTTTCCCGTCGTTGTCGGGGTCCTCCGGGTCCTGCCATTTCGCAATATACCCATGGATGGACTTGAGTTCGCCGGTGTGAGGGGGAGCGTAGTCCCAGTTGAGCTGTTCTGTAGGAGGGCTGAGGTTGAACGCCGGCAGGTTGAGGAAGTCCTCTTCGCCGGAGTTCTTCACGTAAAACCACGTCCGGAGCCACTTGCGAACGGTGTCCGGAGTAGTGATACGTGGGAAGATGGAGTTTCGGCGAGGAGCTATGGTGGCAGCTCCGCAGGCGGTTAGAAGCTTGGGCAGATCCTTGTTTTTTGGAGCCGGGATCACTTGCCGCTTAAGTTGGAAGTAGCGAGAAAAGAGGTCTACCGTGGCTTTGAGGCCGAGGTATCCCTCAGAGAAGGAGACGATGCAGGAGAGAGTAGTGATGGCGTTGGCGGGGAGATGATGAACCTGGAGCCCGAACTTGTCGAGGAAGCTCCGGAAGAAATCACTAACGGGCAGTCCGAAGCCGCGCTGGAAGTGCGCGACGAAGACCACCCGTTCCCCTTGCTTGACTTGAGGCTCGAGTTCGCCCTCTGGCAGGCGACACTCTACCCCGGTGGGAATCCGCCGAGTCGCCCTGAGCCACTGGATTTCGTCCGGAGTTACATCCGAACCTTCCCAGCCGGCTCGTTCTCCGACCTCCAGTTCGAGGTCTGGAACCTCGGTTTGTTCCGAAGTCTCAGGAGGAGACATCTCGGCAGAATCAATCTGCAGAGAAAGCACAGAAGTTTAGCAAAGGAAAAAGTAAATCTGGAATCTAAGGCTATATCTGGCTAACTCAGGAGGAGTTGGGCGGCTATCTGGTGTACATAGAGGCATATCTATGCTAGGCGAACATCTATCCGAGGCATGAAACCAATTTCTACCCAAAAGAGTATGCGAGTAAGATCTACCGGAGGAGGTAAATAGAGTTTTATTCAAGAACATATGAAGAACCAAAGCGCGAAGAGGAAGAAACCTAGAGCAATGCCTAGGGTATCAAGAAAGGGAGTACATACCGTGAAAATGAGGTGCTGAAGGGCGGCGCCGGTGACGCGGTCGCAGCAGCGACGGAGGAGCTGCTCGTCGGCGGCGGCGGGAACGCGTCTCTTCCCGACTGGAAGCGGCGGCGCTGGTTGCGATGGAGGCGGAACGGCAAGTGGATGAGGAAGAAGAGGGATGCACTGCCCTGGGCCTGCATTTATAACCGCGGGCGGTAACTGCGCACTACCGCGCGGTTATCGGAGCGGCGAGTGGGATCGTTTGTGCACAATGGCACACGTGGCACGAAGATAGCGGTGGGCGAGCAGGCCACAGGATCGGTTGCAGGAGGCAAACCGTCGGGCGGTGCGGTTACTGGAGCACGAAGCGGCGCGAGCGGGGAATCTCCGCTGACGTGGGCCGCGTGGTGGAAAGCACTCGAGTGCTTTGACTGTCGTAGACCAGGAAGTGACGGATGGGACGCGTGAACAGTGTTCTCTGACCGAAGTCAGTAAGGATGCAGGAATCGAGGGGTTGACGTCCGAGATCTCGGCGGATACTTCGGAAAAGTAGTATGGCCCGAGGAACAGACCGATGGATTTCTCGGGGTATTGGTTCGGTAACCTGCAAAACATTGCAGCGCATGTGGTTTCGGGTTGAACCTGATGCGGCCTTTCATCCGAGGCTGCAAGACCACATCAGCTTCGGGGACTACTGTCGGGGGGTTACCCCCGGGTAGGGTAAAGATGAGGTAAAGACATGTAAGGTTAAGGCAGTAAGCTGTCCGAGGTAACGATTGAGCAAGGACGCAGGAGGCGTCATCCGACGTAAGGCGTACGTCGAGGTATATTCTCCGAGGTATATCCTCCGAGGTATCAACCTCGGGGCAGTCAGCTAGCTACCACAGGAATAAGGTATTCTCTACCGAGGTATAGGATCAGGAGTGTTATCCGAGGTTGGCAGCAAGGATCGAGGCATGTCAGAGAGGTCACGGGCGCCGCAGAGCTCGTGGCCCGAAGCTTCAGAGGACGGCGAGGTCCGTCCACGGGTTTCCCGGAAGCTCGGGGGCCTAGGAGCTGACTTGGCTATTTCGGGAAAGGTCTACAGGCTAGACCTCGGCAGGCTACTGAAGTATGACCGGAAGAGGAAAGCTAGGCCTGTCCGGCCTGACAGTCCGGCCGTTGAGCTGGCAGGAGGCAGAGGCTTGTCTTCTACCTTTGGCCATGCCATTGTTAGCTGGAGGCAGGGGTAAAACAGTACTTCGGCCTATGTATATATGCGGCATCTCTACCTCCAGGGAGGAGGACGGCAAAAACCCTAGCTCATTTCCCCCTTCATAGTTTCATCTTCTACCTAGAGCTCTCACTTGAGCAGCATCATACAGCTCGAGGAGCACCTTGTACTGAGAACGACACTGATATATTGAGAGAGGAAAGGCAGGAGTAGGGGTTTTACTTCCTCACGAAGGCCCCGAACCTGGGTACATCGTGGTGTCTTTGTGTTCTTGGATTTCTTGGTTTCTTGTTCATGTTCTTGTGGTTTCTTGCATGTTCTTGCTTGTGCACATCTTGAGTGCATAAACCCTCCCCGGATTCCCCCAACGACCATTCGGCCCCAACTAAGCCATACCCATGGCATCTGCCGTGATCCCACCACGACAATAGGTTATGCATTGTACATATGTCTTATCATGTAGATAGAAGCGAGAAAGCAGTTGGAAGATCAACAAACTAATTATCCTACATTATTTTTGTACAATAAATTTTTACTTAAACTAAAGTAGCGAGTTAAAATGTTACATTAGATAACAATTTTTGTTAGTGATAAATAAGTGATATTCAAATACCACAGTTAAAGGTTTTCCTAAATTGTGGTGTAAGAAAAAATATTGTGGGTAACACTTCCGAACTTATGATGTCAGGTTGCCAGGCTAATAGTAAAAAAGATAGGCTATGATTCATGTTTTGTTTACGATGGTAGAACTTGATTATTATAGACGATATTATAATTGGAGTTTCACGGACACACACAGAAACAAACGAGACCAGTAGATCGGTCTGTGGATTTATTTATACATACTAAATGGGTTTTTTAAACCTTAGATGATTACCCTATATATCAATGGAAATAAATTTCATATATCTTAGTTTGTGCTCTTCTATCATGTTGATAAATTAATTGTACGATTCTACCGTACCACACATATTATATTTCATACATAATGTGCAGGGTGTTGTGTCTAATGTATATCCAAGTAGTGGTACATAACCGATATTTCATACTCCCTCCGCTCCGGTTAAATCGTGGATAGAATGAACGCTACACTCGTAAGTCAGTACCTGTAGGAGCCACCGTTTTTTCGGAGATCAGAGGGAGTAGTGTTATTACAAGATCTAGAAACACTCACGGGCACCGAGATAAATTGATGGCTAGAGTTTTTAAACAATAATAATAGTGGAAGTATAGTCTATTGCGCATACGCGAACATGGAAGCCATTCAAAAAACAAATATATTTCAATTTTGCATTAACAATACGTACGTACATGCATATGTTTTATCACCAAGTTAGAAATGTGGAAATGGTTGGAAGCTCAATAAAGCGACTAACATAGATCATTTGAAAAATATTTATATATATTTAAGAAAATAACAAGGATAATAGATACTAGCCGTGCAATTGCGCGGGCCACCCAGCTAGTTAAAATAAACAAATAGGGTTTTCTGCTTGCGTAGGGTTAATTCCATAAAAATAAGAAATAAATAAAATATTCCCAATAATCATTTACAACATTGATATAACCCTTATATGATGCAAATATGATTGAAATATAAGTAATATAGTGCAAAGTTCATGTATGCATTTTACATGCATCAACATCCCCAAGCTTAACCAATACTCGTCCTCGAGTATGAAGGTGATAAAACTAACATGGACATTGCAATTTAATACTAACAAATGGATATCAAAGATGATTACTACTGTTACATAGAGTCAAATGATTCGTTCTTCAAAGGAGTAGCAATATGCAAGATTGTTTATGAAGTGATATCAAGTATCCAATGCAAGGATGTTCAATGATGATTCACAAAGTGTCACATGAAAGAAAGTAATATGGACCACATGTATGCATAATGATAAGTAAGAACATCCTACAATGGTCATAGAGTGTAGATGAAAATCTGAATATAAAAGGTGGACACTTTGGAAAAGATATATGATTCATCTAACTTCCAAACTCTTCTATTTAAGTTAATGATTGCAATGAGGTAATGCTTGGTGTCAAGCTCTCATTACCCTATCATAGCATCTTGAATGATTAAAGTTTAAAGTGAAAGAAAATATGAGTAGTGTTCTTGACAAAGTAAAAGTTGGATGTCTCATGCCCTTTGAATACAAGTACCTACTCCATGGGTTACTCAACTTGGGACACAGAGCAAGTTCAAGTTAAATATCATTGTAAGTAATAATAGTATCATTAAGATCGTCAACTGGGTACCTCTTGTCCCAAGATATGGAATAAGCCCATATCAAAATGACAAGACAAACAAACAAAATGAACAACCTCAACACCATTTTTATTTACCATTGGAATAGCTTTTTATTGTAAGGTGTATCACAGACGGTTCACCATAGTATGTAAGTAAATTTCCACCATGAATGATGCATGGCTTAGATTAGCGGCCCAGGCATCTCTCTAACCAGTTATACAAACTCATCTAAACTTGCTTTACTTCCACATTTATTTCACCATGATAAGCATTCATAAAAAAAGTACACGATATCAACTAAATGAAATGAAGAGCATGTTGAAAGCTTGCCATGTGACAACACATATGAGCTAACTCCCAACCTCGGACATTTATCAAGCCACTAACATCATAATCTTAATCACAATGGGTCATGTTTTATTTATGCAATAAAAGTAAAGTTGCATCAAGTTCGTGAGAGCTATATAACCAACTTTTCCCATAACAATCAATAACATAAACATTTTTATTCAGAGGTATAGATAACACAAATAACATGATAAACATACTCGGAATAGCATAAATCTAGTAGGTAGATATGGTGGACTTACTGGAATAAGTTTGGTTGAAGGTATTGGAAACAAGTTTTTACTTGTTGGAATTTTTGGGCTAGCAAGAGGAGAAAGTTGACCATCTAAATGCATGCTTGAGTATCCATAGAACTAACTAATCTATGTTAAACAAAGTAAAATAACATTCAACATCAAAACATGAATAAGAGGTAGCTCTTGATAAAGCATTTGCAAATTATTACTCATTAACAAGCTCATGAATCATGCAACTATATGTACCATTTGAAATCAACTCAAACATCTCTTTTCCCAATTTAATAATAGCATCCAACATATCTCAACCCATATTTCCAGTAGCTCTTTCATACATAAATGATAGTGTGGTGGTCTCACAAAATAAAAATCAAACAAAAAAATAAACAAAAAGATGCTCCAAGTTTATGCGATAAAGTGTTTCGATCGAAAAACAGAAGTTAGACGTGTGCAAACCGAGAGTGTGTAGGTCCAGTGGGGTTGTATTCACATCCCCAAGCTTATGATCTTCACCCTCCTTGGATAGCTCTTGGGGCATCTCCTCCAATCCCTGTGAAAAAACTTTAAAACACCGTTTCTCCCATTTCTTTTTCTGTGGGGTGCATTAGTAGTGATAAACAAATAGATTTCTTACTGCATATAATCCTTACACAAAAATTCATATGAATTTCCAGAAAGTGTATAATGTTGTAGGCTTACTCCTAAACTCATTTGGATCAAAAAGATTCAAATTAAAAGCTCAAAGCATGCATCAAACAAAATGGGACAGAATCTGTCCAGAAAAACAGCAGCAGAAAAACGTATTTTTCTACCCTACTAAACTTTGTCGAAAAATCTGAAAAAATTAACGCACACAGAGGATGAAAAGTTGCAACTAAAGTTCAAATATGAGCTCATTCAGACTTACAGAATAAGAACTACAAATCATACCGTGTGCAGATTCGTGCAGGAATAAAATCTCGGACGCTATAAGCAACTCTTCCAAACCAAAATGAGTAAAACTTGACACTTTATCAAAAATTCCGGAAACTAAACTAAAAACTAAGTCTCTTGTTACAGCAAGAGGACACAAAGAAAATCACAAATAAAAACAACGGGTTGCCTCTGATGCATGTAAAATGCATACATGAACTTTGCACTATATTATTTATATTCCAATCATATTTGCATCATATAAGGGTTATATCAATGTTATATAATGATTTTTGGGAATATTTTATTTATTTCCTATTTTTATGGAATTAACTCTACGCAGGCAGAAACTCTATTCTTTATTTTAATGTTTCAGGGACCCAAACGTCGTCCAAATGACCTGCAAATTTACGAGCGTTAATATTTGGAAGGAAGAAGACTTGGGGCGAAGGAAGCGAACAAGCGGAGACCCGAGGGCCAAAAGAGGTGGGCCCACGTGGCCCCTGTAACTGGCCGTGTGGGACCCCTCAAGTTGGGCCTCGACGCTCCGTTGTCGTCGATCGTTTCTCCACCGACTCGGGTTTGACCTAAAACCGACTATAAAAATAGTCCCCGACGCCCTTCGGAAAGGAGCGCCGCCGAAACACAGAAACACCGAAACAGAGATCTGGAGCTGCAGATTGGAGGGGGAAAACTCCGGCGGGGCGCCGCCGGTGTGGTCTCCATCCTCTCCATCGACTTCACCGTCTCCATGATGAAGAGGGAGTAGTCCACCTCTGGACTATGGGTTTGTGGAAGTAACTTATGTATCTTTCCTCTCTTTGAGCTTCACTAATTAGCACCGTATGAGCTGCTGAACATGATTACGGTCATCTTTGTAATACCTATGTGGTGGATCTTTTTATGAGTTAATATATTTTTGAGATTGCAAATGTTTGTTTCAGTTATGAATATAGATGCATATTATGTACCCCGTTCTTATCTACTTGTTATGATCAAGCATGTTTATGAGAGCGTGTGTGGGGTGATGTGTGCATTAGTTGGAGTAACGTGGGGTGGCTAGTGCAGTGAACGTGAGAGAAAGTTCTGCGATCCACTTGGGTATTTTACCTTACTTTGTTGCCTCACTAGGGATAAACAAAAATACCATGCTACAAGGGTTGTGGGTGACTATGCCACTTCTCCGTGACTAGATCTAGCATGTTCTTATTTAAACTTCATGTCATGATACTTAAAGCTATACTCTGAGTCATCTTAATTACTGAGGTGTTATGATTTAGTTCGCATCTTGGTGGAGTATAAGTGAGACTAATAATCAAAAGGTCTCTATGTTAGGACGTGATGCCCATATAATTAGTAACTTGTCATTAAACTTTGTGTTGCAATCTCATATGTCAACTCTAGTGTTCCATTGTCTACCACTTTATTAAAGAGAGAGTGCATTTGTGAAACCATGAACCCCGGTCCATTTTTAATCATAAGAAACACCTTTCCAACAACTTTTATATTTTCTGCCATTATTAAATCCAAAAATACAAAAACACTTTTACATCTTGCATACATCATAAAAAACCCAAAAATATCATTTATCATTATTATCATCATCCTTGCAAATTTGTTTATCATCATTGCATATTTATTTCTTGTTTGCATCACATATTATCTTGATATCATTCTTACACCTTGTACTTGACAACCACAGGTGAGGTTGAGGACCAAAACATTTAACTTTGTTTTGTAGGTGACCAAAAGAAGGATAGGAAGATAAATCTTTCACTACTGATTCCCCGAGAGTTCGATATTAAACCCTTGAGTCACCCTCGTGGGGAAAACACGTCTTCCACTTACTACACACGCTGCACTTGGAGTCTCAACCTAACCCCGTATATGTTTTCACACAGGTAACCTGAAGGCTATCACATCTACGGGTATCAAGACTGTTTTCTGGCGCCGTTGCCGGGGAATCATAGCTAAATAGATTTATCCAAGGGTGTGCACCAACTTTGTTTTCTGTCGTCCATCTCACAACAAAGTCAACTTCATCACCAACTTGTGCTATCACCTAAGCTTGGGGAGGTTGCACCTACGTGAGCATCATCTTATCCATCTTTACCTTCAAAGCAAATTATTTTGTTTTGTCATTGTCTTGCATTTTTCATTTCGGTTTGCATATTTTATTTTCAGTTTTGCATTTTGTGTTGCATTTGTTAATTCGGTTTGCATTTTTAGTGTCATTTTATTTTCAGTTTTGCACAAAAAATTAAAAACACATAAAAACTTGCTAAAATGGGAGAAAGAACTAAGTTGTGTGACTACACAAACACTCCTAATGATCAATTTATTACTAGAGCTATTGCCATGCCTGAGATTAAAGCTGATAGTTATGAAGTAAGTCCTAGTTTGTTGAACTTGATAACTAGGGAACAATTTGGTGGCAGTGATATGGAGGATGCCTCTATGCATCTTCATGATTTTGTTGAAATATGTGACATGCAAAAGTTAAAAAATGTGGAAAGTGATATCTAAAACTGAAGTTATTTCCTTTCTCACTTAGAGGAAAAGCTAAAGAGTGGTTGCATTCATTGCCCTCTGGTAGTATTAATTATTGGGATGATCTAAAAGAAGCTTTCATTAAGAAATATTATCCGCCTGTTAAAATTTTGCAAAATAGAAACATCATTCTTTCTTTTAAGCAAAATGAAAATGAACATGTTGCTATGGCTTGGGATAGGATAAAACTTATGCTTAGAACTTGTCCATCACATGGGGTTAATGAATGGACTATATTACACTCTTTCTACAATGATTTAAACTACATGTATAGAAATATACTTGATTCTGCTGCTAGAGGTGCTTTCATGGGAAAAACTATAGTAGAAGATAAAATATATTGGAAAGCATTTTGCAAAACTATAGTCAATGGCATACTGATAGAGCACCTAGTCCTTCTAAGAAAGTAAACTCTATTAAAGAAACAAATGATTTGTCATCTAAAATGGATACTATTCTTGCTTTGCTTAATAAACCTAATGTTGAAAATGTTCCTTTGCAAGAACTAGTAGGTAATAATTCTGAAAATGTTGATGTCAACTTAATTAGGAACTATGGTAGTAATGGGTATGGTAACAGCAATTATAACTCCTATAATAAACCCCCATATGTTCCCAACGATCGTCCTTTTGTTCCATATCCTAATGCTAAAGATAATAATTGGAAGCCTATGTATCTCGCAATGATGATTCTGAGGCTAACAAAATTCTCATGGAACAAGTTGCTAGTCATAATACTATGATACAAGAATTGAATAAGTCTGTTGCTTCTATTAGTTCTGATATTAAAGGCTTACAACTCCAAGCTGCAGGACTAGACAAAGCTTTGTTAAAACTAGCTGATAATCAAGCCACTTTATTGAGTATGTCTGCAGGGAAACCACAAGCATCACCTGTGGTTGGAATGAATTCTATTACTATTGCTGATAATGTTCCTCTTACTTTGGAGGAAACTCTTAGTGAATTATATATTGAACTATCCTGAATATTTGTTGCCATTCATGTCTCAACTTGGTGGTTTAAGAGAAGAAGTTAAAGAAACTGAACATGATGAATCTCTTATGTTTATTGAGGTAGAAAAGAAAGTTGAGGAAGTTAAAATGCTTAGTGAAGTCAAGAATCCATTGCTTGACTTAGAAAATTGTAGCTTGCATGAATTAATATCTATCTTACAAAAGTTTGCAAGTGATCCTCAAATCAACACTAACCAAGCTGGTTTTGGTTCTATATTGCTAATCATGTCTTGAAAGAAAACATTGCTAGGTACAACCAAGAGGCTATGATACCACCTAAGCTTGGGGATATTTGGATTCCCAATAAACTAGTAACTATTGGTAAAGAGACACACCATGCTATACTTGATCTAGGATATAGTGTCTCTATTTTATCTAAAGAACTATATGAAGTAGTTACTCTGCCTATGTTGTCTCAACATAGCCGGTCCCAAGCCCGGATAAAGGAGGAGGGTTGTGATAGGCTTGGCAAGCCAACGGAAAAAACCCAGCCACTCTTATGGAGATGAAACCAAAAGAACCTCGTTGGGGCGTAACCCTCTTAGCGACGCGCCATATCGGAACCCGGGTGTGGTGTCAAATGGGCAAGGGTTGGGCCACCACCCCCTTGGTGGCGCGCCGTATCTTGGTCTGGATACGGTGATAAGTGAGCAAGGATCGGGTCGTCGCATCCTTAGTGGCGCGCTGCATCGACGCCGGGTGTAGTGAAAAATGAGCAAGGGTCTTCGCATTTGACTCGACAAGTGCGGAGGGTAAGGAAGTTAGCCGAGCCTAGGTGGATCCGCTTAGGTAGCTGGAACATAGGATCCTTGACGGGAAAGTTACGGGAGTTAGTTGATACGGCGATAAGGAGGCGTGTTGATGTCCTATGCGTCCAAGAGACCAAATGGAAGGGATAGAAGGCGAAGGAGGTGGAGGATACCGGCTTTAAGCTATGGTACACGGGGACAACTTCAAACAAAAATGGGGTAGGCATCTTGATCAACAAGAGCCTCAAGGATGGAGTAGTGGACGTCAAGAGGCAAGGAGATCGGATTATCCTAGTCAAGCTGGTTGTTGGGGACTTAGTTCTCAATGTTATCAGCGCGTATGCCCGCAAGTAGGCCACAACGAGAGCACCAAGAGAGAGTTCTAGGAAGGTCTTGAGGACTTGGTTAGGAGAATACCTACTGGTGAGAAGCTCTTCATAGGAGGAGACCTCAATGGCCACGTGGGTACATCTAACATAGGTTTTGAAGGGGTGCATGGTGGTTTTGGCTATGGCATCAGGAACCAAGAGGGGGAGGATGTCTTCAGCTTCGCCCTAGCTTACGACTTGGTCATAGCTAACACCCTCTTTAGAAAGAGAGAATCCCACCTAGAGACTTTCAGTAGTGGCCAACACTCTAGCCAGATTGATTTGTCCTCTCTCGAAGAGAAGATAGACGCGCTTGCCTTGATTGTAAGGTGATACCTGGAGAGAGTGTTGTCCATCAGCATAAGCTGGTGGTGGCTGACTTCCATTTTCGGATTCATGTCCAGCGGGATAAGCGCCCAAAAGTTGCTAGAACAAAGTGGTGGAAGTTAAAGGGAGAGGTAACTCAAGCTTTTAAGGAGAGGTTTTTAAGGAGGGCCCTTGGGAGGAAGGAGGCGACGCAAACATTATGTGGATGAGGATGGCGACTTGCATTCGGAAGATTGCTTCAGAGGAGTTTTGGGTTTCTAGGGGAAGTAGAAGGGATGCTAAGGATACCTGGTGGTGGAACGTTGAGGTCCAGAAGGCTATTAAGGAGAAGAAGGACTATTTCAGACGCCTATACCTGGACAGGAGCGCAACCAACATGGAGATATATAAGCAGGCAAAGAAGGCCGCAAAGCGAGCGGTGAGCGAGGCAAGGGGTCGGGCGTATGAGGATCTCTACCAACGTCTTAACACAAAGGAAGGTGAAAGGGACATCTATAAGATGGCAAAGATGAGAGAAAGGAAGACGAGGGATGTCAACCAAGTCAAATGCATAAAGGACGGAGCGAATCAACTCCTCGTGAAGGACGAAGAGATCAAGCGTAGATGGCGCGAGTACTTCGACAACTGTTCAATGGAGAGAATGAGAGCTCTACCATTGAGCTAGACGATTGCTCCGATGATACCTGCCGGCGCTTTGTGCGGCGGATCCAGGAGGCTGAGGTTAGGGAGGCTTTGAAGAGGATGAAAGGAGGCAAGGCAATGGGCCCTGATGGTATCCCCATTGAGGTGTGGAGAGGCCTTGGAGACATACCGATAGTATGGCTAACTAGACTTTTCAACCTCATTTTTCGGTCAAACAAGATGCCCGAAGAATGGAGGAGGAGTACATTAGTGCCAATCTTCAAGAACAAGGGGATGTTCAAAGTTGCACTAATTACCGTGGAATCAAGTTGATGAGCCATACAATGAAGCTATGGGAGAGAGTCATTGATCACCGTTTAAGAAGATTGACAAGTGTGACCAAAAATCAATTTGGTTTCATGCCTGGGAGGTCTACCATGGAAGCCATCTTCCTGGTACGGCAACTTATGGAGAGATATAGGGAGAAGAAGAAGGATCTTCATATGGTGTTCATTGACTTGGAGAAGGCGTATGATCAGATACCACGAAATGTCATGTGGTGGGCCTTGGAGAAACACAAAGTCCCAACAAAGTACATTACCCTCATTAAGGATATGTATGATAATGTTGTGACAAGTGTCCGAACAAGTGATGGCCACACCGATGACTTTCCAATTAAAATAGGATTGCACCAGGGGTTAGCTTTGAGCCCTTATCTCTTTACTTTGGTGATGGATGAGGTCACAAGGGATATACAAGGAGATATCCCATGGTGTATGCTCTTTGCAGATGATGTGGTGCTAATTGACGATAGTCGGGCGGGGGTAAATAGAAAGTTAGAGCTGTGGAGGCGGACTCTCGAATCAAAAGGTTTTAGGCTTAGTAGAACAAAACTGAGTACATGCGGTGCAGTTTCAGTTCTACTAGGCACGAGGAGGAAGAGGTTAGGCTTGATGGACAGGTTGTACCTGAGAAAGACACATTCCGATATTTGGGGTCTATGCTCCAAAAGGATGGTGATATCGATGAAGATGTGACTCATCGAATCAAAGCTGGTTGGATGAAGTGGCACCAAGCTTCTGGCGTCCTCTGTGATAGGAGAGTGCCACAGAAGCTAAAAGGCAAATTCTATAGGACGGCGATTCGACCTGCCATGTGTATGGCGCAGAATGTTGGCCGACCAAGAGACGACATATCCAACAGTTAGGTGTAGCGGAGATGCGCATGTTGAGATGGATGTGTGGCCACACAAGAAAGGATCAGGTTAGGAATGATGATATACGTGAGAGAGTTGGAATAGCACCGATTGAAGAGAAGGTTGTCCAACTCCGTCTAAATGGTTTGGTCATATAGAACATAGACCTCCGGAAGCGCCTTTGCATACCGGAGGATAAAGCAGAATGAGAATGTTAAGAGGGTCGTGGTAGGCCAAACTTGACATGGGAGGAGTCGGTTAAAAGAGACCTGAAGGATTGGAATATCAGCAAAGAATTAGCCATGGATAGGGCTGCGTGGAAGTTAGCTATCCATGTGCCAGAACCATGACTTGGTTTCGAGATCTTATGGGTTTCAACTCTAGCCTACCCCAACTTGTTTGGGAATAAAAGGCTTTGTTGTTGTTGTATATGAAGTAGTTGAATTGAAAAATCTTGAAAAATGCTCTATTGAACTTGCACTTGCTGATGATTCCATTAAACATGCTTTAGGAAAAGTAATTGATGTCATGGTAGATCTACATATGAGTTTTGTGCCTGTTGATTTTCTAATCATGGACATGGGGAATAAACCTCTAGCCCTATTATTCTTGAAAGACCTTTTCTTCGTACTACAGGTGCTATCATTGATTCAAAAGAGGGGAATGTGAAGTTTCAGTTTCCACACAAGAAATGCATGGAACACTTCCCAAGGAAGAGGGGCACATCAAATTTCAAACTCACTCATGAGCTTCATCTTCAATAAACAACAAGTAAGAAGCCTAGCTATATGGCTATAAAGAAAGCGCTTTACGGGAGGCAACCTGGTTGTTTTTTATTTGTGATTTTCTTTGTGTCCTCTTGCTGTAACCAGAGAGTTGTTGTTTAGTTTAGCTTCTGGAATTTTTAATAAAGTGCCAAGTTTTACTCATTTTGGTTTGAAAAAGTTGCTTATAGCGTTCGGAGATTTTATTCCTCCACGAATATGTGCATGGTATGATTTTTAATTCTTATTATGTAACTCAGAATGAGCTCATATTTGAACTGTAGTTGCAGATTTTCATCCTCTATATGCATGAATGTTTTTCGGAATTTTTTTAGACAAAGTTTGGTAGGGTAGAAAAATACGTTTTGCTGCTGCTGTTTTTCTGGACAGATTATGTCCCGTTTTGTTTGATGCATGCTTTGAGCTTTTATCTTGAATCTTTTTGATTCAAATGAGTTATGAGTAGGCATACAACATTATATACTTTCTGAAAGTTCATATGATGTTTTGTTTAAGGATTATATGCAGCAAGAAACTTATTTGTTTATCACTACTAATGCACCCACAGAGAAAAGAAATGGGAGAAACGGTGTTTTAAAGTTTTTTCACAGAGATTGGAGGAGATGCACCAAGAGCTAACCAAGGATGGTGAAGACCATAAGCTTGGGGATGTTAAGACAACCCACTGGACCTACACGCTCTCGGTTTGCACACGTCTAACTTCTGCTTTTCGATCGAAACACTTTATCGCATAAACTTGGAGCGTCTTTTTGTTTGTTTTTGGTTTTTTTTATTTTTTGTGAGACCACCACAATATCATTTATATGTGAAAGAGCTACTGTAAATATGGGTTGAAATATGTTGGATGCTATTATTAGATTGGGAAAAGGGATATTTGAGTTGATTTTTAATGATACATATAGTTGCATGATTCATGAGCTTGTTAATGAGTAATAATTTGTAAATGCTTTATCAAGAGCTATCTCTTATACATGTTTTGATGCTGAATGTTATTTTACTTTTTTTAACATGGATTAGTTAGTTTATGGACACTCATGCATGCATTTAGATGGTCAACTTTCTCCCTCTTGCCCAAAAATTCCAACAAGTAATAACTTGTTTCCAACACCTTCAACCAAAGTTATTCCAGTGAGTCCACTATATCTACCTATTAGCTTTATGCTATTCCGAGTATGTTATCATGTTATTTGTGTTATCTATACCTCTGAATGAAAATATTTATATTATTGATTGTTATGGGAAAAATGTTGGTTATATACCTCTCACGAACTTGATGCACACTTACTTTTATTGATTAAATAAAACATGACCCATTGTGATTAAGATTATGACGTTAGTGGCTTGATAAATGTCCGAGGTTGGGAGTTAGCCCATATGTGCTGTCACATGGCAAGCTTTCAACATGCTCTTCACTTCATTTAGTTGATATCATGTACTTTTGTTTATGGAAGCTTATCATGGCAAAATAAATGTGGAAGTAAAGTAAGTTTAGATGAGTTTGTATAACTGGTTAGAGAGACGCCTGGGCCGCTAATCTAAGCCATGCATCATTCATAGTGGAAATTTACTTACATACTATGGTGAACCATCTGTGATACACCTTATAATAAAAGGCTATTCCAATGGTAAATAAAAAGGGTGTTGAGGTTGTTCATTTTGTTTGTTTGTCTTGTCATTTTGATATGGGCTTGATCCACATCCTGGGACAAGAGGTAACCCAGTTGATGCTCTTAATGATACCATTATTACTTACAATGATAGCTAACTTGAACTTGCCTTGTGTCCCAAGTTGAGTGAACCATGGAGTAGGTACTTGTATTCAAGGGGCATGAGACATCCAACCTTTACTTTGTCAAGCACACTACTCATATTTGCTTTCACATTAAACTTTAATCATTCAAGAAGCTATGATAGGGGAAATGAGAGCTTGACACCAAGGATTACCACATTGCAATCATTAACTTAAGTAGAAGAGTTTGGAAGTTAGATAAAACTTATGCATGCTTTACCTCTACTCACGTATACATCTTTCCAAAGTGTCCACCTTTTAGATTCCGATTTTCATCTACACTCTATGACCAATGTAGGATGTTCTTACTTATCATTATGCATACATGTGGTCCATATTACTTTCTTTCATGTTACACTTTGTGGATTATTATTGAACATCCTTGCATTGAATAATTGATATCACTTCATAAACTATCTTGCATATTGCTAGTCTTTTGAAGAATGAATCATTTGACTCTATGTAGCAGTAGTAATCATCTTTGATATCCATTTGTTAGTATTAAATTGCAAAGTCCATGTTAGTTGTATCACCTTCATACTCGAGGACGAGTATTGGTTAAGCTTGGGGATGTTGATGCATGTAAAATGCATACATGAACTTTGCACTATATTACTTATATTCCAATCATATTTGCATCAAAGGGTTATATCAATGTTATATAATGATTTTTGGGAATATTTATTTATTTCCTATTTTTATGGAATTAACCCTGCGCAGGCAGAAAACCACATTTCTTTATTTTAATGTTTCAGGGACCCAAACATCGTCCAAATGACCTGTAAATTTACGAGCGTTAATATTTGGAAGGAAGAAGACTTGGGGGCAAAAGAAGCGAACAAGCGGAGACCGAGGGCCAAAAGAGGTGGGCCCATGCAGCCCCTGTACCTGGCCGCGTGGGACCCCTCAAGTTGGGCCTCGCGCTCCGTTGCCGTCGATCTTTTCTCCACCGACTCGGGTTTGACCTAAACCCGACTATAAAAATAGTCCCCGATCCCTTCGGAAAGGAGCGCCGCCAAAACATAGAAACACCGAAACAGAGATCTGGAGCTACGGATCTGAGGGGTAAAACTTCGGCGGGGCGCCACCGGCGTGGTCTCCATCTTCTCCATCGACTTCTCCACCGTCTCCATATGAAGAGGGAGTAGTCCACCTCTGGACTATGGGTTTGTGGAAGTAACTTATGTATCTCTCCTCTCTTTGAGCTTCACTAATTAGCACCATATGATTGCTGAACATGATTATGGTCATCTTTGTAATACCTATGTGGTGGATCTTTTTATGAGTTAATATATGTTTGAGATTGCAAATGTTTGTTTCAGTTATGAATATAGATGCATATTATGTACCCCGTTCTTATCTACTTGTTATGATCAAGCATGTTTATGAAAGTGTGTGTGGGGTGATGTGTGCATTAGTTGGAGTAACGGGGGGTGGCTAGTGCAGTGAACGTGAGAGAAAGTTCTGCGATCCACTTGGGTATTTTACCTTACTTTGTTGCCTCACTAGGGATAAACAAAAATATCATGCTACATTTGGGTTGCGGGGGAAAACTTTAAAATTTATCCGTAACCTTACCGCCAAGATCTATTCTATGAAGATATGCTGCACCCCATAATGCGATGATCAAGATACTTACAAACACCTTTGCGGAAGATCTTGTGTTTGTCGAAGTAGATGTCGGTGTAGCCTGATGAAGAATCTCACGTCCAGCCAGGAGGTGAGATTGTTGCCGTGCGTCGACGTTGATGTAGACCTTGATGAAGTTGTTCCGTTGTCCAAGGAACTTACTTGCGCAAATCCCGCTCTAGCGGTACCCATACATACACCGTGTCAACCCACCCCGTGCGTTCATCGCCTAGCTACTAGCACGTGGTGAAGAGAGTCAGCCTTGCGGCGTAATTTAGGTGGTAGATCTAATCAACTAGATTAGATCTATATGAGAAGATTAGAGACGTCTAATTCTCAACACATGAGATCTACAAGAGAGAGAACTTGCAATTGCTTCAATTGATTCCACAAACCCTAGGGGCTTGGGGTTGCTTATAAAGGAGGCCAAGGGGTGGAGGGACTTGGGGAAGGGGCCAAGCCCTTCCCCTTTGGGCCGGCCGGCCAAGGAAGGGAGGGAGGAGTCCCTCCCCTTCCCCAACTCGGATTGGGAGGAGGGGTAGGACTCCTCCCTCCCAAACCTGCCTTTCCCTACAAGGAAGGGGGAAGGAAACCCTCCCCCACTCCAACTCGAGTTGGAGGGAGGAGCAGGACTCCTCCCCACCCGCCTCTTGATATGTGGGGCCTGCCCTGGCTGCCGCCCCCTTGTGGGGCCCGACTTAGGCTGCCGCCCTTGCCGCCGGGGAGGGGGAGTCCCCCGCCCCAATTCGGACTCGGCCCCTCCCCCACATACCATGTGGGTGTGATGCCTTGTGGGCCCCATGGGCCTTATGCGTGTAAAGCACACGTTCGTCAGGAGACCTCAAGTGTAAGGTTTGATGAGTGTAGCAGCAAGTCTTCCCTCAGTATGAAACCAAGGTTATCAATCTAGTAGGAAGTCGGCGATGTTCTGAAGCTGTCAACGGTGTCAGAAAACTTGCTATGTCGTTGGGGAGGAAGAAGTCCTGACGGTTGACTTGGAACCTGCACACAACACAACCAAACTACTTTGCCCCAACAAAACAGTGAGGGTGTCAATCTCACCGGCTTGCTAAAAACAAAGGATTAGACGTATAGTGTGGAAAATGATGTTTGCTTGCAGAGAATGAAAAAGATCAATGATTGCAGTAGGTTGTATTTCAGATGTAAAAGAATGGATCGGGGTTCACAGTTTACTAGTGGTGTCTCTCCATAATAAAATACTAACATGTTGGGTAAACGAATTACAGCTGGGCAATTAACAAAATAGAGAGGTGCATAACAATGCATATACAAAACATGAAGATCACTATGAGATTTACTTGGGCATTACGACAAAGTACACAGACCGCTATCCAGCATGCATCTGTGCCTAAATAGTCCACCTTCAGGTTAGCATCCGCACCCCTTCCAGTATTAAGTTGCAAGCAACAGACAATTGCATTAAGTATGGTGCATAATGTAAACAACACTAATATCCTTAGACAAAGCATTGCTGTTTTACCCCTAGTAGCAACAGCACATCCACAACCTTAGAACTTTCTGTCACTGTCCAAGATTAAATGGAGGCATGAACCTACTATCTAGCATAAATACTCCCTCTTGGAGTTACAAGCATAAACTTGGCCAGAGCCTACACTAATAACAGAGAGAATGCAAGATCCTAAACAACATATATATGATAGATCAATAATCAACTTGACATAGTATTCAATATTTATCGGATCCCAGCAAACACAACATGTAGCATTACAATAAGATGATCTTGATCATGATAGGTAGCTCACAAGATCTAAACATGATGGCACAAAAGGAGAAGACAACCATCTAGCTACTGCTATGGACCCATAGTCCAAAGATGAACTACTCACACATCACTCCGGAGGCAGGCATGGCGATGTAGAGCCCTCCGGTGCCCCTCTCCGGCAGGGTGCCGGGAAGAGCTTCAGAAACCCCCCGAGTTAGGTTGACGGCGGCAGCATCAGATGTTTTCTGGAAATATGGTTCGGTATTTTAGGGTTTTTGCCTCGGGGAGAATAAATAGGCGAAGGGCGATGTCGGTGGAGGCCCGAGGCCCGCTCCCCACATGGCGGCGTGGCAGGGGGCCCACCCGCACCATGGGTGGGGACGGTGCCTCGCTGCCTCCCTTCGTCTCTCCTTCGGACTTCGTGAACGTGTCGGAAAAATAGGAATGTGGCATGTTGTTTCGTCCGATTCCGAGGATATTTGCAGAACTGCTTTTCTGAAACCAAAAACAGCAGAAAACAGGAACTGGCACTGTGGCATCTTGTTAATAGGTTAGTCCCAGAAAATGCATAAAAATGCCATGAAGTGTGAATAAAACATGTAGCAATTGGTATAATACAAGCATGGAACATAAGAAATTATAGATACGTTGGAGACGTATCAAGCATCCCCAAGCTTAGTTCTACTCGTCCTCGAGTAGGTAAAACGATAACAACAAATAATTTCTGAAGTGACATGATACCAACATAAACTTGATCAAATAATATTTTAAAGCATGTGAGCTGAGATCAAATCATTCAAAGCAAAAGTCTATAATTGATATTCAATAAGAGATAACAAAGCAAGTTAGTTAAACAAGCTAAAAGTTTCATGAACTATTGCTTAAAAGACATGAAACCGTCAAGGTTCATTAAAGATGTTTTAAGTATCCAATGTAGGAGTTCTGTCGTGGGATTGTCACGGCATATGTTACCAAAGGGTAACTTTGAGTTGGGGGCCAGGCGAAACTGGTGTCAGGGAGATTGTTTTGCGTGGAGGGGACAAAGGATTTACCCTGGTTCGGCCTCTCCATTGGAGATAAAGACCTACTTCCAGCTGCTCTACTATTGATCTTGATGTCGGTAACCCGGCTACCACAACAGAGCCGGATCTCGGTTAGGGTTACAATGGTTCTCTCTCGTGGGACTTGTGCGATATGAAAAGCTTGACCTAAACTGAGACCCAGGAGCCCCTTATATAGATTTCGGGTCTCCTGGTGTCTTTAAATGGCCAGGCCGGGGTATACCCGTACTCGGAGTTCCTATCCATCTCCACCTCTTCTTAATCTTCCTATCTTGGATTCCACATTATTTACCGCCTCTGAGTCTTCTAGACCTTTCCTTCTATAAGCCAGGTTACCGCCAAATGTCTCGGCTCATGTCTGAATCTGGCCTATGATGCTGAAAGCAGGCCAAGCTCGGCCTCCTGCCTGGCGGGTCTTCTTTCACCTTCATGGGTACACCGGGTTATCTTCCCCCAACATTAGCCCCCAGATTAGCTTGGATAACAAGATGATAAATTCTTAAGATGTCTTGTGGTCTTTACGCCTTTTGCTCAAGCATTGCCATCCGGGCTATTCAAGTTAATCCCTGAAAACAAAAACATATTGGCATGTATAATTCATTAGTTTCAAAAAAATCTTTTTGTCTCCAGGCCGGCTCATCTTGGCGGCCATTCTATAACCCGGCTTTCTTCCCGAGTCTTTATTTTACTTCTCAACACTTAGCAAAAAATTCACCATCGAGCATCCGAAACATCAGTCAACCTCGTAGTCAAAGATCTTATCTTTCTCTCTCCAAATCTATCCCCAGATATCGCAATCATGAATATCCCCTTTTTGTCTCGTTCTGTTTGCCGTTGACCTTGATCAAATATCCTTATCTCTTGCCTTTTTACCATACTACCCTTCGGTCAACCGCAGTGCTTATATAAGGAGCGCTAGGGTTCACCCCTGTGTTTCTTACCCCATTCACACCTCGCTCGCTTCGTCTTCTTCCTCGAGCCGCTGCCGCCATTTCCGCATCCGAACGAGCTCAAGATCGAGGTCAAACTCCACTGCGCTCTCCTCTGGATCATCCCCAAAGGTAATGCCGATAATTTTTTGTCGAATCGCCGTTTAATTCACTTCGCACCTTGTTCCCCTCGAATCTGTCTTGAATCTCATTGGTCATTCCTCGAATTCAATCTCCTTTCCATGTTTTATTCGCTGTTCCTACGGACTCTTCCCCATCTGACTGAACCAGGGTACCAGCTCCTGACACAGAATCGTACTCTTGGTTACTAGCAGACCCGGTTGCATGTATCATACCAACAAAAACATTAATCTGGCCAATCGGAATAACATCACCTGATTCAAGCTGATCTGACTCCGGCCACCATCCCGAGTCATCGACGATGTGCTCTCCTTCCATGTTGATGACGATCCGGCCTACCACCAGATTCCTCATGCCTTCCAGCGCAGCTCCCTTGATGATGACACTCTTGGCCGCAGGCCCCACGGTGGGCGCCAAATGTCGTGGGATTGTCACGGCATATGTTGCCAAAGGGTAACTTTGTGTTGGGGGCCAGGCGAAACTGGTGTCAGGGAGATTGTTTTGCGTGGAGGGGACAAAGGATTTACCCTGGTTCGGCCTCTCCATTGGAGATAGAGACCTACTTCCAGCTGCTCTACTATTGATCTCGATGTCGATAACCCGGCTACCACAACAGAGCCGGATCTCGATTAGGGTTACAATGGTTCTCTCTCGTGGGACTTGTGCGATATGAAAAGCTTGACCTAAACTGAGACCCAGGAGCCCCTTATATAGATTCCGGGTCTCCTGGTGTCTTTACATGGCCAGGCTGGGCTATACCCGTACTCGGAGTTCCTATCCATCTCCACCTCTTCTTAATCTTCCTATCTTGGATTCCACATTTTTTACCGCCTCTGAGTCTTCTGGACCTTTCCTTCTATAAGCCGGGTTACCGCCAAATGTCTCGGCCCATGTCTGAATCTGGCCCATGATGCTGAAAGCAGGCCAAGCCCGACCTCCTGCCTGGCGGGTCTTCTTTCACCTTCTTGGGTACACCGGGTTATCTTTCCCCCAACAAGTTATATCCTTCAATTCCAAGCATCAAGCAATTTTTCATAACAAGAAGGATTCAACCAAGTAAATATAAACATGAACGTGATGAATCAACTGTTTCGAAGTCTACTCAACTGGTGAGCGCAAGCATTTGGTATTGGCACCTGGATGTTATGGCTAAAAGAACATTAATGGGGGTTTGGAAGGCCAAAGGAAGAAAGTCTACAAAGCTATAAGTGATCATTAGACAAGAGGAAGTCTTATAATCGAAGCTATGTAAGGAGTAGTGATTGCCATGGAACGGATGCACATAGAGCTATATCTGTATGAAAGCTCTCCAATGGAACTAGTGGGGGTGCATCCAACTTGGTTGCTCATGAAGACCTAGAGCATTTTTTAGGAAGCTCATCATTGGAATATACAACCCAAGTTCTATAGTGTAAATTCACCACATAGTTATACTAGTAAAACATGAAAACTCTCTCACTTGGAGTATAGGTGCTAAACATGAGCACAAATGATGACTATGAATACTGCAGGTGCTGAAACATGAGGACAAGTGTGGATAAAGGATAGTAATGTTGCACCCTTTTTCTTTATTCTTCTTTTTTCTTTTTTCTTTTTTATGTTTCTCTTTTCGATGGCCTCCATGGCTCTTTTCAATTTTAGGGGCAACACTCTAATATGACAACACACTTTTTGGTACAAATAACTCATAATGAACAAAACATGATATGAAACTGTAAGCTTCTGCCAGTGTAGCAGGATATGCAATGATCTAGCGTAACATGGGTAAACCGCACATCAGCGGTATAGAATCATGCAAAGCAATATATAAATGATAAATGACAACAAGTCATGTAATGTAAGATGGAAGTTGCATGACAATATATCTCGGAACAACTATGGAAATGTTGTGGTAGGTAGGTATGGTGGCTGTTTTGAGGAAGATGTATGGGCTTATGTGTAGGAGAACAAGAGAAAGTCCTCCCACGGGTTTGGATGTACTGGCGATGTATGCACAACTCTCAATGTGAGCAGAAGGCAATGCACAGCACCGAAGAGGCTAGCAAATTTGGATGGTGGAAGTGCCAAAAACCGTAGCTTAACATTAGTCAAAAAGAACTCACAAGCTTATTGCAAACAATTAGCAGGTTCATAGCAGGTTCAACATTAGGAGCATGATTAAAATTCACTCCAAGAAGGGCCGTTCACGGCGGCACAAGTACCCCGCTAGATCCCTCGACCTTCAGCACAACTAAGTTATTACAAATTACCTTTAGACAAGGAAAGCTATCAAGTCCAACTACACCTTCAACAATTTTAGTAGAGTTTGTAGTACGGTACAAGCTTAAAGACAACAATCCACTAATGATTTTAACTTAATTAACCAGAAAGCTTTACCATCTATTACTTATTACCTCAAAACGTTTGCAAAGAATCAAGCTATCAAAGTTCAATGATCTACAAGATTATGCAAGTTATTACTATACCACTACCACATGCAACATTTTCTGAACCAACACATCAACCAAGCAACTCTCCAAGTAATTTACAAATGAAACAAGAGAGTACTACTCCACAAGAATTAACAGCTCTAAAAGAGATGCATGAAAAACAGGAGCTAAAAGCATAGCAGTAGCTAGATAAGAATACTCAAAAGATATAAGTGAAGAATATGAGTATTCACATGAAAAAGCGGAGCGTGTCTCTCTCCCACACAAGAATGCTAGGATCCAACTTATTCAGAAAATAAAAACAACAAAGCAAAAATAAAAGCAAACGGATGCTCCAAGTAAAATACATAAGATGTGGAAGAATTAAAATATAGTTTCACTAGAGATGACCTGATAAGTTGTTGATGAAGAAGGGGATGCCTTGGGCATCCCCAAGCTTAGACGCTTGAATCTTCTTGAATATTGCTGGGATGACCCACGGGGGCATCCCCAAGCTTAGGCTTTTCACTCTTCTTGATCACATCATATCATCCTTCTCTCTTGATCCTTGAAAACTTCCGCCACACCAAACTCAAAGTAATTTTCATTAGAGGGTTAGTGCATAATCAAAAATTCACATGTTCTACTGTGACACAATCATTACCAAAACTTCTGGACATTAACTACAGCCACTGATGTTTTATGGAGCAAGAGAAATCCAATCAAACATAGTAAAAGAGGCAATGCAAAATAAAATGCAGAATCTGTCAAAAACAGAACAGTCTGGAAAGACGATTTTTTCGAGACACTTAACTTGCTCAGATGCAAAAAATCAAAACTAATGAAAGTTGCGTACATATATAAGAATCGTGCGTGATTTTTTCAAGAATTTTTCGATTTTTCTGTAGTGAATACAGCTCAAAACGGCGGACAGCAAAAATCTGTCACTTCGCAGAAATTCAAATCTAGCATCAACTTTCAACTAGAGACTTTACTTGGCACAACAATGCATTAAAATAAAGATACAAAGGAGTTGTTACAGAAGTAAACAGCACCTTGACTCAAAATAAAATAAAATAACAGAAAATAAAAAGGTGGGTTGTCTCCCATAAGCGCTTTTCTTTAACGCCTTTCAGCTAGGCGCAGAAAGTGAAAATCAAGTGTTCTCAAGAGATAATTCATCCAAATCATCAAAGGCTTCCTCCAAAACACAACTTGTCACAATAGGTACCTTAGGTATTCCTGAAGATGTTTCATTATTTGAGTTACCCATAGTTGTACTAAGAGTTTTATCAATTTTAAGCTCATAATGAGTCTTTGGTTTTGGCATCTTAGGAACATACATGAACTTTTGCTCTTTTCCCACATAAGCCTTCTCCTTCTTAAATTTAAGAGAAGAAAAGGTTGAACTTAAGGTTTCCATAGCCTCTTCTAATTCACCAATCCTATGGTTTTGATTATCAAGAGTATGTCTAGCCTCTAAAACAGTGATTCTTTCATTAATGCTTACTACTGATTCATCAATCTTGCTAGTATCAAGTAGTGTTGGAAAAAAATTCTCCATAGAATCTAGTTTGTTTATAACATCCTCCAAAGTAATCTCAGTTTTAATATTGTTAGTAGGTGGTATTCCTACTAAATTTTCAATTAAATTACAAGCTTCCAAAGCAGGAGTACCAAGGAAATTACCACCTGTAAGCGTATCCAGAACATACCTATACCAACTAGTGACACCAACATAGAAATTCCTAAGAAGGATCATGGTAGAATGTTTTTTAGTACATCTATGATGAGCATCACTAATTCTATACCAAGCATCTTTCAGACTTTCTCCCTTGTTGCCTAAAGGAACGAACCTCAACTTCAGGAGTACTCATTTTAGCAAAACAAGAACTAGGCCGAAATACAAAAAGTAAAACAAGTAACTAATTATTTTTGTGTTTTTGATATAAAGAAAGCAAACAAGACAAAATAAAAATAAAATAAGCAAGACAAAAACAAAGTAAAGAGATTGGAAGTGAGAGACTCCCCTTGCAGAAGCAACTCGACTTCCCCGGCAGCGGCGCCAGAAAACTTACTTGATGCGTGTAAAGCACACGTTCGTCATGAGACCTCAAGTGTAAGGTTTGATGAGTGTAGCAGCAAGTCTTCCCTCAGTATGAAACCAAGGTTATCAATCCAGTAGGAAGTCGGCGATGTTCTGAAGGTGTCAACGGTGTCAGAAAACTTGCTATGTCGTTGGGGAGGAAGAAGTCCTGACGGTTGACTTGGAACCTGCATGCAACACAACCAAACTACTTTGCCCCAACAAAACAGTGAGGGTGTCAATCTCACCGGCTTACTGAAAACAAAGGATTAGACGTATAGTGTGGAAAATGATGTTTGCTTGCAGAGAATGAAAAAGATCAATGATTGCAGTAGGTTGTGTTTCAGATGTAAAAGAATGGATCGGGGTCCACAGTTTACGAGTGGTGTCTCTCCATAATAAAATACTAACATGTTGGGTAAATAAATTACAGCTGGGCAATTGACAAAATAGAGAGGTGCATAACAATGCATATACAAAACATGAAGATCACTATGAGATTTACTTGGGCATTACGACAAAGTACACAGACCGCACCCCTTCCAGTATTAAGTTGCAAGCAACAGACAATTGCATTAAGTATGGTGCATAATGTAAACAACACTAATATCCTTAGACAAAGCATTGTTGTTTTACCCCTAGTAGCAACAACACATCCACAACCTTAGAACTTTCTTTCACTGTCCCAGATTAAATGGAGGCATGACCCTACTATCTAGCATAAATACTCCCTCTTGGAGTTACAAGCATAAACTTGGCCAGAGCCTACACTAATAACGGAGAGCATGCAAGATCCTAAACAACATATATATGATATATCAATAATCAACTTGACATAGTATTCAATATTCATCGGATCCCAGCAAACACAACATGTAGCATTACAATAAGATGATCTTGATCATGATAGGCATCTCACAAGATCTAAACATGATGGCACAAAAGGAGAAGACAACCATCTAGCTACTGCTATGGACCCATAGTCCAAAGATGAACTACTCACATATCACTCCGGAGGCAGGCATGGCGATGTAGAGCCCTCCGGTGATGATTCCCCTCTCCGGCAGGGTGCCGGGAAGAGCTTCAGAAACCCCCCGAGTTAGGGTTGACGGCGGCGGTGGCAGCGGATGTTTTCTGCAAATATGGCTCGGTATTTTAGGGTTTTTGCCTCGGGGAGAATAAATAGGCGAAGGGCGATGTCGGTGGAGGCCCGATGCCCGCTCCCCACATGGCGGCGCTGCAGGGGGCCCACCCGCGCCATGGGGTGGGGACGGCGCCTCGCTGCCCCCCTTCGTCTCTCCTTCGGACTTCGTGAACGTGTCGGAAAAATAGGAATCTGGCATGTTGTTTCGTCCGATTTCGAGGATATTTGCAGAACAGCTTTTCTGAAACCACAAACAGCAGAAAACAGGAACTGGCACTGTGGCATCTTGTTAATAGGTTAGTCCCAGAAAATGCATAAAAATGCCATGAAGTGTGAATAAAACATGTAGCAATTGGTATAATACAAGCATGGAACATAAGAAATTATAGATACGTTGGAGACGTATCAGGCCCACTTGGCAGCCTCCTTTCATTGGGCTCCAAATAAAATCCTTTATTTATATTTTCCAATATAATTAAATAAATAATTAATTAATTGTTTTGTCTAATTAATTCCTAAATGGATATTTTCTTTTACAGAAAAATCCCAGAATTAATTACTTATCATATAACTCATATTTATATGAACCGGGATACCTAGTATCCGCCGACAAAACCATCGGAACAATATTTCCTTCTTTATAAGCACTTGGATTAAATCCGCTGATGATAGAAACTATTCCTATCATCCCGGGACATTAGATGTCCGCATTCTCTCTAACTTATAATTCACCGGAACATATCCCAGTGACATCGGAGCTACTCCGACACAATATCATTCCCACTAAAACTACATCTTTACTTTCAATCAAAGATTGACCTACAGCTTAAGTGTGTGACCCGAAAGGTTCAGCAAACACAAAGTATTGTTTGGGAGCTTACCAAACAATAACCAGCAGTGGGTTAGGCATTCGTACTGGCACCCTTGTGTTGTGAATGAACAACAGAACCTGTGCGTTACTCATTACGCTTAATCCCCTTACGTACACGATACCAATAATATTTCGAGATTGAGACAATGTGCTCTAGTGTGATCAAAACCTTCGATCATAACACATATTATTTTCGTACCAATATCATTCTCTTTTCTCATTCCGTATATATGTTGTCCCGTGATAAATCACGCTTGTGTCTGGCCAGACGATTGGGTGACAACAATAATACTTGAGATGGCCAAGAGGATGTATCTCTCCATCGTCTGAAGGAGTAAGTGCCATTCTTTAACGATCTCTGTTCCAATACATTATCCTAGTTCAAGCCCAAAAGCCACCTATCATAGTCCAATGTTACTGCAAGACGTTTGATGGAAATCAAAGCTCGAATGTCGAATAAGCGGTCACAAGATATTCTCATAGCATAGGGATCCAACTAATGATAACTAAATAGATGATCAATCGCTATTTCATCGTTGACGATTTGTCTCACAGCAAGATCATACGGTGGGTCGGTTCAGTGCGATTATCATTCCGATAATCCACTCTTATAGTTGTTTGACTTATACAAAGTCCATGATCAGGAAAACGCGATCATCAAACAACAAGATAGGCTAGTCTTAGAGACAAGACCAGGAACTCTTTTTCCGTTCATATCTCTACACGTGTATCGGAGGTTTTCCTCTTGCATACGTTGTATTTACTATACAAGTACCCAATACAGTTGTAGCATAAAGATAAAAACATTAATAATAAATATGGAGATAAATAATAAACTTAATTATTATTGTCTCTAGGGCATATCTCCAACAGCTACAAGGGTTGTGGGTGACTATGCCACTTCTCTATGACTAGATCTAGCATGTTCTTATTTTAACTTCATGTCATGATACTTAAAGTTATACTCTGAGTCATCTTAATTACTGAGGTGTTATGATTTAGTTCGCATCTTGGTGGAGTATAAGTGAGACTAATAATCAAAAGGTCTCTATGTTAGGACGTGATGCCCATATAATTAGTAACTTGTCATTAAACTTTGTGTTGCAATCTCATATGTCAACTCTAGTGTTCCATTGTCTACCACTTTATTAAAGAGAGAGTGCATTTGTGAAACCATGAACCCCGGTCCATTTTTAATCATAAGAAACACCTTTCCAACAACTTTTATCACTTTTACATTTTCTGCCATTATTAAATCCGAAAATACAAAAACACTTTTACATCTTGCATACATCATAAAAAACCAAAAATATCATTTATCATTGTTATCATCATCCTTAAATATTTGTTTATCATCATTGCATATTTATTTCTTGTTTGCATCACATATTATCTTGATATCATTCTTACACCTTGTGCTTGACAACCACATGTGAGGTTGAGGACCAAAACATTTAACTTTGTTTTGTAGGTGACCAAAAGAAGGATAGGAAGATAAATCTTTCACTACTAATTCTCCGAGAGTTCGATACTAAACCATCGAGTCACCCTCGTGGGGAAAACACGTCTTCCACTTACTACACACTCTGCACTTGGAGTCTAAACCTAACCCCGTATACTTTTCGCACAGGTAACCTGAAGGCTATCACATCTATGGGTATCAGCCTCCCGTAAAGCGCTTTCTTTGTAACCATATAGCTAGGTTTCTTACTTGTTGTTTATTGATGAAGCTCATGAGGGAGATTGAACTTTGATGTGCCCCTCTTCCTTGGGAAGTGTTCCATGCATTTCTTGTGTGGAAACTGAAACTTCACATTCCCTTCTTTTGAATTAATGACAGCACCTGTAGTACGAAGAAAAGGTCTTCCAAGAATAATAGGACTAGAGGTTTTATTCCCCATGTCCATGATTAGAAAATCAACAGGCACAAAAGTCATATGTAGCTCTACCATAACATCACTTATTTTTCCTAAAGCATGTTTAATGGAATCATCAGCAAGTGCAAGTTCAATAGAGCATTTTTCAAGATTCTTTAGTTCAACTACTTCATATAGTTCTTTAGATAAAACGGAGACACTAGATCCTAGATCAAGTATAGCATGGTGTGTCTCTTTTCCAATAGTTACTAGTACCTTGGGAATCCATATATCCCCAAGCTTAGGTGGTCATAGCCTCTTGGTTGTACCTAGCAATCTTTTCTTTCAAGACATGATTAGCAATATAAGAACCAAAACCAGCTTGGTTAGAGTTGATGGAAGGATCACTTGCAAATTTTTGTAAGATATATATTAATTCATCCAAGCTACAATTTTCTAAGTCAAGCAATGGATCCTTGACTTCACTAAGCATTTTAACTTCCTCAACTTTCTTTTCCTTTTTAACCCAGACTTGTTGCTTTACAAGAACTTCATTCACATGTTTAAATGATGAGTTTTTTCTTAATGAATCACTAACACGAACCAACTTTTTCTCAATATTGTTCAGGTAAACATCTTTTTCAAGAAATTCTTTCTCACATATTCTTAGTTTATGCATAACATTAACCAATTCATTGTTTATCCTTAGAATGATTTTTTCAGAATAGGATACTAGTTGTTCAAAATCTTCTTTACTTGGTAGCTTCTCTAACTTAGTTTCAAAATTATCCTTTAATAATGCAAGCTCTACTGTGGTGTCCTCCAACTTTTTCTTGCTACCCACAAAGCTACCAGAAATTCTTCTAAGTGTCATGACTGCACAAGGTGGTGTTGACAAGACAAAACTTCCACTTGTAGCCCCATCTAGAGCATTTTGATACCAAGGGTCTATGCCATAATAAAAGTAAAGATTTAGATTTTCATCCTCACAAGGTGTAGGATTCTCATAGTGCATCCTATTAATTCTTACCCAAGCATCTTTTAATGTTTCTCCATGATATTGTTTAAATTAGAAACTGAATTCAATGGGGGATGATTTATCTTGTGACTCAAGGGGTGACTCGAGGGTTTAATATCGAACTCTCGGGAAATCAGTAGTGAAAGATTTATCTGCCTATCCTTCTTTTGGTTACCTACAAAACAAAGTAAATGTTTTGGTCCTCAACCTCACATGTGGTTGTCAAGCACAAGGTGTAAGAATGATATCAAGATAATATGTAATGCAAACAAGAAATAAATATCAATGATGGTAAATAAATATGCAAGGATGATGATAACAACGATAAGTGATATTTTTGGGTTTTATATGATGTATGCAAGATGTAAAAGTGTTTTTGTATTTTCGGATTTAAAAATGGCAGAAAATGTAAAAGTGGTAAAAGTTGTTGGAAAGGTGTTTCTTATGATTAAAAATGGACCGGGGTTCATGGTTTCACAAATGCACTCTCTCTTTAATAAAGTGGTAGACAATGGAACACTAGAGTTGACATATGAGATTGTAGCACAAAAAGTTTAGTGACAAGTTACTAATTATATGGGCATCACGTCCTAACATAGAGACCTTTTGTTCATTAGTCTCACTTATACTCCACCAAGATGCGAACTAAATCATAACACCCTAGTAATTAAGATAACTCAGAGTATAGCTTTAAGTATCATGACATGAAGTTAAAATAAGAACATGCTAGATCTAGTCACAGAGAAGTGGCATGGTCACCCACAACCCTTGTAGCATGGTATTTTTATTTATCCCTAGTGAGGCAACAAAGTAAGGCAAAATACCCAAGTGGATCGCAGAACTTTCTCTCACGTTCACTGCACTAGCCACCCCCCGTTACTCCAACTAATGCACACATCACCCCACACACGCTCTCATAAACATGCTTGATCATAACAAGTAAATAAGAACGGGGTGCATAATATGCATCTATATTCATAACTGAAACAAACATTTGCAATCTCAAACATATATTAACTCATAAAAAGATCCACCACAACGGTATTACATAGATGACCGTAATCATGTTCAGCAGCTCATACGGTGCTAATTAGTGAAGCTCAAAGAGAGGAGAGATACATAAGTTACTTCCACAAACCTATAGTCCAGAGGTGGACTACTCCCTCTTCATCATGGAGACGGTGGAGAAGTCGTTGGAGAAGATGGAGACCACGCCGGCAGCGCCCCGCCGGAGTTTTCCCCCTCCAATCTGCAGCTCCAGGTATCTGTTTTGGTGTTTCTGTGTTTCGGCGGCGCTCCTTCCAGAGAACGCCGGGGACTATTTTTATAGTCGGTTTTAGGTTAAACCCGAGTCGGTGGAGAAAATATCGACGGCGACGGAGCGTCGAGACCCAAATAGAGGGGTCCCACGCGGCCAGGTACAGGGGCCGCGTGGGCCCACCTCTTTTGGCCCTCGGGTCTCCGCTTGTTTGTTTCCTTCGCCGCCAAGTCTTCTTCCTTCCAAATATTGACGCTCGTAAATTTGCAGGTCATTTGGACGTCGTTTGGGTCCCTAAAACATTAAGATAAAGAAATAGGGTTTTCTGCCTGCGCAGGGTTAATTCCATAAAAATAGGAAATAAATAAAATATTCCCAATAATCATTATACAACATTGATATAACCCTTATATGATGCAAATATGATTGGAATATAAGTAATATAGTGCAAAGTTCATGTATGCATTTTACATACATCATCCGGTCGCAATGAAAATACTAGTTTGGAACTGCCGGGGAATGAATAAGTCCTCGGTAGTTCGTGCTCTTCAGATTTTGCTGGAGAGCATACGTCCGGATATTTTATTTCTTTCTGAGACTCACCTTACTAAAGTGAAAGCGGGCAAACTGAGGAATAGACTGAAGTTTGACGAGATGGAGGTTTTTGTTAGTGATGGCAGTTTCAGGGGTGTGCTGACGTTGTGGCACTCGGACGTGAATGTGACTTCGAGCGTGGTTCACTCAAACTATATTGATATCAGAGTTGATGAAAATCTAGATTCGGGATGGCGTTTCACAGGTTTTTATGGCGAACCAAGCGGTGACCGAAAGCATCTTAGCTAGGAATACATGGATAGTCTGAAACAAATGTCTAATTTGCCATGGTTGATCGGTGTGATTTCAATGAAATTTTGTTTGGGAATGAGAAGGAGGGGGGCAACTTAAGACCCCAACGACGTATGCAATCCTTCTGTGATGCTCTGAATAATTGTAATCTGGAGGACATGGGTACATCGGAGACGTTTTCACCTGGCGTCGAGGTAGAATCCGGGAAAGGCTTGACAGGGTTCTAGGTAATGTCCTTGGCTCTAATCTTTTTCCTCTTCTTGGTGTGGTACATGAAGAATTTGGGAAGTCTGATCATAGACCTCTTGTGATCAATACTGAGTTCTACTCGGATGCCCAAGTTACACATCCGGCTAGGCAAAGGCATTTGAAGCTAGTTGGCTGAGAGAAGAGTCTGTTGACTCAATTGTAGAGGCGGCTTGGGCTCGAGCAAAGGCACATCCTGGTACTACCTTTGCTCAGGCCACCAGTGTAGTTCATCGATCACTTCATAGCTAGGACAAAAATGAGCTGAAGGGACCCCGTACGAGGTTACGGGAGCTCCAGAAAAAACTGAATGAAGTGATGTCGGGGCCTCTTGATGATGATTCGCTGGACCAGCAAAAGGAATTACAAATTCAAATTGAAGACCTGTTAGAGAAGGAGGGACTATATTGGGTTTAGTGGGACCGGGTTGACTGACTGAAGCAGGGAGATCAAAACACTTGCTACTTTCACCGTTTTGCTTCTGCCTGCAAGAAATCAAATTTTGTCAAGCGTTTGAAGAACGAGTCTGGTGATTGGGTGGAGGATGGTGATGCCATGCAGCCGCTTGCTGTAAGTTATTTCTAGAACCTATTTTCATCTGAGGTTCAGGCTCCAAACCTGGAGGTTTTAGACAAAGTAAAAGTACGAGTTACAAGCCAGATGAATGAATCATTAACTGCTGTTTACACGCGGGAGGAAATTAAGAAAGCTCTTTTCAACATTGGCGACCTGAAGGCCCCTGGCCCTGACGGCCTCCATGCGGTATTCTACAAGAAATATTGGTGTCTCATTGAGGATGATCTCACGGAAGAGGTTTTGCTAGCTTTGAATACAAGGACGATTCCTGAAAGTTGGAACGATACAACTGTAGTATTGATTCCGAAATCACAAGCCCAGAGACGTTGGCCCAATTCATACTTATAAGTTTATGTAACGTGGTGTACAAGGTTATCTCCAAGGTAATTGCAGCTAGACTGAAAGTGTTCCTCCCTGATATTATATCCCCTATGCAGGACGCGTTTGTCCTTGGGAGGCTAATCTCTGATAATTTCCTGGTGGCTTTCGAAAGCTATCACGCAATAAAAAAACAGAAGGGTTGGGAGCTATGGTACTTGTGCGGTGAAGTTGGATATGCATAAAGCATATGATAGAGTGGAGTGGAAGTTTTTGAAGATGATCATGATCAAGCTCGGGTTCAATGAAGACTGGGTTGATCTTATTATGGCCTGTGTATCATCTGTTCGGTACCAAGTCAAGTTGAATAACACTCTCTCTAATTATTTTGTTCCTACTAGAGGCCTACGACAGGGGGATCCCCTCTCCCCATATTTATTTCTATTCTACGCTGAAGGTCTCTCGAGTCTCATTGCTTTTGAAGAAGAACAAGGAAATCTCCAAGGTGTCAAGGTTTGTCGTAATGCTCCGTCCGTTTCTCATCTCTTATTTGCTGATGATTCGTTAATTTTGATGAAAGCGGACAGTTCTAATGCGGCTAGCCTAAAAAGAGCTCTTGATGACTATTGTAACGCCTCCGGACAATTAATAAGTGTGGCAAAATCGAGTATTTTCTTTAGCCCTTGCACTGTTGTTGAAAGGAGGGTCGAGGTCTGCACAATTCTGGATATTATGACAGAAGCCATAACGGATAAATATCTTGGCCTTCCCCCTCTGGTTGGGGTAGACAGATCGGACTGCTTCCAACACCTAATTGACAGAGTTATTAAATTAATGAGTGGATGGAAAGAAAAAATGTTGTCTTTTGGTGGAAAGGAAGCTCTAATCAAGGCCGTGATCCAAGCAATACCAGTGTACGCTATGTCGGTGTTCAAGCTACCCAAACAGATTTGCAAAGGGATAATATCTGTAATGTCCCAATTTGGGTGGGGAGATGATGACCAACAACGGCACATGCATTGGTTTGCATGGTGGAAGATGTGTATCCCTAAAAACAAAGGAGGTATGGGTTTTAGAGATCTCGAATGTTTCAATCTTGCTATGCTCTCAAAACAGGTTTGGAGACTTCTTCCTTAACCACAATCTCTTTGTGCTCAAGTCCTACGCGCTAAATATTAACCCACTGGTGATCTTCTTAATGTTGAGTTGAAGAAAGGTAGCTCATATACTTGGCAAAGCATCTGGGCCGGCATTCAAACTTTTAAGCGTGGACATATTTGGAGAGTCGGTGATGGTGAGAAAATTAATATTTGGGATGATTGTTGGATCCCTACTAGTCCAAACAGGAAGATTATGACAAGACGTGGTAATATGTTGATATCTAAAGTCTCTGAACTTATTGACCAAAATACTGGCACTTGGAACGAGGTATTTATGCGTGAGATGTTGTGGGCTGGTGATGTTGAAAGAATATTACATATTCCCCTTGCAGTGGGCATGATGGAGGATTTCCCTGCTTGGCAATTTAATAGCAATGGAAGACATTCTGTACGCTCAGCGTACCATGTTGCTTGGGATGTCCAGCACGGCCAGAAACTGAGAACTAGTCCTTTCAACTCTTCTGCAGCTCATCCGATCTGGCGTTCTTTGTGGTCTCTAAAAGCCCCGGCGAAAGTTATAATCCACTACTGGCGTGCTCTACTTGGAGCGATTCCGTGCAATGGCGTATTGGCGAACAGACATATTCCTATCTCTAGTCAGTGCCCTATGTGTGTGTGGTGGAATACGAGAGTATATCGCATGCGTTTTTCAAGTGTCATCGTGCGAAGGAAGTGTGGTCTAAGCTAGGTATGCTGTCTATCATTGAGAACGCAGCAGTTTTGGAAGCACAAGGTGCTACGGTGTTGGAGACTCTCCTGTTGGATAAAGCTGAGGTGTCATCGATGTCAGAGATTCGTCGCTGTGATCTTGTAGCGGTCGCCTCCTGGTACTTGTGGTGGGAAAGAAGGAAAACTACCCATGGAGACACGATTCAAACACCTTCGAGAACGGCGCAATCCATTATGGCGCTAACTCTAAATTATAAGAGGATCAAGAGGCTGGGTTCTACCCCTAGCATGCGCCACGGCTGGTAGAAGCCACCCGACGAATTTATAAAGCTGAACGTCGATGCTGCATACGATATTGATTCTGGTACGGGTGGGGCAGGGGCTGTAATCCGTGACCAGCATGGATCTTTTGTGGCCGGAGGTCGCTGGAATTTGCAAAATGTGGAGGATGCTACCACAGCTGAAGCACTGGCACTCCGATACGGTCTCACATTAGCAGGTAATATTGGTTGCAATAAACTGTTGGTGAAAACAGATTGTATGAAGGTTGCTGAAACTATGCAAGACGGTGGTAATTCACTTGGAGCAGCTGCGGCGATTTATGAGGAAAGCGTGTTCCTTTGTCGAAGCTTTGCCCGTGTTAGATTCTCTCATTGTTCTAGAGAGGCCAACAGGGCAGCACATGAGCTGGCTAGATTTGTAGAGGGTAACCACTGTATTTGGCATGGTTCTGGTACTTGTGGTGGGAAAGAAGGAAAACTACCCATGGAGACACAATTCAAACACCTTCGAGAACGGCGCAATCCATTATGGCGCTAACTCTAAATTATAAGAGGATCAAGAGGCTGGGTTCTACCCCTATCATGCGCCACAGCTGGCAGAAGCCACCCGACGAATTTACAAAGCTGAACGTCGATGCTGCATACGATATTGATTCTGGTACGGGTGGGGCAGGGGCTGTAATCCGTGACCAGCATGGATCTTTTGTGGCCGGAGGTCGCTGGAATTTGCAAAATGTGGAGGATGCTACGACAGCTGAAGCACTGGCTCTCCAATACGGTCTCACATTAGCAGGTCATATTGGTTGCAATAAACTGTTGGTGGAAACAGATTGTACGGAGGTTGCTGAAACTATGCAAGACGGTGGCAATTCACTTGGAGCAGCTGCGGTGATTTATGAGGAAAGCGCATTCCTTTGTCGAAGCTTTGCCCGTGTTAGATTCTCTCATTGTCCTAGAGAGGCCAACAGGGCGCACATGAGCTGGCTAGATTTGTAGAGGGTAACCATTGTATTTGGCATGGTGATCCCCCCTTTGTATCGCTCATGTACTCGCAAATGATGTAACTGTGGTGAACGCCTGAGATGGCAAGTTTCTGACGCACTCTTTCCCTAACCAGGGTACCGAGAGAGACTGGCAACTCTTTCCCTAACTAGGGTACCGAGAGGGACTGGCAGGGTTTTAACGAGACGGCTTGCTGACCTAATATATATGTGGAAAATTCAAAAAAAAAAAGTGCAGCACATATGCACCCATTCAGACAAAAACAAAAGCACGATAAGACTCTTGATTTATCCAATATCCCAATATCAATTGAACTACTGGATTTGGCAACCTTCAGCAAAGCTAAGTTTCTACGTAGTTTTGCTTGACCCAATTGTACTAATTAACTGACAGATCCTCGGGCTACTGGCAAGGCACTATCTAGGAGTGCATGCTTGACTAGTGTCTACAAATTGCCTTTATATATAAAAGTTGGAAGGATTCAGCCTCAGTCCGGGCATCCACGTCGCCCCTTTTCCCCTGGCCGTCCGATCGTGCCAGTCGACGGCCCAGATCACGCCAAAAATCGTGCAAGCTACAGTAACACTGTAGCACGGGACTTTCTACCAATCAGTCGACGCCACCTCGCCTCCAGCGCGCCATTTTGCAAAAAACCGCCCGCAAAGGACTAAAACGCCATTTTGTAAAAAACCCAGCACAACACGCTCCTCCTCTTCCCCTCTCCCCGCCGACAGCCCGAGGCCGCCGCCGACGCCTGCCGCCGCCACCGCGCTCTTCCGAACTCAGATCGACGGGCACGGGCGGCTCCGCCGTCGCCGCCTCCACCTCCTGGCCGACCGCCGAGTGCCGGGACGCCGCGGCCGCACAGGAATCGCCGCCGCCGCGGCCGCTGCCCTCCACCGCATTCGCGGGCCGCCGGCGCTGCTCTGACGACCCAGAGACGGCGCCGCCGCCGCTCCCGTGCAGCTCGCACACGCACGCGTACGACGCGCCCACCAGCGCATCCTGTCTCGCGCTAGCGCGCCGGCGGCGACCTCGGCGCCGCCGCGGCAGACCCGGCCATTGTGACGTCAGCACGACGTCACAATATGCCAGTTTTTTTTTATTCCCCTTTTATTGGTCAAACAATTTTTACAAATTCCTAAAAATTGCAAATCCAATAACTTTAAATATATTCAGCAGAAAAATATTAAAAACATATCAAAATGACCACAAAAATGAATGCTTCCTAATTATGGCATCCGATCAAAATTTAAATTTGAAAGTTTTAAATTTTCAAATACCCTTCAACCCGTCCATGTTTTGCAAACGTTGAAAAATTTAAAATTGAAATAACTTCCCATTTTGAACAATTCCCGAAGTCCGAAGAATCTTAAAACGTAAGTTGTATTCGAATTTCAGTAATTTTGAAATCTGCACAATTTTCAACTCTGGGCATTTTCAAATTTAAATTTGACCACCCGTACGAGAAAAATATGACAAATACATCAGCACGAACACAAAGACGTTGCCCATTCTAACGTACGATCAAATTCAAAATGTAGATACTTCAAAAATTTAATGTATAAACAACATATATTTTTCTTCTAAATTTTGTTAATTACCAAACTTCCCGCAGAAAAAACATTCTACAATTAAAAAAAACTTTATGCAATTCAATCTATAATCCCAAATAACAATTATAAAAAATAGTAACATTCAAAAAAAATCCATATGTTCAAAACTATAATGCAAAATAATATAAACAACATGTCAAAATTTTCTAAATTCTGCAAATTATCAAGCTTTCCGCACAAAAAACATTCTACCATTCAAAAAAAAAACATACCTTTCAACCTACAATTCAAAATAACAATTTAAAACAATGTAAACACTTAAAAAACTTATACTTTGCAATCTACACCTCAAAATAATACAAACAATATACTAACAATTACAGGAAAAAGTAATACTTTCCAACCTACAACTCAAAATAATACAAACAATGTACCAACAATTACAGAAAAAATAAAAATTCAAAAAAATTATATCTTGCAATATACAATTCAAATAACAATTATAAGAAAGTATTCGAATAAAAAAACAGCATATTTTCAAATCTACAATTCAAAATAATACAAGCAGTATGACAAAAAATAAACAAATAGTACTAACTATTTCAAGATATTTTCCTTCAAAAAACTAACACATTTGAAATAAATGTCCAAAGAAATACAACACATTTCAACATTTCAAATTCCTAAAAATTGAAAACACCCTAAATATATCTCACGAATTGCATTAACCCTAATTATGTAGTTCAAACAAATCTTATGGTATACTTCAAATATATCCAAACATCCCAATTTTCTAAATATCTGCAAACAATCAATATGACAAATTGCTTCTTCTACGATAAAAAATATCATAATTCTCACCCAAAAAAAACATGCAACACATTTCTAAAATTCAATTTGCCAAACAAAAAAAATACTCTAAAATATAAATACCTCATACATTAACTCACATATTGCATTCTCTCTAATTATGGAGTGCAAACAAAAATTTATGGCATTTCACCACTCTAGATTGAAGATATTTGTATAGAATCCAAATGAATTTCCGCTAAATATAAATTGACTTTACCAAACGATCATATGCTGTATACCCTCCAATACAAAATTCAAACAAATATTACGATCATATGCTGTATACCCTCCAATACCGGGCTCCTTCGGCAGCACCGACGCCGTCCGACGCAACGCCACCGTCCGTCGGGAGCAACGCCGGCATCCTTCGGCAGCATCGGCGCCGTCCATCGGGAGCAACGGCGGCCTCCTTCGGCAGCATCGGCGCCCTCCTGTGGGAGCAACGCCGTCGCCCGACAGGAGCAACGTCGGCCTCTTTCGGCAGCACCGACGCCTTTCGCCGAGAGCAAGGCCTGCCTCCTTCTGCAGCAACGGCGGCCTCGCCGTGGAGGAGTGCGGCGAGCCGCGCGGCGAGCCGGGCACACGGGTGCGCCGCCGCCGTTGCCGCTCGCGGTCACGGGGGTGTGCAGCAAAACGGCCGTCGACCTCGCATCTCACGGCAGCAGCAGGCCAACGTATGCAGCTCCACACCATTGCCTTCCAATGGGAGCACGACCGAGAACCTTCGACAGCACCGCAGCCCAACGTATGCAGCTCCACACCCGACTTGCCTTGGTCATCAGGGCGGGGCAGACACGGAGGAGAACGCAGTCGCGGATGCGGCGGCTACCATGGGAGAGGCCGCGGCAGCGGGACGGAGCCGGAAGGGATCGCGGCGGCGGTCGGCGACGCCATGGCTGGACAGCGAGGAGCACGGGAGGAGCTCTAGGAGGAGGTGGTGGCTGGGGGCGGCGAACCTCGACGCAGCGCGCAGGGGAGGCTGTCGGTGGCCGGGTCGCCCGAGGGCGCGCGACGGTGGTCGTGGCGGACCGGCCCGCGCAGGCGCGTGAGGAGAGAGCCGGCGTCGCATGGCCGATTGGCCGGGGCAGCGGCGGCGCATGGCCGAAAACAGCGGAATATCCATGGAGAGAAAGAACGAGAAAAAAGATTGGAGAGACAGGGAAGGGATAAGACGTGGGGATGGTGGGCGCTGGGCGGTGCCACGCGTCGTTCGCTCGAGCCGGGGACGCGAGTCGCGCGATCCCCCGGATGACTACTATACTTTTCCTTTGATTTATACATACTGAGTACATGTAGCTCGTTTTAAAAAACAAAATGTGCATTTTTAAGTTTCCAAAAATTTCAACTCGAAATTCATTGTATTGTGGTCTGGACAAAAATAACAAATGGATGGATTGTGAAAGTAGCAGTTTTAAAAACTTGAACTTTTGCGTGATTTGTCTTTTTTGTCTAGCCCGAAATACTACGCAGTTTTTAGTTGAAACTTTGCAGATTTTTTCGACGCTATCTACATCTGGGATTTTTTTCTCACGATTTTATAAAACTAAAAATTGCAGATTTTGAATTTTTGGAAACAGGTATCTCGACTCCATTTGAACTTTTTCACGTTTGTCTGTCTTATATATGTGCTTATAAAATTTAGAGTTATATACATGAACATACAAATACTTGCGTGGTGCGTGTTAAATGATGTGCAAACTTGAAAATTGGGATAAATTGGTACACTAACTTGTGTACAAATCAGTCCAAATCATTCCGGTGCATACATGTGGTGTAATATATTTGGCTAAAACGCCCCTAACTGCTTTTTCCTAATGAAGAGGCCAACCAATTGATATCAACAAAGGTAAGAAGAATCCCACAAGTAAATAGATACTACAAATAGATCTTCGGACGATCTAACAACGATTATAAACACTGAAGCGAATCGAAGACGCCACGCCGTACACCCCTCCGTCTTCTAAGTCAAGTAAAATTTGTAGTAAAGTTTGTTGCAGCAGACAAACAGAAAATCGTCATGCTAAGTCACCATGAGACCTGCACACTAGAGCAGTAACCATCGCAGTGTTGCCATCTCTCTGCCCATGTGAGTCTCACCCATCAGTTTGGAAGAGAGAAATAAAGATAACAAAAAAATGATAGTTTACATTGGGCTATACGTACGGTTCGCTAGCTCTGTCAGTTGGCTAGCTTGTCGCCACGGTTCAGAACATGGAATAAAGCACAGCTTGATATAAACCAAGCCGAGGACTGAAATAAGGAAAAAGAAAAATAAGGAATCGTCGAGAAACAGAACATGGAATTAAGCTTTAGTTTGCTATAAACCAAGACAAGGGACTGATGGAGAATTGAAATAAGGAAAAAGGCAAAATGCTTTGCCATTTACCAGGCCAAGGGACCGAATGCTACCAAAGGCGAAAGCAAATGATTTGCATGCGCGCACCACATTGCCAAGGTGCAATCCAACAAACAGGAGCTTCTTCCCAACTCCCAGGTAGAAATACGACCCAGAAGATAAACCAAAGCACGCACACACAATAATACAAAAGCAGGATCAGTTCACAGGCGTACTTGCAAAGCGTGCTTGCTTGGAAGACAGCAAATTAAAGATACGATGAGCTGAGTACGAATTAATCGAAGCAACTCTATGTGTTCAACCTTCAAACCGGTTGACTAATGTCTACAGAAATCAGATAATAGACAGAAGCTGTCAAATTAAGCAATTAATTCCTACAAGTGCAATTTGCAGCTGTCCGGTGCAGGCTACATGGAAAGTCAATTTCCGCGTTGAACATACAAAATAGAAGAACCTGCACCCACAATCCATTTCTGCATCTCACTCACCACAATGTAAACTCTAGATACCTGCAGGTCAAGAAATATCACCAGTCAAACAAATTTGTACTATTCAACCGGGAAAGAAAAGCCACAGAAGTTATTATTCTTGATTCTGTATGACTGAATAAACTTTAGCTTCACTATTGTGGAAATTGTGCGAAAACCTCCATTGTAAAATCATCTCAGCATTATTAGACAATGCCCACGGCAGAAACGGTCAAGAAATATCACCAGTCAAACAAATTTGTACTATTCAACCGGGAAAGAAAAGCCACAGAAGTTATTATTCTTGATTCTGTATGACTGAATAAACTTTAGCTTCACTATTGTGGAAATTGTGCGAAAACCTCCATTGTAAAATCATCTCAGCATTATTAGACAATGCCCACGGCAGAAACGGAGGAAAAACAAAAGGGATTTGTAGTGTATGGCACACATTAAAACTTAGTAAAACTATCGGATATCTATGGACTGAGTAGAGACTATTAGAACAGTGGCACGTGAGAGGCTCATGGAGTAGGAAGCAGAACATCCTGATTCTAGCTTGCAGCCATCCTTTTCAGAAGTGTAAGAGCTAGCTACTAGTAACTAACAGATCAAATATCATAGAGTTATGTAGTACAAGGCTCAAGCAAGCGATCAGGCATCATCTTATGAATTACCAGTTTGATTGGTCCAAAATGACTGTCATGCCTATAATACTCTGCTATCATCAAGCAATACTTTTACCAATGATGTAATGATAATATGCTAGTAAAAAAAATGTTACTAGCGATGAAGAAAGTCACATTATGAAATACGCTACATGCTCCTTCCTGAATTTAGTTCAGTTTAAACTGCCGCTGTGCCAAGGTCCTGTAATAGAGTGGCAGATTACCTAGCTACGTTGGATCTTGCCATACTAAGGAAGAGCCTTCCGTTTGGTTATTACACATGTACTGTATCAAATCTCCAGATTTTGGCTGGAGCAATTTATTAACGATAGGCTTCTATTCTTTGAAAAATATGTTTGGCGGACAACAAGTGGCATGCTAAGGAAATGTTTAACAAAACAGGATAAATTAGAGGAATCATCCATAAAACTACAATAACTGTAAACGGAACGATAAACAGCACTGTACTAATTAATGAAGCCATACTCTTCAAGTACTGTGAATGTCGTTAGTTCACTAGGTATCATAGTGATCCAAAATAAGCAGGAATGTAAAATGGCATAGCTATATTCCGTATAAATAGAAGTTTGAAAACAAATGGTCACACATTATTGCAAATCACACTAGCAATTGACAGACTCATAACCACTTCAAATAAATGAAATTATATATGAGCAAAGAATAAGAGTTAAACAGAAATATATGCCAGAAGCAGAGTAAAGGCTACTAATTTATTTGCTACTATATAACAAGGGATGAGTAAGCAAGTCCCTCGAGAAAAGACCCAAGATGCCACCTGCCATGAAAACGCACCATTATGGGAGGTGGCCAGGTGGGCATCGACTGACCAAAGGGGTGTAGAGAAAATCTTAAAATTCTCTCTTGCAATTTGATATTTAAGAATTGGTAGTAAAAGAAAAGCACTGCTTTTTCTAAGAGCAGTTCAGATACCTCTCAGTAGGCATGCAGAAGATAAGCATACCTGCTTAACCAGTAGATCAAATAGCATAACCAACTGGACAATCATGCTTATGCATTGAGCAAAATCTCAGCCCCATCGTCTCCACCACCAGCACATATTTCTACAAGCATAAGTGAAACAAACCATGTGTCATGTGGATACAGTATATGGCTGCTGCAGCAAGGATAAGGAACTCAAGGCTTAACGTTGGTTAGTGCTGGCAAAATCCTTTTGACAAGGATGAAGCTTTTCTGTTCCCTAACTCACTATAATGGAGAGGCCTACGATGTAACTATACCAGCCATCAACAAACCAGAAAAGGAAGATTAGGCTCCAAACCCTAAGTGCACAATACAACAACATTCCAACAAAACAAATACAAACCAGCAGACATCAACAAGGTATTTCAAATTAAGTTACAGTTGTAATTTGTGAAAAACAGCTCAGTTTTGACACAGCAATAGTAATAGATAAACAAACCACACCTGCCGCCAAATTTGTTGAATATTTCCAGAATAACATATGCTCATTAGTGTCATAAAAATGAAAGGCGTGCACGCTCATACTATTAGCTGGTCACAATGGAGATGTTATATGGAGCTATTCTAAGCTCCATATTGAAAAGAAAAAACCCGCAATACTAAGAAAATCTGGCAACACAAGTGATTATGATTTAACTCTTTAAGCAAAATAAGCCTGGAAAGAAGAAACTGAAGTCCAGTTATTCATTTTTGTTGGCATAAATGGACTTGTCACAATCAGGATAATCCTACAGTGGCAATTGAGCAATTAATCATAAATCTAAAACCAAGCGGTTATTACTGATCTAAGACTATTAGCAATAACAGTAATGAGAATTATACTAGGCCTAATTAAGCTTCTTAATGTGTCAATTGAGCTAGATATTTTACTTGTTTCAAGCTAGTTTTTCATGCAGTCAACTTCCAACTGTTCTGCATCTCATCAGTAAAAAAATGGCACTCCAGCTATGCACTAACACTATCAGATAAATATTACATCTGTCAACAAGAGTCCAATTAGTCTATAACTTTTGGCAACCTTGCTATCATTGATTATTTTCTAGAACACAGGTAATGATTGTTTTCCTGTATGGATACTCATGTAACAGAAACCATCTACTTATAGAACATAAAGTGAATTAGATACCACTAACCGATTTTATCTAGATAATAATAAATACAGTAAAAGCCACCACGCTGCGTCAAAACAGAACAATGCAGAACATCCAATTATCGAAAAATAACTTGGTTATGCTGTATCAGCAATGTAAGGCATGCTATTACCTGCAGCGTAGACACTTTCGAATGGATGATAGCAAGAAATGATGTTGGTTTTGAAAAGGTTCTTGAACTTCAATGACTCGAGATGGATCATGAAGAGGCCCACCATTGTCCACAGAAACACCACATTATTCTCCTCAGCAATCCCTAGTACGATTAGGGTGCCTGTCTCCTCTGATTTCAGCGAAAGTAACTTGTCCAGTTCAATAGTTCTTGCAAGCCCCCATAAAGCAACACCGTCACAATCGGTCTTCATCTTCCATAATTGGGCATCGTAGCCTGACATTATGAGGCAACCTAACCCACCACTCTCAGCCCTCATCATGTTCAAGCAATTGCTCGCATCCACTGGCGCACGTATCACAGCTAGGCTCTGCTTCACCAAGTCAAATTCTAGAATTCCAAAGAAATTCCCAACAAGCTTCCAGTAAAGGGAATCTCCAGCCATCACAGCTTCATCTCTAAATACCATGGTGGGTATACCGATCCTGTCAGGCCCCTGGCCCCCATTAGGCTCCTCGTACGGAAGCGGCGTTGAGATGAGATTTCCCCAAAGGCCTGTCTTTGATGAGTAAACGCAGGCGAGTGCGCGTACATGCTGTATGTCGTCGCCGACTGCCGCTGCCAAGACCACCTGGAAGTGTTGGTCCTCTTCGGCAGGGCGAAGCACCGCCCCATTGACCAGGCCTATGGTTTTCTCTACATGGAACGCGGCGGGAATGGCAATGTGGTGCTTGTCGCCGGTGATGGGGTCCCACACCAGGAGCTGGCGGGGCTTGGAAAGGAAGATGAGGAAGAGACCATGGCGACATCCAAGGGACCTGGAGGGTTCGAAGTCGTCGTCGCGCTGCAAGTAGAAGCGCTCCGGAGGGATACGATTGGGGGACTCCAGAGTAGGTACGAAGTAAGGACTCCAGAGTAGGGACTCCAGATTGGGGACTTAACGAAGAAACCGAGGAGGTGAGGCTTGCGGCGGTGGCGGAGGCGGAACCGGCGGAAGAAGCCGGGGTCGGAGACGAGGCGGCGCCAGCGCTTGGAGACGGCGGATGCGCGGGGCAGGGAGGAGGGCTTCGGTGGGAGGCGGAGGAGGATCTCACAGAGGAGGTCGTCGTCGTCCAGCGGCATCACCGCCGGCGAGTGGGCGTGGCGGCGGCGGCTGCTGGTCATCTCGCCCTAGAGCTCGCTCGAGTGGTGAGTGGATGGGGAGTGAAGTGAAGCGGCCCAAACGAACAGTGAAGCTGGATCAACAAGGCCCACGATAATATGGGAAGAGTAGTACACTAGGGAAGGGTGTTTCGTGTAGGAGAAGACCTCGGTCGATGAAAAGCCCACGATAAAAAAAAAATCTACAAAGAGAATGTATCAAGAACCCCTTTATATACTACCTCTTTGTCATTCTCAATATACCTTATTAATTACTTTAAGATACCTCACAACAAGCAGTATGTAAAATAGAGCATCGGAACCCCTTAATTTATCTCAATATATTTTGCGTACGAGAACGAAAATATATGAAAATAATTAAAATGTATAGACTCTGATTTTTTTGTAGAACTCACTTCGTGGTATATATTAATGATTATTGAAGTATATTAAAAATGGTAAATGTGTATATTTAATTTTATTGTGAGGTGTATTTAATGTGGGGAGTGTGTACTCCTGGGTGTGCAATACCATTATCCGTATATGAATATCAAAAATATCAATTATATCCATTCTCTGCATCAACATAATGTAAGAGTTAGTCGAAAGATCGAGAATGCACATGGCCAAAGGGGAACGGAAGAAGAAAAAAGCACTCACCACAGTGACTAATCACTATCAGCAACCACTACCAATACAACATTCAACACAACAGAAAGAGGTTCTCTAAAAGCGACTCCAAACAGGAACGGTGCACCACGTCGTCACTTAATTAAAAATAGTAGGTTTTCACCCCGGAGAAAACGTTCGATAATATGTCAATCTTCTCACCTTTTCTAATTTTCGATACATGTAGTATTGCGAAGTTTGTCTAGGTATAGTTGACCCATGTATCTCTAGCATGTACTCCCTCCGTCTCAAAATACAAGGCACCCTTTAATTCCGCTGGTCAACGCCGTACAACTTTGACCATGATTTGTACTTATAATATGTACCAAAATTATTATAATGATATATAAAATTAATGAATTTTGCAAGACGAATCCAATGGTACCATATATACATTTACATTCAATGTATTTTGTTATATATTGGTGGTCAAAATTGAGCGTCAAAGACCACCTTAAAAATATCGCGCCTTGTATTTTGACACGGAGGGAGTATATAATTTACTACTATCTTTACTATTAAACTCAGTTCGTGATAAATTCCTGGTGTCACACATCCACCAAATTGCATGACAACTATAATTCGATCACCAGCGATCCCGGTGCTTTCAAAAAATCGAAAAAAAAAATTTATAAGTCTCCAATCCATAGAAGCTGTTTTTTTTAATAATTTTCGATAAAACTAGAGCTAATAATATTTTAACTCATTTCGGAAGAGCAATCTCTTTTATAAAAATTAGTATGTTAAGCCTGTACATCAGTTATAAAATGTATCTTGCAAGGAAGAGCTCCGCAAACCTCAATGGATAAGCGGTCATGGATGTGTTAAAAAGGTCTCTCATCTATTTTGCAAGGAAGAAGTGATACATCATGGCTCTTACAAAGACATGAAACAATTCAGAATTTAGGCAACTCATTCAAGCCTTGCAGCATCTCAAATAATGCAAGATAGCACTGAAACCCAGCCATGCTTGAATTGCCAGCTATTCATGCAGTAGACAATATCACCAGACAGGAGCATCCTCCTAACTCATGGAGCATATATGAGTAAGATCTCTCGCGTGATACAACATTAAAAATAATGAAATGCACAAGCGCGCGAGTAATCTCACCACAAGGCAAACACTAATTAACTGGAACAAGTCAGTGTGCCTTCAACCTTCATGCCACATGACCAGTGTCTGCCGAAATTAGATAACACATGATAGTTAATTAAATCCAGTTCACAGCTGACCAGTGCATACTACACAGAGGGAAATCTCCGCATTGAGCATACAAAATGGAATAACCTACACCCAACAACTCATTTCTGCATCTCGGCCACCAGAACAGAACTCCAGATACCTGTGGAGCAAGGAATATCGTTAGTCAAACAAATTAGTAGTACTATTCATTCAGGAAAAGCAGTTGATGATTATTTCTCAAAGAGGAATTATTAGCTTCACTATTATGGAAATTACAGTTGTGCCGAGATCCTGTAAAAGAGTAGCAGACTACCTAGCTATGTTTGGCTCTAGCCTTTTTGAGGAAGAGCCTTCTGTTTGGTTTGATGATTTTCCTGAGCATGTACTCTATCAAGTCTACATCAATCTGGCTGGAGCAAGTTATTAATGATATGCTTCTTTGAAAAAAATGCTTGGCTAGAGCAAATATTTAACCGAACAGCCTACAACTAGAATAATCATCCATAAATTTGAACGATAAACGGCAACATAATACTATTTAATGAAGCCATACTCTTCAAGTATTGTGAAACTCGTTAGTTCCACTAGGTATCATAGTGATCCATATTAAGAAGGAATGTGAAATAGCTTAGCTATAAGTTCGTATAAATAAAATAAGTTTGAAAATAATGGTCACTTAATATTAGTTGTCAATTACTTGCGTATGCAGGACAGGACTTGATAGACTCATAACCACTTTACAATGGTCAAATTATATGTACCAACGAATAAAACAGACATATTTCCCGAAGCAGAGTAAATGATGAACTACCTAATATGACAACACTATTATCTCTGAGCAGGCACAACATATGCACGCATGGGGAATGGCAAAGGTCCTAATTTGTCAACCATTAGAGGGAGAGTAACGCACAACACCAGAAGGAACTTGGGAAGTGCCAAGGAGGAAGTGAACGAAAATCAAGCAATCTGATGGAAGGGAGCGCACACAAAAGAGCAAATCTTGTAGAGAGGGAGTAGAACATCAGTACACAACAGAAGGGGGGTCACTGAAAGCATAAGGAATTAAATGGAGAGTTGCTGAGGAAGGGATGAGGAAACAAGTCGTTGAGAAAAGACCCAATAAAAAGCTGCCTGATATGAAAAGGCATTATGGGAGGTGACCAGGGGGCATCGACTGAGAAAAAGAGTTGCAGAGAAAATCTTAAAGTCCTCTTGCAATTTGGTACTTGAGAATTGGTAGTAAAAGGAAAGCAATACATTTTCTAAGAGCAGTTCAGATACCCCAATATGCATGCAGAAGATAAGCATACCTGGTCAACTGGTAGATCAAAACGCACATCTAACCGGACAATCATCTTAAGTATTGAGCAACTTCTCAGCCCTATCATGGCCACCACCAGTGCATATTTCTACAAGTACAAGTGAACCAAACAATGTGTCATGTGGGCAGAGTATATGACCGCTGCAGCAAGAATAAGGAACTCAAGGTTTTTTCCAAAGTTGGTTAGTGCTCCTATTTCCTATAAATGGAGAGGTCTATGATGTAACTAGTACAGCCATCAACAAACCAGAAAAGGAAGATTAGGTCCAAACCTAAGCACGTGATACAATAACATTCCAACGGAAAAACAAATGCAAACCAGCAGGCATCAACTAGATATTTTAATGAGTTCACAGCTATAAATTGTGAAAAAACAGCTCAGTTTCACACAAATACAGCAATATTAATTGATAAACAAAACACACCTACTGTCAAATTTACGGAATATTTTCAGAACAACGCATGATCATTAGTATCACAAAAATGAAAGACATGCACACTCATAGTATTAGCTGGTTAGAACGGAGATGTTATCTGGACTTATTCTGAGCTCGTTGCACACCATATTGGAAAAAAAATACATATTACTAATAAAACTTGGCGACATAAGTAATCATGATTTAAATCTTTAAAAACAAATAGCCTAAAATGAAGAAACTGAACTCCGGGTATTACTTTTTCCTGGTATATATGAACTTGTCACAAGCAGGATACTCCTGCAGGTGGTAAATGAACAATTGTTCATAAACTTAGCATCAAGTGGTTATTATGGATCTAAGACTATTCGCATTATCAGCAAAGACAACCATGCTGAATGAAGAAACCGAACTAGGCCTAATTAAGCTTGCAAATGCACCAATGGAGCTAGATATTTTAGTTTGTTCAAGCTAGTTCTTCATGCATTCAACTTCCAATTGTTGTGCAGCTCGTCAGTAAAAAAAACGATGAGATTGTAGCTGTGCACAAACACTACATTTAGGCAATTATCGCATCTTTCAATGGTATACAACGATGATATTTAGTCCAGTCTACAAAATTTTGCCAATCTTGCTAGTCACTGATTATTTTCTCGAGAACACGGGTAATAATTGTTTTTCTTGTATGGATATCCATATAACAGAAAACGCCTAGTTAGAGAACATAAAGTATATTAGACACCACAAACATTTTTTTAGATCAGAATCAATTAATCATTACATTAAAGGCCACCACACAGGCATCATAACAGAACACTGCAGAGCATCATCACTATATGCTGAGCAGTGAGGAGGTCATGACGCAGGAAAAGAGACAAATAATAGAACGCTACTCAAAATTGTTGGATTAACACGAAATGATGTGAACACAATTTCATCAGCCAATTATCAAACAATAACTTAGTTATGTTGTATCAACAATGTAAAGCATGTTACCTGCAGCGTAGACACTTTCGAATGGATGATAGGAAGAAACATGTCTGGTTTTGAAAAGGTTCTTGAACTTCAACGACTCAAGATGGATCATGAACAAGCCGGCAATTGTCCACACAAACACCACCTACGTAGCACCGATACGGCGAGACGGATACGGCGACACGGGTACGGCGATGCGGGATACGGCAATTTCAAAAAACAGCAATACGGCGATACGGCGAGTACAGTAAAAATAATAATATGCCATGTAATAAAGACAGAAAAATTCAAATGATGTGGGATACTGAGATGGTGAGATGAGATGAAAATACTGCCCCATTTATTGCCTTTTCATGTCCTCAATGACTGAATAGTTATCATTCATCAATTCCACAATGCACTAGCCCCAGCCCCAGCTTCTTTACCATCAGTAGCTAACTAGCACTAACTATTTTTGCTTGAACTACCACCAAAAGAAGACTGGCTGCTTGCCATGCCGATGCCTGCAGACGACATGTCGTCGGTATCTCACTCTAGATATTGGTAGCACCAAAAGAAGTCTGGCTGCCTGCCATGCTTCTTCATCATCAGTAGCACATAGATTTCAGGTATCGGTATCTCGCTTCGTAGACTCCAGGTATCGCCGAAGTATCGTCGAAGTATCCTCGGAGTATCGGCATTCTTTTCTTTCTTTTTTAATTCAGGAAAATAGGATACGCCAGGGATACGTGTATCGGAGTATCGGCGGAGTATCGGAGTATCGGCAAAGTACAGTACGCGGATACGCCAGGTTTTGAAGTATCGGTGCTACGTAGAACACCACATTATTCTCCTCGGCAATCCCTAGTACGAATATGGCCCCTTTCTCCTCTGATTTCAGCGAAAGTAGCTTGTCCAGTTCAATAGTTCTTGCAAGACCCCATGAAGCAACACCTTCACAATCGGTCTTCATCTTCCACAACTGGGCGTCGTGGTCTGACATTGCCAGGCAACCCAACCCACCACTCTCGGACCGCATCATTTTAAAGTTGCGCATATCCACTGGCACACGTATCACAGCTAGGCTCTGCTTCCCCAAATCAAATTCTAGAATTCCACGAAAATTCCCAAAGAGCTTCCAGTAAAGAGAATCTCCAGCCATCACAGCTTCATCTGTAAATACCATGCTGGGTATACGGATCCCATCAGGCCCCGGCCCCATTAGGCTCGTATGGAATCGGCGTTGAGATGAGATCTCCCCAAAGGCCAGTCTTTGATGAGTAAACGCAGGCGAGCGCGCGTAGATGTTGTATGTTGTCGCCGACCACCCCTGCCATGACCACCTGGAAGTGTTGGTCCTCTCCGGCAGGGCGAAGTACCGCCCCATTGACCAGGCCTATGGTTTTCTTTTCATGGAATGCCACGGGAATGGCAATGCGATGCTTGTCGCCGGTGACGGGTCCCACACCAGGATGTGGCTGGGACTCGAGACGAGGAAGAGACCATGGCGACATTCAAGGGACATGGGGCGGTCGAAGTCGTCGTCAAGCTGCAAGGAGAAGCGCTCCGGAGGGATACCATTGGGGGCCTCGAGAGTAGGCCGGAAGTAAGAAAGAGCATACTTGTCGAAGAAACCGAGGAGGGGCGGGTTGCGGCGGTGGCGGAGGCGGAACCGGCGGGAGAAGTCTGGAGCAGAGACATGGCCGCGCCAGCGCTTGCTGACCGCGGTGCGCGGGGGAGGAGGAGGGCTCTGGTGGGAGGCGGAGGAGGATCTCGCAGAGGAGGTCGTCGTCGTCCAGCGGCGTCGCCGCCGCGAGCGGCGAGGCGGCGGCGCAGCTCATCTAGCCCTAGAGCTTGCTCGTGGAGACTGGAGAGTGACGGTGAAGTCCACGATTAAGTGAGAGAGCCCATGGGCCATGCCTTTTGCAAGTCAAGCACTACGATCACATTTCTTTTGTATATTTGTTTTTAGATTAGTTCTTTTGTATTAACACACGACTATTTGCAACAACAAACGTTCGGTTATAAGCGTCTACAAACCTGGGTTTATTATGCCATTTGTAATTCATGATATATAACTCTGTTGGCTTCTCAGTTCTCAATAAAGTGCGTCCTATGGCTTCCCACTCAAAAACTAATTATACACGCCATACTAGGTCATTTAAAGACAAATTTTCAACCAAAAATAGAACTTCTTTCTAGGGTTTACCCCCACATTTTTTTCAGGTGAAGTGTTATCCTACAAAACAAATTGTGATTGAATGGTTAGTATGATGGTTGTACCCCAACCCACGAGAGTTCAAACATCAGGTTTGACACTGATACTTCTTATTAAGCCAGAATATGTTTTAAGTGGGACGCGGCGTTCTACGCCATAGCGAGTCCCCTTTGATGACTTTGTCAATTTCAAGACTGACCCGCCAGATCAGTCTTTCGGAGGTACTCCTTGGGTAATGTACGTGTGTGCATTCATAGCAGTGACTATATTCGCCTTTATGTGATGTTTGTTTATGTACTGTGTTTCGCAAAAAAAAATGTTTATCTTATTTCTATTTAGAAAATTACGTGACAAGCTCACCACACAAGAAGGATGCCTTATCACAACATATATGAAAATTATTATAGGTGTCTTTTGAACTCTTAAGTAGTAAATATGATTTGAATTGTATTTGACACTGAACTTTCTAATATTGAAATTTGGAATAAAGAGCAATTAGAAAATTAATATTATTTAAGGCTCGTGTCGAGTGCCCCCGGGGACCAATACCCGACCCCTCCCCCCACCACCACCCCCCCCCCCCCCCCCCCCCCCCCCCCCCCACACACACACACACACCCACCTTCGGAGCCATTTGATCAAGCCCCCAGCACGATGTCCCACACCCATCCCCATTGCTACAAGGAAGCATACTCCCCCCCACCCACCCACCTCCACCGACCAAAGCAAAACCAGCTAATTAACAACGAAACATCAACCGAAAAGCATCTTTTTAGTCGCCTACCCCTCTGGAATCTACTAGATCGATTAAAATTTGTAGTCCTTTGTCTCTCTAGCTGACATCTTTGATCCTTCGTACACACTCACACAACGCCAAGAGAAGCATGCATGGATTTTCAGTATTGACGAAGTCTCCATATTCGTCTCACTATCTATGGAAACATCACTTCGCACTTTGGTTCTCTAAAATATGACCCCGTTGAAAATGTTCCTGTCACGTCGTATTTGTTACATGGAAACATCTCAAACTGTATTGTTTCCGTTGTACAATTGTTACGTATATATGTCATGTTGCCAAAGGTTTATTTTACGTTCTCAAAGAAGAGCTGGGAATGATAATCGACATAGTTGGCGCCCTTTACCAGCGTCAACAATGAATATTTGTCTCAGCTAGAAACACAGGAGACTTCAGGCTACATTGGCATGACGGACCTGCGGATGACGAAACCGAAAAGGCACGTTTTTGCTTCCATTTGGAGGGTCACCGATGTGCCATTTGCAAGCTTCGATTAGAAAGGACAGGGGTTCATCCCGGTGACAATACATCGGTGAGTTCAGAGTCATCTGGCTGTACCTATAGGAATTAAGGGTATGAGTTTTTGTACGTGTCGAGATAAGTAGGTCTCGCTGGCTTGTCCAAACCAAGTTTAGCTGGTGGCTTATACATTTGCCAACATTTTTTGTCAGTTTCCCTTTGACTAACCGAGCTTCTCGTCGTCTCTTGTGCCATATGGCAGTTCACCTGCTGTCAGGCTTCTCCCGGACACCTACAATTTCTGTTTGCGCTGGTGTCACCGCTTGTGTAGATATGACTGGAGGTCTCTTGTGCCACTCAATTACATGTCCTTTTTTAGACTGATTAAAGCAAAGGATGTCATCGATGTGTAGAAGCAATCTATGCTAATATAAAAAGTGAGACATTTACCAATCATATGCTCTTCATTACTCATTTTTTTGTCATGAAGTGAGACAATTTATATAAACTCGTACTCCCTCCGTTCACAAAAGAATGTCTCAACCTAGTCCAAATTTGCATCTATAATAATCTAAAAAGGAACAAACATACTGGGCACGTGCAATCCAACGTTCAAGAGCATCTTCACAGTCCCCAGGTCCGACTGTCCCACTGATGGTATCCACTAGTCAGAACTATCACAATTTAAGGACTGCTCAAGGGGGCAGATATAAGTTCAACAAAACCACACACAAAATGGACATGGAACATAGATCCCAGTCAAAATCAGTCCGCCCGACTTATACATCACCGAAGAAAATCAGAAGTACCCAAAACCTAAAATACAAGCCAGATCAACTGGCAAGAGAACTCGCCACAACAAGTAACTGAAAAACATAAAGCAAACTAAGTGAAACAAAAGGTGATTACTAATTGATCGAAGCATGTCATTGTGCGTTCAAGCTTCATGCCAGATCACGAATGTCCACAAAAATTAGATAATGGATGAGAGTTAGAAAATCAAGCGATTCACTTCTACAAGGTCCACGTCACAGCTGACCGATGCAATCCCTGTATCAATCATACAAAATGGAAGAACAAATACAACCAGCCACCCATTTCTGCATCGCAACCACCAGAACGTAACTCTAGCTGAATACCTGCGGAGCAAGCAAAATCATCAGTCAGACAAGATTGTGCCATTCGTTCAGGAAAAGGCGAAAAGCTGTTAGAAATATTCTCAGAGATTTTTTTTGACTCAACATTGAAAATTAGCTTCACAGTGGTGGACACTGTCAAAATCTCAATACTTGAATCATCTCAGCATTATTAGACAGAGCCCACAACAACAACAAGAAACAGAGAAAAACAACAGTAGTTTGTAGTGGAGTGGAACACTTTCAACCTCTAGTATTAGCAGTTTTGGCTACATCTCTGAGCAGGACAGTGGGTACATGAGGGCCTCATGGTCTCATGGAGTAGAAAAGCAGAAACATCTGTTTTTTAGCTTGCAGTCATACTTCTTAGAAATAACAACATAGCTTGTCACTATCAACTCAAATTTCATAAAACACGCAGTACAAGCCTCAAGCAAGGAATTGTGCATCATCTTAATAATTTCTAGTAAAATATGAATTATTAGTAATGTAAGAAGGTTTTATAAGAATCTAGTCATGTCATTCTGATCATGCGGTTGTTATTAAGTATTAAGCATCCATTTGGCCAAAACTGAATAAATAAGACTGCACATAAATCATAGCAACCAGCCAAATTATATTAGTGGCTAATGGCCAACTGTATATCTGAGAAATCTCCCCAGCAAACGTTCAAAGAATGGCCTTCCAACAAGACACACTGCCGCTGTTGATGATGTCTCGGCTGAAGTCAAAGTGGCGCAAGGCCTGCTGTGATCCAGTCACAACATATATATGCAGTTTCAGCGGACAGAGAGTAGTGACATGCTGAGGGTTCAACCAAAAAGCCTAAAACTAGTCGCAAAAAAAAGAGCCTAAAACTAGTTGGAAAAAAAGCCTAAAACTAGAATAATAGTTTATACAACTAGAATAACTGTGAGAAGAAGGATAAACAGCAGCATATAATTTAACATCTATCGCAGTGGTCCAAAATAAGTAGGAATGTGAAATGAAATGTCTACAAGTCTATAAATAAAATAAATTTGGAAAATAATGGTCATGTATTGTTAGTTGTCAATTACTTATGTATGCAGGACAGCATGAAATTCACACTAAACATGATAGATCAAGTACTACTTTTAATTTGTTAAATGACATGTAGCTACAAGTAAAAATAACAGAAATATACCCCTGAAGAGAGTAAAAGGAATTCATGAGCTACTACTTAGCGTGACAACATTCTATCGCAGGGACTAGAGAGAGAAGATCACACACTACCAAAAGCAACTTGGGAAGTATTAAGGGGGAGGTAAACCACAAGCAAGGAAGCTGGATGCAAGTGAGGGCAGGCAAATAAAGAGCACATGTCTTCTCTTGCAACTTGGTACTCGAAACATGGTATAAAGGGAAGCAATGCATATTTTATGATTATTTGACATACGTCAATATACATGCAGAAGATAAGAATACCTGCTCAACCAGTAGATCAAATAGCATATCCCACAGGACTGTCAGCTTAAGTATTGCGCAGAAGCTCAACACCATCGTGTCCACCACCAGCGCATATTTCTACAAGCATGAGTGAAATAAACAATGTGTCATGTGGGATGAGTAGATGGGCTGCCGCATCAAAGATAATGGGAGGAGCTCAAGGCTTGATCCTCAAGTTAGGCACCTGACCATAGAAAATATTAGTTTGTTTCCAAAGTTGGTCAGTCCCTATCCAGAATTCTAATATGGCTGAAGCTTTCCAATTTGTTAACTCGCTATATAATTGTAATGAGAGGCCTACATTGTAACCATTATGAGCTATCAATAAATCAGAAATGAGAGATTAGTCTCCAAACACTAAGCACACACGACAATGACATTCCAGCGAGAAGACGAATAGAAAAAGGAGGTATCAACTAGGTATTTAGATACAGCTGTAATTTGTTAAAGACAAGTCAGTTTTGGTACAAGAATAGTATAGATAAGAAAGCACCCCTGCTGTCAAATTTCCGGTCATTAATTTTAGATTGAAACAAAAAACGTGAACTCCGGTTATTAATTATCTCTGCCACAAATGGACTTGTCACATGCAGAAAAGTCCTACAAGTGGTAAATGAACAAAATATACATTTTTTTACCAAGAGATTATTCAAACCAATTTTTTATTATGGATTTAGGATTAAGAAATATCAACAGATATACAAATACTTAATGAAAGAAATACAACTAGCTTTTTTTTGGCACAAAAATATAGCTAGGCTTAATAAGCTTGCAAATGTAGCTATTGAGCTACCTATTTGACATCTCAATAATTTCAAGCTGGTTTTTCATGTAGCCGACTTCCAACTATTGGGCCTCTCATCTTGAGAAACTATGGTATGCGCAAACTCTACTAGAAGACAGCTATGCATGTATAAATTTATGGATATTCATATAATAAAGTGATGTTGAGTTCTGACTTAAATCCCAAAATTTACAGAAACGAATTTAGCCTGTTTTAGCGCACCACCTGGTTACATAATACGAAATAAACCAAGATGAAAACCACTACAGAACACTCCACCCACAAGCATCAGAACAGTAAACAGAATGCTGCAGATATCATCTCTATATGCTGAAGAGGTAACAAGGCAGCCAAAGAAACACGTGATATGGTGGCACTACTTAAAACTGTTGGCTTAACACCAAATGATGTGAACATGATTTCATCAGCCAATTGTTCAAAGGAATTTATTTCTGTATCCGCAATGTAAGTCATGTTATTACCTGTAGTGTAGACACTTTCAAAAGGAAGATAGCGAGAGAAAGCCCCATCTTTGATCTCTAACAGCTTCTTGAACTTCAGTGACTCAAGATGGACCATGAAGAGACCAATATATGTCCACAGGAGCACAACGTTGTTTACTTCAGCATAACCAAGTATCTCCACGAATTCATCCTCCGGTTTCAGGGAAAGTAGCTTATGCAATCCAATAGTTCTTCCAAGCCCCCATGAAGTAACACCATCATCATCAGTCTTCCTCTTCCATAACTGGGCAGTGCAGTCTGAGTCTGACACTAAGAGGACACCCAACCCACCGCCGTCGGCTCGCATAATCTGGCTGCACCTGTCCACGCCACACAAATCCAAAGGCGCCCGTACCACAGCTAGGCTCTGCTTCACCAAATCAAATTCTAGAATTCCCCATAGATTCCCACCAAGCTTCCAGTAAAGAGAATCTCCAATCAGCACCGCGTCATCCCTAAGAATGCTGGTGGGAACACAGGACCCATTCGCCTGGTATGGAATCGGTGTTGCGATGAGATTCCCCCATGAGCCAGTCTCTGAGGAGTAAACGCAGGCGAAGGCTCGTCTATGGTTTCCTTCGTCGCCATCTGCCCCTGCCAAGACCACCTGGAAGCATTGGGCTTCTCCGGCACCGGCAGCCCGAAGCACCGTCCCGCTGATTAGGGTGCCCTTTGTGTCGAACGGTACTGCAGGAATGTCAATGCGGTGCTTGTCGCCGGTGACGGGATCCCACACCATGACCTGACAAAGCCTCGAAAGGTGGATGAGCACGAGACCATGGCGGCATCCAAGGTAGGCGCCGTGGCGGGACGGGGAGGGGGAGAAGCGCCCGGGGGGGACGCGATTGGGGGCCTCCAGAGTAGGTAGGAGAAGATGGCCAAGCATGAAACCTAGGAGAGGCGGGTTGCGGCGGTGGTGGAGGCGGAAGCGGCGGAAGAAGCCGGGGTCGGAGACGAGGCGGCGCCAGCGCTTGGAGACGGCGGAGGCGCGGGGGAGGGAGGAGGGATGCGGGGGGAGGCGGAGGAGTATCTCGCAGAGGAGGTCGTCGTCGTCCAGCGGCGTCACCGCCGACGAGCGGGCGCGGCGGCGGCGGCTGCTCATCTAGCCCTAGACCTCGCTTGCTCGTCTGGGGAGTGAAGTGTGACAGTGAAGAAGAGAAAATGACGCCTCCTGTGAGAGAGCAGTGACTTCGCTTTGTTTTAACTTTTGACGGGTCGAGAGCCCATGGGCCATGGGCCATGGGCCATGGCTTCATAGACATATGGAAGCCACGATTTGTTACTTTTATTGTACTTTTGCAAGGCAAGCTCTACGAACTACGACCACAGTTCTTTTGTATTACTACCACTCAAAAAAAAGTTCTTCTGTATTACCGCACATATATACACAAACGTTCAATCATAATCGTCTACAAACCTGGGTTTATTATGCCATTTGTAATTCATGATCTAACTCTGTTGGCTCCTCAATTCTCAATAAAGTGCCCCATATGGCTTCCCACTAGAATAAATAGTATACGACGTCTAGTAGGTCGTTAAAGACTAAATTTTCAACAAAAATATTTATAAGGCTAAAGTAAACTTATTTCTAGGGTTTACCTGACCTTTTTTCTATCAAGTGTTATCCTATAAAAAAAATCTGATTCGATGGTTAGAAAGGTGGTTGTATCCTAGCACAGCGGAGTTAAACACGAGATTTGACACATGTGTTTCTCGTTAAACCAGAATATTCTTTTAGTGGGAGATGACGTTTCCGTCGATAGTGGGTCTCCTTTGGTGACTTCGTAAATTTCAAGACTGAATGGTCGGCTCAATCTTTCGGAGGTATTCCTTGGGATAGAGTGTACATGTGTGCGTTCATAGCAGTGACTGTATTCGCGTGTATGTGTTTTTGTACTGTGTTCTGCAAAAAGGGTTTATCCTATTCCTATTTAGAAATTATGTAACAACCTCAGCCCACAACAAGGATGTTCTATCACAGCACATTTGAAAATTATTATAGGTTTTTTAAAATTCCAAAGTAGTAAATATGGTTTGAGTTCCTATTCGGCATTGAACTTTCTAATATTAAAATTTGGAATAAAGAACAATTAGAAAATTATTTAAGGCCTGCGTTGAGCGTCCCCCGAGGATAGCAAAACGAGCTGAAAAACAAACGAAACATCTGCCAGGAGCATCTTTGTAGTCGCCTACCCCTCTGAAATCTACTAGATTGATTAAAATTTGTAGTTGTCTACCCCTCTAGTTGACATCTTTGATCCTTCGTACCCACTCACACAACACCTACACCTAGAGAAGAATGCATGGAATTTCAATATTGACAATGTCTCCACATTCGTCTCAGTATCTATGGAAACATCACCTCTCATTTTGGTTCTCTAAAATAAGACCCTGTTGAAAATGTTCCCGTCATGTGGTATTTGTTACATGGAAACATCTCAAACTGTATTGTTTCCGTTGTATAATTGTTACGTCTATATATCACTTTGTTGCCAAATGTTTATTTTACGTTGTCAAAGAAGAGAAGGGAATGATAATCGACATAGTTGGCGCCCTTTACGAGCGTCAACAATGAATATTTGTCTCGGCTAGAAACACTGGAGACTTTAGGCTACAGAGGCATGACAGTTATGCCGATGATGAAACCGAGTAGCATCCCAATTACCTGTGCTACTGCCCCAGCGAACTTTTTTCTTTCGCGTGTGTGTGTGCTTCACTGACACGACCGCAAGAGAATTATTATTTACAAAAGACGGTAAAACAAATAAGTAAACGTAGAAAACATTGTTGATTAATTTTTTTTGCCAAGTACCAACATAAATACTTTTGCCAGGGAAGCATTTTTCAGAAACACTACCTCGCAAAACTCTCATATGCGGCATCTGGTGTGCATCATTGCAATAGATTCTGGTCGAAACCCACAAATAGTTTCTGAAATGATGCATCGGTAAAATAGGTTATTTCCCATTCTGGTTGGTGTTAACGTTCTGAAGCAAATATATTTACCTTGAAATGCTTAGTTTTGTGTCTGTGTGGCAAATATGTTATTTCCCATTTATTTACTTTTTTTTGAGAATTCCCATTTATTTACTGTGAAAGAAATATGACCATTTTCATTTACTTAGCACTAACCCTGGCCTGGTTTTGGGCTCTCCACGCATCGGTGAAAGAAATACGGCCCATTCCACAATCCACATCACGCTTCATCTTCCAGAAAAAGAAAAAAAAATCCGCATCGGTGAGGACGAGGGCGAGCCGGCGAGATGAGCACCCCAGGATCGCCGGCGGCCCCGCCGCTCGAGGTCGACGACCTCCTCTCCGAGATCCTCCTCCGACTACCCCCGCATTCCTACTCCCTTCCACGCGCTTCCGCCGTGTGCAGGCGCTGGCGCAGCCTCGTCTCCGACCCCCGCTTCTCCCGCCGCTTCCGCATCCACCACTGCCGCAACCCGCCCCTTCTCGGGTTCTTCGAAGGTTTTGGAGGTCTGCCGTTCCTGCCTACCCTCGAGGCCCCCAATCGTGTCCCTCCAGGGCGCTTCTCCTTCCAGTGCGACGACGACCGCTACGCGTCCCTTGGATGCAGGCATGGCCTTTTCCTCATCTTCCTTCAGAAGCGCCTCCAGATCCTGGTGTGGGACCCCGTCACCGGCGAGCAGAACCGCGTTGCCCTCCCTGCGGTGTTCCGTAGAAAGAACATCCAGATGGATGGGGCGGTGCTTCGCGCCGCCGGAGACCTCCAACACTTCCAGGTGGTCTTGGCAGTGGCAGACGGCGACGACGAACAGCATGTACGAGCTCTCGCCTGTGTTTACTCGTCAAAGACCGGCTTATGGGGAAATGCCGTCTCAACACCGCTTCCATACCAGGCTAATGGGAGCAGCTTCCCCACCATGGTTTACAGACAAGACGCTGTGCTGGATAGGGATTCCCTTTACTGGGTGCTTTGGGGCAATTTGTCTGGAATTCTCGAGTTTGATTTGGAGAAGCAGAGCCTAACTGTGATAGGAGTGCCAGTGGATAAGGCATACTGCTTCACGATTATCCGGGCCGAGGGTGGGGCATGGGGTTGGTTTTGTTTTCGTTTGGGACTTCTGCCTCCAGTTATGGGAGAGGGAGACTGATTGTGATGGTGGTACTTCATGGGGCTTCGAAGAACTATTGAACTGGACAAGCTAATCTCCCCAAGATTACGGGCGAATCGGCCTCTTGCGATACTGGGGTTTGCTGAGGAGAATAGTGTTGTGTTGTTGTGGACATTTATTGGCCTCTTCTTGATCCATCTCGAGTCGTTGAAGTTCAAGAAGCTTGGTGATACCATGAACTTGTCTAGCTACCATTCGTTCGAAAGTGTCTTCACTGCAGGTAAATAACCAAAATATTCATCCATTGTTGGCTGATGACATTATTTGTGCATCACTTTGTGTTAAGCAACAGTTTTAAGTAGTTTCATATCATTTTGTTTCTTTTCCTGCTTGATGACCTCTTCAGTGTATAGTAATATGCTCTGCTGTGTTTTTTTCTGATGCTTATGTGGTGGCTTTCAGTTTAATGATTATCATGTAAATAAATACTTTTAGTGGTGTCTAATTTACTGTATGTTCTGTTGCTAGGCGATGGGCTGCGATTGGTTAGCTTTGTTTCTGTAAATCTTGTGATTTAAGTCTGAAATAGCAAATCGTCATCATCAGTTTATTATGAACATCCGTACTAGACAACAATTCTCACCTGTGTTCGAGAGAATAAACAATTTCTCAAGATTGCCAAATTCGTTGTAGAATAATTAAACTAAATTACACCTGCCTATTAAGTGATGCAAATGGTAGTGATTGTGCAATAGGTGCAGTCCCATTATTGCTCAAGATGAAATGCACATCAGTTGAAAATTGACTACATGAAAAAATAGCTTGAACCAACTAAAATGTCTAGCCCTATAGGTACATTTGGAAGCTTAATTAGGCCTAGTTATATTTTTTAATTCAGTATTCTTATCTCTTTGGATATTGGTAATGCTCTTAAAACCATATTAACCACTTGGTTTACATTTGGGAATGATTATTCATTTATCCCTTGTAGGACTATACTGCATTGATAAGTCCTTTGTACTATGGAAAATTAATATTTGAGTTCACTTTCTTGTTTCCAGGCTAAATTTGTTTTGAAGATAATTTAAATCCTGACCACTTATGTTTCCAGGTTTTGTTAGCATGAGTATTTTCTTTCCGATATGCCGTGGAACAAGCTTAAGAATAGCTCAATATAACATATTTGTTTCTTAAAAGCTAATATTATGAGTGTGCATTTTTTTTCCTTTTTATGATACTAATGAGTATATGCTGTTTTGTGAACATTCAGTAAATTTGACAGTAGGTGTCTATGTTTATCCGTTGCTACTTTTGTATTGAAGCGAGTTCTTCACAAATTACAGTTGTGAGTTTATCTAAATACATGTTGATGCCTCCTGATTTTTTGTCTTTTCGTTGGAATTTCAGCCTGTAGTGGACTTAGTGTTTTTAGTACAATCTCCCTTTGCTTGTTTATTGATAGTTGATACTAGTTGTAGGCCCATATATAGAGCTAGGAAATATAAAAGCTTTAGCGTATCATAAGTTTCAAAGTTTAGGCCAGCACTAACTATCAAGTCCCAAGCTCCCTATGCTTATCCTTGCTGCGGCGGTCAAATATTCTGCTTGACGTGACGCTTACGCTTGTAGAAACATGCGCTGATGGTGGACACGACAGAGCTGAGCTCTTGCGCAATACGTAATTGATGTCTTGTTGGACATGCTGTCCAATCTACTTGTTGAGCTTGAAGATTATATTCTGAATGCATTGGGTCTATCAAGTTCAAGTGTGACCTGCAAAGTTGTCTTGCGTATGCAAGTTACTGACAACTGACAATATTTTAACATTTGTTTTCAAAGTTCTTTTATTTGTACAGACTTATAGCTATGCCATCTCTGGTTCCTGCTTATTTTGGATAACTAATACCTAGTAAACAAACGATTTTACAACACTTGAAGAGTATGCCTAAATTATATTGTATGTTGATGTTTATCGTTCTACTTGCATTAGTGTAGTTTTGTAGATGATTATTCTAGTTTTAGACTGTTTGGTTAAACATTTCCTCAGCATGTAACTTGTTGTTCGTCAACCTTTGATTTTAAAGAAGCCTTTCATGAATAATTTGCTCTAGCCAAATGGCTAGAAGCTTGATAGTTGGTACCGTACATGCTCAGAAATATTATCAAATCAAACAGAGTGCTCTTACTCAAGTAGGCAAGAGCCAAATGTTGCCAGGTAGTCTGCTACTCTATTACAGGACCTCGGCACAGCTGTAATTTCAACTGAACTAAATTCAGAAAGGAGCACATATCATTCACTGTCCATGAGCCCCTCATGTTCCCACTGTGCTTTTAGGTCTCTACTCAGGCCAGATGTAGCAAAAACTGATACTATTAGAAATTGAAGGTGTGCCACTACACCCGCCGTTGTTTCTCCGTAAATAATGCTGAGATGATTTAACTATGTAGTTTTTGTTACAATTTCCACAGTAGTGAAGCTAATGTTTACTGTTGAGTAAGGGCAGCCCCGGTGCAGTAGCTCCCGCTTGCGCAGGGTCCGGGGAAGGGTCCGACCACTTTAGGTCTTTAGTACGCAGCCTTTCCCTGCATTTCTGCAAGAGGCTGTTTCCAGGGCTTGAACCCGTGACCTCATGGTCACAAGGCAGCAGCTGTTACGCAAAAATTATGAAAATATCTTCAACTGCTTTTCCTGAATGAATTGTAGAAATTCGTTTGACCAATGATATTCCTGGCTCCACCGGTATCTAGAGTTCCGTTCTGGTGGTTGGGATTCAGAAATAGGTTGTTGGGTGTAGGTTATCCCATTTTGCCTGCTCGACGAGGAGAATTACTATCTATGTAGCACACACCGGTCAGCTATAAAGTGCATTTGTAGGAGTTAATCGCTTAATTTGCCAACTCACATGTATTATACTACTGTAGACATGCGTCCTCTGACATGAAGGTTGAAAGCACACCGACTTGCTCCTAGTGATGAGCTTATGTGCCAAACAATCTTGCTTGAATTTGGTAGTCTTCGATGTTGTATCGGGCAGGAGATTATTACTGCTGGATATCTGCCTACATATGTTCCATGATGCCCTGCGTGCTTTTGTTAAATTTACATCTTATCCGGAGCTCGATATTTAGAATCTTAGCACCGACTAATGAATGTCAAATCGCGCCAGTCTGACCTGGGAGTACTGCATAAATAGCTGGCGACATTAAAGCAGTGGTGGTTTCAGTGCTATTTTGCTTTCTTTGAGATGCTGAGAAGGCTTAGTTGAGCTTCCTTAATAGTATTTGATTCTTTTATGACGCTGTAAATAAGAACTGAAAATGTCTCGCTTCTTCCTCGCGAAAAAGATGACTAATTTTGGCTGTTATGACCAGGACAGGGATAGGTAGATCAAAGTCAAGGCAATGTTAGCATGGATTTGCCTCTTAACATATCGACCACCGCCCTGCCTTGAGTCGCAGAGTTCTTCACAAGTGGCGCTTCAGAATTCTTCTGCAAAAAGACGGTCTTCAGAGATGAGTTGTAATAGTATATTAGCTCCAAACAATATCAACGTTCGAAGAACTGAAAGCTTTTACAGCTACCAGTAGCTTGCAACGCATAGCCCAGTTTGTAGTGGGTGAGAGATACATGTATGGAGTATATGGTTTCTCCTTTGTTTTGATATTCTTTGCAGCCTCTCTTGTTGCTGTCATGGAGTAATTGTGACATGAGCTGAGAAACGGCATTGATGATGATGATGTGCAGCAATGATGGAGTTGCGTATGTATAGTTCCTGCCAATGTCAATGTAGGACTCACAGGCACATGGAGGGGCTCCTGCCTCTGCTGTATATGTGGAATAGTGATTTCCTTCTGCGCCTCGAATAGGTGATGCCCTGTTTCTTGATTAACCCGTGTTTGCAGAACTTGGTATTGGTGTTGTGAATTTTCTGTTGAAAATCTTGTGTTAACTGAATTTTGTAACATGTCGTTTGCTTGAACTGGTTTTGAGGTGGTATCATCTACCATAGGCACACTGCCCACGAGGTGCAGATAAGCTCCTCGGTCCATCGCATTCTGATGGATTCAAATTCTTATGGAGGACCAAACAAAGGATGGGCGCAGACTGCTACCACTGCTGAACTTGCGTGGATCATACGGACAGAGACTGGAACATGAAAGGGATCGAGACCAAAGTTTTAAATGGCGCTTTATAGTTTTCTATAGCAGCGCTATAGGGTTTTCTACACTATGCTGCTAAGTGCATCAGCGCGCTAAAAGGTGCCAAAACCCTTAAATAGCGCGATATGGCGCCAATTTAGTGGCACTATGGATTTTTTTCCGGAGGTTGACTTTGATCGAGACCAGTTAGTTAGCATAGCGGCGCCGGTTCGTCTCTGTTGAACAGGACTGTGGATCGTTGTTGAAAGCCAAAAGTAACGGTAATGACAATCGAGATTTTCAGCGAACTTGTACTTACTACAGTTAATTAGTTAACACTTGCATATGTTTGGATCTTTGTTGCCGTACATCTGATGACATGCTTGGTGGCATGGGGAGAAGAGAACTGAACTGTCTATATCATCAATCAGTGTATGCATGGGTACAACACATGGATGAATGATGAATGACCTCTGAAGCTAAAATCAAGGACCAGATCACCAAAAGAGGCTAGATCCTCATACTGACATGTCTTGCTCATGATTGCCGATTTTATTCCTCGGCGCGTCAGCATCAGCAGCAATCATACAAGCTGCCGGCCGTCTCCTGTTGTACCAGATGCTACCAGTCAGAGATGCACAGTCACTGAAGTCTATTACGACCATGGCTACAGATTGATTTCGTCTAAGCTAGCTAGCTTAGCTGTACATTGTAGAGGTGCTTAGATGGCAGATGCAGTGCCCATGAACACCACACAATTTGGGCTCCGCCTGACTTGTTAATATGGCTGGCGTCGATCGACGTCAGCTCACCTACTCACGCCGGCGCTCGATCAGTACCTATCAGTCGGCACTGCGGCTGTGGCCTCTGCTGTGACGACGGTGACTCGAGCTCGCTGCCAGGATGTCTGAAGCAGTGTAGCATGCGTGCGTCGGTCCCTGGGCCAGATCCATCCATGGCGTGGCGACCAGTTTGTCGTTTGGTTAAAGATGCCAATGATCGATCAGGGTACTGGCTCCTCTAGCACAGAGCTGCTGGCGGTGCACGATGATGTGGTGTTTTGGTTGTATGCCACGGCGATGTCGCCGGCGACCCTGACGGCGTCGAGGGCGACTCCGGCGAGGCCGCGGCGCGTGAAGCCGACGGAGTAGAGCCCCGACTCGCCCTTCCACCCCTCCGGGAACCCCGCCTTCGGGTACCCCTCTCCGCAGAACAAGTCGCTGCTCTGCAGCCACTGTGGGACGTTGCTGTGGTACCCGGTGGCTAGCACGACGGCGTCGGCGGCGACGAACCTCCCATCCACCGTCTCCGCCCCTCCGGCCACGAACCTTTTCACGCCGGGCACCACTGCGATCTCCCCGGCCCGGATCTTCTCCAGCGCGCCGATGTCCAGCACAGGCGTCCTGCCCCTAGAGTTCTTCAGCTCCAGTGGCCCTCCACTATCCGGCCTCCTCAGCCCGAGGCTGGGCAGGTCGTTCCCGAGGAAGAGCCCCGCGAGGAGGACGAGGAGGCGGTCGACGAGCCGGAGCGGGAGGAAGCGGAGCAAGAAGGCGGCGACGGAGAAGGTGGCCACGCCGAGCATCTCGCGCGGGAGCACGTGCACGGCGTCGCGGACCACCATGGCCGGCCGGGCGCCGTGGTCGCACAGGTCCAGGCACACCTCCATGCCGGAGTTGCCGCAGCCGACGACGAGCACGCGCGCGCCGCGGTACGGCTCGCCCGACTTGTACTCCGACACGTGGGTCACCGGGCCCTTGAACGACCCGGCGCCGGGGAACTCCGGCACGACGCGCTCCGAGTTCTCGCCCGTGGCCACCACCAGCCACCGCCCGATGTACTCCGTGTCCGTGGTGGTGGCCTTGTCCTCGCCGGTGTCGTCGGATGAGGAGGCTTGGACGCGCCAGAGGCCGGCGGCGTGGTCGAACCGCGCGGAGGCGACGGATTGGCGGAAGCGGGGGCGGACGTGGAAGGCGGCGGCGTAGGACTCGAGGTAGGAGACGAACTGGTCCCTGGTGGGGTACTCCGGGTAGCTCGCCGGGAAGGGCATCCCGGGGAGCTCGCAGAAGCGCTTGGGTAGGTGGAGGCGGAGGCGGTGGTAGGTGCGGCGCTGCCACAGGGAGGCGATGCAGTCGTCGCGCTCCAGCACGACCGAGGGCACGCCGTGGGTGTGGAGGCACGCCGCCACCGACAGCCCCGCCGGGCCCGCGCCCACGATGATGGGGCCGTTCACCCACATCGTGCGCCGCGCCGCGGCCGCCATGTATATAGTACAACTGTCCGAGGTTGCGGCGAGGTTGCAGTGGCGGGAACGAATGAATTGAATGGGACGAAGAGGAAGAGGAGTTGGGGAAGATGGGCAGGGAGGGTGGACACGGTTTAAATAGGGAGGGAAGGCGGTTAACTTTCCCGCGCTTTTAAGATGCATCGAAGCATTTGCAATACACTGCTTTTAAGTAAGTACTTGTAACGACTACTTGTGTTAGGCTTGACATCTTAGTTAATTAGGCCACAATTAACGATAGCTTGACATTTTGAAGAGTTGAACGCGTGTGACCGTCAGATCATCCAGTGTGGTGACTTTAGATGCAACTCAACAAGTTGATTTCGACCGAAAGACATAGCTTCTGTCAGAGGGGTCGTTGCCCCTTTCCTGCGGTCTAATTAGCCTTTTCTCTAGCCATTAGAGGAATCAGCTCTGTTGCCAAATGTTCAAGACACTCGGGAAATGCAATTTTACTCTTGACAAATGCTCACCTAACGTTACACTCAGCATTGGACTTGCGGGCACATGCTTTTTTGCCGAGTGTTTTCCATTAGGCACTTGATAAAGGCTTTACCAGAGTGTCAAATTCATGTGTTTTTTCAGATATAAAGGAACGGACGGAAGACAGATTCGGCGTTGCCAAGATCAAATCCTAAGAGTTAGTTTCTCAAGGGCATATAGCCCAATATAGTGATTTTCACCATGTTCCGCTTCTTCTATTTAGAAGGGTCGCCCTATGGCACAATGTCTGCCGAGTGTTTTTAAGACTTCACATAAAACCTTTTTTGAAACCTAGAAAAAAATACTTATAAGAAAATGAAATAAGTAAAACCACAAAATATCGAGAAAAAAATAATATCTAAAAAGATACAAGAAAATAAAAGAAATAAAGGGTGAGCACGAAAATTTGAAAGATTTTATTATCGTTGCATAGATCTTTTATGCTAGGCACAAGTGCACTTAGCCGTGCCATATGGAGGCACTTGGTAAAGCTAACATATATTCCACCGCAGCGGGTGGGGACGCATGTTCTCCACCTTTGCAATTGTTTTTCTATATTTGTTGTGTGTTTTCTTTGTCAAGTGTTTTTATTATTTTCTCGAGTGTCATTTATTTCCGAGTGTTTTTTTACTAGGCACTCCGCATAGTGTTCCTTTGATAGAGCGCCCGGTAAAAATACTTAGACAATGAACCTGATTGTGGTAGATTATGGGTGCATGCATAAGATCGTGTAGACTATTACTTCGTTCTTAGGTATTGTAGTATTGTTACATGCAAATATAAGCTAGGTTGATACATTGTGAACGGAGGGAGTAGTGGGTTACGATAGTTTAGATTTTCCGAATAGCTTTCGCCACTTTTCGGTGTGTTTGACTAATTTTCTTCTTCCATGACTATTTTATCATATAGGACTAAAACATCTGCGGCTGTCCGGCACAACTTCACAATTCACCAACCATAAAGTAAGTTTTTGTTAGCTGGATATGTGGATCATGGACAAGTAATAACAAACAAGTAATTAATTTTCAGGATTAACAAACATGTATGAATGGGTCGCCTTAAAATAAATGTTTTACGGCGCATATATATGCTGGCCGCCTTCCACTGGTTAGCTTATGATAATATATACTCCATACGAATATCTGACGGAGGTGCAAAGATGTGATTAACAAATGAGTTCGGCTATCTAACTGGAGTATCTCGACCGCATGCGTACTTGTACAATAACCACCATGCATCATGGCGCACGTTTTGAAATTGTTAATCTCGACATGGCGGATCGGATGGAGCTACGTGATTCGGCCGTACGCGGTTTGTGAAAACGCACATTTAATTTAGCTCATCTTTTCTGGAAAGTAGCTTTGTTTGGCATGTGGAATTAGTTGGTAATTGGATTGTTCGTAGATGTTCTTCCTATCTATATATGCGTTGCGAGTTCGGCCGGCGCCGATCAATCAAATTAAGGTATTGTAGTGTAGGGTGGATCAATGGCGGAAAGCTACTTGTTGTCGGTGCTTATTCGTGAGATCATGCATGTATTTTATCAGGTAGGAAGCAACAGCGGAACCATCGAGCTTCTGGCGAGTGAAGTGCTCACTGAACCCAGTTAAATTAAGTGTGCCAGCTGCATATGCTTCAGTCACCATTTTTTTTTAATGTGAAAAAAACTCTGAACAAAATTTGGCGCATAATATTCTATTGCTAGATTTTCCTACCCACCGATTTTAAGTCTCTGTGTCATTCTTTGAATTTTTTTTCTACAATATCGGTGAATTCCAATATCGCCATCGCGGCTGTGAGCATGGGCTGTTGAACATGTTGAGTTCAGTTTTTTCGGGTTTTTCTGGAGTTCTTGGTTGATTTTAGAAGGAGAAGTTAGAAAGACTGCCTTTTTTGGAAGTCGTGTATTTACAAACGGAGGCAGTATGTACATTCGTGTTGTGTGGTACAAAACTGATATCCAAACTACTACATAATATGCTACTACAGGACTTTTTTTGAGAGATAGATATTTGTTTGCTGTGGTGTAGTTTTCACACAAGAAAGAATATGCATGCAGGTATAACACAGTTCTCAACTCAGCCGAGCATGCTAGGTTGGGCGGAAGCTGCCCCGCTCTACCCTAGCTAGGGTGGGATCGCAGCTAGATGGCAAATGGCAATTTGGAGTGCTGCAATGCAAGCATTCGACACTTTGCAGGCGTGGCCATCGATCCATCCTAATCTGAATGACTCTGCGATGGTCGACCGATGGAGAGCAGTCGAGTGCACGCGGAGCCACGAATCCATCCACGCGCGCGCGCGTGCGTGCATATCTATTACTCGATCAATTTCAGAGGTCAAATTAATGAACATTTATGTTGCTTAAATCGGCCGATTGACCCGTCCCTTTCCTAGCTCCTACGTTGCTGGGCAGCCATTCTTCAGAGTCACTGCACCACGATCAGAGAGATCGATGGATGGATCAGTCTCATCATAAATTCCTTGGATCGATCTTTTTTTTTAGATAAAGAGTGTTTATTAATATCGAGAAGATACAACATGCACCCAGCCTCTGCAACAACGCAATAACCGAAACCATTACGGATGCACACAGCCAAAAGACAATAAGAAGAAGAAATAAAAAGAAAAGTCCCGCTAAAGAGTTACAGTCCTTGCAGCAGCCGCACAACCACCACCAAAACAACACCTGATGTCCAATTCTTCAAAAGCAACGCCTTCAAGAAGAACAGTGCCAGGCACAACCAATTAAGGCCAGACCTTGGGTTTTCACCCTGAAGATAATCCTCGCTCTCAAAACAATGTCTTCAGCATGACCACTGCCAGGCACAACCAATTAAGGCCAGACATTGGATTTTCACCCTGAAAGGTAGGACTTTGGACTTCACGTATGTTGTCACCCCCACTTACATGCTGCTGCTCCAAGTCATGAAACACCAAGTCAATTCCTCCACCGCACAAGAAATCAAACTACCATTGTCAGTCCTCAGATCTTGTCGTACATGTCATTCTCGGCCAGCACCATGGAACGAGAAAGCGTGCTCCATGATAGTAACAGCCAGCAGAGCTTCGCCACGCTCTCTCTAAAACCAAACGGCCAGAAAAAAACATGGTTGCGCACGACCGAATTCCACCCGATCCGACAATCTCCAGGCTAGAATTGCCCAATGGAGTGCGCCGGCGGAGCCTTCCGGAACTCGACACTCCGGCCAGATCAATGAAGACGGGCATCAAGTAGATCTTCGACTTGCCGTGAGAGGAATCTGAGGACAACCACCTTTATTGAAAAAAAGGCCACAGCCCCCACGCTTCCGGCCTTCGCCGGCGAAGAACTCGTGCCGGCACCGTACAGCCGCAGCAAGCAACGTGAGCCAGCCTGGCGCATGGATCACAGCCCGGAGGGCCTAGATCGGGCCCGGAGCCCGCGCCGTCACGCCATGGCGCCCTGAGGTTGCACGTCGCGCCGCTGCCCGCTGTCCATCGCCGCCCATCTCCACCACCACCTCGACGGTTGCCGCGAAGGCCGCCGAGATCCGGGCCGCCGCCCCGGAAGAAACCGCCGTCCCGTCGCCCACGCCCCACACGCGGCGACTCCACCTTCCAGCGTCGCTCCTCCCCGCCCCAAGGGCAGCGGGCCCGCCGCCACCGCGGCGCAGGCCGGCGGCAGCGGCGGCGGGGGACACCGGCGGCTGGGACCTCTGGCGGCGCGCCTTCTGGTTCGCCCCCGCGTCGCCTGGGACGCGACGCGAGAGCCTGCAGCCGCTCGGTTTGCCCATTCAATTCCTCCCTCGATCGATCCTCCGCAGGCCTGCACGCATGCGTGTAGACCTGCTACCACAGAAACAAATCTGCTGAAATCCATCCATGCAGTGACATGCGCCGCATGCCCATTATAGTATCTCTAATTCTGCTTTCAACCAGCCCGAATTAGCTTTGTTTGGTAATGGCCAGTGATGAAGAGGTCATGCGTGCCTTTTCGCAGCTCGATCGTCAACTCGAACTGCCAAGCTTCCTTTCTTCCTTTATCACTAGGTTATCACTTGATCAGTTACCAATGATGGAGATTCATTATTTTTCCATCCCCTTTTTGTGGCTCATAAGCCATCATCAGCTCAAATTAACAACCTTTCTAGCTAGGTCATTGGCATTGCCTTTTCAGACGCTTGCGCCCCTCGCCCCTCCCACGATACAAATTATTTTGATTATTGTTGAGCACCTAAGAATTGATTTACAACACAAAGTCGAAGGGTGGACCTTGCAAAGCTGCCACTTGCGTTGATATATGTTACAAAGTGAGGTAGGCACAAAGGAATCAGCTAGCTAGCTAGATACTTTCTTCAAAGTAATGTATAAAACATGATCTGGGTAAAATTAGTGAAATACTGTATTTTCATTTTTGACCGTATGTTAATGTTCATACAACATATTTAACCATTTTGAAGGAAATTATACCTAATTTTAATAAGTCCGTTCCACATTCTGCCTATTTAATATCAAACCTCACCGGTGACAAAGTATCCCACGCGTAATGCTAATGTAGCGAGACAAATGGATTTCATGTTATAGAAATAAAAATGTCTATTACAATAATATTGTCATGTAATTAACAAATCAATGGAAAGTAGACCTCCCTTGTCAATCTACACGAGAAAATCTTCATGTTTTGGGGAAGTTCATTTAATTTCAGCTTTCAGACTTTATCATACAATACAAAACCTCCCTACTATAAGAAGTACGAAAAAATAGAGTAGTCGTGCATATTTTTAAATAACTTGACTACCGACGATCCATTATGCTAGGCGCCCGGGGCATACGTAGGAGGGGGAGGGAGGTAAAGAAAATAAGGAAGAGACATAATATTTTTTTCTTAATTTATTCAACGACCCCGAGGGCATATATAGGCAATTACAATCTTAGAGATAACGAGACAAAGAACCGGAAAAGAAAAAAAATTCCTAATGTAAATTGAATAGCAGGAAAACCTTCTTCGGGACAAAACCTTTCTAAACCCAAAGCATCTAAGTCAGTATTAACAAGGCCTAACTAGACAAAGAGCACCTAAGGCTTGTCCCTGCGCCTGTGGGTAGCCCCCCACATGACAATATTTTTATACTAAACATTTTTATCTCTTCATAGTTGATATTTCCACTAAATGTATGTCTTTTTATTGGTATACCTCACAATACCACCTTAAACACAAGTATATGCAAGAAACTAACACTGTAATCATGCCCATCTGACAATATTTCTCTACAGTTAAACTATTAGTTAAAACAAAATAGATCCCTGCAAAATTTATTACAAAAATACCTTATTTTGCTAAAATAAAATTACATTTGGTAGGAAAATTGTATAATTGTAAGTTCAGTTTTCTCAATAAACTCTTTTGTTTCCAAATTTAACTTCAAGTCTAAGAAACTTAGAAGTATCACAACATCCCAGAAATTAATCTATGTCTTCTAATACTTTTTCCCATATGTATATATGTCTTTGTCCCGAGTTTTGTAAATATCTACCAAACTTATTAAGTACTATAAAGCATGTAAGAAATAAGTAATGATATACATGTTTCTAGAATATAAAACTACCAGGTTTTGCTTCATAACTAAACAGCAAATTCTTTCTAATGTATATGAAGTGCCAAAAATGTAGGATGCCTATTTTTTTTACCAAGTTTAATATATTAATATCAAGATGATACCGATTAACGACTGGTAACAATATGATACTAAGAGTCTCATCAAAACATGCATGGAGTATGCACACAACTAAATTATTATAAATGGAGAACTAAAAATCTCTACTATATAATACGGCTTAAGGTGATGGTTGGTACGTTTTTTTAATTTCTGATTTTACCCCTGCGTTTTCGAAGATATTACAGTACTGCCATCTCCAAGTGAAAATAACGATTGGTATTAATCGCGTAATTTCCTTTCTCATGTATAGCAGTCCCGTCTCCTCCCGTGCACCTCCCTCTCGCCGCCGTCCTGCTCGCTGAAAAATGACCTGCTTGTTCTCTGTGTTCCCCGCCCTGACGGCACGGAGGCGGAGCACCCCCCTGCAACATCGCCCAAGCCAGGCTGCTTCTCCCGGCCACACCGGCGGTACTGTAGCATCACCCAGGACAGGCCGTTTCTCGTGGCCACACCGGCGGCCAGCTTCCCAGCGTAGACACAGCGCGACAGAGAAAAGACAAAAGCAGGGGAGCAAGTCATTGTCATGGTCGAGGATGAAGCGGGCAACAACATACACCAGAACGTAGAATGAATCTTGGAATCAGAACAGAACGGAGGAGCAGCTAGGAGAAGCAAGAGCTCTAGGTAGCTATCCAAATCTTGGAGCGGAGAACGGGGAAACAGTAATATAATGAGGTACTGCAATGCGCTCTGTCGTAGACGAGGTGTAGGCACAAGCAAGATCGCATCTCAAGGTCTCGCCCTAAATTGGTAAGTTGGTCAGGACGAAGCAGCAAGCATAGGAGTATATTAGTGTGCAATACAGTACACGCTGAGAAAGGCTCTGAAAAATCATAAAGGAAAACTAGAGAGACCGACACAGGCCAAGCACAAGCAAGTAAGCAACACAGGAAAAAAGAGAGAAGAGTTTTTGTTGAGAATAGATATTTGTCTCGCAATAAAGCCACTCCTTCAGAAACAACATGAGAAAACAATCGTCAGGGACTCAGGGTTAATGAACACCTTGAAGTAGTAAGACAAATATTTGGTAACTGGAGTCTTAGTACTCAGGCGACAGCCTGATCTCTTCATCAAACTGATGAAGATGGTCTGGTCCCAAAAATGGCAGATAGAAATAATGTTAATTTGGCATCTCCTTATGATCTGCCGTACTACTGTACTAATGTTCATTTAGCATCTCAATGTGATCCTCCCACTGTGTGTGTATGATCTCTTTGTTTACTTACATGTTTCCAGTGTTACAGTGTGTTTTCAGCTATATGGAAACAACATTTATTCGAAACTAATTGTAATGTATTTCAGCAGCTTCACACAATTATGCATTGATAATAGTAAGGCCGAATATGAGAGAAAAAACTCTAGGATGTGAAATATGGAATATGACAATGTCGCAACAAAGTCATAAGTTGCATGTGAGGCACACATTATAATTACAATGCTTTAATCAATATCTCTATGACTAAGTTTGTTGTTCCGCGGCAATGCACGTGTAATATATTGACCTCATTTACGTGCTTTCGTTTGTTCAAACTGAATCGATATTTCTATTTGATCCAAGTAACTTAGTGTTTTATATGTAATTTAACAAGTGATTTTCCGCATGAAATATTTCATATTTTTTGATACAGATGATGTTTGGTGAGTTTTCATTTAGTTTTCTAAGGATTGTTGTATAGGAGTTCTTCTTAAACGATGATACAAAAATAGTCGGTGCACACCCTAAAGTTAAGATGTTTGAATTCATTTAAGCCTGTTGCAACGCACGGGCAATTTTGCTAGCTTTTATGAACACCTACCATTAATGTGTATCTAATGAACAAAACTATTTTACAATGCCCGTGCGTTGCCACGGGCTATCAAGTTTCTTTGTTGTTATGCATGTAAGCATTACACACTTTCAATCGAGAGAAATTGCAATCAATTTGGGTCACTCAAATTACATGTCATGCTATTGATCTACTTCAACACTGCAATATGAAGGACTCCTATTTCACACCGCCTTTGATTTTTTGAAATAACGATTACCCGTGCGTTGCAACGGGTTAATAAGTGATAAAAATTGTCACGAAAAATAACTTAAATACTTCCTTTGATTCTAAATAACTATAACTTTAGGAGTTTTACGTGTTTAGTTTATTTTTCACGACGCTTAAAGTGGAACTAAGGGAGTAGAAGATTCGTTTGCAACGGGGAACATATGATAAATGGTTGTCATGAAAGATGGTTACCCTTGTTAGTATTGACTTTTCATGCTAATCAGTAACACGTCGCTGGCTCGCAGGTATTTTTATCTCGCCTGGTGACAACCAATCCAATTCGTGGACAAAATATGGAGCTGGACTGCAACTTAAAATTTGATGATCAGACTATTTTACCAAATAGACCTAAATTAATTAGCATAATTTGCACTGTTCATTTTGGTCAGCAAACCGGGACATGTATAATGTACAAACAACCTTTCATAAATTTCTGCACATGGCAACAAGGAAGTAATTCTATGCTCAGTCTTGCATATGAGGCGGTACATCGATGTGGGTCACATGTTCTTTTTCTACGGAGGATCACCTGTTGCTAGTACACCAAAGGTGCAAGTCATGTTATTATTTCCTCCATGTGTAGCCGTTTTACGACAAACATAACACAGTCAGAAGCACGCTTGTCACTAATATGGCTGGAAATAGAAGCTAATCATTTGACCTGAGATGTTCTACACAACCTAAAGAGAGGGAACACATTGCCACAGAGGTAGCACTTGATGAACTTCCATCGCAAGACTTTGCCATTCTGTCTTCATCAACCAAAAGTTTCGGTTTAAAGAAAATGTAACCCAATAAGCATAATAGAAGATATGTGAAATTCATCAGTTTATCCACTTAGATCAAGAGAATTTCAGACCATACACCGTTACCTGATGCCAAACAGTTAATTAGTTAAACACCTGGCCTGCAACAACGAACACAAATTCAACCCCAGAATGGATTAGCAGAGAAATTTCAGACAAACAAAGACAGAATGAAAATTAAGAAAGGGACATAATCCGCTTAGCCGAGCGGTGACACACCTGACCGTGGCCCAGCTTTGCTTGGCCGAATGTGCCACACGCGGTCATCAAAGGAATTGCCTATTGATCAGCTATGCTGCGCCGAGGTCTGAAGCGCGAGCTCGTCAGCCACAAGGCAGCAGGCGGAGATGGGAGTGAGAGAAGGGAGGGGATCGGGCGGAGATGCACCAATCGCCATCGCCAGGGAGCTCCGCATCCGGCGTCCGAGCTACCTTGCCTCCTACCGGATGTACCCGACGCCAAGCGCCGCTCCCCGTCGTCCAGATCCTCTCCAACTGCAGCCGCCGGCGCCCATCTCGAAGCACACCAGCTCCGCCGCCATGGTCGGCAGCCACTCGTCGGCTTGTCGCACGCGTTAGTCTGGAATCTGGATAGGGTTGAGGGGCTACAATGCAAAAGTGTCTTAGTTCGGGATCGCCCGCTACCCTCCATCCGCCACGCACCAATCCCACCCGCAGCACGCACCCGCGCCCCTCGCCGCCCTCCCCTAGACCGGCCGCCGCCCGGAGCTCTCCGCCCCGACATCCTCGTCCCCCGACCTCCGGCGCCAAAGCCCGGGGCTCCTCTCCTCCTTCCGCCCTGGCCCCGCACCGGCCCGTGCGCCCCAGCGCCGCCCATCGTCCTGCTCCGCCCGGGCCTCCTCGGCTCGGCCAGCACCGCTTTGAGCGCGCCCGGTGTTGCCCGGCTCCTGCGTTCTGCATACAATCTATTTTGAGAGCAACCTATGCAGCTCCCCAGGCCCATCGCGGCCGGAGCTGTGCAGGAACCAGGAGGGAGACAATAGAGTATTAGTATTCATGACTAGCAACTACCATCACTTAACAACACCTGGACTTAGAGAATGGTTATAAAAATGCAACGTCTCCAGAAAGCGAACGACGTGCAGTCGTTGCTAGATCAAACCACTTAAAGGGTAGGTCGTGGCTATTCACCCTATAAATCAAGTTCGAGCAACTCCAAACAGTGTAGGCATGTTGCAACAAGCTTCTTTTTTTTTCTTTTTTTTAGACAACCGCAACTGGATTAATAAAAGGATATTACAATGGAAAGCACCCGATTTATCCAGAGACGGCACAACTGTCCCTCTTTTACAGAAAACACCCCAAGGAAAAAGGAAATAACGCACACGTCCTTGGGCAGCTCTGCATCTTTGTTTCCGCCGCCGTCGTCGACCTCGTCGTCGCAGCACCGCTCCCATGAGATGACGAGGAAGAACAAAACGACCACTATGTCACCTGCACAAGTCAATTGGGAACTCAATCCCATTAGAGTCGCCGCAGCTGTCACTCGCCGATCAGGGCGAGATCTTGGCGTCGAAGCAAGCACATCGGCGGGGGGCACGCCCCGGCTTGGGCAGGATGTCGAGCCGGCATCAGTCGCAAGGACCAGCAACACAGCTCGCAAGAACACCAGCAAAGAGGGATAGGAAAAAGCTGCACGAAGCAGCACAAACCACTCCACCGAACAGTAGATCAACTTCCTCCCCTCACCTCCATGGCAGAACAGAGGAAGACGAAACCACTCCAAGGCGAAGCAACAGGTACGGCGCGCGGCTTTATTGAATCGGCCTTGAACTTCACCTGTCCCGCAATCGATCCACCATGGATCCGACCTGCAGGAAGGGGAAGCTCCACCTCCGACGCCGCTGCGAGTCGCCGGAAAGCAGCCGAGGGGGGAGAAGGACAGCATACGCAGACTCCACTCCAGGAAAAGCTAAACCTAAATCTACCTATGTACACGGCGGGCCGGCACCCTAGCTCGTCTCCACACCAGCCGGCGCGAACGCCGACGGCGAGGGCGGCCGGACCTGGGCGGCGCAAGCGGTGGACTCTCAAGCTCTGCTTTTTACCGAGACGGGGAGAGGGGAAAAAGAAGAGACGGAATGCAACAAGCTTCTAAGTTCAAGTCGCTCAAGTCTCAACACTAGACTACTGCAGGCATTCATATGTTTCACGCAAACAAGCCATGCGAGCATCTCCACCGGCGCGCCCAATAAAGCGCCCGACAACGGTGGCGGACAAGTGCTATCGGGCGTTCCAATAGACGCTTCCAGATTACAAATTAAAACGACGTGATTATCAAGTTTGAATAGCGTCGGTCAAGGTCGCACACACAAAAGAATCGCCAGGTCTGGCGATCATATTACAAAACCTCGAACGCATGCAAATCAATTGATCATCAACACCGGCTCCTTCGTCTCCTTCTGTATCACGGCGTCTTGCCAGCCCGGGCGTGTCTGTTGAGTGTATAAGTGGATTGCCCTCCCTCTCCATCAGATCGGTCTTATGGAATAGTGGGTAGAGAATGAAGCTTGACATGGTATCAGAGCCCAGGGTCTCGAGTTCGAGTCCTGGCTCGCACAATTTATTCTAAAAATTGCTGGTGCCCCTCCTTCCAAGTACAAAGCCCCTTTCTCCACATGTGAGGAGAGGTGTTGAGTGTATAAGTGGATTGCCCTCCCTTTCTATCAGATCGATCTTATAGAGTAGTGGCTAGAGCATGAAGCTTGACAGTTCAAAGGCATAGTCTTGCTCGTGCAGCAATGTGAGGGCACTCACTCAGAGTGGAGTTTTAGGCTACAGAGACGAGTGAGTGGAGTTTTAGCCTACAGAGATTCACTGCTCCTCCAATATGATTTTCAAAAAAAATCATATTTATGTTTTTTTGAAAAAAAAAAAATCCAGGTGTAGTATATATTCTAAGCTACCCAAAAATCATACTTTGAGGCCAATAGCTTAGAATATAACAACATCGCAGAGATTCTGAACTTCTGTGAAGTGTTCAAACGCTGCAGAAATTCAGTGAGCTGAGTTCTGAAGTGCAAACAGTCAGATATGTATGGTCCGAGTCCGAGGTCGCCACTTGTTAGTTCAGGCCCAGCTCCGACGCGCACCCAAATCCTCTCCGCCCCTCGCACCGCCGGCGACGGCGACCACCGCGCCGGCGCGCCGCCTTCGAAGGCCCGCTCGCGTGCCGCCGCCGAACCCTCCCCTCCCGCGCCGGTAAGCCCCGCTCCCGATCCCGCCCCCTCTTCCTCCCGACCCCCTTCCTCTCCAAAGCAGCTCGCTTTCTCTGTCGCCCTCCCAGGCTCTACGCTCCAATCAAGCCCAGCGCGGCCATGAAATCTCCCACGTAGCACGCGCCGCCGCGCCGTTAGCTCGGACATTGATTTCCGAGGCGCGAGCTCTAGCCATCCAGTGATTGATCTACTTCACGAATAGGATTTGGGGCACGCACCCGGCAGGCAGGCAGGCGCGGCATTCATAGATCCGTCTATGTGCAGTGCTCCCCGCTATGTGTTGTTTGTGCCAGTAAATCTGTTGGGTTGGGTCACTGAAGAACTGCATGCTAATGGATATGCAACTCGCGCGTTACTAACGCTGTTGAACAATTGCGTGTTTTGGGGGTAGATAGCTAGAAATGCGATCTCTTTCCACCGTCGATTCATCATTTCCTAGGTTTTGAACATTTCCTGTTTGGTGGTACGTCTTGCGGTTGCTTGCTGCCTGATTTTGGTGCTACGCGATGTGTTACCACTATACATACAAGAGGCTGGTTTCAGCGAAACTTTCAGGTTTAGGATCTGCTCCAGACCTACACTTGTAATGCGGCTATTCCATGCTCAGTCTTGCTAAACTTGTTAGTACAGTTTAAGGGTTGCATCTTTGTTATTGGAGTTTCGAAGTACCTTTTCCAAAGTTTATTCTTTGTGTTGCTGAAAGCCTGGTAAAAAATTAATCTATTTGCAATGCCTTGTGTCATTTATTTTCTTGATCCTGTGTTCTCTTGTCTGATATCATGTATGTTTCCTAATGCTATCATGTACACCAAGTATGATACGTTTGGCCTTTCCTGTATGCAGTGTAATCTGAAGTTTCCTTTCCGACCAAAGTTTCTCAACTCAGTTGCATTACTAGGAGGTGAGGTAGCAAGGGTTGCAGTTGCCTGATGGATGGGTCTAAACGTAATGCTGAAGCAGACATCCATCATGTGCTACTAGAGTTACGATCACGCAAAATTCCAAGGAGAAGTCCTGATGGTTCCAAGGATAGGGCATTTGATAGTTGGGGGAGAGAGGACAACGACTGGGAAATTCCAGAGGCGGATGGGGATGAGTCAACTGATGATTCGGATGAGTCCACGGATGATTCGGATGCGACCATGGATAATTCGGATGCGACCAGGGATAATCCGGATGTGACGAGCACTGATATTCCGGATGCGACCGATGGCGACGAACAACCCAAGACCGGACGGAAGCCTAGGAGGCCAAACAGGATCGGCACCGAAAGACTTACGGTCACACGAGTGGATGACGCCGGTGAGCCTGTTAGTCCGAGGAAAACCGCAAAGACCTACGGCAACGCCATAGGATGCATCGTCCGAGAAATCTGCAACATCAACGAATCCAACTTAAGGGCTCGTGACAAATCAAATGTGCGAGATCTCCTCATTAACAAGTTGCACACAAGATTCAAGTTCCCCAAAGACGACCTCAAACGGGTAGACAACCACGCCCTTACCAAGTTCACCAAGGCCTTGGCTAGTTGGAAACACATGGCCAGAGCAAATTTTCTTCATAAAGGTAAAGATTTCACCGATGTCCAGAAACAGTGGCCTAGAATTTCTGAACGTGACTGGGCCCTTTTCAAGCAAAACTGCAACACCGAACAATACAAGAAGTTGTCGAAATGGGGGAAGGATTTGCAGTCAAAGAACTTAGGGACCCACAAACTAGGAAGTCGTGGTTACATCGGGAAGGGCCCCGTGTGGGACAAGGAGAACGCTGAATTTGAAAAGAAAGGCATCGCAAGCCCCTGGGACCAATTCAAAGATCCGCTCGAGCAGTCCTATGTCAGGGCCCGATTCAAATATGATGAAAAGACCGGTGATTTTATCACGGACGACAAAACAAAGGAACTCGTGAATGAACTGGTAATTAATTTACCTGCTTAACTCTATTACTTTCTGTTACTCACGTTTCTAAATGCTTTTTAAATGTTCCTTTTGCAGAAGAACCAGTATGAGGAAGCTCAAAGCTCCCAGGGGTCCTCGGCCAGGTGGGACTGCCCTCTTAACCGGGCAATCAACAAGACCCTCGGCAAGAGTCCGAGTAAGAGGCCGACAGGTGGTCGTGCGAATGGCGCTGGAATGGGTGCCCGATGGAGTTGTATCTATCCCCAGAGCAAAGAGGAGCGGAAGGCACGAAGGAGAGCTCTCAGGGAGAAACAGATGGAAGACGTGAGACGTCTAGCCTTAGAAGAATACCAAGCCCAATCCCAAGCCGAAGCACAACAAACGGCACGAGATGCACTCCATTCCATGTTGCCTTCAGTTGTCGAGCAAGTCAAGGCTTGGGTAGATAATGGAAAACAAGGAGAGTTTCAGTTGCAACCATTAGTCGGCTCGACGTCCGCGGTGGCGCCCAATGCCAGCTTTGAGAATTCGCTCGCCTTAGTACCCCATCATAGCAGCCCATGTGTCTCTTTCATGGACGCCCAGGCGTCGCTAAAGACTGATCAAGCGGGAGACTACTCGATCAAGAGATGCATCTCGGAAATGATGACAATGGCATTGTCAACGGATGAGAAGGCATCAGCATTTGATGTATTCAAGGATCCAGATAACAGAGAAATATTCTTGAGCTCAAAACAAGATGACCCACAGGCGGCTCGGGTTTGGTTAAGGAAGGCTGTGGCCAAGCTGTAGTAGTTTCAAGGTATGTCTTGTATTTGCTGTGAGGCATGCAAGTTATTATCTTCTTATAGTGCTCATGATGGCTGTCTATACTCTGTTATGTCAAAACAAGATGATGGTTGTCTATACTCTGTTAGGCATACAATGTTTAATCTGCCAAGTGCATGCAAAATATCCACCATGTCTTTGTCTTGTGTTTACATGGAATTTGCTATTTTAGTTGACACTTATCTATATTGTAACTCCTGTTATGTCTTGGTCATTATGACCATTATGGTTTCTGCATATTTTCAGTGGTCTGGTCAGTAGTACTACTAACTCACAGCACATACATGTACAACATCGAAAGAAACACTCAGATGCATAATCTTAGGCTCTATCGACTGATTGAAAAGAATGTAAAGAACTAGTAGTCTAGTACTACCACTGATAGCAGTAATAGTGGTGTTTCTTCTAGTTTTGAAGGTAGATCATGGTCAGCCCGGCAAACAATTCCAAAATTGAATCTTTTATTAGTTGCTGCTCATTTGCTCCATCTCCACAACACCAACTTGCTCAATGTTTGATATACAAAGATGGAATGAGAACGTCTGATCATCCATAGCTAAATTGTACACTGATCAGTTTGTCGCAATAGATGCAATATGATTTTTATTCTATGCAGAACTTGTCTTCGTATGTAGATGGAATTTTGCATACTCTGTACCTCATTCACTGGGTTCATCTGTTTAACACAGGTACTAGCAGCGAGCAACAAGACACTACTGAAGATCAACTTAAGTGCGAATTTGAGTTGCAAGATCATGCCTTTTCTATCATTTGTGAATTTGAGCTGCAAGCTGCTGTCAAGACACAAGGAGGTTGAAGATGGAACGCTTCTCAATTTCGTGCTGGATAGCCTTAACATATCCAATTGTTTTATTTAGATAAGCTTTGTTGTACTGAGTGTCCTGACTCCCGAGTTGTTGACTGTCACTTAAGCAGTTGTTGTATTCCTTGCATCCGAAATATTATTACGATGCTATTTAACTATTGAGGAGAGGAAGGTTCTTGATGTTCTTTTGTCCAATATTATCATGATGCTATTATGCGGAAAACTATGATGAGAGGAATTTCGTGTTCTTTTTTTGAGGGACGGAATTTCGTGTGGGATTGAGCTAGACCCTGACAACAACCGAAACGAGGCCTTCTGAGGCGTGGAAACACTGTCAGAAGTTCAGTTCTCGATCGACGGGTTTGAGTCGTCGCGTCAGGAACAACGGGCGCTCATCGCCAGCCGTCCGATCGGGTAACCGACGGTCCGGATCGAACAGCCGGTGCCTCCTCGGTTAGTTTAGGCCAAACTCCGACACAAACCATCTCTGCCCCTCTCACCGGCGGCGGCGACCACCGCGCCGCCCTCGAAGGCTCGCTCGCCTGCCGCGGCCGAACCCTCCCTTTCCGCACCGGTAAGCCCCGCTCCCTCCTCCTCTCGACCCCTTCCTCTCCAAAGCAGCTCGTCGGTTCTGGCGCCTGGCTATGAAATCTCCCCTGTGGTACGCGGCTGCTGTGCCGTGCGTGCCGTCAGCTTGACCTCACCGCCGACGTCCCTGACGCCTCCACCCTGCGCCTAGTCTTGGACATTGCTTTCCGGGGCGCGATCTTTAGGCATCCGGTGACTGATTTACCTGACGGATTTGGGGAGTTCTCCGCTCTGTATTTTTGTTCCAGGAAATCTAGTGTTGGGGTTGGGTCATTGAGGAACTGTGTGCTAATGAGCAACTTGGGCAGAACTAACGCTGCTGAAAATTGCATGATGTGTGGGTAGATATATACAAATGTGATCCCTTTGCTCCTTCAGTTCGTTTCCTAGGTCTCCAACTTTTCTTTTTTCGCGGTATGTCTTGCAATTGCTTTATACCTGTATTGGTGCTACTCAATGTTACTACTACTATACATACGAGAGGCTGATCTAACGGAACTTCAGTTTTAGACTGTGCTCCAGTTCTACACTCTTAATGCATCTGTTCCATGCTCAATCTTTCTAACTTGTTAGTATAATTTAAGGATCGCATCTTTGTTATTGGAGTTTCGAATTACCTTTTTCAAAGTTTATTCTTTGTACTGCTGAAAGCCTGGTAATTTTTTATTTATTTATCTGCCATGCCTTGGACCATTTATTTTGTTGATCTTACGTTCTCTTATCTGATATCATGTATGTTCCCTAATTCTATGGGTACACTAAATATGATATGTTTGACCTTTTCTTTATGTAGTGTAGTCTGAAGTTTCCAGCCAAAGTTTCTCAACTCAGTTGTATTATCAGGAACTGGGGTAACAAGGGTTGCAGCTGGCTGATGGATGGGTCTAAGTCTAACGCTGAAGAAGACGTCTATCATGTAACAGAAGACTTACGATCAGCTAAAATTCCAAGGATAAGTCCTGATGGTTCCAAGGGTAGTGAATTTGATAGGAGGGGAAGAGAGGACATGAATGATTATGACTCTTCAAGAAGTGAAACTTCTGCAGACAGGGCAGATACAATGGGCAGGAGGTCCGGTAGCACAGAGAATATGAACGAGAGGAGAGAATCTGCTATGGTAGAGAACATATTTGAAGATATGTTAAAAGATGGTGAGCATGGCGAGGCCGTACACAAAACAGCTATTTTGCATGATGAAGTTGGACATCATGACTCGAGGATGTATGGTACCAAGCCTGGTGAAAAGGAAGAGATTCTTGAGCATAAAGTGGAATACGCACATGAAAGCAAGGGTGGTGTGGAAAGCAAAGAGACGCCACCCAAGTCATCAGGGGATAGAAGCAATAGAGAGGCTCAACTGTCACAAATGCCAGATAAGCTCGGCAGATACCAAAGCGAGAACAATGACTATGGTCAAGGTCATGCAGACTTGGATAATGAAAGGAATAAAACAAGAGTGGATACCCATCAAGATACATCAGACAGAGAGAAGAACAGCAGTTTGAATGTGAAAACCCGAGAGGTTGAAGGATCTGAGCAGTACTTGAGGAACCGTCAACAGCGAGATCCTACGGAGGCAAATGTTTCAGAATGGAGGAGCCCACAGGAAAGGTTAGATGGTACGAGTTTCCATGCTCGAGGTGGATACCGGCAGGATTCATGGGGTAGATCTGAAAGTGTTAGAAGTTTTTCAACCTATGGAAGGTATGACAGGTCTGATTCAATAGAGATCAGGCCAACTGGTAATTTTGATATTAGGCGAGAGGGCTCTCTTTCTGGAAGAAAATCTGACGTGGGAACTCATCAGGATTTAGTAACTGGAGCAACTGATGATAAATGTACCAATCATCCAGAAGCATATCAAAGTAGTAGCACCACCATGATTTCTTCATTTCCACAGCATGGGCCCAAAGGTGATAGACCCTCTAGAGGAGGAAGGGGAAGGCCAAATGGAAGGGATTCTCAGAGAGTTGGAGTTCCAGTGCCAGTCATGCCACCGCCTACATTTGGCGGACTCCCTCTGCCACCAGGACAAATGCAACATCATATGGGGCCCAATATTCCCCATTCTCCAGGTCCTCCTCTTATACCTGGTGTTTTCATGCAGCCGTTTCCTGGACCTATGGTATGGCCTGGAGCAGGAATGGTTGATGTGAACATGCTCTCTGTTCCACCTAATCTTCTCATCCCTCCTCCTGAGCATAGGTTCAATCCAAGTATGGGAGGTGGATCTGGTCATAATGTCCACTTGAATCAAATAGGCCCAGGAATAGGTGCTCCAACGAATGTGTCGGGATTGGGTTTCAACCAGATGAACACACAAAGTCGTGAAATGACACATGATAAGCTATCTGGAGGTTGGGTGCCACATAGGAATAGTGGACCGACCAGAAAAGCTCCTTCAAGGGGTGAGCAAAATGATTACTCACAGAACTTTGTGGACTCTGGCACGCGACCTCAAAACTTCATTAGAGAACTGGATCTTACAAGTGTAGCAGAGGACTATCCGAAATTGAGGGAACTCATACAGAGGAAGGATGAAATTGTCGCTAAGGCTGCTTCACCACCGATGTATTATAAGTGTGATCTCGGGAACATGTTCTTTCTCCAGATTTTTTTGGTACAAAGTTTGATGTTATTCTTGTCGATCCACCATGGGAAGAGTATGTTCATCGTGCACCAGGAATAACAGATCACATCGAATATTGGAATGTTGAGGAGATTATGAATTTGAAGATTGAGGTTGTTGCCTTTATCTGATTGTTTTATCCTTTTTTTATAAGTGTGTTCCATTTTATGTTACAGAATTGTTAATATGCTTCGGTGCATTCTTTGAATCAACAGGCTATAGCTGATACTCCATCTTTTCTCTTCCTTTGGGTTGGTGATGGTGTAGGTCTTGAACAGGGCCGTCAATGTTTGAAGAAGGTCAGGCAGCTTTCTGTTTCAGTAATCTAACCTATGCTGATCTGCTTTGATTTCGATTTAATGGGCAGTGGCATGGTGCCAGTTTACAGAAAGTCTCCAGGGCTCCAGGCTCATGTGGTCCTCTCCACAATATTATAGCCGTGAAGCCCGTGATATATTTTATTCATATCTGCGTTGTTGCAATTCCGTTTAACTCCAATCTGCATAAAGACTATATCCATCCAGTTGTTTCTAAAAAAAGATATAAGCAGTGTTTTATTTAATTTAAATCATTGATAAAATTTCCAGCTGATTTACGAAATATAAATAATACTCCCTCCGTTCCTTAGTGTAGGCTGTATAGTTTTCTCGCACGACGTGAGAATTTGTTATAAGGTGGACTCATTTCCTCCCTAATTTTTTTTGGAAGAGAAGTGTCACTAACAGCCACAAATTGAAATCAACCCGTCAAATTTCTCAGTGGATGGATTTAACTCATTTGTGGAGGGGTAAATTTTTCCAAATAATCGCTATACACCTTATATTTTGGATTTCTGCTTAAATAACTATACACCTTACATCAAGAAACAGAGGGATGAAGCTCGCTGAAATATCTCTTTTCTTCAGTGGGGATTTCGTAGGTGTGAGGATGTTTGCTGGGTCAAAACCAACAAGAAAAATGCATCATCAGGTCTGCGGCATGATTCACGTACACTGTTGCAGCATTCAAAGGTAGTGCTATTTTTAAGTGTTATGTTTTCTAGCATTTTTTGTACCTTGCCATTTCCCCATGTTTCTGGGTTTCTTCCGAAGTATTCGTTTCTCCTTGTGCAGGAACATTGCTTGATGGGTATAAAAGGAACGGTACGCCGTAGCACCGATGGCCATGTCATCCACGCGAATATTGACACCGACATAATAATAGCTGAAGAACCCACTGACGGTATTTATCTCTTAGGTCCCGGAAAATGCTCATTATTGTTCTTCATTTATGATCTTTGTCAACTCAATTGCTTTGGGGCAGTGCTTTGCGCTAGTATATGCCACCATTGTTGACCGTTTGAGGTGTCGTCAATGAAGTTTTTGATTTTTCTGTTATGATAAGAATGTTCTGGTTTGGCCCACAAAAGACGTAGTTCATATATGCATATTTTGTCTGGTTCCTGGCTGGATTTGTGTATTTACAATCGATATGAAGCAAATTGACAAATTGTACATCTTGTTACTGATTTTATTGTTGACCTGTCCATAAGAAGCTTGTACTTGAGTAAAATCCTTGTAGGGCTGATTAAAAATCAAGCTAAACCAAATGAGGTTGACTATCCTGAAGCAGCTGTAGCCAGTATATCACTATGAGTACATTTTCTGTGTAATAGTATCATGACAACCGCCTGAGTTTATGCAAGATTGGAGAAATATTTATCTTTGTAAAACGTTTTTATGATTTCATAATATGCACGATTGTATGCGTGTAAAAGGAGATGCTCGACACTTTATGTGCTGTGCTGTTGATAAACGGCATTTCTTGGCAAAATGGAATGTAGAAGGTGACCTAATGTTGAATGTTCTTTACTCTTCTGAAGTGAGGACCCCATATCGGCTAAAATGATTGTACTCTTTTGCCTTCAGTGAAGCCCTTTGCAAATTTATCTTTTACTTCGGAAATTTCCATTTTAGCGTGATTAAGTAAGAACATACATTTTTGGCGAAGTTACTAGGGAAGGTTTACTAATTATTTTCTATGTTGACGGTACAGATATCTAGTTGTCCATTTGTCTTGACAACTTAGAAAGCATTTCAGAACTTCTTATGTGTTCAATGCATACCTTTTTTACTGCACCTTTATAAGCATATAATATCCATTGGTGACACCTAGAATTCACGTCTGTTTTACAGGTTCGACGAAAAAGCCTGACGACATGTACAGGATCATCGAGCATTTTGCCCTTGGAAAGAGGCGTCTCGAACTCTTTGGCGAGGATCACAATATTCGGCCTGGTTGGCTTACTCTCGGGAAAGATTTGTCTTACTCCCTCTTCAACAAAGAGGTAGATAGCTGCATGTTCAACTTTTTTTGAACAAGCATTCAACTACGTGAGCGCGGCATCAGCCCATGATTTTCACGGATTAATGATGTATAGTCTCTTGTTACAGGCGTATAACAGGACCTTTGCGGACAATGACGGGAAGTTGTGGCTGGGAGGCGGTGGGCGCAACCCTCCTCCTGGGGCTCCGCACCTGATCGTGACGACTCCGGAGATCGAGGGCCTCAGGCCGAAGTCACCCCCACCAAAGAACTGACAAGGGTTTGAGCAACTCATTTGTTGGTAAGCCGAAATGCTTGGCTGCATTTTTGTAGACCTTGTATCGGGAATGTGAAGGTCTCAGAGCGAACTGAAGTTGAGCTATGAAAGAAGGATCAGTGTCGAACCAAGGTAGTTCAGGCACCCATGCCATATCGCAATTAGCAGCTTAGCAACTCTGTTTTAGAGAGGAGCATTCGGCCTTCCCACTTTTGATGCGTTTTGAGCAAGTCCTTCAAGGAGAAGTGTTAATTGCCCTCTTGTTCTTGTTTGCCAATATCTCGATGGTCGTCGTGATTCTAATGTTGCCTGAAGGGTGCATCAACCTGCATTGTTCTTGGTCGCTGACAGGCATGGACTGTGTTGTTATGTAGAATCTCCATGCCTGTGCCAGGATCGAGATGCATATGATTGTGTCCGGCGAGTTTGCCAAGTGTTTTTCTGACAGCTTGGCAAACCTCTTCGCCACGTGTTCTTGCTCTGTCACCTAACCAACGGCAATAGCTGATCATGTGCAATGCTAGCCCTCGTCGTGGCTCCCTATCCGATCTCGCCCGGCAAAATCTCCCTTGTAGAGCAGACGACTTTGCCAAGTGTTTTTCTTTTGACACTTGGCTTAGGGTGGTCTTTTTCTAGTGTCCAACAAACAACGCTCGTACAAAGATTTTGGCACTCAGAAAGTTTGCCGTTCCAATAGTGGGGCATTTGTAAACATCATGTGCTTGTAATAAAGTGAACTTTTGCAAACATAAGCATGGGTTTGCCTAAGATAAAATATTGAAGAAAAATCTCCTGAAAATCCTACAAATGCCAATCTTTCTCCATGTATTTAGATGCCGTTAAAAGGTCTACAAAATTCAAAAAAATAAATCCCAGGAGCTTCTTCTGAAGTTTAGGAAGGCCCGTGAATTATTTCATAAGGGTAGAGGATATCCCAATGATGACCCACTTGCATCTCTATTCTGCATCATCTTATTGTGTCGGTGTCTAGCCAACTTGGCATCATCTTATCATGGAGTAATGTCCTTGGATTCTTGGGTTATCCCCTTATATTTCTTCACTAGATCATTTAGGTGCGCGTTGCCGCGCCCGTCCATTAGATAAATAGATTGTTACGAATGAATACAACTAGTGTGTTTAACAATGTACAAGTTGTAACCATGATGGCCATGTGGTCTTGCTAGACATGTTATCTTGTAACTATTATGGCGTACATTGCCACACCCATCCATTTTGTCAAAAGAATGGTAAGAATTTGAGGAACTATATAACAACATGAAACGTAGAAGCTAAATATCAACATTCTCGATTCACAAAACAAAGATTATTAGTTGTCCTTTGCAAGATAATACTACAAAACATAGAGAAGACCAGTCACCGATTTCACATGTAAAACGATATAAATCTTACTGACAATGAGCAAAGTACATATATTTTAGAGAAGAAACAATTAATGAAAGGTACATATATTTGAGAGAAGGAAATATGAAAGGTACATATATTTGAGAGAAAAAACATGAAAGGTACCGTAAGTCAAGTGTATAAATATGCACACACGTGTACTGGAAAAAACAAGACACACATAGGACATTTCTCAAAAATTTCATCATAAAAACGTACACAAGTTAAACGTCCGATAAAATTATATTCTATTCCATCAGCAGTTTAGGAAATATGCAACATACAGAGAGCGATATTTCAGTGGGGAGTTCAAGCACAATAATCATATTTCTTCTCCAACAACAAACTTGAATACCTCAGCTATCTGTGACATAAAGTTGTCATCTGTTCCATTAAACAATCAATCTTTGATTCATTGGCGTTTTGAGCAGTGTTTGCAAGTGTTGCAGTGCTCCCGTTCTGATTAGAGATTAAACTCGCCATATCTATGGAACAATTTGTAATGGCAAAGGAAGAGTTGATGCAACCTGTATAGTATCCAATGAACACTTGATCATTAATCGGAATAAGCAAAGAAAGAGCATGTAGACACGTAAATAAAGTTAAACCCTGATGCCAGGCAAAAATAAGGAACACCAAAATAGAGTATTGACGTAACGACTTGGTCGCGCTTCTCCATAGTAAACTTTGTCTGAACTCTGAATGTCATTAACATCGGCAAGGTAAAAAAAGATGGTACCAAAGACAGAGTTCTAAAATTTGTCAAAATCAAAGTTACTGGGATTAAAAATGATACATTATGAGTTTTCGTATAGAAGACTTAGTGGAGTCGAGAGAAAAATGAGTAGATGAGTAGAACCAAATCATGTGGAATTACTCGTCCAATGAGAGATGTCAATGACAACATAAATAGAAGGGGGCACTGAATGAAAGCAAATCCTCAGAGCAACCAACATGGTCTGATTCTCGAAATTCTTTGTATGCCATTTAAATTCGAGGTTTACGGCTCCTGGATGCAATAAGATGGTCATATGAAGTCAGCAGGTATAATTAATGTCATATGAATCATGATTTTTATTGCAAAACTCCTACAGACTTGTCACCAGTTCATCCAATGAATAGATGCACACTTTGGTCGTATTTGCATGTCACACTCAATATTTATGAAGAACAAAGTAATGTGCAATTGTACAGCAAATCATACTCACCATAGTAATTTAACTCCGGCCTGAATTCTGAAATAGGATACACTGATAGCCGAACGAATTTACTTTCGAAGCGTTGTTTGGATTTGGATAGTCCTTAGCCATGCTCAGTCATACACTATTGCTTCAATAGATCAAATACAGAGCTACTTTCAGTTTGGGGATCTATGCAAGCACTGACACTGGATTTACCAAAAAACTTGTGTTTAATATTTGACGGCGAGGCATCCATAAACTGGCAGAGAGCATAGATCTTCTCGGCATCCATGTTCTTTAATTTATTTTCTGCACAAGTTAGTCAAGATTAGATAAGTACTCCTAGAGTATATGATTCTCATTAATACAATAATACTCGAATCCTCAATCAACCAGGAAGAGAGTAGAGGAGTGCAGGCACCGTGCACAGAAGCTCACCAGCAAAAATTGCCAGAGCGAATCCATATGCTTCAAATCTAAAGTATATTGTGTGAAACCGTACACATAGTTGGATATCAACAACATCCACTCAAAGATGATGCTATTCAGATCACACAGAAGTTTCCTAGAGCACCGAGGAATAGGGTAGCACTGAATACTGAACTACTGAAGACAGAAGGCACTTAACTCCTTAGCCTTCTGTTTACCTACATTCACTGTCATGTACGTACCTTATCTGACATGATTGCTTTATTCCTGCTTGGTGTATCTCAAGCACCCAAGCCTCGCAATACAATTTTGCTAATCATGTATTCAAAGTACAATTTCAGCAAAAGAAAAAAGGTCGCAACAAACACGTAATATGCAGTCTAATCAATATTCCAATCAAATTTACTCCAAGACACACCTGTAATCTTGTGCCACGCCATAACATCGTTGGTTTTTAAGACTTGGCCTGATGGTAAGGAATCCTGGCAGCACCTTAGCCTTTTGCCCGCTTGGCGTCACCGGCAAACGGCAGACACCGATGAGGTCGGGCTGCAAACCTAGGGTTCCTGGAAGTAGAGGCACTCGGGGCGAAGAGCGGCGGCGTAGCGGAGTAGAATCGGTGCGGTAGAGAGATCGGAGCCCGAAAGTATGCTGGCTGACGTCGACTGGAACGACGGCGGGGATACCAGGCGGCGGCAGCGCACGAGCGAGCGGAGCCGGAGAGAGGCAAGAAGGGGAGAGCGAGGGGAAAGGCTGGATCGATTGATCGATTTCATCTGGTTGTCTGAAACGTTTCGTTTAGTTCGGTTGTGGGCTTTGTATGGGCCCAAATCAACCACAGGCCGCCGATTTGATTTCCGGAGTAGCCTCCGCCAGGGACATCCGGCCCAGGCGGATTTGACGGTCAGGAATGGATAGATCGCTAAAATGGACGGCTATGAAATACCTCCTAGGTGTTTCAGTTTTAATGTCCCTAATTACATAGATTTAAACTAGTTTTCCATTGTGATCTGTAGATCTGCTAGAACTGTCACAAAGAAGAAGAAAAAGAGTATCCCAAGCTCGTGAAGTCGATGGCAATCTTTTGTTGGTGTCTAGAATTTACTACATCTGTAGGCCTTCTTAGAAAGATAGTTCTTTTTTCTTGAAATGCCTAAACCAATAGTTGGTGTGTGTAGTTATTTTTTATCATCTATATGGCCTTTTGCGTCTGTTGTATATATACCTTTTTTTAGATTGGTCTGTTGTGAATATACGGAGCGAAAATACAATATAGTTTTTTTTGACGTTGGGAACAGTGGGGAAGACCCCCACTGCGTCAATTTTTCATTTTTTATAAAGATAAATATTTACAAACAGTTCTCGGACAATACAATATAGTTCCCGAGCTCATATGCTCCTTCTTGAGTAAAAAATTCAAAACAAATAAAAAACACTTCAATTTTATTTCGAAAAAAACCAGGGATAATCATATTCAAAACTTCTAGATATATGCAAAGTTTTGTGAAGAAATAACATTTCTTATGCCCTGTGTAAAAGAAAAACACATCATATTATTTAAAAATTTCTTTCTAGGGCACTGATTTTTTTTTCACATAGCACAAACAATTTCATTTTTATGCATGTTGAACACTTTGTTTTCAGTTTTTAAAAGTGTTTCACTACCTTCAGAACCGGCCAGCTCGCATCGTCTTCCAGAAGAAAAAAAAAAACATTCCGCATCGGTGATTCGGCGGAGACCGATGAGCCGCGTCCGCCGCCGCCCCAGCTCGCCGTCGTCGGCGGCGCCGTTGGACGAAGACGACCTCCTCTCCGAGATCCTCCTCCGCCTCCCCCCGCAGCCGTCCTCCCTCCCCCGCGCATCCGCCGTCTGCACGCGCTGGCGCGCCCTCGCCTCCGACCCCGGCTTCTGCCGCCGCTTCCGCCGCCACCACCGCCGGAACCCTCCGCTCCTCGGTTTGTTCGACGTATACCACCTCAACTTCGTACCCGCTCTCGAGGCCCCGAACCGTGTCCCTCCCGGGCGCTTCCCGCTGCCGTCCGGCTGCCTCGGCGACTCCTTCCGGTCCTTGGGATGCCGCCATGGCCTCGTGCTCATCTTCCTTCCCAAGCTTCTCCAGGTCCTGGTGTGGGATCCCGCCACCGGCGACCAGCACCGCATCGCCGTTCCGCCGGGATTCAATGTTGACACCGCCATGATCAGCGGGGCGGTGCTTCGCGCTGCCGGAGACGGCGACCACTTCCAGGTGACGTTCGTAGGCAACGACGACAAACAAGATACACTGGCCGTCGCAAGTGTTTACTCGTCCGAGACCAGGGTATGGAGCAATCTCATCTCAGCGCCGCTTCCACCGGCCGATTATGTAATTGGTTCTCCCACCATGATCTATATGGCCATGCCGGCAGTGCTGGTTGGCGATTGCCTCTACTGGCGGCTTACTGGTAGTGCGTCCAACATCCTCGAGTTTGATTTGGGTAGGCAGAGCCTGGCTGTAATACATGTGCCGGTCGACTTGTCTGCCGACAGGATTGGCAGCATATTCAGAGTTGTGCGGGCAGATGGCGGTGGGCTTGGTTTCCTCTTTTTATCAGAGTTCAGTCTTCAGCTATTGAGGGATACAAGTCACGACGGTGCTGCTTCATGGGTCCTGGGAAGAGCTATTGAAATGGACAAGCTACTTTCCCTGGATCCGGTGGAGAGAGGCACCCTGATGATAGTAGGGTATGCCGAGGACAATAATGTGGCTCTCCTGTGGACAATTGGCGGTCTCTTTGCGATCTCGCTTGAGTCATCGCACTTCAAGAAACAATCGGAGACCAAAGTGTTGTCTCAATATCATTTATTTGAAAGTGTCTATACCACAGGTAATAGGTCGCTTTACATCACAGCCGTACAAAACCAGTAATTTATCGATGTAATACTGTTCATAACCTTTCATGTTAAGTCGACATTTTATTAAGTGTTGCCGTAACACCTCTTTTCTTTCCTGTTTGATGACCTCTTCAACATATATTCTGATTATTTTATGCAGTGTTCTGTTCTGATATATGCTGGCATTTTGTGTAATGATTATGATCTTGAAAATATGTGCTAGTGGTATCTAGTTTACTTTATGTTCTTTAGCCAGGAGGTGGGCTCAATTGGTCTACTGTAGCTTCCTGTAAGACAAAAATTGTTCAAATCAGAGCTAGCAAACTATCTGTATCACTTCATTTATTCATTATATGAAATTATGAAATACCCATAGATGAATAAACTAATGAGTACCAAAGATTTATAAAGTATTCATGTGATAGCTGAACTGAATTTTACTGTTGATGTGTATTGATATATGCAGCATGATGCAGTTATACATCTCTTAGCTACTAATCAAGTCAGGTTGTACGCTTGTGAGAATTGGCAATGTTCTGTTCTGAAACAAGAGAAAAATATTATGTTTACTGTTACTCGTACTGAAGGAGAAATAGGTTAGACCTTTGGTAGGTACGATTCCAATCAAGATTATACATGCATTTGAGGTGAAACCTACCTTCCGGACTCCTTGCCCATGGATACTAATAGGAGAAGTGCCAGTCCGATTGACATTGCAGTTGGAGAGTCCCTGGTGGTATTCTTTTCTTTGTGTTCAAGCATGTTCCGTGTTAGGACATATCCTGGCGAGATCACTTTTTTTCCATGGGTCCGAGTTGGTTGCTGCAAGATGTAGGTGATCAACGTTGTGGGATTGTAAATTAGTTAAGCTGTTATTAGCTTGTGTTAGACGAGAGTCCATTTTAGGAATTTTAATTTGTAGTTGGTTTCCTAGGTTGTTACATGGACAAGGCTTGGCGATCAAGTTAGAAGGGTGTGCATTCTATATAATGGGAGCCTTAGGCCATGTAAGGAGTTAAATTTCGAGTTTAGTAGAAAAGCAGAGAACGCGCCACAATTGTTAGGTGGCACCAACTCCTTTTCTTGTTACGTTGCTGTGAGGGGGATTGGGAGCTGAGGCGTGAAGATTGATCTAATTAATCTGGGTGCAAATTTGGCTTCAGTTCTTGCATCTTGCTTGATCTGAAGTGTCTGCAACTTCCGTTCATTATTGCTTCATGAGTAACATGAAAGATTTGGCACCAACACACACACATCAGTGTCTCACCAGTTCATGTCTCATCACAAGAACTATATAATGATAGTCTTAGTGCACAGCTGCAGTTTTTACTTAAGATAAGGCAAATATTAACAGTTGGAAGTTGAAGACAACTACATGACAATCTAGCTTGAATAACTATAATGTCAAATAGCTAGTTCTATTTCAACGCTTAAAAGCTAGTTCCATTTCTGTCATTAGATATTATATTCTTGTGATCTTTCATCTCTGCTAATCGTGCTACTAATCCTAAATTTTAATGCCATATTTGCTTGAAATTATGAATGCATTTTCATTTTCTCACTTTTAGGAGAGTCGTTGCTGCGTGTAGCAAGTCTATTTCTACCAGCAATAAGTAATAAATTGAGTTGATTTCATTCAGACTAAATTTACTTGAAGATAATCGAATATCAGTAATCTCGAATTCTCAATCACTTTTATTGCTAGGTTTATAGTAGTATGATTTTATTTTTAGAGCTAAATCTGAATAGTCTTGACTCTTGATCATAGGACGTTTAGTATGTTTTTTTTTTCATTTTTTCTAATAGGTCGTGGAATGAGCTTAATATTTCTGGATAACTTTTCTCTTCTGACCCAGCTAATCGCTAGAGGGTGCATCTTCATTTTTTTATAGTTAACAATTTATACTGTTTTCGGAATATTCAATAAATTTGACATTGGGTCTGGTTCTGTTTATCTTATCGTAATGTTTGATCAAAACCCATCTTTTTACTACAGCTGTGTGTCCAATGAATGTAATAGTAATAAGTTTATAAACTTTTTCTAAATATTCTGTAAATTTTACATTGGGTCTGGTTCTGTTTATCTTGTCCTAATGTTCTATCAAAACCTGTTCCTTTTTACTACAACTGTGTGTCTATATTATACTATCTTTTTGATGCCTCCTCGGCTTTTCATTGGAATGTCATTGGTTGTTTGACTTCTTATGCTCACAGAAAATGTCATTGTTGGTGGGCATGATGGAGCTGGCCTTTTGCATAATACATAAGATGATTGTCCAGATGTGCTATGTTGTGTACATGTAAGCTTATCTTCTGCATGTATGTTCGGGTATCTTAACTGTATTTACATAAATGTATTGCTTTCCTTTTTACTGCCATTTCTCAACTATCAAATTGCACGGGAGGAGTCTATGATTTTCTCTACAATTATTTGATTAGCTGTTGCCCCACCCTCCCACCTCCTAACATGCTTTGATGTCAGGCTACATCTTGAATCTTTTCTCAAGGCCCTGTTTTCTCCCTCTTTCCCCAGCAGCTCTTCGTTCTCTTCCTCGTGCCTTTAACTTTTTATTTATATGGTTTTGGGTTTATCAAGTCCTAGTGTGATTTGCATGTTGTCCCTTCTACACAAGAAATTGATAACTAACAATACCTGAGCATCTGGTTCCAAAATCCCTTTATTTATATGAACTTGCGTGTTTGCCGTTTCACATTGATGCTTATTTTGGATCATTGTGATACCTAGTGAACTATGTATTGTCACAATACTTAAAAGAGTATGCCTTCATTAACTCTTATATTGTGCTTCTCAGCATGTCATTCTTTGTCAGCCGTACTTGCATACATACGTAATCTGCCATTAGCAACTAATATTAGTTGGATGGTACAAACTATAGGTATGCTCTGTGTGGAGTCTAATATCTTCAATGTTGGTGTTTAATACAGGATCAAAATGACATGACTAGATTCATTAAAAAACTGTTTCCATTTCTAATAGTGTTTTCTTACTTTTACTAGCATATTAGCATTAAGGTAGTGGTGACAGTATTGCTTGATGTGTGGAGAGTTAAAAACAACGGCCATTTTAGATTGAATGGATATTCAGTTCGTAAGACGATGCATGATGCTTGTACTGCAAGAATTTGATGAAATTCGATTTGGTAGTGACTAGCTAACCCATACATTTCTAAAACATATGTCTATGAGCTAGAAACCAAACGTTTATCCTATCCTACTTCATGAGCCCCTCACATGCCCACTGATCTCTCAGCCTCTACCTAGACCAGATTAGATGTAGCCAAAATCTGCTAATGTTAGAAGTTACTACAAATTACCTATTGTTCGCTGTTTCAAATGTTAATTTTTGTTGACTATAATGCTGAGATGGTTCATTTTTTTTAGCTCTTAACACAGTTTCCTCATTGTGAAGCTAATGTTTTCTGCATGAGTCATACAAAAGTTATGAGAATAACTCCAACTTTTGCTGTGTGAGTAGTGCTTTTTTGCACTGACGGTGTTACTGCTCCGCAGGTATCTACAGTTGCGTTCTGGTGGCTGAGATGCAGAAATGGGTGTGCGAGTGTAGCTTCTTCCATTAGTAGTTATGATCTGAAGAAATAAAAGGTCACATTTATTCCTGGCAAGAAAGGATGAATTGTTTGGTGATTGTGATCTGGAGCTGCAGCTGGGTGTTGAAAATTTGGAAAATTACTTAAAGGTCGCACAAACTCTTTCTCTAAAGAGACATTGTCAGTTCCTTACCATCCTAATCCAATGGTTTAAAAATGGTTCGCAGCCTCATATCTATTTTTTAAATAAAAGATTTATGAAAATATTGTTAAGAGTATATGTACTGGTTCAACGGTGTAATACAATTTGAGTTGGCTTGTTGACTTACATGGTATCAGAGCTCGCGCCGCTCCCGACCTAGCTCCCCACCGCCGCCAGCTCCGGCTCACCGCCGTCTCGCCGCCGCCGTCGCCGCTTCGGCAAGTTGCCGGACGCCGGACGGTCGCCGCCTCTCTCTCCAAGCTCGCGCTCCGTCGCCGTTTCGTCGCTCTTCCTCCTCTCCTCGACAGCGCCTCCTCGCCGACAGCCAGGTCGCGCCCGAGCGCATCCGCCCGAGCGCATCCGCCCGTGACCACGCGCTCGAGCTCTCCTCCGCCCGCGCTGTCCCGGCTCCGTCTCGTCGCTCCCCGGCCGCCTGCGCGCTTCCTCCCGGCCTCGCCGTGCCGAGCTCGGCCAGGCACCTCCGACCGGCGAGCAAGCTATCACGCCGCCGGCCTCGCCCCACCGTCTTCGGCGACGCCGCCCACCGTCTTCGGCGACGCCGCCACACCAGGTCGCCTCTCCCCAGGTCGCCTCTCTCTTCGCGTTTGACTTATCCGGAATTTTCCGGGTCAAAACCGGATGAAAACCGGGTGAAGGAAAGGCAGTCCAGTAGCTGATCTGCTAATCCGGAAGGAAATCCGGATTTTTTCCGGGTCTGAAACCGGATTTTTCCGGTACCAGTTCCGGATTTTTCCGGGTCTGAAACCGGATTTTACTGCTGCAATGGCCAAGGATGGCTCCATTTTCTCTAGTGACATCAAGCTTGATGGATCAAATTATAGAGAGTGGGCATTCTCGGTCAGAACTATGGTGAGAGCTGCTGGATTTGATGATCATTTGACTGATGATGCTCCGGCTGAAAGAGTTGATGAAGCCACGAGGAAGAAATGGAAAAATAATGATGCTAAAGTCATGGGTGCCTTAATTCTTAATGTTGCTCCTTCACTGCGGATGAGTCTTGAGCATCATTCAACTGCAAAAGAAATATGGAAGTATTTGGAGAACCGATATCTTCAGCCCAGTGGGGCACTTCGATACTCTTTGTTGCAGAACTTGCAAAGTCTTCAGCAACATGATTTGTCCATAGAGGAATATTATGCAGCCTTCACCCGCATCAGTAGTCAGCTTATGTCGATGACTCCAAAAAGCCGTTCTGGGTGTGAGTGTTGTGTGGCCAAGGAAAATTATGAAGCTCAGTCTTTCATGTATCAGTTTGTGATGAGGCTTAGGCAGGATTTTGAGAATAACCGCACCCAACTTCTCGGTCGTCCTACGCCTCCCTCTGGATGAAGCACTTGCTAGTTTAATTGCAGAGGAGACACGTCTTTCCTCCCTTGCCTCAGCTCCAATGTCTCACACCAGTGTTCTTGCTGCACCTCGGGGTCCTTTCAGAGGCTCTTCTTCAGGAAAATTTTGTTCTCACTGCAAAAGGATAGGGCACACAATTGATAGTTGCTTTGCTCTACACCCTGAGTTGTGGGCCGAGTATCAAAGAAAGTTCCCTGCTCAGCAACAGCAGCGTTACCCCTTCCCTGCTCAGCAACATCAGCGTTACCCATCTAGCAGAAAGTCTTCAGCTGTTGCAATCAGCGAACCACAACAGTCACAGCAGCAGCCAGCAAGGAGTGCCTCTGTGTCTGCTGCTTCTCAGTCTGCTTCTCGTGCCACTCAGCCGTGGGTGCTTGATTCGGGAGCCTCGTTTCATGTCACCTCAGATCGCTCACAGCTCGTGCAATGTCAGCCACTCAAGGATGGCGCCTCTGTACACACCGCTGATGGTACACCTTGTTCTGTTACTCATCAGGGTTCGCTTTGCACATCCAAGTTTTCTGTTCCAAATATTGCTCTTGTCCCGGATTTGTCAATGAATCTCATGTCAGTTGGTCAAATTACTGATATGGACTATTTTGTTGGTTTTGACAAAACATCTTGTTATGTGCAGGACCTTCAGAGCAAGAGGATCATTGGAACTGGCCATCGCCGTAGAGGATCCACCTCCCTCTACGAACTTGACACCCTTCATCTCTCTTCCGCTTCCGCATCGTCTGCTTCATCCACCTCAAGACCAAATTCCTCTTTTTCTTTTGCCAAGTGGCATCATCGCTTAGGTCATCTATGTGGTTCTCGTTTATCCAAACTTGTTGGACAAGGGGTTTTGGGTCGTGTTCCTGTGGATGCTGGTTTTCATTGTAAGGGTTGTAAGCTAGGTAAACAGATACAACTTCCGTATCCATCCAGCACCACTTGTTCTAGTCGTCCTTTTGATTTAGTGCACTCTGATGTATGGGGTCCCTCCCCTTTTGTCTCAAAGGGTGGTCACAAACATTATGTCATATTTATTGATGATTACTCTCGATATACTTGGGTGTATTTTATGAAACATCGTTCCCAGTTAAATTCTATCTATCAAGCTTTTGCTCGCATGGTTCATACTCAGTTTTCAAGTGCTATTCGTGTTTTTCGCTCTGACTCAGGGGGGGAGTACCTCTCTACATCTTTTCGTGAGTTTCTTTCTTCCGAGGGTACTCTTCCTCAGCTCTCATGTCCTGGTGCTCACGCTCAGAATGGTGTTGCCGAGCGTAAGCATCGTCATTTAATTGAGACAGCTCGAACTCTTCTGATTTCATCTTTTGTCCCCACTCATTTCTGGGGTGAAGCTATTTCCACGGCAGTGTATCTCATAAATATTCAGCCCTCCTCCCGTCTCCAAGGCAAGTCTCCTGGTGAGGTTTTATTTGGTTCTCCTCCCACTTATGGTCATCTTCGTGTTTTTGGTTGTACTTGTTATGTCCTATTAGCACCTCGCGAGCGGACCAAGTTGACTGCCCAGTCTGTTGAGTGTGTTTTTCTTGGGTATAGTCTTGAGCACAAGGGGTATCGCTGCTATGATCCTTCCGCTCGTCGCATTCGCTTCTCTCGGGACGTTACTTTCAATGAGAATCAACCATTTTTCCATTCCTCTTCCATTCACCCATCATCCTCCACTTCCCTAGAGTCCACTTCTTTTCTCTCACTTCCACAGATATTTTCCTCGGATGAGTCAGTCTCTGATCAAGACACACCTTCTTCACCAGCCCCACTGTGTTTGGATCCTTTTCCTTTTCATTATAGTCGCCGTCCTGTAGTTTCATCTGAGACTCCGTCATCTATTCCTCTGTCTTCTCCTCCTCCGGCCAGTACCACTGAACCTTGCACTGATGAGTCCTCTCAGACAAACAGGTATGCCCTTCGTGATCGCTCCACTCTTGAGCTTCCAGACAGATATAGAAATGGTTTCTGTGCAGGGGCAGCTTGTGAGCCTAGTACTTATGAAGAGGCTATCGTGCTACCTGAGTGGCAAATGGCTATGTCTGAGGAGCTTGCGGCTCTAGAGGGTACACATACATGGGACATGGTACCATTGCCTCCAAGATCAGTTCCTATCACTTGTAAGTGGGTATATAAAATCAAAACCAGGTCAGATGGTTCTGTGGAGCGCTACAAGGCTCGTCTTGTTGCTAGAGGTTTTCAGCAAGCTCATGGGAGAGATTATGATGAGACCTTTGCTCCAGTTGCTCACATGACGTCTGTCCGCACTCTAATTGCTGTGGCTGCTGCTCGGTCTTGGCAAATCTCTCAAATGGATGTCAAGAATGCTTTCCTTCATGGTGATCTACAGGAGGAAGTATATATGCAGCCACCTCTCGGTGTTGAGGTCCCACCGGGTCATGTGTGTCGCCTTCGGAAGGCTCTTTATGGGCTCAAGCAAGCTCCTCGTGCTTGGTTTGAGCGGTTCAGCTCTGTGGTTCAAGCTGCTGGTTTCTCTTCTAGTGAGCATGACCCAGCTCTTTTTATTCATACATCTGGCCATCGTCGCACTTTGCTTCTGCTCTATGTGGATGATATGTTGATCACCGGAGATGATCAGAAGTACATTGCTTTTGTCAAGAAAAAATTGAGTGAGCAATTCAAGATGTCAGATTTGGGATCTCTTAGTTACTTTCTCGGAATTGAGGTTGATCGTACTGATGATGGTTACTATCTTTCTCAGCATCGTTACACCAAGGATTTGATCTCACGGTCAGGTATGACTGACACACATGCTGCTTCCACACCCATGGAGCTCCATCTGCAATTGCGTCCAAGTGACGGAACTCCTCTTGAGGATCCTTCTCGCTATCGTCATCTTGTAGGCAGCCTTGTGTATCTCACTGTGACACGACCGGACATTGCTCATGCAGTTCACATTCTCAGTCAGTTTGTTAGTGCTCCTACCTCAGTTCACTATGGGCACTTGCTTCGTGTTCTTCGGTACTTGAGGGGGACATCATCTCGCCGATTATTCTATGCCCGCTCTAACCAGCTTCAGCTTCATGCTTACACTGACTCCACTTGGGCGAGTGATCCCGTTGATCGTCGTTCAGTCACTGGATATTGCCTTTTTCTTGGGACTTCTCTCATTGCATGGAAGTCAAAGAAACAAATAGCCGTGTCTCGTTCTAGTGCTGAAGCGGAACTTCGTGCCATTGCCACTGTCACTTCAGAGATTGTATGGCTTCGGTGGCTCTTGACTGATCTTGGAGTCTTGTGTGAGGCACCCACAAATGTTCTTTGTGATAGTACCGCTGCTATTCAGATTGCCAATGACCCTGTCAAGCATGAGCTAACCAAACATATTGGTGTGGATGCCTCTTTTACTCGTTCACATTGTCAACAATCAACTATTCGTCTTCAATATGTTCCGTCGGAGCTCCAAGTGGCAGATTTCTTCACCAAGTCCCAAACTAGAGAACAACATCGTCTTCATATTATCAAACTCAATGTTTTAGATCCACCTTGAGTTTGAGGGGGGGTGTTAAGAGTATATGTACTGGTTCAACGGTGTAATACAATTTGAGTTGGCTTGTTGACTTACAAATATAATGGTAAGAATATTAGATCCAGTTCTATCTTACAGAAGATGTAACACCAGTTGCCTCTGCACTAGGAGTGGAGAACCACCTGTAGCTGCACATCCTATGCGTCTCTCACCGATGAGGAAATTCATGGGTGTTGATGGTAAACCACGTAAATTATATTTGTTGCCAGATGCCCTCTTATATGAGAGAGAGATTATCATGTGGCCCATTCGAGGAGTATTTGGTTGTGCTTAAGTTTGGCTTTTGACTTATAAGCCACAAAAGCACCTAAGCCAAAGTCTAAAAGCCAAAAATAAGCCCAACAAAACAGCCCCTTAGGGTAAGATCACAATTGTTTTTTTTGTCGAAAAGCCAAAAATAAATCCAATCTGTGGACCATATCCACAGATCGCTTCTTGTACCTCTTAGGATGTTGTAACCACATTATCTTTTCAATGAAATGAAACACAAAGGTCTTTTTTCTGCCAAAAAAAGAGATTACCAGTTAGTCGTAGAGTATTATTTACTGGCACAGCTTGGATTTATAGTCTTATACTACTGTCCACCTGTGAACATAAAATAATCTGTTGTGATATCATTATCTTACTTATGTGGCATAGCAATTGTACAAAGGAGAGACAATATTACAGCCTTTTGGTATGTTTTCGTGTGACAAATACAATGGGATGGGAATATTTTGTGAAGGAAATATTTTCCGAGAAACTGGATACCTGTTTCTCGAGTGTATTTTTTTCTGACACTAACCTTTTGGCCATCTAAATAGATGACATGGTGACTTTAACAAATCATCTAACTATTAATTAGTTATCTCGTATTTCTTTCTCATTTTACCAACTAGTGATATTTGTTATAAGGCGTCGGAGTAACAAAATGAAACGAAGCACCCACTATAAATTTTCCAGGACCTCTTTGTCACATGTGGCTAAACGTACCTTAAATATGTGTCATATCAGAAAGATCCACTCTTTGAATTTAGAAGGCATCTTATCTAGTCTTGTTACTTTCACAGGGCAAGTCACCCTCGATTCAAACCACCGATTAATGATTGCTCCATTCATAGTCACATATCGCGGATTTGGAGTCGCTATATCGGATTTGGAGTCGCTATATCGACACCGATGAGTGACGAACATTACACTTTGGTGTGGAGTTTTTTTCTCGGGAGTTTTGTGCGGAGTCTATGTCAATAGGCAGGTTGGCCGGTTTCCCGTGTTTTTCCATGTTTAGTCCTCATTTGATTCGAATGATAGGAAAATCAAAGGAATACCAAGTACAGAGGAATAAGAAGTCATGACCAGCCAGATCTTATGGACATCGAAGGATAGGAAAATCAAAGGAATAGGAGGTATAGAGGAACGGGAATAAGGAACTCATGATGTTTGATTGCAACGAAGGAATTTTAACATGAGGTTGGAGCTCATGTTTCATTTCCCATGAAAACGTGTATGAAAGGAAAAATGCCAGAGGAACCGAATCGTATAGAAATCCTTTAAATCAAAGAAGGCCTTAGTGATTTGTAGAATATGTGTTTCTAACAATTTCGCCCAGCTTTCCATCAATTATCTTGGCTCGTAAGTATCTTTTTAGATTTCTAAAGTATTTTTTCAATTGCAAAATACGGTAGAGTAACTGAATCATTAGCTGGTTAGTTTAGGGGAGAGTTTTTTTAACTGAGTTCTGTGGTGGGTCCATGGGCTTTCGTGTCCAGCCCAGTCTACAGCGTTCTCACTCCACAGCTGGATGTAAATGGTCGCCTAAATGGCGCCACCTAATCCCATTTAATGAGGTCAACGGTTCAAAATGTTTTCCGATTCGTGAGAAGATGAGCTAGCATGCATGCATGCGGGATTATATGGCGCCACATATTGCGCCACTTACATCCCTCTCCACTCCACTCCAGTACCAACGAGAGAAAAATCGACTAGGGCCAGCCAGCTCCGCCGCCGCCGCCACTCCCACCCCCACCCCAGCTCGCTGGCGGCCGGTTCGCTTCTCTAGGCATCAGATCCATTCGAGCCCACCACATCCCGCATTCTCTTCCAGTGAGTAGGGCGAGATGAGCAGCCGCCGCCCCGTTCGCCGGCGGTGAAGACGCCGCTGGAGGACGACGACCTCCTCGCCGAGATCCTCCTCCGCCTCCTGCCGCAGCCCTCCTCCCTCCCCCGCGCGTCCCTCGTCTGCAAGCGCTGGCACGGCGTCGCCTCCGACCGCGGCTTCTGCCGCCGCTTCCGCATCCACCACCGCCGCAACCCTCCACTCCTCGGCTTCTTCGTCCGAGGCAGCCGCTTCTCCTTCGTGCCTACGCTGGAGGCTCCCAATCTTGTCCCGCCTGGGCGCTTCTCCTTCCAGCGTGGCGACGGCGACGGCGACGACTTCATGTCCCTTGGATGCCGCCATGGCCTCGTACTCATCTTCGACATAACGTCGAACGAGATGCTGGTGTGGGACCCCGTCACCAGCGACCAGCACCGCCTTTCCGTTCCCCTGGGGATTAGGGAGCTTGCGGAGAACACAGTGATCAATGGGGCAGTGTTTCGTGCTGGCGGAGACGCCTCCTTCCATGTGGTATTGACAATTGCAGACAACAGCGACTACAGACGAGCAGTGGCCTGTGTTTACTCTTCGGAGACTGGCTTATGGGGTGATCTCATCTCAACACCGCTTCCATCCGGGATTCCTAGGGCTATGAGTGATCTTCCCACCGTTCCTGATATTGGCGATTTACCCACCTTGGTTTATACTGGTAAACCTGCCGTGCTTGCTGGGAACTCCCTCTACTGGATTCTTGCCGGGAATTTTCGTGGAATTTTCGAGTTTGATTTTGAAAAGCAAAGCCTAGCTGTGATTCAGGTGCCAACGCATATGCTTGAACGGGGCCAATTCTGTATTGTGCGGGCGGAGGGAGGAGGCCTTGGGTTACTCTTCCTCACAGGCAACATCCTCCAATTATGGAAGAGGAAGACTGACTGTGATGGCGTTGCTTCATGGGCTCGTGAAAGAACTATTGAACTCAATAAGCTACTTTCTCTGGATTCACAGGACAAAATATTACTAGGTTTCGCTGAGGAAAATAATGTGGTGTTCCTGTGGGCTTGTGGCGACGTCTTCATGATCCATCTCTAGTCGTTGCAGTTCAAGAAGCTATTTGAAACCGACTCCCTTTCTGACTATCATCGATTCGAGTGTATCTACACTACAGGTAATAGCATGCCTTCACATATTGGTTACAAAAGACCAAGTTAATTCTTGATAATTACTTGATGAAATACAGTTCACATATTCGTGTTAAGTTACCAATTTTTAAGTACTGTTGTATCACTTGTTCTTTTGCTGTTTGATAGTCTCATCAACATATAGCCATTTTGTTTCCATGGTGCTTGTGTCTCAATAATGATTATGATTTAGAAAAATAAATCTGTTAGTTGTATCTAATTTATTTTATGATTAGTAGCCAGGTGGTGGCTGCCATTGGTCTACTACTGTTATCTTCATTTCTGTGATCTTTTGTTGTTCAAAATGGATCTGGCAAACTTTCTTTGTAGTTTATCAATGAACACCAAGATTAACAAATTCATTCTGTACGACTGAACTAAATTTGCTTCTTAATTCATGCTATTCAGTATTCACATATGCAAGACGCCACGAATTTTGTAATGGTAATTTAAGTGCACAGCTGCGTTGGAGTTTTTTGTTCACAAGATAAGAAACATAACATTTGGAAGTTAAAGACACTACATGAAAAACTAGCTTGAACTAACTAAACTCTCAAATTGGTGGCTCAATAGTTGTTTGGAAGCTTTAAGCTAGTTTTATTTCTTTCAGTCAGTATTTATTTTTCTTCTAATCTTGCTAATAATATTAAACCCATAATGATGAATTTATTTGAATTTACGAATTGCTCATTTTACCACTTCAGGAGAGTCATACTGCAAGTGATAAGTCCATTTGTACCGGGAAAACTAATGTGGTGTTCATTTCAATTTCCATACTGTATGAAGATAATCTCAATCAGAATACTGATGATCACATATGTTCATACGCTTTTTTAGTATGATTGTATTTTTTCGTATTTCGTTAAACGAGCTTATAATTCTAGATAAGTTGTCTCTTATTGAGTAGCTTAGTCCGAGTTTGCATGTTTTTCATTTCTACAACATTCATCTGTATGTACTGCTCCTAAAATATTCTTTAAGTTTGGCAACATGTGTAGTTTGTTTATCTTCTCTTTTTCCTTTAAATTAAAGATAAGAGTTTACTTAATATATTGTTGATGCCTCCCTGATATATATTTGTCTTTTCATTGGATTGATATTGGTTGTTACTTGTTCGACTTCTTATGATTGAAGAAACAGGCGGTGGTGGTGGACATGCTGCAGCTGATCTTGTGCACCATACATAAGATGATTGTCTGATTAAAGTGTGATATACCAATTGAGTAGGTATGTTTATCTTCTGTATGTATGTTGAGATGTTTGACACTATGTAGTACGCTGCATCGTGGTTCCTTCTTCCTCATCGCTTCCTCTGCCTTCTCTTTTATGTACTGATGCTCTATCCCATCTCTACTAATGTGTACACTTTCACTTGTCTTCCCGTTCCATCTAGCTGCATTGGTTCCAGTTTATCTCCTTAGTTTTCTCGCAGTTCCTTCTGGTAGTGCAGGTCTCTAGCTCCTCAGACTACTTAGTAGCATTATCTTTTTGTCTTATGTTAAGTGCTAGCATAATGAAATGCACACTCTTTTGTGTTATTCATGGATGTTTTTTTGCAATACCTATACCAGTTGTTACATGCCTCTGATTAGTTTTCCATGGCTAAGGGTCTACCAGTCCCTACTGTGATTTATATCTTATTGCGTCTACATCAGTAATTAATAAGTGACAATACAGATTTTGTTTGATCCAAAGAGGCTATCATTTGTTGACATATATTCTCTCCACTTCTGGTCACATTAGATGCTTAACACGTTATATTAAACACATGGCAAAATGGCCTGACTGCTTCACCATGAATACTTCTTTCATCACATTTGAGGTTTCTACTGCATGAGATTACTCTAATTTTATTTGTTAGCCACTAGCTAGCTTGTAAATTTCCCAAAAGTACATCTATGAGCTAGAAACCAGATGGTTCGCTTTGCTACTAGATAAAAGTTGCTTCTTACAAAATATTGATATACATATATTAACGGCTTTCCCGTGAATGGATTTTACAAATTGGTTTCACTGATTAAATTGCTCTGCAGGTATGTATGATTGCATTCTGGTGGCTGAGATATGCAGAAATGGGCTGTGTGCTGTAGGATCTTCCATTCTGTCCGCTGTGCTCCACCTATTAGCCATCTGAGCTGGTCGATTGTGATATTTGGCTTGTAGGAATGAATGTCTTAGTTTGCTACAACCTCCAATCCTAAAAAGTGTCGGGGCTAGTGCTGTTTATTTCTACATAAACAGGTCATTTGCCCCCACACTTATACCGGATCGGAGGGAGTAACTTACCGTCTGTTATCTAATTTCTGTAGACATTTAGTCAAATGGCATGAAGGCAAAGCGACTTGCTTGGATTAATGATTAGTGTTGCCCATGTCTGTTAATCTTGGATTCATTCCCTCCTTGAAAGCAAGCACCTTGAGGCAGCTCACCTGTCAATTGTGTGCGTGCCTCATCTCAGTATCCTTTGCTTATTATGTCCCATGTTGTGTCAGGTTGAGATATCAATTTCAAAATCTCTGCTTATGTTTTGTGTATCCAATGGTGCTCCCTTTTCTACTCCGTCCATGTGTTGTTTGCTCGTGATGTGTTCGTACCAGGTATTTTAATTTCAAAATGATAAAAAGACACTGTTGCCGTTTAATTTGTATGTCATGAACTTAGAATCAAGTTCAACTTGTTTCAGTTACTCGATTGGAATCGTTCAAGGTCACCGTTGTTTGCCATTGCAATCCTCCTGAACCATGCATATGACACTGTTGAGCTTGGTTACGTATTCAGACATTGTATTACTCCGCATCTATGGGCTGACGATTTTCGTTGGACCTTCGATCGGGTTGTCACTTCTCGTTTTCGCGGTCAAAAGAAGCAAAGTAAAATCGGATGGTGCTCCTTTCGTGAAGAAGTACATGACAGCATTGATATTGTTTTTTTTTTGAGTTTTAAGAGCAGTCGTTCTGCTGTACGATTAGATAGAATAGAGTGTTAATTACATTGGATGGTTTTTTAGTACAAGCGGGTCGGGCGAATAGCCCAGGTGCGACGTCTTTACACGCTATTCACTGGAACACGACATCGTTCGATGAAATAGCTCAAAGGCGACAGTTGAAACGGCCCAAATAGCGACGGCCCGATACGGCTCTTTAAGCCCTTAATCGGAAGGAAACTGTCAGCTTCAATTTGGATTATGTAAGCTGGGCTGTTAGAACGCGGGACCCACCAGGCGACCGTTGGTACGCGGGACCCACTGTGGGCCGACGGAGACAGGGACCCACCACTTATCCATGTCAACCTTATCATTTTTTTTGAGAAGGTCAACCTTATCCATTTATAAAGAGGCAGAGTGAGCCCCGCTCCCATGGTCCTGCCCTGCCCCCGACATTACCGTTGCCTCTCTTCCTCTGTTCTTCTGCGCACCTTCTTCTTCCTCTTCTCCGGCAACGGTCCACGGCGGCGGCGGCGGCGAAGGATGTCGAGCTCCGCTTCTGGCTCCCAGAAGTCATGGCCGCGTTATGGAGAAGTCCCGATGACTACATGCCTGGACTGCCCTCGCCTAGATCCACTTAAGCGCTTGACATGTGTGCGCTCGACGAAGGGCAATGTCGGTCGAGAATTTGTCAAATGCGAGAGCGCCCCGCATCGTGGGAAGGATGGGAAGGTAGGGTTTGTCCTGATTTGTCTCGATTTGGCCTGAATTTGATTTTGCACTATGGATTTGGAAATTAGTGTTTTCGTTCCCTTTTTTAGGATTTGGCGGAATGCGGCTATTTTGTGTGGATGGACAAGTACATTCGGGATCGAGGGCTTCAAGTTGAATTGCTGCCCCCAATTCAGGGGCCCCCAATCCAGGAGGCTGCCATCTCGTCTGCTGTGGAGGAGGAGATCTCATACAGAGCCGATCGTCCTCCATTGGAGGAGGATGTTTTGGTGAATAGGGAGTTGCAGAAATTGAACAAGCAGTTGAAGAAGCAGTTGAGCCAGCTTGTGGAATTGAAGAAGCAGTCAAACATGATGGCCGGAGCATTTTATGTGTGTATCATTGCCATTTATTTGGTGTATCTTTGTCGTTCGAATTAGAAATTTCGATTTAGGATTTGGGGATTTCGATTTAGGAGCTGTTTGTCTTATGAACAATGTTATGATTCGACTAAATTAGCTCTGAAATCAGTTAACACCTCGAACAGGTTCAGTTAACACCTCGAACAGGTTCAGTTAGCCGTTTCTAAAATAGAAAAACCGACAAGTTCATGGGCCCGTTGTTGGGCCAAGCCGTCAGTGCTCGCTTAAAATAGGTGCAGGGAAAAAAAGAATTTCATATTGTTGGGCCCGTTGCTGGACCTTTTGTTGGGCCAAGCCGTTGTTGGACAGAAACAATGGTTTAAATGAAATATTGTTTGTGTTGGCTAATATGAAATAAATATGAAATATGAAATAAATGACGTGTCAAGTTAAAAGAAATGTCTAAATGGATGTGTACATAGAAGTGGTTTTTTTATAGTTCTATGAAATGACTCCATATTGGTCACGGACACTATATTTGTGCAGGGACTAGATGTTAACCCTAAAGTTTGATTTCATTTGGAGAAGGTTAAAAAATTCCTCGGATTAGAAATGAGGTTGTTTGGGCTACGTTTCGGGCTCTTTTTTACAACAAGGAAGATTTTGACCACCATGAGATTGTACTCCTTGACCACCGTGAGTGTTATAAATTTAATTTATATTTTTTTATTTTCGACGATTGAAAATTGCAGTCCTTAACTAGTTATTTTTTATTTGTACATCGGCGACCAATGAAAAATAAGTAGAAAAATAATGTAGTTTTAAATAAATGTGGGTTGAAGACTAGCACACTTATAACGACATACGATTAATAAAATGCACACTTATAACGTGTGCCCCCTCTTACACGACTAGCACACTTATAACGTGTGCCCTCTTACAACTTACGAGAAATAAACTAGGATGGAAATAAATAAACATGGAAATAAGCCCGAAAGGGCACTAAGAGTTCTCCTTGACATCTCCTTGACCTCCTCCTTGGCTCCTCCTTGGGGGCTCACTCGTCGTTCTCGTCGTCCTCGTAGGGGAGGCCGTGGATGGTGCCCCGGTAGTGGAAGATGTCGGTGAAGTCCGTGAAGACGTTGAACGTCATGAATGCGATGTACTCGCACCCATACCAAAACGCCTTGCGACGGAGGAGGAGTGCGTCGAAGAGGTTGGTGAAGGTGACGAAGTAGCCGATGACGAGGCCGCCCCCATCATGGAACGCCTCGAGCCGGTACATGGGCGGCCCGCCAGGAGGGAGGTGGCGGAAGCCGGACGAGAGGAAGAACTCCGCTAGAGCCCTTGCGCCCCTCCACCTCGAGAAGGCCCAGACGCGCAGCTGGCGATGCTCTACGAGATTGGGCGTGGTAGAGCGGTGCTCCTGCGTGAGGTTGGGGAGGCGGTAGGTCGGGGCGCTGTACTCCGACATGGTTGCTAGGGGCGGGGCGGCTGCTTGTTTGAGAGAAGAGGGTTGGAGGAAGAGGGGATGCGGTGTGCGACTTGGAGAAGACCTGGGTGCTATTTTATAGCGCATAGTGATCTTGTTTAATGCGATGGTGGGGAGGTGAAGTGTAAAACTCGGTTTAATGTGATGGTTGGGAAGAGGCACGCGCAGCCGGTCGCTTCATTTCGGGTCTGCGTGCACACTGCAAGCGCGCCGCCGTCCCGCCGCCGCTGTCAGCGCAAAAGTCAAAAAGAGAGCAACAATAGCCTTGATACTACGTGCCGACGAGTGCACCGCTTCTCAGCCAATCAGGTAGCAGAACCAGCCATCCCACGGATCGTGTGTTACCTCAGGGCCAGATCGCACGGCCACAGTGCAGCAAGGTAGCGATCACACGGATGAACGGTCGACGTTGCATCCGAATTTGAAATAATCATAAAATATTCAAAAAACATCAAAAAAATGAAAATCCAGTGCACATGGTCTTATTTTGTCATGTACTAACAGATCCAACTGATAAACAAGGTCTAGATACATATTAAACAAGAAATGCTTCAATATGGTGTGAAAATAGGCCGAATTTGAAATAATCATAAAATATTCAAAAAACATCAAAAAAATGAAAATCCAGTGCACATGGTCTTATTTTGTCATGTACTAACAGCTCCAACTGATAAACAAGGTCTAGATACATATTAAACAAGAAATGCTTCAATATGGTGTGAAATCTCACATCTCAAACTATGAACTCTAATGTGTGAAGAGAGGTGGTTTGGATTTGCAACATGAAATTTACAAAAAACTCACCAAAGCTTCATTTTGGATTGACTAAGAAGGATCCATGCTTGGTTTTTCATTTTGGTGTTTAAAACATGTTCAAATGTTGGTCAAACTTGGGTTTGACCGAATTTGAAATAATCATAAAATATTCAAAAAACATCAAAAAAATGAAAATCCAGTGCACATGGTCTTATTTTGTCATGTACTAACAGCTCCAACTGATAAACAAGGTCTAGATACATATTAAACAAGAAATGCTTCAATATGGTGTGAAATCTCACATCTCAAACTATGAACTCTAATGTGTGAAGAGAGGTGGTTTGGGATTTGCAACATGAAATTTACAAAAAACTCACCAAAGCTTCATTTTGGATTGACTAAGAAGGATCCAGGCTTGGTTTTTCATTTTGGTGTTTAAAACATGTTCAAATGTTGGTCAAACTTGGGTTTGACCGAATTTGAAATAATCATAAAATATTCAAAAAACATCAAAAAAATGAAAATCCAGTGCACATGTCTTATTTTGTCATGTACTAACAGCTCCAACTGATAAACAAGGTCTAGATACATATTAAACAAGAAATGCTTCAATATGGTGTGAAATCTCACATCTCAAACTATGAACTCTATGTGTGAAGAGAGGTGGTTTGGGATTTGCAACATGAAATTTACAAAAAACTCACCAAAGCTTCATTTTGGATTGACTAAGAAGGATCCAGCTTGGTTTTTCATTTTGGTGTTTAAAACATGTTCAAATGTTGGTCAAACTTGGGTTTGACCGAATTTGAAATAATCATAAAATATTCAAAAAACATCAAAAAAATGAAAATCCAGTGCACATGTTCTTATTTTGTCATGTACTAACAACTCCAACTGATAGACAAGGTCTAGATATATTAAACAAGAAATGCTTCAATATGGTGTGAAATCTCACATCTCAAACTATGAACTCTTATGTGTGAAGAGAAGTGGTTCTATGTTTAAAATGACTCCATATTGGTCTAGGGCACTATATTAGTGCAATAGATGTTAACCCTAGAGTTTGAGATCATTTGGAGATGGTCGAAAAAATGACCAGATTAGAAATGGGGCTGTTTGGGCTACCTTTGGGGCTCTTTTGTAGCTCATTTTGGAGAACCGCTTACTTGTTGGAGATGTTTACCCTAGCAAAAGGGAAGGATTGTTCACAAAACGAGCATAACAACTGAGAAATCAGGGTTGGTTCAAATTGTGAGAAATATTTCACACAATTTTGAATTTGGTTCAAATTCAAAATCAAATTCAAATTATTACACAAATTTCACGGCTCAAGTTTCATCTCAAATTTCACGCTCTCGATTTTCTCTTGTTCGTACCACCAGATTGTGTCGGCACACCAGACAAAACCCTCATGCTCTTGGTTTTCTTCGAGTCAGTCATACGAGGCCGAGGCCACACAAGTCGTTCTTCGTCTTCAGATGACACCTCTTCAGATGACAGATTCAGTTCTGGAACAGCTTCAGCTTCATTTTGCACCGCGGCATCAAGAACTGCATCAGATGGCACCACATCATCCAAAACTGAATCAGTTTGCACCACATCATCCAAAACTGAATTAGATGGCACCACATCATCCAAAACTGAATTAGATGGCACCACATCATTCAGAACTGATCAGATGGCACACTTATCTTCTTCGGCCATTTTGTCTTGCCCTTTTTGTTGCCCAGAGATTGTCAACAACAATGGGCTCACTTCCAGCCTTTGCTCTGAAAAAATAAAACAGAGTATGAAAACAGAGTAGAATTGCAGTTGAATTTAAATAAATGATCAAATACTTCAACTTACTTTGGTTGTTGTGGACGAGGGTACCGACATTTGGATGATCCAGCTCGGTGACCAAGTACCTGACACTCCTTGCATCTATTTTTGGTACCTTTCTGAGGCCGTTTTGGTTTGTCATCTTTTTTCGCCCTCTTACTACAGCCTCCTTTCTCAAACCAGGCCTTGAATCTGCTCATTTTAGGCCTGCCAGCCTTTCTTTTGGCAAGGGGGGGACACATATCAAAATCAAAAGGCACTTCAGGCCACTGCGACTGATCTGTAAGTGCTGGTATTGGAGCTGCATACGCAGCCTTGAATCTTGCTACTGAATAATACTCATGCAGATAAGGGTGCATGTTTACCCTCGGTTTTCCAGCCAAGAAGAGTATGGCATGCTCACATGGTTTTCCAGTATGTTGCCACTCGAGGCAAGTGCATTCATGCAGTTCAGTGTCAACCACATGCCTTCTTCCAGTCTTGGTATCTCTCACTTCAGCTCCCCACAATGAAGAATTCTCAACTGCCAAATGTGTAAGATTTCTGCTCCTGTTAACCACCTGCTGTACCACTGCTGGAAGCTTATCCCCTTGCAAAGCATCACCTATTCTTCTTCTCAATTCCCACATCCGCATGATCATGATCCTGATTTGGTCAACCATGTCATGCACAGGCAAGTCTTTTAACTCTTTCACCTTGTTGTTAAAACTTTCTGCTAGATTGTTGTTGATATGATCACACTTGATGTCTGTATTAAATCCTGACCTATACCACAAAAGAGAATGGTATGCTTCCAGCCAGTGCTGAAACTCAGGATCTGCTGCAATAACCTTCGCAAGGTGATAAGCATGTGTCTGTTTCGAGTAAGATCTTGCTGCTGGCCACAGTCGCCCAAAATCTTCTCCTCTATGTTTCTTGATCACATTCATCCACATATGCCCGAAGCACTCCCTCTGCTCAGCATGTGGAAATACGGCCTTGACAGCATTTTCTAGCCCTTTACAAGCATCAGTGTGTATAGCCAAAGGTGTCACTGTCCCAATGGCTCTTTTCAACTGCATCATGAACCATGTCCATGAAATCTCTGTCTCTGATTGAAACAGGCCAATAGCAACAGGAAACATCCAGTTGTGTCCATCTAGAGCATTGCATGCTGCCAATTGACCATTCCACTTTCCAGTCAAAAAAGATGAGTCTATGCTCAAATATGGCCGACACCCTGCTTTGAAGCCATCGGTGCAAGGCTTCAAAGCCATAAAAAATTTGGAGAAAAATACCTTGCCATCAGGTGCAACCTCGGTATCTATCTCCACAATACTGCCAGGTGACCTCTTCTCCACCTCTGCCTTGAAACTATACAGCATCCTGAAGGTATTTGCCCAATCACCATATAGTTCTTTCATTGCCTTCTGTTTTGCCTTCCACACTGTGGTATATTTCAGCTTAATAGGGTACTGGGCTTCCATGTCTAATTTCAGTCTCTTTGCAGTAGTGTTTGGTGTTTTGGCTAAAATAGGAGTGATCTTTTGTGCAACCCAGGCCTGTGATGTCATGGTTGAGGGAGTCTGTGAACTAGTAATACAAGTATGTTCATTGGGGATTTGATTAATTCTGATTGTACTGCCATCAGGTTGGCGTCTAGCAGAAATGTACCACTTGCAAGGTTGGGCACTGCCATCAAAGCCTTTGCACTTCGCATAAAATTTCTTTGTATCTGTCCACAGAGTCTTGCTGTCAAACTGCTTCTTCACTGCATAAGTCCTGTAACACATCCTAAACTCAGCCATGGTTGGAAAATACTTTCCTACTGCAATTACAGGGTTATCTTTGTCATATACATTTATCATCTCATCATCATTTTCATCATCTACATCATCAGCAGCTTCCTTCATCAACTCTGCATCCACAACTCCAGAACCAGCAGCCGCATTAGCCGCATCCCTCTTCTTCTTCTCCTTGTCTTTATCATCGACTGGAATTCCAAAAAGGTCTGCCATCTCAGTGTCATCCAAGGGTGCAATGACCAAATCAGTAAGCTCTTGCAGTTCTACTGAATTCCAGTCAACAACAGCCGGGCCCGTACCAGCCACCCCATTAGCAGCACCATCACGGGCTGGGTCTTGTGCATCATCTGCTAACACTGTCAATTCGGTTACAATGGGCATTATCTGTCTAGCTGCAGCCCACTCATCATCTGCAATCTGCATAGCCAACTTTGATGCCACATATCCTACTCTTGAATCTGATTTCAGATCAACCAGCTCGGCAAGAAGTGTAGCACGTTTCTTTTCAAAGCCCTCTTGTTTATCGATTTCATCAACAACGCTTCGCCATCCTCCATTCTCACATACTCTCCCTTCCAATCTTCGTACCGTAGCAATGCCACTTCTTGCTCTGGACCCCAAGGAATACTCTCCCCTATTTTCTCCACAATATCTCTCACCGCTTTCTCTTCTTGGTTCACTAGTTCTTGTGGATCGATGTCGTAAAATGAAAGCTCCAAACTAACTAATGTGTCGTGATCTATGGTCCTCACGCTACCATCAGCTAGCTTCGCCTGAGATAGCATAAATTTGACAACCAATTCGAAACTTTTTCGGGCATCTCCCCTGTTTTGACAACGAGGCGGGAATGTGACGACTTGAGTTCAATAGCTCCTATGCGACATGGAAGTGAACGAGCTCAAATCGAAAGCCGAATGAGCACGAGAGTGATGGATTACCTCGAATTTGACTCTGCCGGCTCCGTGGAGCTCGCCATCTACCTCCTTCTTCTGGGCTGCTTGCCTCGCCTCCGCCGCGAGCTAAAAGGGCAGTTTGGGGCAGAATTAAGAAGGGAAGGCCACGCGGGTTCGATTTGACTCACCCCAGATGCCGGCGACAACGAATTCGACGCCCAGGAGTGGATAGCTCGGGAGCTCCGCCGCCGGAGAGGGAGCTAGGGCGCGCACTGTCGGGTTCAGATGGCGCGCTACGGCAAGGTCGGTCTGTGCGGTCGCTCGAACCGGTTGAGTTGACCGGGTACAAGTTAGTGGGTCCCACATACGCTAAACCTAATTCCACACTCCTTAACTAGCACAAGTAAGTGACACGGCCGTTTCATCACAATGGGTGGGTTGTGGCTATTTTGCTGCTCTCACGCGTCGTACCCTAGCTATTACCTCCAACTATGTCGCATCGCAGACAATTCCCTGAAAAAACGTCGTACCTGAGCTATTGGCCCAAGCGGGTCACCGCCAAGAACAAAATACACCTCACTTAGTCTCCTGGGTCTTGTGAGTAGGCATACGCCCGCTGCTGAATCTCTTCCCAAACAAGATGTGCCACCGCATCCGACGAGCAAGCCGTGTTTCTAAAAACCCGCCGGTTCCGTTCTTTCCAAAAAAAACCACGTGGAGTAGATTATAGCTCCGCTGGCCTCCCTTCTGCGGTTCTTTGGGAGTCCCAGAATCGTATTGTCCCACCAACCATTGATCGTTCGCCCCAACACCGGAGGTGGAACACCCAAGGATCCTTTCCATGCAAAAATATTTTCCCTCACCGCCGCCGTGAAGCTACACTCAAGCAAGAGATGGTGCACTGTCTCATGATGAACGTGGCACAACTTGCATATAGGATCATGCGGCCACCCTCGAATGGCGAGGTTGTCTGCGGTGAGGAGCTTTCCGTGGAGAGCCAGCCAACCAAAAAACTTGCACTTAGGTTCCGCTTGTGCCTTCCAAATTTTGGCAGCCCGGAATGGAGGGATTGCACCAACAAATTGGCACCTGTAGGCTGAGGCAGTGGAGTAGACGCCCGACGCCGTCCACCTCCAAGAAATAGCATCAGGCCTTGGCTGAAGAATGATATCACGAAGCATCCTCCAAAGCTTGACAAGCTGAGCAAGATGTCCCGCCGTGGACATGAGGAAAAGAGAGCACATCCAGCCCCTATTAGAGAGCTCGCGTTGCACTGTCCTCGACTTTCTTGTGGCGATGGCAAACAAATCAGGGAATTGACTCTTGAGGGCGCCACCCGGGAGCCAACGATCATGCCAAAAGAGGCACTTGGCACCGTTGCCAACAGCAATATCCGTGGAAGCACGAAACAACTCCCAGTCCGCCTTGTCGCATGGGAGAGAGGCCCCAATCCACGGCCTCGATGGATCCGTCCAAGCATACCAAGGCCACCGAAGCCGTATAGCCCTGCCGAATTTCTCAATGTCAAAGATGCCGAGGCCACCTAGCTGTTTCGGTCTGCAGACAACACTCCAGTTTACTAGAGATTGCGGCCGCGCCCCCGGAGCTGCACTCTGCTTGATCCATAAGAAACCCCTCTGAATCTTCTCAATCCTTTTAACTATCCACTTTGGTAGACCACACGCAAGTTCTGCTCTTGGGGGGAAACAAATATCCCAGCATCATCTGCGTAGAGGGAAACCGCAAAGCGAATGGGACGTGCACGGATTGGCGAGAGAACACCCCACTCAGCCGCACGCCGGAACAAATGGTGCAGCGGGTCAATGGCAATGATGAAAAGCATTGGGGACAGAGGGTCCCCCTGCCTTAGCCCTCGAGCGTGCGGAATCGATGGCCCAGGCTTGCCATTGAGGAGGACCTTGGAGGAAGCCGTTGAGAGCAACAGGCAAATCCACCGCCTCCATCTAGGGCCGAAACCCAGCCGCTCAAGAAGCTCAAGAAGGTAAGGCCAGCTCACGGTGTCGAATGCTTTGGCGATGTCCAGCTTCAGGAAGAAGCCCGGTGTTTTCCCTTTGTGCATCTCTTTGATCAACCCTTGGGCATGGAGGAAGTTGTCATGTATGCTCCTCCGCTTGATGAATGCTGATTGACTCGGGGAGACGATCTCGGGCAGCAGCGGCGCAAGCCTGGAAGCGAGCATCTTAGAGAATATCTTGGAGAAACTATGTATCAAACTGATCGGTCGGTAGTCTGCAACCTCCCCGGCCTCCACCTTCTTTGGAATGAGCACCATATTTGCATTGTTGAGAAGGCCAAAACCTGCTCCTCCATGTTCAGCCAGCGCCACAATGGCCGCATAGAGATCCTCGTGGATGATGCCCCAACAAGACCGGTAGAAGCGTCCAATGAACCCATCCGGGCCGGGAGCCTTTTCCGCGGGCAAAGCAAAAACAGCAGCTCTGGTTTCGTCAAGGCTGAAAGGCGCCTCAAGGTTGGAGAGGTCCTTCGGCTCATAGCCGAGCTGCTCCCAGTTCAGACCAGCTTGCCGAGGCTGAGCGGAGCCGAGGAAGGCGTTGAAATGAGAGCTGAGCACTTCCTCCTTTTCCCCATGGGTAACAGCAAGGCCGGCCGGCGATGAGAGCGTCTGAATGAAGTTTTTCCGACGCCTCCCATTAGCCCGCAAGTGAAACAGCCTTGAGTTTGCATCGCCTAGCTTGATCATTGCCATCCTGGCCCTCTGGCGAATCTTGATCTTATAGTCAAGATTGTTTTGTAACACCGTCGATCACTCTAACAATATTCCCGCCCATGTCTATCAGCCGCAAGTCATTGTTTTGTATTCCCTAAAAAAATGCCGGGTGTAGACAAGGAAGGGTTCAGTCTCGAACGATTTGTGCCGGCGACAAACGTCGAGTTGGAGGAGAGGTCACGCCACCCATTGAACACACATCCGAACCGACATACGGACTTCACCGGAGTCAGAGAGGGCGTCGAAGATGGCGTCGAGTTGGAGGAGAGGTTGCGCCACGAGCCGCCACCCATTGTACACACATCAAAACAGACAGACGGACTTCACAAGAGTCAGAGCGGGCGTCGAAGATGGCGTCGGCCAGTAACAAGACATTGGTGGCCTTCGATACGTCCTCCTCCATACATGCACCCTTCATCGTGGATAGTAATGAAGATCACGGGCCAAACGGATAGTAAGATAGATATAAGTTGTTTCCTTCTTGGTCTCCATGTTAGTTGGTTCGAGGGATTGATCTTGCACATGTACGCAAGCATAGTTACGAATACGTGCAAATCTACTCTCTCCGATCCATATTAATTGTCACGGGATCAGATGGATCTAGCACTAAAACATGTCTAATATATGATTCTTGTTTTATTTAGCGATTTTGCTATTTTCTTTGGTTTCAGTTTTTTGCCCGAGAAAATCATGCAACTAGGATTTATGCCATAATAATCAATTACAATAAATGGTATCTTAATTAAAAGATCCTTGATATATATAAATAATGTATAAATAGTCACACATAATACCTTTCAATGTCCTAATAGTTAATCACATTAAATAAATATAAATGTAAATATTGTATCTTGTCAAGAAGATCTAAGAGAAATCTTGTTATAATGATAGAAGATATAGAAGTAATTACAAATATTTTCCTGCGTATGACTGCCTATAACCATGGCTATAAATAGTCACACGTCTTACCTATTTTCCCCACAGTAGTAGTACTATACATCGCTACGGAAATTACCATAGGATAACATCCTCGGTCCAAATAAAACCAACATATCCATGAGGCTAACAATGGTTCCTCTGGTTCTGGCCAGCATTGCGCTGTCGTTGTCCAGCGTTTATGCGACCGTGGAAACAATATGCAAGGTAGCGTCCGACACGGATGAGCGTGTCAGCTACGACTTCTGCATTACGATGCTGGCAAATAGCCCTCGCAATGGTGACGCATGGTGCCTGGCAAAGGCGGCGGCCGACGTGGGCGTCAACAACACCTACCAAGCCATCAAAGGTATTGAGGGCTTCATAGCAAAGATAGGAACCGATGCCAAAAGAAGGCGGCGCTCAGACAATGCGGCGGGTTCTATGGTAGCATGAAGTTTGCGTTTGCTAGAGCCCATGATAGGATCAATGAACATAATTATGCCGCGGGGAAGGAGGAGGCAGCAAAGGCCATCTCTCTAGCACACCAGTGTGATGACGTCATTGCGAAGGCCATCGTCCCGACGCCTCTCTGGCAACAGAGCTCATCCTCTATACAAATTGCAATAGTCTGCAGAGCTATCACAAACCTTATTGGGTGATGAATAATGATGTGGATCTAAATCTTGTTTGATTTAACAGATATGATCTAAGAGATCACTCAGAAATATCTGTACCTTCTTAAGTTACATGAAGGAGATAGAAAGTGCATTGTTTAATTACAAGTTTAAGTACGCTTTGGTGTGCTTCACTACTCACGATGATATGGTCCATGGCAGCATGTTTTTATCATAACTTCCAATGCTATAATCAGGCGTACCACAATAAGCTGAGTCATGACATCACATAAGAGTAATCTTATGATGTATTTACCATAACTTCCAATGCTATAATCAGGCGTACCACCATGATAAAGCTCAGTTAGGACATCACATAAGAATAATCATATAATGCATACAATAATAAAAAAAAGATGTCGAATGGGGCGAGTCGACCGCTTAGCGTGGTCGACCACTAGAGAGTGATTTCACATGGTAGAATTTTATTTTACGACTAGCCAAATTTTAAATATAAATGCTACTACACTGCTCATGTGTACAATTAATGTCACAAACCTTTAGAAGCCAACAAATGCACAGTGAGCAAGCAATTAAGACATACATTTTTTTTGAAACAAAGCAATTAGGACATAATAGGAGGTAAAGATTTGCACGACAAAGTGGTCGCACAAGCCCACAACTCTGATATTTTTCCGACACATGACACTTTAGTAAACTCATAACTTAGCATCACTGTAGGAATTTGTGACCGGAATTTGCTAAACCTAACAATCACGCCGATACAAATCATAAGAATTTATACACCCGCGCTGTCGACATCACTGATCTAACTTGTCATAAGTCATTGTACCTTTGAAGGTTACATGAAAAAAAATGTTTTGTTTCATTGCAGGTTTTATTACACTACACGGACTGGTGACCGGATTCGTTGCTCTTGGCTAAACGGTCCTGAACGCCTGGTGCGGAGTCAGCATTGATAGGCAGGTCAGCTGGTTTTCGTGTTTTTTCATGTTCCCATGTGGGCTTTTTCTTCGTGTCCAGCCCAGTCTACGCTGGCACTTCACAACGTTTTTTTTTTTGACTTCACAACGTTCTCATTTCTCAGCCAGCCTCCGCCGCCGCAGCAACCCCACCCCCAGCTCGCCGCCGGCGGCCGGTTCGCTTCTGTAGGCATCAATTCCATTCGAGTCCACCACATCCCGCATCGCCTTCCACAGATTCAGTGAGATGAGCAGCCTCCGCTGCCGGCCCTATTCGCCGCCTTCGAAGACGCCGCTGGAAGACGACGACCTCCTCGCCGAGATCCTCCTCCGCCTCCCGCCGCGGCCCTCCTCGCTCCCCCGCGCGTCCCTCGTCTGCAAGCGCTGGCGCGGCGTCGCCTCCGACCGCGGCTTCTCCCGCCGCTTCCGCCGCCACCACCGCCACAACCCTCCCCTCCTCGGTATCTTCAATAGATACGATGGCCTCTCCTTCACGTCTACCCTGGAGCCTCCCGATAGTGTCCCGCCTGGGCGCTTCTTCTTTCAGCGTGGCGACGGCGACCTCTTTATGTCCCTTGGATGCCGCCATGGCCTCGTACTCATTACAGGGCCGACGCATATGCTCGTGTGGGACCCAGTCACCGGCGACCAGCACCGCCTTGCCATTCCGCGGGGATTGCGACACATGCCACGAAGACAGTGATCCACGGAGCGGTGCTTCGGACCTGCAGAGACGCCCACTTCCACGTGGTCGTATCTGTGGCAGCCAACGACGAAAAAGTACACAGACAAGCATTTACCTGCGTGTACTTGTCGGAGACCAGCGTATGGGGCGATCTCATCTCAACACCGCTTCCATCCCCTCATACAAGTGATCATTGTCATCTACCCACCATGGTTTTTGCTGGTAAACGCGCTGTGATTGCTGGGAATTCCATTCACTGGATGCTTATTGGGAATTTTGTTGGAATCCTCGAGTTTGATATGGAAAAGAAAAGCCTAGCTGTGATACGGGTGCCAGTGCATAAACAGGGCCAGTTGTGGATTATGCGGGCTGAAGGTGGTGCCCTTGGTTTACTCTTCCTCACTGGCAGCAGCATCCAACTGTGGAAGAGGACGACTGATTGCGATGGTGTTGCCTCATGGGCGCTCAGAAGAACTATTGAAGTGGACAAGCTACTTTCCTTAAAGTCGCCGCAAGTATCAGTATCAGTACTAGGTTTAGCTGAGGAAAACAACGTGGCGTTCCTGTGGTCAGATGGCGTCCTCTTTATGATCCATCTTGAGTCCTTGCAGTTAGAGAAGCTTTTAGAAACCAACTTCCTTTATCGCTATCATCCATTCGAGTGTATCTACACTACAGGTAATAGCATGCCTTCACATATTGGTTACAAAGAACCAAGTTAATTCTTGATAATTGCTTGATTGAATATGGTTCATATCCCTTCGTGTTAAGTTAACAATTTTTTTAGAGGATGCGTTTCTTTACATTGAAAAGGTAGAAGTGCTACGGCCTCCTAAGAGGTTCAGGTCCACAAAATAAAACTAAAAATCAGTGTACATCCCAAGTGTTTGGGAGGATGGCGCGTAGACCCAATGCACCGGCTCTCGCCCATAGTGCAGCTTCATCTTTGATCTTGATCACCAAGACGTCGGTTGATGGGGTTGCAGCGTTGAACACGCAGTCATTGCGGTGCTTCCATGTCATCCAGGGGATCAGCAACGTCGCGGAAGCAAGTCCTTTGTGCATCGGTTTAGTCGTGCATTGCTTTGCCTTGATCCACCATTCCCTCAAGTTATCCTCTCCATCAGGAACGCAGCAGGTTAGACGCAGCCAGGAGAGGATCTCAAACCACACCTGTTTAGAGAACGATCAGCCAAAGAACAGGTGCTGGATTGTTTCCGGTTCCTGGTCGCAAAGCGGGCAGCAGGGTGGGTGTGGCAGCCCACGGCGAGCAAGGCGATCAGCCGTCCAGCAGCGTCCAAGATTGGCGAGCCAATGGAAGAACTTCACACGCGGTGGTGCCACTAGTACAGAACGACACATCGGATACCCCTCTATGGAAACGACAGGCATTAGGCGATGGAGAATCACGCTTTCCGCGCGGCCAGTGCGTCCAAACCTGACCTGGGCTGCGGCTGGCCCGTCAACATAGGTAACGGAGAAAGTATTAACTCTGTTACCCATAGTATTGGCAACGGTCTTAATTCTGGCTCCGTTTCCGATATGTGTCTCTATAGCAACGGAGACTTTTGGGTGTCCGTTTCCAATGTGGACACGTTCCATCTTCTTGGAATTCGAAGCGAGGAGAGTAAATGCCATGGCGTAGTGGCACCGCCCACTACTCCTTGAAAACCTCAATCCTTGCTAGCTCAAGACGCCACCGAATCGGCTCTCTCTCTCGCTCTCTCGCTCCCTCCTACTGATTAGCGAAGATGCCTCGCAGCAACGACACACATGAGCACACTGAGTCGCCGCGGGACAGTCCCCCCGTCAGCGGCGAGTCCGTTGAATGACCGACGCCGGAGACGAGCGACGACGAATACGCCAACTTCCATGATCCCACCTTGATGCTGGGCCCGCCGAAAGTTGATTCTGATGACGAGTCAACCGAAGAGGAGAAGGAGGAGGAGGAGGAGGACGATGACGAGGAGGACGAGGCCGAGGCGCCGGTCCCAAAGAAGGGAGCCCCGGCGACGGAGAAGAAAGCGGCCGCCACCGCCTCCGATATGCTGCCGCCGCCGCCACCACCTCCAATGGCCCCCAATAAGCGAGGCCGTGAGAAGGACGAGGATTGCGCGGAAGCAGGGCGCAAGAAAAACAAGAAGTAGCTAGTAGTAGTTCTATAAGTTCTCCAACTGTAATTTACTTTATTATTATTAATATGTACTGCGTATGTAATGTAGTAATCACTAATATTAATATAAGTATCCTATAAGTGATTTTCTCCATATAGTAGAGATTAGGAAAATATTATTCCAGAGAGTAGAATAAATTCCACAGAGTGGGCGCATAGGTCCCACACCTCAGTGGAAGAAACACAAAGGAAACGGTCCTTCTAAAGAACCGTTTCCTATGTTTTAGCTATATATATAGGCGTACAGAGTAAAACCTAACACTCGTTTCCTCACTCTGTCCCAGTATGCTAGATCTGTTCGTGGCGGCACATCCTGGCGTTGCGGCCATCGCCGGCGCCGTGGCGGCGCCGTCTCCGACAAGACGACGGCTATCACGGCGAGGTCTTCGCCATCTCCCCCAACACGGCGAGGTCTTCGCCATCTCCCCCGACACGGTGAGGTGTTCGCCATGTCCCCCGACACGGCGAGGTGTTCGCCATCTCGCCCGACACGGCAAGGTCGTCGCTCTGTCCGCTTCCTCTGCCTCCACCACTTCCGGATCTGCTAGATCCATCCAACGGCGACGTGAAGAAGGTATCAGATCCACATCCGGTAGTTCTATCTAGATCATTTCTTGATATAGTTAACTTGCCTATTATGCACTTGCAACTAGTTGTAGTTTAGCTAACTTGTTGAAAGTAGTTCAGTTCACATCCGGTAGTTCTATCTAGATCATTTCTTGATGTAGTTAACTTGCCTATTGTGCACTTGCAACTAGTTTTAGTTTAGCTAACTTGTTAAAAGTAGTTCAGTTCACATCCGGTAGTTCTATCTAGATCATTTCTTGATGTAGTTAACTTGCCTATTGTGCACTTGCAACTAGTTGTAGTTTAGCTAACTTGTTGAAAGTAGTTCAGTTCACATCCGGTAGTTCTATCTAGATCATTTCTTGATGTAGTTAACTTGCCTATTGTGCACTTGCAACCGGTTGTAGTTTCGCTAACTTGTTGATAGTAGTTCAGTTCACATCCGGTAGTTCTATCTAGATCATTTCTTGATGTAGTTAACTTGCCTATTGTACACTTGTAACTAGTTGTAGTTTAGCTAACTAGTCCATGTGAAAACAGGAGTCTATTTCGGTGACACTGCATAAAAAAGTCGGAAACACAGAACAAACAATGAACATTACTCAAGAGAGTAGTGTTTGTTGACTTTCCCATAATGGCCTCCAATTATATACACAGGTCAGTACACATTATATACTACTGTATACTTTATATTATTGTGTTAAATTGTTTATTCTATCTAGTAGTGTCAGAACTAACATAAATCCTTATTTACATTTAGGGATATCAAGCTGTTCCCTTTCAAACTCCACCGTACATATCCACCGTCGCTATTGTGACGTTTTGGTACACTGCATAAAATACTTTTTTAAGTAAGAGTGTTTTATACAGTGTCGCCGAAATGTCACATCGGTGACGTATTAGATTAGATTTCGGTGACACTGCATAAAAAATTCAGAGCCGGTGGTGGCCTCCATGGAAAGGATGATCGTTGTCAGGCATCCTATGAAGCTGCTGACATCGCAATATCTTGTTGACAAGCCGTGTGTTGGCTGCTCCGGTTCATCAATAATAGCCACCTCAAGACATAGGTAAGATATCGTTTCAGTTTGCTTAAATTCATAGTGTATTTGTTTTAGCATATGTATTTAACAATTGTAACTCTATTTACTAATGTATAGGGTCCAAAGCTTCAATATCATTCTCTCAAGAAGTTGAGATAAGAAGAGATAGCTAGAGTGACACCTGCGAGGATTGTGGAAAAGGATGTAGGGAAGAAATCATATATTCTTTCCGTCCTTTGACATGATAGGCTTAGTATAGATAAAATCTGTTATCGTTTTACCTCTTATGTTTGTCACATCTTGTGATGCAATTGTAAAGGTGAAATTTTGATGGAAATGTAAAGTTACATTGTGATATGAATGAAATCTGTTACCGTTTTATTATTTGAGCTTGTGCTGTGAGATTTTAAGTATCTAGTGACATTTGTAAACGTGGCATCCTGTAACCGAAATATGAGAAATGCTCAGTGCAAACGAGTGGATGGCAAACTCCGTATCTGATGAAGGAAAACTAAGGAAACGGAGGTCTGCGCACAACCGTTGGCAAATGGAGACCTCATCGGAAATGGTTTTGGCCTCCGTTAACGATGAAGGCCTTCACATCAGTGACAGAGGCGGGACACGGACCCTTTCTCCGTTGCCGAAGGGGTTTTTGGCCCGTTTCCCGATGTGTCGTTCTGTACTAGTGTGCCCAAGCCTTCCAAGTGAGCTTCCAAGCCGGGCAGGAGGTCGATCCATGGAAAGTGGCCAGGTAGGCCGACTTTGCAATGTATGTGCCTGTGGCAGTCAGTTGCCAATGTAGGCGATCGGGCTCATTTGTGAGGATGACGCGCTCGATCTCGTGCCACAACATCAAATACTGCCCAATTTCTTGAATGTCCAGGATGCCTTGTATGTCCGTCGCCCAACGGTGGTCGAGTAGGCCGTCCGCCACCGTCCTGGACTTGCGCCGCCGCTTTGGGATCACGGCGTATAGCTGAGGCGCGATTTCGGAGATGGCTCGCCCATGAAGCCAGCGATCCTCCCAGAAACGTGCACGCTGTCCATTACCTAGAATAGTGATCGTGGACGCGAAGAAGAAATCCTGCTCCTCTTGCGTGAACTGGAGGTCTAGGCCACTCCAAGCTCTGCCATCATCCATCTTGCTGAACCAGAGCCAGCGAATCCGCAAGGAGAGGCCAGTACACTGCAGGTCTCGTACCCCCAGGCCGCCAAGCTCAATAGGGCGACAGACTCTCCGCCAATTGACGTGGCAGTGACCGCCATTAGCGTCGGCTCTTGCAGCCCATAAGAATCCTCTCTCAATCTTTTCAAGAAACTTAAGGATCTTCTTTGGCGGCGCAAGCACGAGCAGCTGATGTATGAGAATCACGCTCAAGACTGCTTTGACGAAAGCAAGGCGGCCAGCTCGGTCCATGAGATGAGCCTTCCAAGTAGGTAGCTTCGCGACTGTTTTCTCCACGACAAATTGCAGCTGTGCGGCTGTAGGTCACCGTATCGTCAGTGGTATGCCCAAATAGGTTATTGGAAGATCAACGAGTGGGCACCCAGATTGGCGATGGCTGGTGCCGCTTCATCGGCATCACATCTGATCAGCGTGGCGGTGCTCTTCTGGAAGTTGACACGCAAGCCTGATGCGCGTCCAAAGAGCTGCAGTATTTCCTTCACAGCAAGTGTGTCCTCCGGCAACGAGTGGCAGAACAAGATGACGTCGTCGACATATAACGAGATTACCGGGATGTCTCGTCGCGGGTGTAGCTGCTGTAGGACATTGAGCTCGATGGCCCGGCAAAATAAGCGTCCGAGCGTGTCCACGGCGAGCACGAACAGCTGTGGTGACAAAGGGTCGCCCTGACGGAGTCCGCGGCGATGCCAAATTGGTGGTCCCGGCGCGCCATTCAGGAGTATCCGTGTGTTCGCTGATGAGTGGAGCACGGCAAGCCAACCGAGGAACCGGTCACTGAACCCATATCGTCGCACCACCTCGTAAAGAAATGGCCAAGAAACTGAGTCAAAGGCCTTCGCCATGTCCAGCTTCAACAACACTCGCGGCGCCCCTAGTTGGTGTAGTAGTCGCGCAGATTGTCGCACAAGCACGAAGTTGTCATGCAAACTGCGGCCGGGGATGAACGCGTTCTGGATAGGACTGACGAGGTCATTGAGGCGGGGCGCAAGGCGGAGAGAGAGCACCTTGGCGAAGATCTTGGCCACTAGGTGAATCAGGCTAATGGCCCTGTAATCACTCAAAGTGGCTGCATCAGCTCGCTTCGGAATCAATGTGAGCAGCGCCTGATTGAGCCGGCTGAAACCACGCCCGCGGATCTCATAGAGTTGCTGGAAGGCAGCGACGAAGTCGTTCTTCACAACCGGCCAGCAGGAGCAAAGGAATTCCGCCGTGAAGCCATCAGGTCCCGACGACTTCCGCGCCGGTAGGCGCTTCACCGCTTGCCAGATTTCATCTTCACCGAAGGGGGCTTCTAGTGTGTCCAAGTCAGCGGCCTCGATGAGGTCCTGGAGGTCTATGGCGCAATCACGCGGCAGATCGGTCCCAAGGAGGGAGTCGAAATGCGCGAATGCCGCCGCTGCCATATCATCCGCACTGGTGAGCACGGCGCCGTTGACCATCAGATTATGAATCCTCGTCTTTTGCTTGCGGTAAGTGCATTGCTGATGGAAGAAAGTCGTATTCGCGTCGCCATCTTTGAGGAAAGCAAGGCGCGCACGCTGCCTGGCCAGTGTCCGCTCGACGGAGGCAAGCCCGAGATAGGACAGCTTGATCTGACGGCGCAACCAGTCCTCATGGGGTGTCAGCTGTCGAAGCTCCTGTGATGTGTCGAGGCGCAGCAACAGCTCGGGGGAGAGCGCGAGCTTGTCTCGGATGGTGCCGACGGTGCGGGCACTCCAGCTCGTGAGTTTTCGCGCCGTGATCTGCATGCGACGCATGATGCGTCGGAACGGGTCTGTGTCGTCCACCGAGTTCCAATCTGCCGCCACCACCTCCTGGTACCCCTCAATGCGTGTCCAATAATCCTCGAAATGAAACCGACGCTGAACGGGCGGCATCGGTGAGCAGTCAAGGATGAGTGGGCTGTGGTCTGAAACAACAGAGGCGAGGCAATGGAGGTGTGCTTCACCGTGTTGTTCCTCCCAATCCGAGGTGCAAAGGACGCGATCAAGCTGAACCAGCGTTGGCGGGTTTTGCTCATTGGACCATGTGTAGCGGCGACCGTTGAGGTAAACCTCTTTGAGAGCCAAATCGGTAATGACACGCCGAAAGCGGCCCATCATCCGTCGATTAAGGTTCCCGTTGTTCTTATCTTCATCTCGGTATATCAAGTTGAAATCTCCGCAAATCATCCATGGCCCAGGACAGTCAGCTCTTGTGTCGCGAATTTCTTGGAGGAACGCGATCTTGTCGTCGTCATGCTGCGGGCCGTAGACGACGGTGAGCCACCACGGGGAGATGGCACTGGATGGTGTGGACACACGGGCAGACAATGTGTTTGTCATGAATGTCTGATCGGTGATCGTCACTTCCCTGCTTTTCCACGCGAGTAAGATGCCCCCACGCGTGCTAATCGCCGGCAGGTACACATAGTTAACAATTTTTAAGTAGTGTTGCTTGTTCTTTTGCTGCTTGATATCATCTTCAACATATAGCCATTTTGTTTCCTTGGTGTTTATACGTCAATAATGATTATGGTTTAGAAAAATAAATTTTGTTAGTTGTATCTAATTTATTTTATGCTCAGTAGCCAGGCGGTGGCTGCAGTTGGTCTGCTATTGTTAGCTTCATTTCTGTAATCTTTTGTTGTTCAAAATGGATCTGGCAAACTGTCTTTATAGTTTATCAATGACCTAAACTCCCCTCTTCATGCTATTCACATATGCAAGAAGCCAAGAATTTTTAATGGTAGTTTAAGTGCATAGCTTCATCAGAGTTTATCAATGAACAAAAAGATTAACAAATTCTTTCTGTAAGATTTACCTAAACTTCCCTCTTCGTGCTGTTCACACATGCAATAAGCCAAGAATTTTGCAATGGTAGTTTAAGTGCATAGCTACGTTGGAGTTTTCACAAGATAAGAAACATAATATTTGGAAGTTAAAGACTGAAAAACTACTGCAAGTGTTAAATCCATTTGTACCTGGGAAACGTAATGTCGTGTTCATTTCAGTTTTCACACTATAACTGTTTGAAGATAATCTAAATCAGAATATTCTTGGAATTCTCACAAAGGAGCAATTCTTCATAAAATTAAGCCACCAAGGGCTAGTCCTGTTTGGTCTCATTTTTTTAAAATCGGAATATTGACGATCACATTTGCTCTACGCTTTATTAGTGTGATTGTATTTTATTTATTTATGGCGTTGAACGAGCTTATAATACTAGATGACTTGTCTCTTACTGATCAGCTTAGTGTACGAGTGTGCATGTTCATCATTTTTACAACATTCATCAGTATGTACTACTCCTAGTATATTCGTCAAGTTTGACAGCATGTGTGGTTTTGTTTATCTTCTCTTAGCATTGTACAAATATGTTTTTTCCCTTTGAATTAAGCTGTGATTTTACATAAATATATTGTTCATATTTTTTTTTCTTTTCACTGCATTGATATTGGTTGTCACTTGTTCTACCTCTTATGATTGAAGAAACAGTCATTCGTGGTGGACACGATGCAGCTGATCTTGTGCACCATACATAAGATGATTGCCTGGTTAAAGTGTGACGTACTAATTGAGCAGGTATGCTCATCCCTTCATCTTTTAATTCTCTTCCTTATGACTTTAACCACCTGATTTCTCTTTTATTTGCTGATGCTCTATCCCATCTGTACTGATGTGTGCACTTTCACTTGTCTTCCCGTCTATCTAGCGGCACTGCTTTCAGTTTAGCTCCTTAGTTTTCTCGCAGTTCCTTCTGGTAGTGCAGGTTGTGCTCCCTCTAGCTCCTCGGACAATTTAGCACACTAGTTTTTGTGCATATGTTGAGTGCTAGCATAGCATAATGAAATGCATCCTCTTTTGTGTTCTTCATGGATGTTTTTTTGTTATATCTATACCAGTTGTTACATGTCTCTGATTCGTTTTTCGTGGTTTTGGGTCTACCAGGTCCTACTGTGATTTATATGTTATTGCGTCTACATCAGTAGTTGATAAGTGACGATACACATTTTGTTTTGTCCAAATAGGCTATGATTTGTTGGCAATCTATTCTCTCCACTTCTGTCTGGTTACATTAGATGCTTAACAGTTTATATTAAACACACAGCAAAATGCTGCAATTGATTCACCATGAATACTTCTTTCGTCACAGATTGCATACTATTACTAACATATTAATACTATCATTAAAAGCAGTTGTCAAAGTTTTTTTATGTTGTGGAGAGTAAGAAAATGGCATTTATGTTGGACCGATGGATGTGTGTCTATTAATAAGATGTTGCACGATCCCTTATTTGAGGTTTCTACTTCATGGGCTTACTTGATTTGTTATCCATTAGCTAGCTTGTACATTTCCTAGAAGTATATCTATGAGCCAGAAACCAGATGGTTCGCTTTGGAGTTAATGGCACCCGCAGTCACGCAACTCGTCACGTATGTGCACTTAAGTCACACTTCTCCAGAACGTGATTTTTTGGTCACACATCTGGACAAGTGGGTGCACACAGGTCTCTGGGCCCACGTGTCAGAATGAAGTATATCTGTTAAAAGTATAAAGAAATACTTGTTAAAAGTATAAAAGTTTATGAATTTTATTCATAATTTTCCGCTGCAAAATAGATAAAAGGATTATCCAACGAAATTTTGTTTAGAGAACTAAAAAGTGACAGAAATACTTCTGAAAAGTATAAAGTCCATGAATTTTTATTCATGTTTTTCGCTGCAAATAGTTAAAAGTAATTGCTTAAAAGCAATAAAGTGATAATTAAAATTGTAAAGATGTGTTAAAGTGAATAGTAAAGGTAATTATGGTCCTATTATTTTACGACCAACGTTGTTAATAACATAATCATGATTTGTTAATCGTTGAACAGTGCAATGTTTGTGAAATACAGATAATATTTTAGTTTCTGCTGTAAAGTAAAAGGACTCTCTCTAATTTTCCAATTTAATTAGAGAGAGGAAAAAGAGAAATACTTGTTTAACAGATTAATTATGGTATTGTTATTTTCTGACCAACGTTGATGATAGCAGTACTATAATTATATGAGTTCTATAGTCAAAGGGCTAGATCTCTGATAATTTTGCATGAAAGTGATCAATTTTCAGAGAAAAGATAAAAGATCAAGAAATGCTCTTGAACTATAGAAATATGTATATTTCATGTTTCCGCTGAAATAGAGTTGATGATAATCTTTTTCCAAACAGAGTTCTTTATTGCAATAGAAATATTATCATCATATTGTTTATGAGTTTTATGCATTGATTCTATTTCTGCCCAACGGTGATGTAGAATTAGTGTAGAAAGATGATGTTTCATTCTAATTCTGCCCAACGGTGATTTAGAATATAGAAGAAAGTTTTAAAGATTTAAGGTGCATATCTTTAACCAGACCAACGAAGGGTTATTTTTATGCTCATTATTGTTTATTATTGAATATTTTCTCAGACAAAGATTCTCATGTTTTCATTCGTGAAAGCAAAAGGATGGGTACTTGTGACCCGAAAGATGACCAAGAAAGGTCATAAAGTGAGAGAGTATGTTCTCTCTAAAGAATGACTGCAAAAGAAAAGAATTCTTGGATGTTAATCCAAGAATACAAATAGATCATCGAGAGTCTTGTTTGACAAATGTCTTTCATGTACTCTCCATGCAGAAAACAAATAAATCATTCAGAGTTTTGTTTAACGAATTTCTTTCATGTACTCTATATGAAGAATTTTTTAAACGAGCAACATGAATGCTTAATTTGACCAACGTTGGATTAAGCATGTGTATAAAAGAGTATTCAGATTTATTTCTGAATTTGATGATTGAATATGCAGTCTAAAGAGCCAATTGTGGCATCTGTGTCTCTTAATTACCCGCATGACGGGAAAAGACGATAATAATACCCACGTGGTGGGAAAAGTCTGGGAAAATACCCGCATGGCGGGAGAAAATTTTGACAAAGGACTTATTCTGTATGACAGAAGAAAGATGTGATGACTCATGTGTTTTTATATCGACCGCACACTTGTGTATCATAGTTATAAGCACTTAATGAGTCAAAAGAGAATAAAGTTACAAAAGAACCTAAAGATAAGAATGTTATGCAAGTGTGACTTGCAGTACCATTGAGAAAGAACTCTTGTGAGTTTTGAAAAGGAATGAGGAAAAAGTACTCCCATCATTAAAAGACAACTTCATTTTGAATGAAGCAGATAAAAGATAACTTCATTTTGAATAAAGCAGATAATCAAAGTTTCGAAATTGTGGCAAAAAGGTTCTTGCCACATTTCGAGGGGGAGATAGAGAATGTTACAGAATAAACTCCCCTATACTTCAGATAATGTGATGCATATTATGCATCTAAGTGATCTATGATGAATTGTGATCGTCTGGGGAGTACGACGGTCATAATAATGATACCCCTAAAGTAAAGAGATAGATTTATTCTGGATCTTTTACAGCTCCGAAAGGAGACTAAGGACGGTACTCAAAGTGCCATAAAGAAGACAGATTGACAGGTTAACAGAATAAACCCAAATAAAAGGATTAAGGATACACCATTTTGGAGAAAATGGAGTAATCTGGGGGAGCATGGTATGAACATACCTAAGGCTCGAATAGATTTTATCTGGGGGAGCTTGTTGCTTTATAATAGAGATGAACAAGTAAACATGGATCTTGTGATTTAGGTCCTTGTAAGAGCTATTGCCTTTTGGCGATAGAAGACTACAGAATTAATTGCCTCTAGGCAATGACAGAGCAACAACATCCCCATATGAGAAAAACAGATGACTATAAAGTCTATATCAGAGAAATTTAAATGAAGGTTGATCCCACCTCATTTACAGAAATTATAAGCAGCGCTCAATCGATTTTGACAAGTGTCTACTTGTCTTAATGATTAGAGACTATGTGAATCCCGACGATGTTTGGGACTCATAAGTAATTTCCAATGGAGCCAAAACAGTAGGCTATAAAGGGTCTACAACGCCAATGTGACTCCAAAGGAAATATGTAAAAAGCGATTTTAAATCAAAAGTTTTGCGCTAAGAGAATAAACAGATTATAATGAGTGATAATGGCACATAATGATCTGAGTTACATCAGATGAAAGTAAAGAACACAAGGGATCTTACGGACTAGAGCAAGTCTCTAGAATCAGAAGTTATTTTGGGTTAAAGAGAATGAGAGGACAATCGTTTTTCTACAAACTTATAGAATGGGAAATTCATTCCTAATCCTGTGTATGTGGATGATATCCTACTTGCTAGTGGTGATGTCAATCTACTACCGGCAGAGAAAAGAAGTTCTTGTCCTCAAAAGAGTATTCTCGGTAGAGTGTCTGTCGTTAAAAGTATCGAGATTTACTAAGAAAAGAAGAAAAGGGGTATTAGAAATATCGCATGGACATGCTGAGAAGAAGTCTCTAAAGCATGCATGTCGAGAAAATCTACGCCTGTTCTTATTGTCAAGGGTAATGGAATTGAGAACTTTAGTGTTCCAAGAGATAACTTAGAACAGATCAAATGAATATAGTACCATATGCTTCAGCTGTTGGAAACTCAATATTACCCTGATAATTCACGTATCCGGTTGTTTTGGCAATGTCCAATCCAGATATAGATCACTGGAATGGAATCAAAGATATCGGCCTCATGCTAAAAGAAACAGAGTGCTCTCAAAAGGTTGTGAGTACAAAGATAGATCTATAAATGTGCTCTCAAAAGGTTGTGAGTACAAAGAAAGAATTTGTGAAATGTATAGCGAAATCCACAATTGTCGCTAAATTTCACATTTGGAGTTTTTGTGTGGAAAAGCTCCAGAGAATGAAAAGATTGACATCAGTGTGATGTAAAGACATGTTATAGCATGATATAAGGCCGTGGGACAGGCAAAATGGTTAAGGAAACCTGTACCCGGAATTGATAATGGTTGACAACAGCAATAACCATTAAGTAATTCACTCCTAAGACAACGAGTCAAGTGTGGTGCCAAACACATTGACACAGAGTTATACGTTGTAAAGGAGAAAGTCCGGAATTATGTTGAAATGCTTGGAGCATAAGAGGAACATATAAAAGAAACACACAAGTGTTCGCAGATCTGCTAATTAAAGGCTTACCGCCCAGTGTGTTTTGGAGAACACATAGTCGACATGGGTTTATGGTATAGTCTATATGATTTCCGGACAATAAAGAGGCCCAAAAGATTAAAGAATCTATTTCAAAACAGAGACGTATATTGAGCTGTCTGATTCTATCGGCAATGAGCTGTGACGATGAAACATGCTCTATGTACTGATCCGTGATGAAACGAGTAAAGTATAAAGTATAAAGTTAAAAGTAAAGTTGAGATCAAGGGGGAGAATGTTAGGTTGATCTCCATACGGTCGAGCCCAACGGCTCGATCGATCCCTTGACCGCGCCCTGATCGGGGGCGCACAACCTCTATCTGGTTGGTGGGCCCCTGTCGCCGTGCTATATAAAGAGGTGGGGGACCGGCAGCACGGGTCACGAGGTTAGCCACTGTGCCAGACCCCCCACCGACACCCCTACCGATCTAGGGTTAGCGCGAGCCGACGGGAAGTACCACCGCCGCCACTGCTGCCCACTGCGATCGCCGGCCACCTCCACCTTGTCCGGCACTCCGGGTTCATCTCTAAAGGAAAAGGTGATCATCCTTCTCGCAATCTCTCAGTTCTACCCGTATGATCTAGACTAGATGATCCTACAGGATTTAACAGTAACTAGAAGCAAATTTGTGGTATGTCTTGCCACTAACAGAGAATAGGACTACAACGTAGGGACTAAGATGATAGCTAGAGGGAAAGAAAAGAAAGGAAGAGAGGCGGTGGCTAGGGTTTCAACCCTAGCCATCGCCGCCGGTGTCATCTGCAGTTTCATCGTCGCCGCCGGAAAAGATTCGACGGGTCCTCGCCTCCTCTAGTTGTCGTTCTGGCACTAGAAGGGGTGGGGACCTTGGACCTGCGCACGGCGCTATACAAAGGTCCTTAATGTTAGAGTTTGGTTTTGCTCGTCATCTTCTTTGTTAATGGAGATGACATCGTCTACAATAAATGATCTCCGACGCTTCGTTCGACGCCGAGATATCCTTCCTGACGTCAATGGTGGCTTTGGAAGATTAAGTCTGTCTAGGTATGGTTCTTTAGATCTTGCTTCGCCAGATCAATCTTGAATTATTTCTCATGGTTGCCGCGAGGAGGTTTGTCCTCGCAATATCTATCCCGGCTACTACGTTTTCGGCAATGGTGATTCGTTCTCTCGGCTCCCAACGACGTCGACAACGTGGTTCGGTTATTTTTCCCTGGAATATCAGTGGTGGTGCTCCTGCTGATGTTGCTTGATTAATTTAATGGCTGCGTGCGTGCACAAAGCCTTGGCATTGCGGCTCATAATTAAAAAGGGAGAACCTTCGGTGGTATTCACAGGTTTATGGTTTGGCATTGTCGCTAAGGCTGCTTCACCACCGATGTATTATAAGTGTGATCTTCGGGAACATGTTCTTTCTCCAGATTTTTTTGGTACAAAGTTTGATGTTATTCTTGTCGATCCACCATGGGAAGAGTATGTTCATCGTGCACCAGGAATAACAGATCACATCGAATATTGGAATGTTGAGGAGATTATGAATTTGAAGATTGAGGTTGTTGCCTTTATCTGATTGTTTTATCCTTTTTTTATAAGTGTGTTCCATTTTATGTTACAGAATTGTTAATATGCTTCGGTGCATTCTTTGAATCAACAGGCTATAGCTGATACTCCATCTTTTCTCTTCCTTTGGGTTGGTGATGGTGTAGGTCTTGAACAGGGCCGTCAATGTTTGAAGAAGGTCAGGCAGCTTTCTGTTTCAGTAATCTAACCTATGCTGATCTGCTTTGATTTCGATTTAATGGGCAGTGGCATGGTGCCAGTTTACAGAAAGTCTCCAGGGCTCCAGGCTCATGTGGTCCTCTCCACAATATTATAGCCGTGAAGCCCGTGATATATTTTATTCATATCTGCGTTGTTGCAATTCCGTTTAACTCCAATCTGCATAAAGACTATATCCATCCAGCTGTTTCTAAAAAAAGATATAAGCAGTGTTTTATTTAATTTAAATCATTGATAAAATTTCCAGCTGATTTACGAAATATAAATAATACTCCCTCCGTTCCTTAGTGTAGGCTGTATAGTTTTCTCGCACGACGTGAGAATTTGTTATAAGGTGGACTCATTTCCTCCCTAATTTTTTTTGGAAGAGAAGTGTCACTAACAGCCACAAATTGAAATCAACCCGTCAAATTTCTCAGTGGATGGATTTAACTCATTTGTGGAGGGGTAAATTTTTCCAAATAATCGCTATACACCTTATATTTTGGATTTCTGCTTAAATAACTATACACCTTACATCAAGAAACAGAGGGATGAAGCTCGCTGAAATATCTCTTTTCTTCAGTGGGGATTTCGTAGGTGTGAGGATGTTTGCTGGGTCAAAACCAACAAGAAAAATGCATCATCAGGTCTGCGGCATGATTCACGTACACTGTTGCAGCATTCAAAGGTAGTGCTATTTAACAGTTCAAAAAAAAAAAGGTAGTGCTATTTTTAAGTGTTATGTTTTCTAGCATTTTTTGTACCTTGCCATTTCCCCATGTTTCTGGGTTTCTTCCGAAGTATTCGTTTCTCCTTGTGCAGGAACATTGCTTGATGGGTATAAAAGGAACGGTACGCCGTAGCACCGATGGCCATGTCATCCACGCGAATATTGACACCGACATAATAATAGCTGAAGAACCCACTGACGGTATTTATCTCTTAGGTCCCGGAAAATGCTCATTATTGTTCTTCATTTATGATCTTTGTCAACTCAATTGCTTTGGGGCAGTGCTTTGCGCTAGTATATGCCACCATTGTTGACCGTTTGAGGTGTCGTCAATGAAGTTTTGATTTTTCTGTTATGATAAGAATGTTCTGGTTTGGCCCACAAAAGACGTAGTTCATATTATGCATATTTTGTCTGGTTCCTGGCTGGATTTGTGTATTTACAATCGATATGAAGCAAATTGACAAATTGTACATCTTGTTACTGATTTTATTGTTGACCTGTCCATAAGAAGCTTGTACTTGAGTAAAATCCTTGTAGGGCTGATTAAAATCAAGCTAAACCAAATGAGGTTGACTATCCTGAAGCAGCTGTAGCCAGTATATCACTATGAGTACATTTTCTGTGTAATAGTATCATGACAACCGCCTGAGTTTATGCAAGATTGGAAAAATATTTATCTTTGTAAAACGTTTTTATGATTTCATAATATGCACGATTGTATGCGTGTAAAAGGAGATGCTCGACACTTTATGTGCTGTGCTGTTGATAAACGGCATTTCTTGGCAAAATGGAATGTAGAAGGTGACCTAATGTTGAATGTTCTTTACTCTTCTGAAGTGAGGACCCCATATCGGCTAAAATGATTGTACTCTTTTCCTTCAGTGAAGCCCTTTGCAAATTTATCTTTTACTTCGGAAATTTCCATTTTAGCGTGATTAAGTAAGAACATACATTTTTGGCGAAGTTACTAGGGAAGGTTTACTAATTATTTTCTATGTTGACGGTACAGATATCTAGTTGTCCATTTGTCTTGACAACTTAGAAAGCATTTCAGAACTTCTTATGTGTTCAATGCATACCTTTTTTACTGCACCTTTATAAGCATATAATATCCATTGGTGACACCTAGAATTCAAGTCCTGTTTTACAGGTTCGACGAAAAAGCCTGACGACATGTACAGGATCATCGAGCATTTTGCCCTTGGAAAGAGGCGTCTCGAACTCTTTGGCGAGGATCACAATATTCGGCCTGGTTGGCTTACTCTCGGGAAAGATTTGTCTTACTCCCTCTTCAACAAAGAGGTAGATAGCTGCATGTTCAACTTTTTTTGAACAAGCATTCAACTACGTGAGCGCGGCATCAGCCCATGATTTTCACGGATTAATGATGTATAGTCTCTTGTTACAGGCGTATAACAGGACCTTTGCGGACAATGACGGGAAGTTGTGGCTGGGAGGCGGTGGGCGCAACCCTCCTCCTGGGGCTCCGCACCTGATCGTGACGACTCCGGAGATCGAGGGCCTCAGGCCGAAGTCACCCCCACCAAAGAACTGACAAGGGTTTGAGCAACTCATTTGTTGGTAAGCCGAAATGCTTGGCTGCATTTTTGTAGACCTTGTATCGGGAATGTGAAGGTCTCAGAGCGAACTGAAGTTGAGCTATGAAAGAAGGATCAGTGTCGAACCAAGGTAGTTCAGGCACCCATGCCATATCGCAATTAGCAGCTTAGCAACTCTGTTTTAGAGAGGAGCATTCGGCCTTCCCACTTTTGATGCGTTTTGAGCAAGTCCTTCAAGGAGAAGTGTTAATTGCCCTCTTGTTCTTGTTTGCCAATATCTCGATGGTCGTCGTGATTCTAATGTTGCCTGAAGGGTGCATCAACCTGCATTGTTCTTGGTCGCTGACAGGCATGGACTGTGTTGTTATGTAGAATCTCCATGCCTGTGCCAGGATCGAGATGCATATGATTGTGTCCGGCGAGTTTGCCAAGTGTTTTTCTGACAGCTTGGCAAACCTCTTCGCCACGTGTTCTTGCTCTGTCACCTAACCAACGGCAATAGCTGATCATGTGCAATGCTAGCCCTCGTCGTGGCTCCCTATCCGATCTCGCCCGGCAAAATCTCCCTTGTAGAGCAGACGACTTTGCCAAGTGTTTTTCTTTTGACACTTGGCTTAGGGTGGTCTTTTTCTAGTGTCCAACAAACAACGCTCGTACAAAGATTTTGGCACTCAGAAAGTTTGCCGTTCCAATAGTGGGGCATTTGTAAACATCATGTGCTTGTAATAAAGTGAACTTTTGCAAACATAAGCATGGGTTTGCCTAAGATAAAATATTGAAGAAAAATCTCCTGAAAATCCTACAAATGCCAATCTTTCTCCATGTATTTAGATGCCGTTAAAAGGTCTACAAAATTCAAAAAAATAAATCCCAGGAGCTTCTTCTGAAGTTTAGGAAGGCCCGTGAATTATTTCATAAGGGTAGAGGATATCCCAATGATGACCCACTTGCATCTCTATTCTGCATCATCTTATTGTGTCGGTGTCTAGCCAACTTGGCATCATCTTATCATGGAGTAATGTCCTTGGATTCTTGGGTTATCCCCTTATATTTCTTCACTAGATCATTTAGGTGCGCGTTGCCGCGCCCGTCCATTAGATAAATAGATTGTTACGAATGAATACAACTAGTGTGTTTAACAATGTACAAGTTGTAACCATGATGGCCATGTGGTCTTGCTAGACATGTTATCTTGTAACTATTATGGCGTACATTGCCACACCCATCCATTTTGTCAAAAGAATGGTAAGAATTTGAGGAACTATATAACAACATGAAACGTAGAAGCTAAATATCAACATTCTCGATTCACAAAACAAAGATTATTAGTTGTCCTTTGCAAGATAATACTACAAAACATAGAGAAGACCAGTCACCGATTTCACATGTAAAACGATATAAATCTTACTGACAATGAGCAAAGTACATATATTTTAGAGAAGAAACAATTAATGAAAGGTACATATATTTGAGAGAAGGAAATATGAAAGGTACATATATTTGAGAGAAAAAACATGAAAGGTACCGTAAGTCAAGTGTATAAATATGCACACACGTGTACTGGAAAAAACAAGACACACATAGGACATTTCTCAAAAATTTCATCATAAAAACGTACACAAGTTAAACGTCCGATAAAATTATATTCTATTCCATCAGCAGTTTAGGAAATATGCAACATACAGAGAGCGATATTTCAGTGGGGAGTTCAAGCACAATAATCATATTTCTTCTCCAACAACAAACTTGAATACCTCAGCTATCTGTGACATAAAGTTGTCATCTGTTCCATTAAACAATCAATCTTTGATTCATTGGCGTTTTGAGCAGTGTTTGCAAGTGTTGCAGTGCTCCCGTTCTGATTAGAGATTAAACTCGCCATATCTATGGAACAATTTGTAATGGCAAAGGAAGAGTTGATGCAACCTGTATAGTATCCAATGAACACTGGATCATTAATCGGAATAAGCAAAGAAAGAGCATGTAGACACGTAAATAAAGTTAAACCCTGATGCCAGGCAAAAATAAGGAACACCAAAATAGAGTATTGACGTAACGACTTGGTCGCGCTTCTCCATAGTAAACTTTGTCTTAACTCTGAATGTCATTAACATCGGCAAGGTAAAAAAAGATGGTACCAAAGACAGAGTTCTAAAATTTGTCAAAATCAAAGTTACTGGGATTAAAAATGATACATTATGAGTTTTCGTATAGAAGACTTAGTGGAGTCGAGAGAAAAATGAGTAGATGAGTAGAACCAAATCATGTGGAATTACTCGTCCAATGAGAGATGTCAATGACAACATAAATAGAAGGGGGCACTGAATGAAAGCAAATCCTCAGAGCAACCAACATGGTCTGATTCTCGAAATTCTTTGTATGCCATTTAAATTCGAGGTTTACGGCTCCTGGATGCAATAAGATGGTCATATGAAGTCAGCAGGTATAATTAATGTCATATGAATCATGATTTTTATTGCAAAACTCCTACAGACTTGTCACCAGTTCATCCAATGAATAGATGCACACTTTGGTCGTATTTGCATGTCACACTCAATATTTATGAAGAACAAAGTAATGTGCAATTGTACAGCAAATCATACTCACCATAGTAATTTAACTCCGGCCTGAATTCTGAAATAGGATACACTGATAGCCGAACGAATTTACTTTCGAAGCGTTGTTTGGATTTGGATAGTCCTTAGCCATGCTCAGTCATACACTATTGCTTCAATAGATCAAATACAGAGCTACTTTCAGTTTGGGGATCTATGCAAGCACTGACACTGGATTTACCAAAAAACTTGTGTTTAATATTTGACGGCGAGGCATCCATAAACTGGCAGAGAGCATAGATCTTCTCGGCATCCATGTTCTTTAATTTATTTTCTGCACAAGTTAGTCAAGATTAGATAAGTACTCCTAGAGTATATGATTCTCATTAATACAATAATACTCGAATCCTCAATCAACCAGGAAGAGAGTAGAGGAGTGCAGGCACCGTGCACAGAAGCTCACCAGCAAAAATTGCCAGAGCGAATCCATATGCTTCAAATCTAAAGTATATTGTGTGAAACCGTACACATAGTTGGATATCAACAACATCCACTCAAAGATGATGCTATTCAGATCACACAGAAGTTTCCTAGAGCACCGAGGAATATGGTAGCACTGAATACTGAACTACTGAAGACAGAAGGCACTTAACTCCTTAGCCTTCTGTTTACCTACATTCACTGTCATGTACGTACCTTATCTGACATGATTGCTTTATTCCTGCTTGGTGTATCTCAAGCACCCAAGCCTCGCAATACAATTTTGCTAATCATGTATTCAAAGTACAATTTCAGCAAAAGAAAAAAGGTCGCAACAAACACGTAATATGCAGTCTAATCAATATTCCAATCAAATTTACTCCAAGACACACCTGTAATCTTGTGCCACGTCATAACATCGTTGGTTTTTAAGACTTGGCCTGATGGTAAGGAATCCTGGCAGCACCTTAGCCTTTTGCCCGCTTGGCGTCACCGGCAAACGGCAGACACCGATGAGGTCGGGCTGCAAACCTAGGGTTCCTGGAAGTAGAGGCACTCGGGGCGAAGAGCGGCGGCGTCGCGGAGTAGAATCGGTGCGGTAGAGAGATCGGAGCCCGAAAGTATGCTGGCTGACGTCGACTGGAACGACGGCGGGGATACCAGGCGGCGGCAGCGCACGAGCGAGCGGAGCCGGAGAGAGGCAAGAAGGGGAGAGCGAGGGGAAAGGCTGGATCGATTGATCGATTTCATCTGGTTGTCTGAAACGTTTCGTTTAGTTCGGTTGTGGGCTTTGTATGGGCCCAAATCAACCACAGGCCGCCAATTTGATTTCCGGAGTAGCCTCCGCCAGGGACATCCGGCCCAGGCGGATTTGACGGTCAGTAATGGATAGATCGCTAAAATGGACGGCTATGAAATACCTCCTAGGTGTTTCAGTTTTAATGTCCCTAATTACATAGATTTAAACTAGTTTTCCATTGTGATCTGTAGATCTGCTAGAACTGTCACAAAGAAGAAGAAAAAGAGTATCCCAAGCTCATGAAGTCGATGGCAATCTTTTGTTGGTGTCTAGAATTTACTACATCTGTAGGCCTTCTTAGAAAGATAGTTCTTTTTTCTTGAAATGCCTAAACCAATAGTTGGTGTGTGTAGTTATTTTTTATCATCTATATGGCCTTTTGCGTTTTTTGTATATATACCTTTTTTTAGATTAGTCTGTTGTGAATATACGGAGCGGAAATACAATATAGTTCCCGAGCTCATATGCTCCTTCTTGAGTACAAAATTCAAAACAAATAAAAAACACTTCAATTTTATTTCGAAAAAAACCAGGGACAATCATATTCAAAACTTCTAGATATATGCAAAGTTTTGTGAAGAAATAACATTTCTTATGCCCTGTGTAAAAGAAAAACACATCATATTATTTAAAAATCTCTTTCTAGAGCACTGATTTTTTTTCACATAGCACAAACAATTTCATTTTTTATGCATGTTGAACACTTTTTTTTTTAGAATTCCTGATCTTTTACAGTACAGCTGTAATATCTGAACTCACGCACAACTCACTCCACACGCACGCCACCTGTGCGCAAGTTAGACCTAACCAGACTATACTAGTCTTTTGAGCCCCGTGAGCCTAAACCTACCGGGAAACCCCTGCGGTGGTGGGTGCACCACAATACCTCTGATCGAACCACGGTGAAATTGGTCCAGAAGCAGGAGCCGAACACTGTTCACGTAAACAGTGCTGCTCGGTGAGGCAACCCGAAATTCGTTCCACTGGAATCGAACTCGGGCGGGCAGACGGGCCACTGCCGCGTCTTGCCATCGCGCCACAGGCGCGCCCTCGCATGTTGAACACTTTGTTTTCAGTTTTTAAAAGTGTTTCACTACCTTCAGAACCGGCCAGCTCGCATCGTCTTCCAGAAGAAAAAAAAACATTCCGCATCGGTGATTCGGCGGAGACCGATGAGCCGCGTCCGCCGCCGCCCCAGCTCGCCGTCGTCGGCGGCGCCGCTGGACGAAGACGACCTCCTCTCCGAGATCCTCCTCCGCCTCCCCCGCAGCCGTCCTCCCTCCCCCGCGCATCCGCCGTCTGCACGCGCTGGCGCGCCCTCGCCTCCGACCCCGGCTTCTGCCGCCGCTTCCGCCGCCACCACCGCCGGAACCCTCCGCTCCTCGGTTTGTTCGACGTATACCACCTCAACTTCGTACCCGCTCTCGAGGCCCCGAACCGTGTCCCTCCCGGGCGCTTCCCGCTAGAGCCCTTGCGCCCCTCCACCTCGAGAAGGCCCAGACGCGCAGCTGGCGATGCTCTACGAGATTGGGCGTGGTAGAGCGGTGCTCCTGCGTGAGGTTGGGGAGGCGGTAGGTCGGGGCGCTGTACTCCGACATGGTTGCTAGGGGCGGGGCGGCTGCTTGTTTGAGAGAAGAGGGTTGGAGGAAGAGGGGATGCGGTGTGCGACTTGGAGAAGACCTGGGTGCTATTTTATAGCGCATAGTGATCTTGTTTAATGCGATGGTGGGGAGGTGAAGTGTAAAACTCGGTTTAATGTGATGGTTGGGAAGAGGCACGCGCAGCCGGTCGCTTCATTTCGGGTCTGCGTGCACACTGCAAGCGCGCCGCCGTCCCGCCGCCGCTGTCAGCGCAAAAGTCAAAAAGAGAGCAACAATAGCCTTGATACTACGTGCCGACGAGTGCACCGCTTCTCAGCCAATCAGGTAGCAGAACCAGCCATCCCACGGATCGTGTGTTACCTCAGGGCCAGATCGCACGGCCACAGTGCAGCAAGGTAGCGATCACACGGATGAACGGTCGACGTTGCATCCGAATTTGAAATAATCATAAAATATTCAAAAAACATCAAAAAAATGAAAATCCAGTGCACATGGTCTTATTTTGTCATGTACTAACATATCCAACTGATAAACAAGGTCTAGATACATATTAAACAAGAAATGCTTCAATATGGTGTGAAATAGGCCGAATTTGAAATAATCATAAAATATTCAAAAAACATCAAAAAAAATGAAAATCCAGTGCACATGGTCTTATTTTGTCATGTACTAACAGCTCCAACTGATAAACAAGGTCTAGATACATATTAAACAAGAAATGCTTCAATATGGTGTGAAATCTCACATCTCAAACTATGAACTCTAATGTGTGAAGAGAGGTGGTTTGGGATTTGCAACATGAAATTTACAAAAAACTCACCAAAGCTTCATTTTGGATTGACTAAGAAGGATCCAGCTTGGTTTTTCATTTTGGTGTTTAAAACATGTTCAAATGTTGGTCAAACTTGGGTTTGACCGAATTTGAAATAATCATAAAATATTAAAAAACATCAAAAAAATGAAAATCCAGTGCACATGTTCTTATTTTGTCATGTACTAACACTCCAACTGATAACAAGGTCTAGATACATATTAAACAAGAAATGCTTCAATATGGTGTGAAATCTCACATCTCAAACTATGAACTCTATGTGTGAAGAGAGGTGGTTTGGGATTTGCAACATGAAATTTACAAAAAACTCACCAAAGCTTCATTTTGGATTGACTAAGAAGGATCCAGCTTGGTTTTTCATTTTGGTGTTTAAAACATGTTCAAATGTTGGTCAAACTTGGGTTTGACCGAATTTGAAATAATCATAAAATATTCAAAAAACATCAAAAAAATGAAAATCCAGTGCACATGTTCTTATTTTGTCATGTACTAACAACTCCAACTGATAGACAAGGTCTAGATACATATTAAACAAGAAATGCTTCAATATGGTGTGAAATCTCACATCTCAAACTATGAACTCTTATGTGTGAAGAGAAGTGGTTTGTTTTGATAAATGACTCCATATTGGTCTAGGGCACTATATTAGTGCAATAGATGTTAACCCTAGAGTTTGAGATCATTTGGAGATGGTCGAAAAAATGACCAGATTAGAAATGGGGCTGTTTGGGCTACCTTTGGGGCTCTTTTGTAGCTCATTTTGGAGAACCGCTTACTTGTTGGAGATGTTTACCCTAGCAAAAGGGAAGGATTGTTCACAAAACGAGCATAACAACTGAGAAATCAGGGTTGGTTCAAATTGTGAGAAATATTTCACACAATTTTGAATTTGGTTCAAATTCAAAATCAAATTCAAATTATTACACAAATTTCACGGCTCAAGTTTCATCTCAAATTTCACGCTCTCGATTTTCTCTTGTTCGTACCACAGATTGTGTCGGCACACCAGACAAAACCCTCATGCTCTTGGTTTTCTTCGAGTCAGTCATACGAGGCCGAGGCCACACAAGTCGTTCTTCGTCTTCAGATGACACCTCTTCAGATGACAGATTCAGTTCTGGAACAGCTTCAGCTTCATTTTGCACCGCGGCATCAAGAACTGCATCAGATGGCACCACATCATCCAAAACTGAATCAGTTTGCACCACATCATCCAAAACTGAATTAGATGCACCACATCATCCAAAACTGAATTAGATGGCACCACATCATTCAGAACTGATTCAGATGGCACACTTATCTTTCTTCGGCCATTTTGTCTTGCCCTTTTTGTTGCCCAGAGATTGTCAACAACAATGGGCTCACTTCCAGCCTTTGCTCTGAAAAAATAAAACAGAGTATGAAAACAGAGTAAATTGCAGTTGAATTTAAATAAATGATCAAATACTTCAACTTACTTTGGTTGTTGTGGACGAGGGTACCGACATTTGGATGATCCAGCTCGGTGACCAAGTACCTGACACTCCTTGCATCTATTTTTGGTACCTTTCTGAGGCCGTTTTGGTTTGTCATCTTTTTTCGCCCTCTTACTACAGCCTCCTTTCTCAAACCAGGCCTTGAATCTGCTCATTTTAGGCCTGCCAGCCTTTCTTTTGGCAAGGGGGGGACACATATCAAAATCAAAAGGCACTTCAGGCCACTGCGACTGATCTGTAAGTGCTGGTATTGGAGCTGCATACGCAGCCTTGAATCTTGCTACTGAATAATACTCATGCAGATAAGGGTGCATGTTTACCCTCGGTTTTCCAGCCAAGAAGAGTATGGCATGCTCACATGGTTTTCCAGTATGTTGCCACTCGAGGCAAGTGCATTCATGCAGTTCAGTGTCAACCACATGCCTTCTTCCAGTCTTGGTATCTCTCACTTCAGCTCCCCACAATGAAGAATTCTCAACTGCCAAATGTGTAAGATTTCTGCTCCTGTTAACCACCTGCTGTACCACTGCTGGAAGCTTATCCCCTTGCAAAGCATCACCTATTCTTCTTCTCAATTCCCACATCCGCATGATCATGATCCTGATTTGGTCAACCATGTCATGCACAGGCAAGTCTTTTAACTCTTTCACCTTGTTGTTAAAACTTTCTGCTAGATTGTTGTTGATATGATCACACTTGATGTCTGTATTAAATCCTGACCTATACCACAAAAGAGAATGGTATGCTTCCAGCCAGTGCTGAAACTCAGGATCTGCTGCAATAACCTTCGCAAGGTGATAAGCATGTGTCTGTTTCGAGTAAGATCTTGCTGCTGGCCACAGTCGCCCAAAATCTTCTCCTCTATGTTTCTTGATCACATTCATCCACATATGCCCGAAGCACTCCCTCTGCTCAGCATGTGGAAATACGGCCTTGACAGCATTTTCTAGCCCTTTACAAGCATCAGTGTGTATAGCCAAAGGTGTCACTGTCCCAATGGCTCTTTTCAACTGCATCATGAACCATGTCCATGAAATCTCTGTCTCTGATTGAAACAGGCCAATAGCAACAGGAAACATCCAGTTGTGTCCATCTAGAGCATTGCATGCTGCCAATTGACCATTCCACTTTCCAGTCAAAAAAGATGAGTCTATGCTCAAATATGGCCGACACCCTGCTTTGAAGCCATCGGTGCAAGGCTTCAAAGCCATAAAAAATTTGGAGAAAAATACCTTGCCATCAGGTGCAACCTCGGTATCTATCTCCACAATACTGCCAGGTGACCTCTTCTCCACCTCTGCCTTGAAACTATACAGCATCCTGAAGGTATTTGCCCAATCACCATATAGTTCTTTCATTGCCTTCTGTTTTGCCTTCCACACTGTGGTATATTTCAGCTTAATAGGGTACTGGGCTTCCATGTCTAATTTCAGTCTCTTTGCAGTAGTGTTTGGTGTTTTGGCTAAAATAGGAGTGATCTTTTGTGCAACCCAGGCCTGTGATGTCATGGTTGAGGGAGTCTGTGAACTAGTAATACAAGTATGTTCATTGGGGATTTGATTAATTCTGATTGTACTGCCATCAGGTTGGCGTCTAGCAGAAATGTACCACTTGCAAGGTTGGGCACTGCCATCAAAGCCTTTGCACTTCGCATAAAATTTCTTTGTATCTGTCCACAGAGTCTTGCTGTCAAACTGCTTCTTCACTGCATAAGTCCTGTAACACATCCTAAACTCAGCCATGGTTGGAAAATACTTTCCTACTGCAATTACAGGGTTATCTTTGTCATATACATTTATCATCTCATCATCATTTTCATCATCTACATCATCAGCAGCTTCCTTCATCAACTCTGCATCCACAACTCCAGAACCAGCAGCCGCATTAGCCGCATCCCTCTTCTTCTTCTCCTTGTCTTTATCATCGACTGGAATTCCAAAAAGGTCTGCCATCTCAGTGTCATCCAAGGGTGCAATGACCAAATCAGTAAGCTCTTGCAGTTCTACTGAATTCCAGTCAACAACAGCCGGGCCCGTACCAGCCACCCCATTAGCAGCACCATCACGGGCTGGGTCTTGTGCATCATCTGCTAACACTGTCAATTCGGTTACAATGGGCATTATCTGTCTAGCTGCAGCCCACTCATCATCTGCAATCTGCATAGCCAACTTTGATGCCACATATCCTACTCTTGAATCTGATTTCAGATCAACCAGCTGGCAAGAAGTGTAGCACGTTTCTTTTCAAAGCCCTCTTGTTTATCGATTTCATCAACAACGCTTCGCCATCCTCCATTCTCACATACTCTCCCTTCCAATCTTCGTACCGTAGCAATGCCACTTCTTGCTCTGGACCCCAAGGAATACTCTCCCCTATTTTCTCCACAATATCTCTCACCGCTTTCTCTTCTTGGTTCACTAGTTCTTGTGGATCGATGTCGTAAAATGAAAGCTCCAAACTAACTAATGTGTCGTGATCTATGGTCCTCACGCTACCATCAGCTAGCTTCGCCTGAGATAGCATAAATTTGACAACCAATTCGAAACTTTTTCGGGCATCTCCCCTGTTTTGACAACGAGGCGGGAATGTGACGACTTGAGTTCAAATAGCTCCTATGCGACATGGAAGTGAACGAGCTCAAATCGAAAGCCGAATGAGCACGAGAGTGATGGATTACCTCGAATTTGACTCTGCCGGCTCCGTGGAGCTCGCCATCTACCTCCTTCTTCTGGGCTGCTTGCCTCGCCTCCCGCCGCGAGCTAAAAGGGCAGTTTGGGGCAGAATTAAGAAGGGAAGGCCACGCGGGTTCGATTTGACTCACCCCAGATGCCGGCGACAACGAATTCGACGCCCAGGAGTGGATAGCTAGCTCCGCCGCCGGAGAGGGAGCTAGGGCGCGCACTATCGGGTTCAGATGGCGCGCTACGGCAAGGTCGGTCTGTGCGGTCGCTCGAACCGGTTGAGTTGACCGGGTACAAGTTAGTGGGTCCCACATACGCTAAACCTAATTCCACACTCCTTAACTAGCACAAGTAAGTGACACGGCCGTTTCATCACAATGGGTGGGTTGTGGCTATTTTGCTGCTCTCACGCGTCGTACCCTAGCTATTACCTCCAACTATGTCGCATCGCAGACAATTCCCTGAAAAAACGTCGTACCTGAGCTATTGGCCCAAGCGGGTCACCGCCAAGAACAAAATACACCTCACTTAGTCTCCTGGGTCTTGTGAGTAGGCATACGCCCGCTGCTGAATCTCTTCCCAAACAAGATGTGCCACCGCATCCGACGAGCAAGCCGTGTTTCTAAAAACCCGCCGGTTCCGTTCTTTCCAAAAAAAAACCACGTGGAGTAGATTATAGCTCCGCTGGCCTCCCTTCTGCGGTTCTTTGGGAGTCCCAGAATCGTATTGTCCCACCAACCATTGATCGTTCGCCCCAACACCGGAGGTGGAACACCCAAGGATCCTTTCCACGCAAAAATCTTTTCCCTCACCGCCGCCGGGAAGCTACACTCAAGCAAGAGATGGTGCACTGTCTCTTGATGAACGTGGCACAACTTGCATATAGGATCATGCGGCCACCCTCGAATGGCGAGGTTGTCCGTGGTGAGGAGCTTTCCGTGGAGAGCCAGCCAACCAAAAAACTTGCACTTAGGTTCCGCTTGTGCCTTCCAAATTTTGGCAGCCCGGAATGGAGGGATTGCACCAACAAATTGGCACCTGTAGGCTGAGGCAGTGGAGTAGACGCCCGACGCCGTCCACCTCCAAGAAATAGCATCAGGCCTTGGCTGAAGAATGATATCACGAAGCATCCTCCAAAGCTTGACAAACTGAGCAAGATGTCCCGCCGTGGACATGAGGAAAAGAGAGCACATCCAGCCCCTATTAGAGAGCTCGCGTTGCCCTGTCCTCGACTTTCTTGTGGCGATGGCAAACAAATCAGGGAATTGACTCTTGAGGGCGCCACCCGGGAGCCAACGATCATGCCAAAAGAGGCACTTGGCACCGTTGCCAACAGCAATATCCGTGGAAGCACAAAACAACTCCCAGTCCGCCTTGTCGCATGGGAGAGAGGCCCCAATCCACGGCCTCGATGGATCCGTCCAAGCATACCAAGGCCACCGAAGCCGTATAGCCCTGCCGAATTTCTCAATGTCAAAGATGCCGAGGCCACCTAGCTGTTTCGGTCTGCAGACAACACTCCAGTTTACTAGAGATTGCGGCCGCGCCCCCGGAGCTGCACTCTGCTTGATCCATAAGAAACCCCTCTGAATCTTCTCAATCCTTTTAACTATCCACTTTGGTAGACCACACGCAAGTTCTGCTCTTGGGGGGAAACAAATATCCCAGCATCATCCGCGTAGAGGGAAACCGCAAAGCGAATGGGACGTGCACGGATTGGCGAGAGAACACCCCACTCAGCCGCACGCCGGAACAAATGGTGCAGCGGGTCAATGGCAATGATGAAAAGCATTGGGGACAGAGGGTCCCCCTGCCTTAGCCCTCGAGCGTGCGGAATCGATGGCCCAGGCTTGCCGTTGAGGAGGACCTTGGAGGAAGCCGTTGAGAGCAACAGGCAAATCCACCGCCTCCATCTAGGGCCGAAACCCAGCCGCTCAAGAAGCTCAAGAAGGTAAGGCCAGCTCACGGTGTCGAATGCTTTGGCGATGTCCAGCTTCAGGAAGAAGCCCGGTGTTTTCCCTTTGTGCATCTCTTTGATCAACCCTTGGGCATGGAGGAAGTTGTCATGTATGCTCCTCCGCTTGATGAATGCTGATTGACTCGGGGAGACGATCTCGGGCAGCAGCGGCGCAAGCCTGGAAGCGAGCATCTTAGAGAATATCTTGGAGAAACTATGTATCAAACTGATCGGTCGGTAGTCTGCAACCTCCCCGGCCTCCACCTTCTTTGGAATGAGCACCATATTTGCATTGTTGAGAAGGCCAAAACCTGCTCCTCCATGTTCAGCCAGCGCCACAATGGCCGCATAGAGATCCTCGTGGATGATGCCCCAACAAGACCGGTAGAAGCGTCCAATGAACCCATCCGGGCCGGGAGCCTTTTCCGCGGGCAAAGCAAAAACAGCAGCTCTGGTTTTGTCAAGGCTGAAAGGCGCCTCAAGGTTGGAGAGGTCCTTCGGCTCATAGCCGAGCTGCTCCCAGTTCAGACCAGCTTGCCGAGGCTGAGCGGAGCCGAGGAAGGCGTTGAAATGAGAGCTGAGCACTTCCTCCTTTTCCGCATGGGTAACAGCAAGGCCGGCCGGCGATGAGAGCGTCTGAATGAAGTTTTTCCGACGCCTCCCATTAGCCCGCAAGTGAAACAGCCTTGAGTTTGCATCGCCTAGCTTGATCATTGCCATCCTGGCCCTCTGGCGAATCTTGATCTTATAGTCAAGATTGTTTTGTAACACCGTCGATCACTCTAACAATATTCCCGCCCATGTCTATCAGCCGCAAGTCATTGTTTTGTATTCCCTAAAAAAATGCCGGGTGTAGACAAGGAAGGGTTCAGTCTCGAACGATTTGTGCCGGCGACAAACGTCGAGTTGGAGGAGAGGTCACGCCACCCATTGAACACACATCCGAACCGACATACGGACTTCACCGGAGTCAGAGAGGGCGTCGAAGATGGCGTCGAGTTGGAGGAGAGGTTGCGCCACGAGCCGCCACCCATTGTACACACATCAAAACAGACAGACGGACTTCACAAGAGTCAGAGCGGGCGTTGAAGATGGCGTCGGCCAGTAACAAGACATTGGTGGCCTTCGATACGTCCTCCTCCATACATGCACCCTTCATCGTGGATAGTAATGAAGATCACGGGCCAAACGGATAGTAAGATAGATATAAGTTGTTTCCTTCTTGGTCTCCATGTTAGTTGGTTCGATGGATTGATCTTGCGCATGTACGCAAGCATAGTTACGAATGCAAATCTACTCTCTCCGATCCATATTAATTGTCACGGGATCAGATGGATCTAGCACTAAAACATGTCTAATATATGATTCTTGTTTTATTTAGCGATTTTGCTATTTTCTTTGGTTTCAGTTTTTTGCCCGAGAAAATCATGCAACTAGGATTTATGCCATAATAATCAATTACAATAAATGGTATCTTAATTAAAAGATCCTTGATATATATAAATAATGTATAAATAGTCACACATAATACCTTTCAATGTCCTAATAGTTAATCACATTAAATAAATATAAATGTAAATATTGTATCTTGTCAAGAAGATCTAAGAGAAATCTTGTTATAATGATAGAAGATATAGAAGTAATTACAAATATTTTCCTGCGTATGACTGCCTATAACCATGGCTATAAATAGTCACACGTCTTACCTATTTTCCCCACAGTAGTAGTACTATACATCGCTACGGAAATTACCATAGGATAACATCCTCTGTCCAAATAAAACCAACATATCCATGAGGCTAACAATGGTTCCTCTGGTTCTGGCCAGCATTGCGCTGTCGTTGTCCAGCGTTTATGCGACCGTGGAAACAATATGCAAGGTAGCGTCCGACACGGATGAGCGTGTCAGCTACGACTTCTGCATTACGATGCTGGCAAATAGCCCTCGCAATGGTGACGCATGGTGCCTGGCAAAGGCGGCGGCCGACGTGGGCGTCAACAACACCTACCAAGCCATCAAAGGTATTGAGGGCTTCATAGCAAAGATAGGAACCGATGCCAAAAAGAAGGCGGCGCTCAGACAATGCGGCGGGTTCTATGGTAGCATGAAGTTTGCGTTTGCTAGAGCCCATGATAGGATCAATGAACATAATTATGCCGCGGGGAAGGAGGAGGCAGCAAAGGCCATCTCTCTAGCACACCAGTGTGATGACGTCATTGCGAAGGCCATCGTCCCGACGCCTCTCTGGCAACAGAGCTCATCCTCTATACAATTCCCATGATAGGATCAATGAACATAATTATGCCGCGGGGAAGGAGGAGGCAGCAAAGGCCATCTCTCTAGCACACCAGTGTGATGACGTCATTGCGAAGGCCATCGTCCCGAGCTCGCCGCCGCAACCCCACCCCCAGCTCGCCGCCGGCGGCCGGTTCACTTCTGTAGGCATCAATTCCATTCGAGTCCACCACATCCCGCATCGCCTTCCACAGATTCAGTGAGATGAGCAGCCTCCGCTGCCGGCCCTATTCGCCGCCTTTGAAGACGCCGCTGGAAGACGACGACCTCCTCGCCGAGATCCTCCTCCGCCTCCCGCCGCGGCCCTCTTCGCTCCCCGCGCGTCCCTCGTCTGCAAGCGCTGGCGCGGCGTCGCCTCCGACCGCGGCTTCTCCCGCCGCTTCCGCCGCCACCACCGCCACAACCCTCCCCTCCTCGGTATCTTCAATAGATACGATGGCCTCTCCTTCACGTCTACCCTGGAGCCTCCCGATAGTGTCCCGCCTGGGCGCTTCTTCTTTCAGCGTGGCGACGGCGACCTCTTTATGTCCCTTGGATGCCGCCATGGCCTCGTACTCATTACAGGGCCGACGCATATGCTCGTGTGGGACCCAGTCACCGGCGACCAGCACCGCCTTGCCATTCCGTCGGGGATTGCGACACATGCCACGAAGACAGTGATCCACGGAGCGGTGCTTCGGACCTGCAGAGACGCCCACTTCCACGTGGTCGTATCTGTGGCAGCCAACGACGAAAAACTACACAGACAAGCATTTGCCTGCGTGTACTTGTCGGAGACCAGCGTATGGGGCGATCTCATCTCAACACCGCTTCCATCCCCTCATACAAGTGATCATTGTCATCTACCCACCATGGTTTTTGCTGGTAAACCCGCTGTGATTGCTGGGAATTCCATTCACTGGATGCTTATTGGGAATTTTGTTGGAATCCTCGAGTTTGATATGGAAAAGAAAAGCCTAGCTGTGATACGGGTGCCAGTGCATAAACAGGGCCAGTTGTGGATTATGCGGGCTGAAGGTGGTGCCCTTGGTTTACTCTTCCTCACTGGCAGCAGCATCCAACTGTGGAAGAGGACGACTGATTGCGATGGTGTTGCCTCATGGGCGCTCAGAAGAACTATTGAAGTGGACAAGCTACTTTCCTTAAAGTCGCCGCAAGTATCAGTATCAGTACTAGGTTTAGCTGAGGAAAACAACGTGGCGTTCCTGTGGTCAGATGGCGTCCTCTTTATGATCCATCTTGAGTCCTTGCAGTTAGAGAAGCTTTTAGAAACCAACTTCCTTTATCGCTATCATCCATTCGAGTGTATCTACACTACAGGTAATAGCATGCCTTCACATATTGGTTACAAAGAACCAAGTTAATTCTTGATAATTGCTTGATTGAATATGGTTCATATCCCTTCGTGTTAAGTTAACAATTTTTTTAGAGGATGGGTTTCTTTACATTGAAAAGGTAGAAGTGCTACGGCCTCCTAAGAGGTTCAGGTCCACAAAATAAAACTAAAAATCAGTGTACATCCCAAGTGTTTGGGAGGATGGCGCGTAGACCCAATGCACCGGCTCTCGCCCATAGTGCAGCTTCATCTTTGATCTTGATCACCAAGACGTCGGTTGATGGGGTTGCAGCGTTGAACACGCAGTCATTGCGGTGCTTCCATGTCATCCAGGGGATCAGCAACGTCGCGGAAGCAAGTCCTTTGTGCATCGGTTTAGTCGTGCATTGCTTTGCCTTGATCCACCATTCCCTCAAGTTATCCTCTCCATCAGGAACGCAGCAGGTTAGACGCAGCCAGGAGAGGATCTCAAACCACACCTGTTTAGAGAACGATCAGCCGAAGAACAGGTGCTGGATTGTTTCCGGTTCCTGGTCGCAAAGCGGGCAGCAGGGTGGGTGTGGCAGCCCACGGCGAGCAAGGCGATCAGCCGTCCAGCAGCGTCCAAGATTGGCGAGCCAATGGAAGAACTTCACACGCGGTGGTGCCACTAGTACAGAACGACACATCGGATACCCCTCTATGGAAACGACAGGCATTAGGCGACGGAGAATCGCGCTTTCCGCGCGGCCAGTGCGTCCAAACCTGACCTGGTCTGCGGCTGGCCCGTCAACATAGGTAACGGAGAAAGTATTAACTCTGTTACCCATAGTATTGGCAACGGTCTTAATTCTGGCTCCGTTTCCGATATGTGTCTCTATAGCAACGGAGACTTTTGGGTGTCCGTTTCCAATGTGGACACGTTCCATCTTCTTGGAATTCGAAGCGAGGAGAGTAAATGCCATGGCGTAGTGGCACCGCCCACTACTCCTTGAAAACCTCAATCCTTGCTAGCTCAAGACGCCACCGAATCGGCTCTCTCTCTCGCTCTCTCGCTCCCTCTTACTGATTAGCGAAGATGCCTCGCAGCAACGACACACATGAGCACACTGAGTCGCCGCGGGACAGTCCCCCCGTCAGCGGCGAGTCCGTTGAAGGACCGACGCCGGAGACGAGCGACGACGAATACGCCAACTTCCATGATCCCACCTTGATGCTGGGCCCGCCGAAAGTTGATTCTGATGACGAGTCAACCGAAGAGGAGAAGGAGGAGGAGGAGGAGGAGGACGACGACGAGGAGGACGAGGCCGAGGCGCCGGTCCCAAAGAAGGGAGCCCCGGCGACGGAGAAGAAAGCGGCCGCCACCGCCTCCGATATGCTGCCGCCGCCGCCACCACCTCCAATGGCCCCCAATAAGCGAGGCCGTGAGAAGGACGAGGATTGCGCGGAAGCAGGGCGCAAGAAAAATAAGAAGTAGCTAGTAGTAGTTCTATAAGTTCTCCAACTGTAATTTACTTTATTATTATTAATATGTACTGCGTATGTAATGTAGTAATCACTAATATTAATATAATTATCCTATAAGTGGTTTTCTCCATATAGTAGAGATTAGGAAAATATTATTCCAGAGAGTAGAATAAATTCCACAGAGTGGGCGCGTAGGTCCCACACCTCAGTGGAAGAAACACAAAGGAAACGGTCCTTCTAAAGAACCGTTTCCTATGTTTTACCTATATATATGGGTGTACAGAGTAAAACCTAACACTCGTTTCCTCACTCTGTCCCAGTATGCTAGATCTGTTCGTGGCGGCGCATCCTGGCGTTGCGGCCATCGCCGGCGCTGTGGCGGCGCCGTCTCCGACAAGACGACGGCTATCACGGCGAGGTCTTCGCCATCTCCCCCAACACGGCGAGGTCTTCGCCATCTCCCCCGACACGGTGAGGTGTTCGCCATGTCCCCCGACACGGCGAGGTGTTCGCCATCTCGTCCGACACGGCGAGGTCGTCGCTCTGTCCGCTTCCTCTGCCTCCACCACTTCCGGATCTGCTAGATCCATCCAACGGCGACGTGAAGATGGTATCAGATCCACATCCGGTAGTTCTATCTAGATCATTTCTTGATATAGTTAACTTGCCTATTATGCACTTGCAACTAGTTGTAGTTTAGCTAACTTGTTGAAAGTAGTTCAGTTCACATCCGGTAGTTCTATCTAGATCATTTCTTGATGTAGTTAACTTGCCTATTGTGCACTTGCAACTAGTTTTAGTTTAGCTAACTTGTTAAAAGTAGTTCAGTTCACATCCGGTAGTTCTATCTAGATCATTTCTTGATGTAGTTAACTTGCCTATTGTGCACTTGCAACTAGTTGTAGTTTAGCTAACTTGTTGAAAGTAGTTCAGTTCACATCCGGTAGTTCTATCTAGATCATTTCTTGATGTAGTTAACTTGCCTATTGTGCACTTGCAACCGGTTGTAGTTTCGCTAACTTGTTGATAGTAGTTCAGTTCACATTCGGTAGTTCTATCTAGATCATTTCTTGATGTAGTTAACTTGCCTATTGTACACTTGTAACTAGTTGTAGTTTAGCTAACTAGTCCATGTGATAACAGGAGTCTATTTCGGTGACACTGCATAAAAAAGTCGGAAACACAGAACAAACAATGAACATTACTCAAGAGAGTAGTGTTTGTTGACTTTCCCATAATGGCCTCCAATTATATACACAGGTCAGTACACATTATATACTACTGTATACTTTATATTATTGTGTTAAATTGTTTATTCTATCTAGTAGTGTCAGAACTAACATAAATCCTTATTTACATTTAGGGATATCAAGATGTTCCCTTTCAAACTCCACCGTACATATCCACCGTCGCTATTGTGACGTTTTGGTACACTGCATAAAATACTTTTTTAAGTAAGAGTGTTTTATACAGTGTCGCCGAAATGTCACATCGGTGACGTATTAGATTAGATTTCGGTGACACTGCATAAAAAATTCAGAGCCGGTGGTGGCCTCCATGGAAAGGATGATCGTTGTCAGGCATCCTATGAAGCTGCTGACATCGCAATATCTTGTTGACAAGCCGTGTGTTGGCTGCTCCGGTTCATCAATAATAGCCACCTCAAGACATAGGTAAGATATCGTTTCAGTTTGCTTAAATTCATAGTGTATTTGTTTTAGCATATGTATTTAACAATTGTAACTCTATTTACTAATGTATAGGGTCCAAAGCTTCAATATCATTCTCTCAAGAAGTTGAGATAAGAAGAGATAGCTAGAGTGACACCTGCGAGGATTGTGGAAAAGGATGTAGGGAAGAAATCATATATTCTTTCCGTCCTTTGACATGATAGGCTTAGTATAGATAAAATCTGTTATCGTTTTACCTCTTATGTTTGTCACATCTTGTGATGCAATTGTAAAGGTGAAATTTTGATGGAAATGTAAAGTTACATTGTGATATGAATGAAATCTGTTACCGTTTTAGTATTTGAGCTTGTGCTGTGAGATTTTAAGTATCTAGTGACATTTGTAAACGTGGCATCCTGTAACCGAAATATGAGAAATGCTCAGTGCAAACGAGTGGATGGCAAACTCCGTATCTGATGAAGGAAAACTAAGGAAACGGAGGTCTGCGCACAACCGTTGGCAAATGGAGACCTCATCGGAAATGGTTTTGGCCTCCGTTAACGATGAAGGCCTTCACATCAGTGACAGAGGCGGGACACGGACCCTTTCTCCGTTGCCGAAGGGGTTTTTGGCCCGTTTCCCGATGTGTCGTTCTGTACTAGTGTGCCCAAGCCTTCCAAGTGAGCTTCCAAGCCGGGCAGGAGGTCGATCCATGGAAAGTGGCCAGGTAGGCCGACTTTGCAGTGTATGTGCCTGTGGCAGTCAGTCGCCAATGTAGGCGATCGGGCTCATTTGTGAGGATGACGCGCTCGATCTCGTGCCACAACATCAAATACTGCCCAATTTCTTGAATGTCCAGGATGCCTTGTATGTCCGTCGCCCAACGGTGGTCGAGTAGGCCGTCCGCCACCGTCCTGGACTTGCGCCGCCGCTTTGGGATCACGGCGTATAGCTGAGGCGCGATTTCGGAGATGGCTCGCCCATGAAGCCAGCGATCCTCCCAGAAACGTGCACGCTGTCCATTACCTAGAATAGTGATCATGGACGCGAAGAAGAAATCCTGCTCCTCTTGCGTGAACTGGAGGTCTAGGCCACTCCAAGCTCTGCCATCATCCATCTTGCTGAACCAGAGCCAGCGAATCCGCAAGGAGAGGCCAGTACACTGCAGGTCTCGTACCCCTAGGCCGCCAAGCTCAATAGGGCGACAGACTCTCCGCCAATTGACGTGGCAGTGACCGCCATTAGCGTCGGCTCTTGCAGCCCATAAGAATCCTCTCTCAATCTTTTCAAGAAACTTAAGGATCTTCTTTGGCGGCGCAAGCACGAGCAGCTGATGTATGAGAATCACGCTCAAGACTGCTTTGACGAAAGCAAGGCGGCCAGCTTGGTCCATGAGATGAGCCTTCCAAGTAGGTAGCTTCGCGACTGTTTTCTCCACGACAAATTGCAGCTGTGCGGCTGTAGGTCACCGTATCGTCAGTGGTATGCCCAAATAGGTTATTGGAAGATCAACGAGTGGGCAGCCCAGATTGGCGATGGCTGGTGCCGCTTCATCGGCATCACATCTGATCAGCGTGGCGGTGCTCTTCTGGAAGTTGACACGCAAGCCTGATGTGCGTCCAAAGAGCTGCAGTATTTCCTTCACAGCAAGTGTGTCCTCCGGCAACGAGTGGCAGAACAAGATGACGTCGTCGACATATAACGAGATTACCGGGATGTCTCGTCGCGGGTGTAGCTGCTGTAGGACATTGAGCTCGATGGCCCGGCAAAATAAGCGTCCGAGCGTGTCCACGGCGAGCACGAACAGCTGTGGTGACAAAGGGTCGCCCTGACGGAGTCCGCGGCGATGCCAAATTGGTGGTCCCGGCGCGCCATTCAAGAGTATCCGTGTGTTCGCTGATGAGTGGAGCACGGCAAGCCATCCGAGGAACCGGTCACTGAACCCATATCGTCGCAGCACCTCGTAAAGAAACGGCCAAGAAACTGAATCAAAGGCCTTCGCCATGTCCAGCTTCAACAACACTCGCGGCGCCCCTAGTTGGTGTAGTAGTCGCGCAGATTGTCACACAAGCACGAAGTTGTCGTGCAAACTGCGGCCGGGGATGAACGCGTTCTGGATAGGACTGACGAGGTCATTGAGGCGGGGCGCAAGGCGGAGAGAGAGCACCTTGGCGAAGATCTTGGCCACTAGGTGAATCAGGGTAATGGCCCTGTAATCACTCAAAGTGGCTGCATCAGCTCGCTTCGGAATCAACGTGAGCAGCGCCTGATTGAGCCGGCTGAAACCACGCCCGCGGATCTCATAGAGTTGCTGGAAGGCAGCGACGAAGTCGTTCTTCACGACCGGCCAGCAGGAGCAAAGGAATTCCGCCGTGAAGCCATCAGGTCCTGACGACTTCCACGCCGGTAGGCGCTTCACCGCTTGCCAGATTTCATCTTCACCGAAGGGGGCTTCTAGTGTGTCCAAGTCAGCGGGCTCGATGAGGTCCTGGAGGTCTATGGCGCAATCACGCGGCAGATCGGTCCCAAGGAGGGAGTCGAAATGCGCGAATGCCGCCGCTGCCATATCATCCGCACTGGTGAGCACGGCGCCGTTGACCATCAGATTATGAATCCTCGTCTTTTGCTTGCGGTAAGTGCATTGCTGATGGAAGAAAGTCGTATTCGCGTCGCCATCTTTGAGGAAAGCAAGGCGCGCACGCTGCCTGGCCAGTGTCCGCTCGACGGAGGCAAGCCCGAGATAGGACAGCTTGATCTGACGGCGCAACCAGTCCTCATGGGGTGTCAGCTGTCGAAGCTCCTGTGATGTGTCGAGGCGCAGCAACAGCTCGGGGGAGAGCGCGAGCTTGTCTCGGATGGTGCCGACGGTGCGGGCACTCCAGCTCGTGAGTATTCGCGCCGTGATCTGCATGCGACGCATGATGCGTCGGAACGGGTCTGTGTCGTCCACCGAGTTCCAATCTGCCGCCACCACCTCCTGGTACCCCTCAATGCGTGTCCAATAATCCTCGAAATGAAACCGACGCTGAACGGGCGGCATCGGTGAGCAGTCAAGGATGAGTGGGCTGTGGTCTGAAACAACAGAGGCGAGGCAATGGAGGTGTGCTTCACCGTGTTGTTCCTCCCAATCCGAGGTGCAAAGGACGCGATCAAGCTGAACCAGTATTGGCGGGTTTTGCTCATTGGACCATGTGTAGCGGCGACCATTGAGGTAAACCTCTTTGAGAGCCAAATCGGTAATGACACGCCGAAAGCGGCCCATCATCGTCGATTAAGGTTCCCGTTGTTCTTATCTTCATCTCGGTATATCAAGTTGAAATCTCCGCAAATCATCCATGGCCCAGGACAGTCAGCTCTTGTGTCGCGAATTTCTTGGAGGAACGCGATCTTGTCGTCATCATGCTGCGGGCCGTAGACGACGGTGAGCCACCACGGGGAGATGGCACTGGATGGTGTGGACACACGGGCAGACAATGTGTTTGTCATGAATGTCTGATCGGTGATCATCACTTCCCTGCTTTTCCACGCGAGTAAGATGCCCCCACGCGTGCTAATCGCCGGCAGGTACACATAGTTAACAATTTTTAAGTAGTGTTGCTTGTTCTTTTGCTGCTTGATATCATCTTCAACATATAGCCATTTTGTTTCCTTGGTGTTTATACGTCAATAATGATTATGGTTTAGAAAAATAAATTTTGTTAGTTGTATCTAATTTATTTTATGCTCAGTAGCCAGGCGGTGGCTGCAGTTGGTCTGCTATTGTTAGCTTCATTTCTGTAATCTTTTGTTGTTCAAAATGGATCTGGCAAACTGTCTTTATAGTTTATCAATGACCTAAACTCCCCTCTTCATGCTATTCACATATGCAAGAAGCCAAGAATTTTTAATGGTAGTTTAAGTGCATAGCTTCATCAGAGTTTATCAATGAACAAAAAGATTAACAAATTCTTTCTGTAAGATTTACCTAAACTTCCCTCTTCGTGCTGTTCACACATGCAATAAGCCAAGAATTTTGCAATGGTAGTTTAAGTGCATAGCTACGTTGGAGTTTTCACAAGATAAGAAACATAATATTTGGAAGTTAAAGACTGAAAAACTACTGCAAGTGTTAAGTCCATTTGTACCTGGGAAACGTAATGTCGTGTTCATTTCAGTTTTCACACTATAACTGTTTGAAGATAATCTAAATCAGAATATTCTTGGCATTCTCACAAAGGAGCAATTCTTCATAAAATTAAGCCACCAAGGGCTAGTCCTGTTTGGTCTCATTTTTTTAAAATCGGAATATTGACGATCACATTTGCTCTACGCTTTATTAGTGTGATTGTATTTTATTTATTTATGGCGTTGAACGAGCTTATAATACTAGATGACTTGTCTCTTACTGATCAGCTTAGTGTACGAGTGTGCATGTTCATCATTTTTACAACATTCATCAGTATGTACTACTCCTAGTATATTCGTCAAGTTTGACAGCATGTGTGGTTTTGTTTATCTTCTCTTAGCATTGTACAAATATGTTTTTTCCCTTTGAATTAAGCTGTGATTTTACATAAATATATTGTTCATATTTTTTTTTCTTTTCACTGCATTGATATTGGTTGTCACTTGTTCTACCTCTTATGATTGAAGAAACAGTCATTCGTGGTGGACACGATGCAGCTGATCTTGTGCACCATACATAAGATGATTGCCTGGTTAAAGTGTGACGTACTAATTGAGCAGGTATGCTCATCCCTTCATCTTTTAATTCTCTTCCTTATGACTTTAACCACCTGATTTCTCTTTTATTTGCTGATGCTCTATCCCATCTGTACTGATGTGTGCACTTTCACTTGTCTTCCCGTCTATCTAGCGGCACTGCTTTCAGTTTAGCTCCTTAGTTTTCTCGCAGTTCCTTCTGGTAGTGCAGGTTGTGCTCCCTCTAGCTCCTCGGACAATTTAGCACACTAGTTTTTGTGCATATGTTGAGTGCTAGCATAGCATAATGAAATGCATCCTCTTTTGTGTTCTTCATGGATGTTTTTTTGTTATATCTATACCAGTTGTTACATGTCTCTGATTCGTTTTTCGTGATTTTGGGTCTACCAGGTCCTACTGTGATTTATATGTTATTGCGTCTACATCAGTAGTTGATAAGTGACGATACACATTTTGTTTTGTCCAAATAGGCTATGATTTGTTGGCAATCTATTCTCTCCACTTCTGTCTGGTTACATTAGATGCTTAACAGTTTATATTAAACACACAGCAAAATGCTGCAATTGATTCACCATGAATACTTCTTTCGTCACAGATTGCATACTATTACTAACATATTAATACTATCATTAAAAGCAGTTGTCAAAGTTTTTTTATGTTGTGGAGAGTAAGAAAATGGCATTTATGTTGGACCGATGGATGTGTGTCTATTAATAAGATGGTGCACGATCCCTTATTTGAGGTTTCTACTTCATGGGCTTACTTGATTTGTTATCCATTAGCTAGCTTGTACATTTCCTAGAAGTATATCTATGAGCCAGAAACCAGATGGTTCGCTTTGGAGTTAATGGCACCCGCAGTCACGCAACTCGTCACGTATGTGCACTTAAGTCACACTTCTCCAGAACGTGATTTTTTGGTCACACATCTGGACAAGTGGGTGCACGCAGGTCTCTGGGCCCACGTGTCAGTCCGTTTTGGATGGTAAATTTTCAGAAAACCCCCTGGAGTAATATAATTTTACAAAATGGTACAAAATTAGAAGGACCATTTTGTAAAATTAGGAGGACCATTTTGCGAAATATCTAAAAATACAGGGGGTTTTCTGCAAAATTACTTGTCCATGTCAGCACTCCCGGAACGGAAAACGGTCTGACACGTGGGCCCAGAGACCACCGTGCACCCACTTGTCCAGATGTGTGACCAAAAAATCACGTTCTGGAGAAGTGTGACTTAAGTGCACATACGTGACGAGTTGCGTGACTGCGGGTGCCATTAACTCTTCGCTTTGCTACTCCATGAGCCCTTCATATACCAAGCAAGGAATACTTCAAATGATTTGATAAGCTAGGATTTTCAGTATTTCCCTCTGATGAAGTTATATGTACTGTAGAAAATACCAGGTGCAGAAAAAAAACTTGAGAATATGCTAACAGTAAGAGTTGAATGGGTGGCAGAAAAATTAACTGTTGTAATCTAGCTGTCTGTTTGTAATGTTTGATTTGTCCAATAATGTTGAGAATATTTAGTTTTGGAGCTTTTTGGCGTGGCAGTAAATATCATGTTCGCTGTTTGGGTCATGCCAATTTGTTTCCTATAAAATATTGAGATACATAAATTTAACAGCTTTTCTGTGAATGAATTTTCACTGATGGAATTGTCGGTGCCGCAAGTATGTAGGATTGCATTCTGGTGACTGGAATGCAGAAATGGGCTTTGTGCTGTAGGTTCTTCCATTTTGTACGCAGTACTCCACCCAGGAATTGGCCCTCTGTACTGGTCGACTGTGAAGTTTGGCATGGAGGAACTAATGGATTAATTTGCTAACTTGCCGTCTATTTTCTACTTTATGTAGACAATTAGTCAAATGGCGTGAAGGCCAAGTAACTTGCCGTCTATTATCTGATCTGATTAGTGTTGAAGCAGCTTACCTGTCAGCTGTGTACTTGTGTGTGTGCTTCATCTCAGTATTGTTTGCTTGTGTCTCATGGTGTTTCAGGTTGAGATATCAAATTCAAAATCTCTGCTTATGTTTTGTCCAACGGTGCTCCCTTTCATATTTCAGAATGATAAATTAACAAAGATAGTGTTGGTGTCAAATTTCTATCATGATGATCATGTTGGTGCTTTGAACCCCTATGCATCCCATGTTTGTTAACATATTAGCTTCACTGTGGCAATGCTGACTGAACCTTGCTCTCTCCCAAACTGTATCAACAATTGGCCATGGTAAATCAGCTGCAGCATGCACGCAGTCAGACTCCAGCACCAGTTTGTTGCATCCCAAACGACTGGCCAGAGTAAACCATTTTTAGATGCTATAGCTTCAACCGTACCAGCAGAGGGCACATGCTGACCAAGTTGCCTGTGGAGAGGAAGAGCGCCGTTTCATCTTGTGCCACATGACTGGTCGAAATGACGCGTCGACATTAATCTTGACATGCCCATGCAATTGGGGCTTGGTCGAAATGATGCGTCGACATGTAGATTTTTGTGGAAATTTTTACCTTCCGGGCATTGCTGCGGGCGACTATATTGATGATCCCATTCTTTGAGTAGTTTGTTGTTTGTTGCTCACAAATGCATAGAGTTCCACCATGTAACTGTTAGGTTGATCTCCATACGGTCGAGCCCAACGGCTCGATCGATCCCTTGACCGCGCCCTGATCGGGGGCGCACAACCTCTATCTGGTTGGTGGGCCCCTGTCGTCGTGCTATATAAAGAGGTGGGGGACCGGCAGCACGGGTCACGAGGTTAGCCGCTGTGCCAGACCCCCCACCGACACCCCTACCGATCTAGGGTTAGCGCGAGCCGACGGGAAGTACCACCGCCGCCACTGCTGCCCACTGCCATCGCCGGCCACCTCCACCTTGTCTGGCACTCTGGGTTCATCTCTAAAGGAAAAGGTGATCATCCTTCTCCCAATCTCTCTGTTCTACCCGTATGATCTAAACTAGATGATCCTACTGGATTTAACAATGATATCAGAGCCAGCTAGGGTTCTAGATTTTTCGGTAGAAAAGAAAATCGAAGAAACAATTCACAGAAACAGATCCCTCCCTCAAAACCCTAGATCGTATCAAAGAAAAGGGAAAAGAGGGCAAAGAACTCACCGGAGGTCCTCGGGCTTGCCGGCAAAGCGCGCCGCCCGTGTTGGCCGCGCATGTTCCTCTCGATCTAGAGGCGCACCGCAAGGGTCCTCGGGACGAAGAACACCACCTCCTCGCGGGGCAAAGGACACCGGAGTCAAATCACTCGACGGCGGCGCACTCACCGAAAGGAGAGGGCGCGATAGGCGAGGGATCTGGCCACGGTGCCACCTTCTCTTCGTTTCTTCCTCGTCGGCCTGATCCGGCAAGGTGGAGAGGAGAGAGTAGAGCGAGGGAGAGGTCGCCGCAGAAGGGAGAGATGCCATCGCCGGCTGCGGGTCAAACCCTAACCCTAGATCGAACGGGGTGAGCTGCGGGACTGAGAAAGAATGAGCTAGGGTTTTTGCTCGGGTCGGCCGGTCCGGCCGTTTTGATCGACCGAGATGTGCGCTGGACCGTCCGATAATGATGGACGGCCACGATTAAAAACCCTAGCCGCCCGCGGGCCAGTGGGCCGAAAGGAGCAGGCCGTGGGCCGTAAAGAGGGCCTTGGGCCGCGATTTTCTGACCGCCCCGAGCGGCAGATAGTAAGAAGGCCGTGGGCCTCTTGTTTTTTCGAGCAGAAAAATGTTTTCTGTTTTGTTTTTTACAGAAGCATGTTTTAGTCATGTTTTAGTTATGTTTTCTTTCTGTTTTCCTATTCAATTTTATCCAACGAAATTTTTGTTTAGGAAACAGAAGAATGAAAAAGAAATACTTGTTAAAAGTATAAAAGTTTATGAATTTTATTCATAATTTTCCGCTGCAAAATAGATAAAAGGATTATCCAACGAAATTTTGTTTAGAGAACTAAAAAGTGACAGAAATACTTCTGAAAAGTATAAAGTCCATGAATTTTTATTCATGTTTTCCGCTGCAAATAGTTAAAAGTAATTGCTTAAAAGCAATAAAGTGATAATTAAAATTGTAAAGATGTGTTAAAGTGAATAGTAAAGGTAATTATGGTCCTATTATTTTACGACCAACGTTGTTAATAACATAATCATGATTTGTTAATCGTTGAACAGTGCAATGTTTGTGAAATACAGATAATATTTTATAGTTTCTGCTGTAAAGTAAAAGGACTCTCATCTAATTTTCCAATTTAATTAGAGAGAGGAAAAAGAGAAATACTTGTTTAACAGATTAATTATGGTATTGTTATTTTCTGACCAACGTTGATGATAGCAGTACTATAATTATATGAGTTCTATAGTCAAAGGGCTAGATCTCTGATAATTTTGCATGAAAGTGATCAATTTTCAGAGAAAAGATAAAAGATCAAGAAATGCTCTTGAACTATAGAAATATGTATATTTCATGTTTCCGCTGAAATAGAGTTGATGATAATGTCTTTTCCAAACAGAGTTCTTTATTGCAATAGAAATATTATCATCATATTGTTTATGAGTTTTATGCATTGATTCTATTTCTGCCCAACGGTGATGTAGAATTAGTGTAGAAAGATGATGTTTCATTCTAATTCTGCCCAACGGTGATTTAGAATATAGAAGAAAGTTTTAAAGATTTAAGGTGCATATCTTTAACCAGACCAACGAAGGGTTATTTTTATGCTCATTATTGTTTATTATTGAATATTTTCTCAGACAAAGATTCTCATGTTTTCATTCGTGAAAGCAAAAGGATGGGTACTTGTGACCCGAAAGATGACCAAGAAAGGTCATAAAGTGAGAGAGTATGTTCTCTCTAAAGAATGACTGCAAAAGAAAAGAATTCTTGGATGTTAATCCAAGAATACAAATAGATCATCGAGAGTCTTGTTTGACAAATGTCTTTCATGTACTCTCCATGCAGAAAACAAATAAATCATTCAGAGTTTTGTTTAACGAATTTCTTTCATGTACTATATGAAGAAATTTTTTAAACGAGCAACATGAATGCTTAATTTGACCAACGTTGGATTAAGCATGTGTATAAAAGAGTATTCAGATTTATTTCTGAATTTGATGATTGAATATGCAGTCTAAAGAGCCAATTGTGGCATCTGTGTCTCTTAATTACCCGCATGACGGGAAAAGACGATAATAATACCCACGTGGTGGGAAAAGTCTGGGAAAATACCCGCATGGCGGGAGAAAATTTTGACAAAGGACTTATCCTGTATGACAGGAAGAAAGATGTGATGACTCATGTGTTTTTATATCGACCGCACACTTGTGTATCATAGTTATAAAGCACTTAATGAGTCAAAAGAGAATAAAGTTAAAAGAACCTAAAGATAAGAATGTTATGCAAGTGTGACTTGCAGTACCATTGAGAAAGAACTCTTGTGAGTTTTGAAAAGGAATGAGGAAAAAGTACTCCCATACATTAAAAGACAACTTCATTTTGAATGAAGCAGATAAAAGATAACTTCATTTTGAATAAAGCAGATAATCAAAGTTTCGAAATTGTGGCAAAAAGGTTCTTGCCACATTTCGAGGGGGAGATAGAGAATGTTACAGAATAAACTCCCCTATACTTCAGATAATGTGATGCATATTATGCATCTAAGTGATCTATGATGAATTGTGATCGTCTGGGGAGTACGACGGTCATAATAATGATACCCCTAAAGTAAAGAGATAGATTTATTCTGGATCTTTTACAGCTCCGAAAGGAGACTAAGGACGGTACTCAAAGTGCCATAAAGAAGACAGATTGACAGGTTAACAGAATAAACCCAAATAAAAGGATTAAGGATACACCATTTTGGAGAAAATGGAGTAATCTGGGGGAGCATGGTATGAACATACCTAAGGCTCGAATAGATTTTATCTGGGGGAGCTTGTTGCTTTATAATAGAGATGAACAAGTAAACATGGATCTTGTGATTTAGGTCCTTGTAAGAGCTATTGCCTTTTGGCGATAGAAGACTACAGAATTAATTGCCTCTAGGCAATGACAGAGCAACAACATCCCCATATGAGAAAAACAGATGACTATAAAGTCTATATCAGAGAAATTTAAATGAAGGTTGATCCCACCTCATTTACAGAAATTATAAGCAGCGCTCAATCGATTTTGACAAGTGTCTACTTGTCTTAATGATTAGAGACTATGTGAATCCCGACGATGTTTGGGACTCATAAGTAATTTCCAATGGAGCCAAAACAGTAGGCTATAAAGGGTCTACAACGCCAATGTGACTCCAAAGGAAATATGTAAAAAGCGATTTTAAATCGAAAGATTTGCGCTAAGAGAATAAACAGATTATAATGAGTGATAATGGCACATAATGATCTGAGTTACATCAGATGAAAGTAAAGAACACAAGGGATCTTACGGACTAGAGCAAGTCTCTAGAATCAGAAGTTATTTTGGGTTAAAGAGAATGAGAGGACAATCGTTTTCTACAAACTTATAGAATGGGAAATTCATTCCTAATCCTGTGTATGTGGATGATATCCTACTTGCTAGTGGTGATGTCAATCTACTACCGGCAGAGAAAAAAGTTCTTGTCCTCAAAAGAGTATTCTCGGTAGAGTGTCTGTCGTTAAAAGTATCGAGATTTACTAAGAAAAGAAGAAAAGGGGTATTAGAAATATCGCATGGACATGCTGAGAAGAAGTCTCTAAAGCATGCATGTCGAGAAAATCTACGCCTGTTCTTATTGTCAAGGGTAATGGAATTGAGAACTTTAGTGTTCCAAGAGATAACTTAGAACGGATCAAATGAATATACCATATGCTTCAGCTGTTGGAAACTCAATATTACCCTGAAATTCACGTATCCGGTTGTTTTGGCAATGTCCAATCCAGATATAGATCACTGGAATGGAATCAAAGATATCGGCCTCATGCTAAAAGAAACAGAGTGCTCTCAAAAGGTTGTGAGTACAAAGATAGATCTATAAATGTGCTCTCAAAAGGTTGTGAGTACAAAGAAAGAATTTGTGAAATGTATAGCGAAATCCACAATTGTCGCTAAATTTCACATTTGGAGTTTTTGTGTGGAAAAGCTCCAGAGAATGAAAAGATTGACATCAGTGTGATGTAAAGACATGTTATAGCATGATATAAGGCCGAGGGACAGGCAAAATGGTTAAGGAAACCTGTACCCGGAATTGATAATGGTTGACAACAGCAATAACCATTAAGTAATTCACTCCTAAGACAACGAGTCAAGTGTGGTGCCAAACACATTGACACAGAGTTATACGTTGTAAAGGAGAAAGTCCGGAATTATGTTGAAATGCTTGGAGCATAAGAGGAACATATAAAAGAAACACACAAGTGTTCGCAGATCTGCTAATTAAAGGCTTACCGCCCAGTGTGTTTTGGAGAACACATAGTCGACATGGGTTTATGGTATAGTCTATATGATTTCCGGACAATAAAGAGGCCCAAAAGATTAAAGAATCTATTTTAAAACAGAGACATATTTAGCTGTCTGATTCTATCGGCAATGAGCTGTGACGATGAAACATGCTCTATGTACTGATCCGTGATGAAACGAGGAAAGTATAAAGTATAAAGTTAAAAGTAAAGTTGAGATCAAGGGGGAGAATGTTAGGTTGATCTCCATACGGTCGAGCCCAACGGCTCGATCGATCCCTTGACCGCGCCCTGATCGGGGGCGCACAACCTCTATCTGGTTGGTGGGCCCCTGTCGCCGTGCTATATAAAGAGGTGGGGGACTGGCAGCATGGGTCACAAGGTTAGCCGCTGTGCCAGACCCCCCACCGACACCCCTACCGATCTAGGGTTAGCGTGAGCCGACGGGAAGTACCACCGCCGCCACTGCTGCCCACTGCCATCGCCGGCCACCTCCACCTTGTCCGGCACTCCGGGTTCATCTCTAAAGGAAAAGGTGATCATCCTTCTCGCAATCTCTCAGTTCTACCCGTATGATCTAGACTAGATGATCCTACAGGATTTAACAGTAACTAGAAGCAAATTTGTGGTATGTCTTGCCACTAACAGAGAATAGGACTACAACGTAGGGACTAAGATGATAGCTAGAGGGAAAGAAAAGAAAGGAAGAGAGGCGGTGGCTAGGGTTTCAACCCTAGCCATCGCCGCCGGTGTCATCTGCAGTTTCATCGTCGCCGCCGGAAAAGATTCGACGGGTCCTCGCCTCCTCTAGTTGTCGTTCTGGCACTAGAAGGGGTGGGGACCTTGGACCTGCGCACGGCGCTATACAAAGGTCCTTAATGTTAGAGTTTGGTTTTGCTCGTCATCTTCTTTGTTAATGGAGATGACATCGTCTGCAATAAATGATCTCCGACGCTTCGTTCGACGCCGAGATATCCTTCCTGACGTCAATGGTGGCTTTGGAAGATTAAGTCTGTCTAGGTATGGTTCTTTAGATCTTGCTTCGCCAGATCAATCTTGAATTATTTCTCATGGTTGCCGCGAGGAGGTTTGTCCTCGCAATATCTATCCCGGCTACTACGTTTTCGGCAATGGTGATTCGTTCTCTCGGCTCCCAACGACGTCGACAATGTGGTTCGGTTATTTTTCCCTGGAATATCAGTGGTGGTGCTCCTGCTGATGTTGCTTGATTAATTTAATGGCTGCGTGCGTGCACAAAGCCTTGGCATTGCGGCTCATAATTAAAAAGGGAGAACCTTCGGTGGTATTCACAGGTTTATGGTTTGGTGGTTTTGGTGTTGTTATACGGCTGCCTTCAGACTAGTACAAGATTATGTCATGATGAAGAAAGGGTTTGAAGATCTCATAGATTTGCTAGTCTATTTTATTTTAGGTTTGTTTTTGTATTCGATATAATCTTGTACTCTGTGTTGGTTTAATATACGTGGAAAATTCAAAAAAAAAGATGATAGCTAGAGCTATAACACTATGAGAAGCTTGCCTAGATAATCCATCGAATTATGAGTAAACATTTATGAAAATATCACAATTCAGCAGACTTCACAGGCTACGGCTGACAGTGAGGAAGCGGACAGTTAAAACGAGCAAGTTATGAATCCAGCATAAATCCAGTAACATCCTTCACTCCTCCAGATCTTTCCATTGCTGTTGTCCGTGAAGAATCTTACCATAATAATCCAGTCTCTTACCATAAAATATGCTTATATTCCCAGCTCCATGTTCGCTTGCATTGTCTCAGTGGAGATACAAACTTACCTGAAGGAAAATTACTTATAGAATGATAAATATATTACACGTTGATCCAATCAATATCAGAAGGAAAAAAGATACTTGTAGAGCCACCTAAGATACTAGAAGCATAATAGTAGTATCAGAAAGTGTTTACAGGGCTATGCACAACGTGCTATTAACATATCATTTGTCTTTTCTGTGCATGCCACATTAGTACATATTTTGGAACAAATTTTTGTAGATGCACAAGTTACAAGATAACTCGTGTCCATGATTTATTTCGGATTTTTTAAAAACTTGAAATTGAGACATACGTGGGTGGCGCATGGAACTAGTTGTAGATTTTAGTTACGCACGAGCAATCCTTCTTAATTTTGTTTCTTACAACAACATGTGTCTAGAATATCCTTTCCGAGAAGTAGCCTGTGGCAAGATGGTTACAACAACATGTGTACCCCCAACCCACCAGAATTCAAACCCCCTGTTTGACGCTGATGTTTTTCATTGATGCTGGATATTCTTCAGTAGGAGGCGACGTTTCCGTCGACAGCGAGGCGCCTGTGATGCAAGACACGATCCGCCGGCTCGGTACTTTGGAGGTGCTCATAGAGGTAGGGTGTGCGTCAATTGACGCCGTCTGTGGGAAGAACGCGCGATGGAATCACCATTTCGTCGGCTGGCGAGTGCGTCAATGCTTCCAATCAACGTGCGTCGTCTACACCAACTGCTGCGCCTGCCGCCCGGCGGCTCCACGTCAACCTTGCCGCCACGCATGCAAAGCCATGCGCTATCCAATCCGCGTCACGACCGGCGACTTCATCGGCAGCGGCGGTGTTTTGTTCGTCGGCATGATCCGATCTGTCGTCCGCTGCAGCGAGGACAAGCAGTCGACAGCCGGCGAAACCGAGATCGACACAAGATTCGGAAGTCCCGATCGATTCAAGGCTCGATTGCACATGCATGCGTAGAAGGCAAGAAGCAGCGTCCCCGATCTGATCCGGTCAGCTGCCACAAGTCCACGTGAACAACAAATCAAAGTGCTACTGTAGCTAATATCTCTGGTGCATAGACTTTCCGGCCAGAGTGTAATCGCATGCATGCGAATCAAGACAAGCCACGTGAATGTCAAAGGAAAAGAAAATCAAGAAGGCAACCGTCACGACCCGCGCCGTGGTCGACTCCAAACTTGCCGCGCGCATCAACTGTCGACTGTGAGCACCGACAGACTAGCTACTCGGGCGGCGGCGGCTGCCATCTTCGTTGGCCGCTCGCCAACCTCTACAACGAGGCAGGGCACACCCGACACCCTCGGGGGCTGGCGCTTCGACACCAATAATGATGGCGACTTGCCATCGCGGATTAACGTCCGGGGGTTCGACTTCAACAATTCCCTCACGTGCGACTGATCGGATCGGCACCTTCATCAACAACGGCGGTGGCGTTCCGCGCATATGCTCCCGCGGTTCAATCTGGAGGCAGTGTTCTGTACGGGTGCTCACGCGATCCGATCCATCATCCGTCATAGCGAAAGCACCCAGCCGACGGCAGGAGGAAGCCTCGATCACTCCAACTCCAGCACGGACCCGACATGGTCAGACTCCCAACTCGGCTACGGAGCCACTGCATCGCTAGGTGCCATCTTACGTCATGTGGAAGCTGCCACGCATCGGCGCTCTAAACATCCAGTGCTATTATTCCTGTTTATTCTCTTCACAGACGTGCCCAATTCTACCAACTGCAAATACTTTGCTTCTTCTTTGTATTGCATAGACAAATCTACGCTGGCCGGGAAGGATATATGCATCCACGCTATCATAACAAAGATCAATCAGCATGAGCACTGTCCTCACGCCCACGGCTGATCAAAATCGGCCAGAGCGACAAGTACATGCATGCATGAATTCTGCGGCCAGCGTGCTAATACACGCATGGATTCTGTGGCAAGGACACCAATCTTATGCAGGAAGAGGCACCTGCACATGGTTGCGTGCATGTCAGATTGCCAGAACGATGCCGCTGCCACAATCACGTATGGCTCATCAGGACGCAGCTCCTTCGGCAGGCACAGGTCCATCTCGCCAGCGACACTACGCGGAAGTCGCGAGCACCGTCGACCCACTGCGGACATCTTCCACGACTCGACTACTACGGCAGCGATCAACATCGCGGCCGCCGAACCGCGCGGACTCGTCTGACCAGTGACTCGAGCACTAGACATCTTTATCGGCCCGCTCGGCATCCACTACCATGACTCGCTGGGTCAACGCCCGCGACTCTGACAGCCTCTTCATCGACAAATCGACTGCTCCTCCGACACTTGGGGGCTTGCGACCTTGTCTTCCTCGACTCCGCCTCCGACACTCAGGGGCTAGCGGTCTCGCCTTCATCGGCTCCGCCTCCGACACTCGGGGGCTGGCGGCCTCGCCTTCATCGACTCCTCCTCCGACACTCGGAGGCTAGCGGTCTCGCCTTCATCAACTCTGCCTCCGACACTCGGGGGCTGGCGGCCTCGCCTTCATCGACTCCTCCTCCGACACTCGGAGGCTAGCGGCCACGCCTTCATCATCTCCTCCTCCGACACTCGGAGGCTCACGGTCTCGCCTTCATCGACTCCTCCTCCGACACTTGGAGGCTGGCGGCCTCGCCTTCATCGACTCCTCCTCCGACACTCGGCCGCGTTGACAACTTCCGCCGCCACGTCAACAACTTTCGGCGTGTTGACTCCGGTCCGCCGCGTCGACTCCGGTCCGCCGCGTCGCAACAATCTTGCCTTGGCCGCACCTGATGCACTATCGGGTGCCGCGCCGCACAGGCTGTAACAATTTTGCCTTGGCCGCTGTGCCGCACCGCACAGGCTGTAACAATCTTGCCCTGGCCGCACCTGATGCACTACATGGTGCCGCGCCGCACAGCCCGCAACAATCTTGCCTTGGGCGCACCTGATGCACTACCGGGTGCCGCGCTGCACAGGCTGTAACAATCTTGCCTTGGCCGCACCTGATGCACTACCGGGTGTCGCGCCGCACAGGCCGCAACAATCTTGCCTTGCCTGCATAGCTGCCGCGCCGACTCTGCCGCGTCGACTCTGGTCCGCCGCGTCGACTCTACAGCGTAACTCCGCCGCGTCGACTCCTGTCCGCCACGTCTACTACCTCTACTGCGCAATTTATCCGCGTCTTTTACCTTTAACAATCATCTCTCGCAAAAGGCACCCGATGCATTTTCGGCTATTAGTCTCTGCCCGATTCTACAAATCTACCAGATACTCGGGGGCTACTCCCATTGGGTGCGCGTCCAAGTTGAGCATCTCCTTGGATAACTCAAATTTCATTGACTACTCTCATCAGGAGGGCACTCGCCACTGGCTCGAGTAAGGATGGCAATGGGGCGGGTTCGGGCGGATATACCAAAACTAGATCCAAATCCAAATCCATCAACATCACTATAGCCTGCCCACAAAAGTATACATGGACATGGATGTCGCCCCATATCCAAACCCGCCGGATATCTGGATATCCATGGATATCCACGAGTAATACGCTCGGAGTATTAAATCAACAATATTTTAACCACAAAGTACTTAAAATATGTAGAACCTCAAACTATCACACCACAAAAAGTATAATCTTATATCAATCTCACGAAACATCAAAGAGATGAGCAAATGAGGAGTTGAGGCGGCTGCGTGTGTGTGTGGATGCGTTAATTACGCGCGAGAGTATTTTAGGGTTAGCAATAACTAGTAATTACGTCAGCTGGGCCTCGATAATATTAAGACATGGGCTTAGGAAAAACTACATGTCTCACTGACATGTGGGTCCCACATGTCAGTCGGGTATCCATTGGATATCCGTGGAGTAAAATCTCTGTCGTGCCCACCCCATGAGTTAGCGGATATCCGCACCATGAAATCCATGGGCAAAAACTTCTCTCCAAACCCTCATCGATCGGTCGGATATCCATGGATACCCGGCTCCATGGATAAAATTGCCACACTTAGGCTCGAGTGCTACATAATTTTCAAAGTCGGGTTCTCTACAGCATGCGCCGGATTTATCAAAGTCGGGTTCTCTACAGCCTGCACCGGATTTATCAAAGTCGGGTTCTCTTTAGCCCGCACAGGATTTATCAAAGTCGGGTTCTCTATAGCCCGCACCGGATTTACCAAAGTCGGGTTTCCTTACGCCCGCATCTGATTTATTGGATTTATTACACCTACACTCAGTGGCGGCGCCAGGAAATGGCGCCTGGGTATTCCACCCAATTTTTTTTTGCTCTAAATGTAATATATGAATCAAACACTAGTAAATTTTTTTTTTGCCAGCAGTCCCCTTTTTCTTCATCTACATTACAAGAAATCAAGTAAAACAGAAAATTAAATCTTACATCTACTCAAATACTAGTCAAGAAAACGAACTAGCAAAAGCAAATCAATCCACAAAAAATGGGGGCGAGGCTGGCCTTACCTTCTGCGCTGTTGCGCTCGGCCGAAGAGGAGGAACGCGGGCGGGCGGGGGGCAGGGCCGGGGCGCCGCGGGCGCTGGCGCAGGCGGGTGGGCCGGCGGGGCCGACGGCGTCGCCTGTCCGCATCGGCCGGCTGGCGGCGGCGGCGGCCGGTGGGCGCATATCTAGGTCAGCTGGTCAGGTCAGGCAGTAGTGCGGTGAGACCGTGCGAGCAGTTGAGCGACTCGTTCGCGACTTCGCGTGCGTCCGTGCGTGCTGGGCTGAGCGAGAGAAGGCAAAAAATAAGTCCTTAGTGGGCTGGGCTGGGCTGGGTCGCTGGAATACATATACTAATTTGTTTTCGCTGCAAATTCTTGGGTATTCCCTGGAAGACAGGGCATACATGCTGGCGCCGCCCCTGCCTACACTGGATTTCTCAAAGAGGATTTTACTCTCGAAGCATCGACATGACCATCAACATAAACCCGACGCATCGACTACGCCTACAAGACATGCTGCTTTGAGTCTCTGCCCGATTCTTCGTATCGACTAGACACTCGGGGGCTCCTGACGTGGCATACCCTCCGGGCACCCCACTATTGGCGTACCCGATGCGGCCCCGCACCTGGTGGCCCATGAAGACCAACAAGCCACGACTTGCAGTAAAAGGAAAGGACTCCAAGACATAGTCTAGTAGGACTCTTGTAAACCCTACCTAGCTCCCTTTATAAAGCCAGGCAGGGGTACCCCCACAGACGGCGCCAAATGTCGAGGGGTCACCTCGGCAGATCACAGGGCCGAGTACCCGGGTTGATTGAAGGGGAGAAGATGGTGAGTGCTGGTAGTTACCACGGCTAACAAGCAAGTCGATTTAACCAGGTTCAGGCTCCCGAAGGATAACACCCTACTTCCTACTTGTCTGATCTGTATTGAAGGAGTCGAAGGTTACAATGGCGATCCCGGCGAGATGGTGATCTCACTAGGGTCTCAGGATATCGGTGTCAGTTAGGTTTACAGGATTTGGTTAGTTTGTACCGACCTAGACTTCGACTTCCTTGGGACGTACGTTGTCCTTCTTGGGCCCTTCACGGGCCTGCAGTAGTTGATCCTACGTCCTGTCGTGCACCAGGTATCTTCATAGTGGGGCACCCGAAAGGTAGGCCCACGTCAGCATGCGTGCGTTCATAGGGGTGAGTGTGTGCACGTGTGTAGTGTCTGTGTTTCAAAAAAAATCCTTTCTCTTTACTTAGTACTCGTTTGGGCTTCCGTTTCCGGCCCAGTTATTGGCCATGTAGAAATTAGTTGTAGTTTGGCACACAACGGCAGATCACGAGACAAGTGACTAAGGCGAGACCACAGCCAGCCTCAGCCGCCGCCGCCACCCCCGCTTGCCGGCGGCGAGCTCAGTTCTCTACGCTTTAGATGGTTTGAATCCACAACATCCCGCAATCCATAAAATCAGTGAGTAGGGCGAGATGAGAAGCCTCCATCGCCGCCCCCGTTCGCCGGCGGTGAAGACGCCTCTGGAGGACGACGACCTCCTCGGCGAGATCTTCCTCCGCCTCCCGCCGCAGTCGTCCTCGCTCCCGCGCGCATCCCTCGTCTGCAAGCGCTGGCGCATCCTCGCCTCTGACCGCGGCTTCTTCCGCCGCTTCCGCCGCTACCGCCACCGCAACCCTCCCCTGCTTGGGTTCTTCAACATAGACGAAGGACTCTACTTCATACCTAATCTCGAGGCCCGCTTCGACTTGCAGCGCGGGGACGGCGGCGACCGCTTCATCTCCCTTGGATGCCGCCATGGCCTTATGCTCATCCTGGTCATAGCGCCTGAGCAGATGTTGTTGCCTAAGGAGATGCTTGTGTGGGACCCGGTCACTCGCGACCGGCACCGCCTCGCCGTTCCCCCGGGAATTGCCCCATATGCGGAGAAGACAATGCTCAACGGGGCGGTGCTTCGCCCTGCCGGAGAAGCCAACCACTTCCAGGTGGTCTTGGCAGTGGCAGACAACGACGACAAGCAACACAGACGAGCCCTTGCCTGCGTTTACTCGTCATGGACCGGCTTATGGGGTGATCTCGTTTCAACACAGGTTCCATCCGGGATTCCTGCGTGGTATGCGGGCAGCAGGAGCTCGAAGATGTTGATCATCTACTCACTGGATGCTGCATTGCCAGTCAGGTTTGACTTGGCGGGTTGCCTGCCTGCCCGGTGTACTGAACTTATGTGTTCCTATGGAAAGCGAGAAGTATTTGATGTTGTTTTCGCTTATCCAGTTTGAAAAAAATTCTGGAAGGAGAGACATAGCCACATATTCGAAAAATAATCAATTAATGTCATGGTCGGTGACTCTCCTATGAGGGTTAATCGTCTGATTTTTATATCAGGGTAACATATACAATGTGATGGAAACATTTTGTGAATATTTTCCCACAAAACTAGACACTGTTTTCTTGACACGACATTTTTTTCTGATAAAGGATGTTTTATTAAATTCATAACTTAGCATCATGTTGTGACTGCATTTAATAAATGAACAAATAAAGAATTAATTACCTCATTTTTTTTTTGTTTCATTTCACATTGAGCCCAAGTAATAAGATTTGTTTGAAAACCTGGAAGTAGCAAATCAAAACAAACCTCACCGCTACAATTTTTGTAGAACCTCCCTGTCACATGGATGATGACAAATAAGCTAGGTCCAGTTGGCCAAATGATTTTGTTTATTTTTGTGGGAATTGGCCTAATTACTTAGGCATAGAGGCCAAACGGTTTTCGTGTTTTTGCATGTTTGTCTGCTATAATGTGCATTTGTAACAGTTTTCGCCCGACTTCTCATCAATTAACTGGGTTCATGGCATTTACTTTTGATGTTTTAAGAATTTTTTCAATCGTGAAAGGTAGCGTCTCAAAAAGTGCGGTAGAGTTCCTTAGGCCTAGTTTGGGAGCTCTTTTTTTTATAAATTGCAGTATCATAATACTGAAGTATTACGGTGCCTAGCGGAGGAATACTTCAGTTTCCACATACTGTAATATTTCTCAGTTTTGCCAGAAACCGTGATATCATTCAAGCTCATGTCCGTGCACCACAGCAGTTTGTCCGTGGTCGTCGGAGCATGTAAAAGCCTCGACCTTCATTTTGTTGATCCTTTGTCAACTTCAATGGATTCTTGCTTACACTAATGCTACTTCGTCCTTTAACAAAATATGAGATATATGTCTAGAAGCATACTACTGGATTCATATTTAAAATATGTTTCCAACAATATGCTTTTGATAGCACATAACTTATATTTTGTTGGTAAAATTATTAATAACAGTTTTGCCTCGAAATGTGTAGTGGTCTTGTTTTAAATATCTGAGGGAGTAGTAGAAAATGTTTGAAGTGTTAGCATAATTTGCTAAGACATTACTTGTTTTAAATACGATGGATTATGTGTGGCACCTATATATTTCAAAGTTGCGAAGATACCATACAATTTTATTATGTTTAGGAATATCTTCATTTTCCATAGTTTCACTTCAGGATGCATCAGGGCTCCATAAATTGAGTCGACTGAGATATTATTGTTCTCATCATGTATATTCCAGCTAAATTCATTGTTCTCTTGTGACAATTGGTCATCGCCCAACTACCTTATCAGGGCATTCCATGCCGCCTAGGACTAACTTTATCGCTCGTGACAAGAAATGTTATATATAGCTGGATACTTTTCACGGAGGGTGGTTTTTTCCAACCATTTGTCCTCCCAGAACATAATTTTGGAGCCATACTTAATATTAAAAGATCCAAATTGAAACAAGTGTTTCTTCGTGGCCATCAGAGTATAAGACCCGTGTAAAAGTGTAAGTTCCCATGTTTCTAATTAACTTGTGACAAAATACGTAGCCTATATAATTTCTATTTAGAATGGATTGCAAGCCCCATCTTCTCTTAGAAATTTGAGCCATTTTCCGAGGAGAGTTGTATTTTTGCCTCTTCAAGTAGAATAACTAAGCAATTAGTATATCCTACGTGAGACTAAGCAACTCCATTTTCCGAGGCATGCCATTCTTCATCTAGTATGATACCAAGCAACTCCAGCAAATCCCAATGCTTAACCCTACTTTTGAATCGACGGTTAATTGGGGGAGGTACTTGTACGTGACGTACCTCGCAAAAGGATAGAACTGCTTACTACCACACTCACATGCCGGTGCAGGCAGAACATGGGCACAGTCACACTATTACCACAGCCACTCACACCGCTTACACTGCACCAACTAACCAGCAAGCACAAGCAGGCCGGAGTTGTGCAACACCATCGGTGTGCCACTACCATGCCATATATGCTCCTTGTCCAAGAGATGCACCCACACATTCGACTCACCACCATGGCCAAGTTCCTCCTCTTCCTACTCGCGCTCGCTCTAGTCGCCGCCGCCAGCAACCGTGGAGCGGCCGCCGCCACCACCGCGGCGGACGACGACGACGACCTGGCACAGCGACAGGCGTACATGGCGCAGGTCGTCCAGTTCGGCGCCAGCCCCGAGCTAGCGGCAGCCGCCGACCCCAAGACGACTCATCGGCTGGCGATGTTTCTCAACCGTGAGATGGGGCCGATCGAGACCATCTTCCACGCCATCCGCAGGATGCCGGAGAGCAGCCCCGACGAGGTCCGCACAAAGGAAGCCGCGTTTGAGGCGGCCATGGACCTGCTGGCTCGCCACCTCCGCGTGCTCCTGCCCCACGGCTGCGCGGCCTGCTCCAAGACCGGCGACGCTGGTTTCGGCCTCGATGACGAGATGCCGGAGAACCGCACCACCGTGGATGCTGGTTTCGCCGTCCACATGATGCCGGAGTTCCTCTGCAAGGAGGAGCGGCGTGCCAAGGTCAAGGAGCTGATGAATCGCCAACTGGACCAACTGCTCCGCCTCCGTGAGAGCTCTCACAAAATCGACGACGACGATATGTAACAGTTCACATGATTGTTGTTTCGTCAAAAAAAAAAAACAGTTCACATAGATTGATGTGTAATGCTCCAGGCCTCTCTCCATTTTATTTCCAGAATTAAGCTCCCGTCTTGTGTAGTCGTCGTCTGATCATGTTAGGGCCCGATGCTTCATTTGTGTGTTCGTTTCGTTTTGTCATCTTTAATGAACTCCTTTTATTACTTACATCACAAATCCTACGGCAGCTGCAACATGTTTGTATTCAACACTCTTTTGTGCAGAAACACCACACTAAATTTGGACTTATGGCGACAATGCCACACGCTCGTTTAGTAAAGCCCTCCTCACTACGCGAGAACAGGACTTTGCCGTGTGCACATCTCTTTGCCGTGTGCTGGATGTCGGGCACACGGCAAAGTCCTGCTCTCCCGTAGTGCCTTGCGGCAGGCTTCAGCACACGGAGCGCTATAGAATGGAAAATCATCAAAGATCACGCTCCTTCTTTACAGATCTTGGCTTCCGATCCTACAAAACAATCACCATAATATGGTGTATGATAAAAGATCAGATCCTGCAATAATCCAAAAGTGCAAAATAGATAGATGCGTAATGGAGTAAAAAGTGCCTTGTTCTTCATATGAAATTTGCAGACGTCGCTTACTAGGAACGAAGAGAAGTGTAGCGAGCAGTAGAGTTGATAGCATAAAAGTACCACTTTTGTAGCGAAATTTACCGATTGGTACCAGTGGACGCCGCATTCTCATTTTGCTACCACATTTTGCCCAGATTTTCTCATTTTGGTCTAATGGCGCGCTGATTCAATTCTGACAGCCGTTCAGGGCAAGCCCACTGTAGGATGACGTGGCAACTAGGCCCCACATGGCAGTCTAATTAAAAATTAGAAAAACTCATTTGGTGGGGTGGAAGGTGGGTCCCACTTGTCAGTCTAATAAAATCAAAATAGTTCTTGAAAAAAAAGAAAACCCAACCGCGTGGGACATACGGACAGGAACTGCTTGCATAGGCTGGGCTGGGTGCACCGCCGTCAGGCCGTCGCCCTCCCCCGATTCGCCGTATGGCCGCACCGTGTCGAGGACTTGAGCTGCCGCACCGCGTCCGCCGGCGCAGCCGTCGCGTGGCGTAGCGCCGAGAGGAAGACGGCGGTGGCGGGCGCCGGATCGGCCGGGCGGAGGGGAATATGGGGATTTTTAATTTTTTTAGAATTTGTTCACCTTCTCAGAATTTTATTGTTTAATTGGGCTGGCATATGGGCCCAGGTGTCTCAACTTGCCACGACAGCATGACAGGTGTGCCCGTCCTGTCAAAACGGCTGTCAAAATTGAATCAGCGCGTCATTAGACCAAAATGAGAAAATCTGGGCAAAATGAGATTGCGGCGTACACTGGTACCAATCGATAAATTTCGCTACAAAAGTGGTACTTTTACGCTATCAACTCAGAGCAGTACCATGCATAGCAGGATCGGCACCTTGACGACTCCCATGACAATAAACGGCACAAAGGCTTGGAAGATGAGAAAACTGAAGTCAAAGATATGATCGTGATAAGTACCATACGAGCAAGACAAATCTGCCGCCATGATGATATGGGATTCGACATTAATTGCCGATTATTTTTCTGGCATAGGCGCTATATATGCTGCGATTGGGATTTTTTATTTGGTAATAACTACCTATTAATTTTCTGGCAGTCAATGCTAATAATAACCTTCCATTTCCATAGATAAGGCGTAAAAGTTTTCGCTATTTTCCACGCTTTTTCAAAAGGGTTTGCCTGGTTTTATATAGCATACGGAAAGGCTAAAGGGTCAGCTACCAGGGGCCTTGAAAGGCCTGTTTTGGAAAAAAGTTGGATGTAATTTTAAATAACTACCTCACGAATTAAAATTAATAAATTAACATTCCCATGCCATCTAAAATTGACAGAAATATGACGATTTTAGCTGCTCAAACGCACAGATCACCCTACTAGTTCTTCTATTAGGAGATGACCTGTTTTGTTCATACATGTGGAAGTTACATTGCTAGTTTTGCCACATAACATATATATCTCAGCTCTACCTTTCATAGCAATGAAAGGAAAGACTTAACTCTGAAGCCTGCTCTCAACATGTATCTTCTGCTTCTCACCCAGCAGCATTCTAAATCTGAACAATTTGTAACCGTCGCCAATATGGGATCACCCATTAATTGGCCCAAATGATTGAGTAGAATACGATTTTCTGTTCTCAAAGGTAGGTATCATATCTTGCTCCTAGTCCTAGGTGTACAAATTATAGTCAGTAAATGATAAAGTACCACTCAAATAAGCATCCAAAGCAGCTACTACTCAACTCACTCATCAATTAGCCAAGGTAGCTTAGCAAGAGATTGGCAAGCAGAAGAAGTTTTGTCCGTTGTCGTTTCAAAGGATAAACTTTATCATATCTATTCAACCATAATACTCGGTCTCGCATCAAAATGTGGTTGACTGGTACTAGGTGACACTGAGCTGCCCGGTTGACTGGTGTCCATCTCCATTTTTTGATTCATATTTCGCTGCTACGACCCGGTCTCGCATCGTGTCTTCACCTCACGGCACGTTTACTTTGACGAGTTGGTGTTTCCGTTTCAGTAGATACCTTCAGCGACTCCATCGACGACGACCCCGGCGCCCGCTGGCCCTCCTGCGCCCGGCCCTCCGCGCCGACGAGTGACCGCGGCGGCCCCTTCCGTGCCTGCCCCACCTGGTCCCTCGGCGCCCGCGCCCGCGTCGTCCCCTGGCTTGCCGGCTGTCGCGGCTCCGCCCGAGCCCGCGCCGTCGCCAGCGCCCGCGCCATCGTCACCGCCCGCGACGCCGCCATCTGCGTCGTCCCCGACCAGCGCGGCCTCCTCCTCGCTGGCTACGTCATCGCCCGCCTCGTCGTCCTCTCCCGCCGCTGCCCCAGCCGCGGCCGCTGCTGCTCCTACGGGTGTGCTCACCCGCGCGCGTGCGGGCGTGCGTCGGCCCTCCACTCGCTACCCCGCCGACCAGTACGTCTGCACGGCGTCTACGTCCGAGCTATCGCCGGTGCCCACCTCTGCCAGGGCCGCCTTGCGTGACCCGCAGTGGCACGCCGCCATGCAGGAGGAGTACGACGCGCTGCAGCGCAATCGGACTTGGGAGCTGGTCCCCCGTCCTCCTCGCGCCAACGTCATCACCGGCAAGTGGGTCTTCAAGCACAAGCTCGGCCCGGATGGCAAGCTGGAGCGCTATAAAGCGCGTTGGGTGGTCCGCGGATTTCGCCAACGCGCCGGCGTCGACTTCACGGATACGTTCGCCCCGGTTGTCAAGCCGGGCACGATCCGCACTGTTCTGCACCTCGCCGCCTCTCATGCGTGGCCGGTGCACCAGATGGACGTCTCCAACGCCTTCCTCCACGGTCATCTCTCCGAGCAGGTGTACTGCCAGCAGCCCATCGGCTTCGTCGACACCGAGCATCCGGATCACGTGTGCTTGCTCTCTCGGTCCTTGTATGGACTGAAGCAGGCGCCCCGCGCCTGGTACCAGCGCATCGCCGCGTTCCTCCACCAGCTCGGCTTCCGCTCCACGCGTTCTGATGAGTCGCTCTTTGTCTATCGACAAGGCGCCAACACCGCCTACCTGCTGCTATATGTCGACGACATCATCCTGACGGCATGCACTGATGGTCTCCTTCGACAGCTCACCGACCGTCTTCGTGCTGAGTTCGCCTTGAAGGACCTCGGCCCGCTCCACTACTTCCTCGGCATCGAGGTTGTCCGGCGCGCGGGCGGGTTCTTTCTTTATCAGCGGAAGTATGTCCATGAGCTTCTCGAGCGCGCAGGGATGCTTAACTGCCACCCCGCGCCCACTCCTGTCGACACGAAGGCCAAGCTCTCGGCCAGCGATTGGTCGCTGGCCTCCGACGCGCCGTTCTACCGCTCCATCGTCGGTGCCCTGCAGTACTTGACGCTGACACGCCCGGAGCTGCAGTATGTCGTGCAGCAGGTGTGCTTGCATATGCATGCTCCCTGGGACGCTCACTGGTCAGCGGTGAAGCGGATACTCCGCTACATCCGTGGCACCATGGACTTCGGCCTCTCGCTGCACGCCTCGCCCTCGACCGACATCGTCGCCTACTCAAATGCGGACTGGGCTGGCTGCCCCGACACGCGGCGCTCCACCTCGGGTTACTGCATCTACCTCGGCTCGTCGCTCGTCTCTTGGTCCTCCAAGAGGCAGCCCACCATGTCTCGCTCCAGCGCCGAGGCCGAGTACCGCGCCGTGGCAAACGCCGTGGCTGAGTGCACGTGGCTTCGTCAGCTTCTCTCCGAGCTCTCTTGTCCTGTCGACAAGGCCACGGTAGTATTTTGTGATAACGTTTCGGCTGTCTACCTCTCCGCCAACCCCGTTCATCATCGGCGCACCAAGCATATTGAGCTGGATATCCACTTTGTCCGTGAGCAGGTTGCCCTCGGTCACGTTCGAGTTCTTCATGTGCCGACTTCTCAGCAATTTGTAGACACCATGATGAAGGGATTGCCGTCGACGACTTTTCCTGAGTTTCGCTCCAGTCTATGTGTCGGTACCGACCCTTCGACTGCGGGGGGTGTTGAGATATGTATTGTGTAGATATAGGTCCCCGTGTATTTCAGGGTTGTACCTGTATTTGTGTCTATATATACATGAGCAGTCGGCCCTATTGGGCTCGTGCATTGTCCCATACCTTTCCACACAACGCACTACACGGCCACAGGACTCGGCTGCCAACCGAACCATGCACGTCAGGATTAGTGCTAACATTTTCCCCCTTAATCTTGACGTGTTCGTCGTCGCGGCCATCGTTGTACTCGTCGCCGTCTTGTACTTGTCGCTGGCCACCGATCGCCACCGTGCTGGAACTCGACCCGGCGCACACACGCCGCAGCTTCTCTTCCCCGGTGCACACACGCCGCAGCTTCTCTTCCCCGGCGCACCAACGCCTCTTCTTTCTTCCACCCGAGCTCAACCTCGTGGTGCTTCAATGGAGTTACAGGGGTGGGAATTTATAGCCGTGGCTCGCACATACGTCGCCACGGCCGCACCCACGACGCGCACTCACGCGTCGACGCCACCCACTACGCCACGATCGGCACGCCCTCAGCTCACGCACATGCCGCGCACTAACGCAAGCAACGCGGCCGTCTCGAGCTGCACGACCTGGTCCTCCCCTCCTCGCTCGTCGCCGCGCTACACACGCCCCAGCTCGTGACCATGATCGCGCGCTCACGCGATCAACACGGCCGGCCCTGCGTGTCCAGGACGCGATCTTCTCCCTCGGCGACACACGCCGAGCTTCTTCTTCGCCGGTGACACACGGAACAACCGGAGCGCACACACACGCCGGTTGCCGCTTCCACGGCCGTCGCATGGCGCCGCTACGGCCTCCGTTCCCGCGCAGCTCCTCCACGTCGCCGCCATGCCGTGCCACAGCGGCCTCTGCGCCTCTACGCAGGTCCACCGCGGCCTCCTCGCTCGCCGCACAAACGGCGTCACAGCGCGCCGCCTCCGCGTCCTCCGTGCTCGTCGCGGACTGACCACGCGCCACGGCCTCGAACCATGAAGCTCTGATACCACTTGTTGGTGCAGCCCGTGCTGCACCTCTCTCTCTTCTACCTCGCACTCGCACGAACAAGCTCTCAAGGTGGAGACGGGGTGACCGGAGTGGAGAGACACGGAAGTTTTGATGGCTCCGACCCCAGGACGCAGGGCGATGCAGCCGCTGCTGAGGAGGCGAAGAAGCAGGAGGCGCTCGGGACGCTGCAGTCATCATCGCGCGCGCTCGCCGTTCCGCGCTCTGGGCGCGACGGGGGCGGCGGATCGAGCACGCAGTGGCCAATCCTCACCCGCACCAACTACAACTCGTGGTCTCTCCTCATGCGCGTGATCCTTCAGGTGAGACATCTGTGGGATGTGATTGAAACAGGAGAAGGCGAGTACGATGACGATCGCGCGGCAATGGAGGCGATCCTCCGGGCGGTGCCCCAGGAGATGATCCCCATGCTCGCTGTCAAGAAGACGGCGAAGGAGGCCTGTGACACGATCAAGACGATCCGCATCGGCACCGAACGCGTACGCGAGTCCAAGGCCCAGGTGCTGCGCAAGCAGTACGAGTCCATCCGGTTCAAGCCGAGTGAGAGCGTCGACGACTTCGGGATGCGCCTGCAGGAGCTGGTCCAGCAGCTGGAGGTTCTCGGCAATCCCATCGACGACAAGATGATCATCCTCAAGTTCCTGTGTGTCGTCCCCAAGCAGTACAAGCAGATGGCCCGCTCCATCGAGAGCCTGCTCGATCTCAGCACCATGTCGATCGAGGTGCTCACGGGTCGTCTCAAGGTGTGTGACGAGCATGACGACGAGGATGAGGAGGAAGACGCGGGCGGCAGCAAGCTGTTGCTCACTGAGGAGCAATGGCGCGCCCGCATGAACCAAGGTGCTCCCTCTGGCGGCGGTGGGGGGAGCTCCTCCAGCAAGCAGAACCGGAACAAGGGTCACGCCGACACTGGGACCGGTGGCAGGCCTACACGCGACGACGAATGTCGCTACTGCGGCAAGAGGGGACATTGGGCCCGTGACTATCGCAAGAAGAAGAGGCAGGAGGCGCATCTCATCCAGAACAACGCCAGCGGCGCCGATGACGAGCAGGGTGCGCTCCACCTCGCACAGCTGTGCGGTCTCGTTGTCAAGCCTGAGCAGACCGGTGAGCACGTGTTTCTCAATGAGGAACGTGCCCGGGTGTGGCACTGTGGCTTGGCGACGAGAGCGAGCCGGTCGACGCGGCATGGTACCTGGACACGGGTGCGTCTAACCACATGACAGGCAACCGAGCCCTGTTCGCCGATCTGGACGTCAGCGTCGACGGCACCGTCAGTTTCGGCGACAACTCCGTCGTCGACATCAAGGGGCAAGGTACCGTGCTGATTACAGTACGAGGAGGGGAGCATCGTGCTCTGACGGACGTCTACTTCATCCCACGTCTGAAGACGAGCATCGTCAGCTTAGGACAACTGGACGAGAACGGCTGCCCCTCTTCGATCCGCGACGGCTACATGTCGCTCTGGGATCGGCAAGGTACCTCGCTCGGCTAACCGTCTGTACAAGGTGGTTTTGCAGGTCGCACATCCAGTATGCCTGTCCGTCAGACATGGCAACGGGGCGTGGCGCTGGCACGAGCGTCTCGGGCACCAAAGTTTGGTGCACTGAAGACGATGGCGCGTACCGGGCTGGTGCGTGGCCTGCCTCCGATCGAGCATGTGGAGCAGGTGTGCGACGCTTGCCTCGCTGGTAAGCAGCGGCGGGCGCCGTTCCCGCAGTTGGCCAAGTACCGCGCCACGGAGACGCTAGAGTTGGTGCACGCAGACCTCTGCGGCCCCATCTCACCGGCAACACCAGGAGGAAAGAAGTTCTTCCTTCTGATGGTGGACGACCACAGCCGCTTCATGTGGGTGGTCTTGCTGGCCTCGAAGGACGGCGCCGCCGCGAGCACCCAGAGGTTCAAAGCGGCGGCCGAGCTGGAGTCCAAGCACCCTCTGCGCACGTTTCGCACGTATCGCGGGGGAGAATTCACCTCCACCGCGCTTGGAGAGTTCTTCGCCGAGCACGGAGTACAATGCCACCTCACTGCCCCGTACTCTCCACAGCAAAATGGGGTGGTGGAGCGTCGCAACCAGACGGTGGTCGGCATGGCACGGAGCATGCTGAAGGCCAGGAACGTGCCGAACAGGTTCTGGGGGGAGGCGGCGCTGACCGCAGTGTACGTGCTCAATCGCTCGTTCACCCGAAGCGTGGACGGGATGATGCCGTACGAGGCGTGGCACGGGCACAAGCCAGACGTGGATCACCTCCGCGTGTTTGGCTGTGTCGCCCACACAAAGATCACCCGCCCAGGACTGAAGAAATTGGACGACCGCAGCGTCAAGGCAGTCTTCCTCGGCTACGAACCAGGCACCAAGGCGTATCGCCTGTTCGATCCGGTGGCGAACCGGCTCATCGTGTCCCGAGACGTCGTTTTCGATGAAGGGGCGAGCTGGGATTGGAGCGGAGAAGCAGACAACGGCGACGCTGAACAGCTCGTCGTGGAGTACATGGTGCACGGGGGAGCACATCTGCATGGGGCAGCAACCGCTGGGCCCACCTCTCCTTCCTCGTCACCTGCAAGCCCAGTGCCATCGGAGGGCGCTGCCACCTCTCCCTCCATGCCGCTAGCAGGTTCAGTTTCGTCAGAGGACGCTGCCACACCAGAAAACTCTGTCGCGACAGGGTCTGGACCTGCAAGCACGGACAAGCCAATCAAGTTCGTCTCGCCACCGACGGACTTCGCCAGCACCCTCGATGACACGGATGATCCAGCACGCCCACATCGGTTCAGGCTTGTCGCGGACCTGCTGGACAAGGCCGCGGAGGTCCCGAGGAAGGCGGAGCAGCTCTTCTTCATCGACGAGCCGGAGAGCTTCGCTGATGCCGAACCTCACGAGTACTGGAGGAGGGCGACGATGGAGGAGCTTAACTCCATCAAGGAGAATGGTACGTGGACGCTCACTGATCTGCCTGCAGGACATCGTCAAATTGGCTTAAAGTGGGTGTTCAAGACAAAAAGGGACGCAGCCGACGCAGTTATCAAGCACAAGGCGCGGCTGGTCGCCAAGGGGTACGTGCAGCGCGAGGGCATCGACTTCGACGAGGTCTTTGCGCCTGTCGCTTGCCTCGACTCCGTGCGGCTGCTTATAGCTGTGGCTGCCCAGCAGGAGTGGCAGCTGCACCACCTCGACGTCAAGTCTGCGTTTCTGAACGGGGAGCTGCAGGAGGAGGTCTACGTCGCCCAGCCGCCCGGCTTTGCTCACGCCGGCGAGGAGCACAAGGTCTATCGCCTTCACAAGGCGTTGTACGGCCTACGGCAAGCACCACGGGCATGGAACATGAAGCTCGACCACACGCTCAAGGAGCTGGGCTTCACCAGCAGCCCGTCAGAGCACGCCATGTACGCGCGCGGGCAAGGGCGCTCACGGCTCTTGCTCGGGGTGTACGTCGACGACCTGATCGTCACCGGCGCGGATGTAGAGGAGATCACGCGTTTCAAGAAGGAGATGATGGAGCGTTTCAGCATGAGCGACCTCGGGTTGCTTCACTTCTACCTCGGCATCGAAGTGCGTCTCAGGCTGGGTATGCCGGCAAGCTGCTCGAGCGCGCGGGCATGGCAGAGTGCAACCCTGCACTTGTGCCGATGGAACCGCGGCTTAAGCTGAGCAAGGACAGCAAGAACCCTGCGACGGACGCCACCTACTACTGGAGCATCGTCGGGTGTCTGCGCTATTTGGTGCACACTCGGCCTGACATCTCTTTCGCCGTTGGCTACGTGAGCAGGTTCATGGAGGCGCCAACTACTGAACATTTGGCGGCCGTCAAGCATCTTCTCCGCTACATCGCGGCACTCGGAGCTATGGATGCAGGTATTCAAAGGACGGCGATCAGGAGCTGATTGGTTTCAGCGACTCGGACATGGCTGGTGACATGGACGACCGGAAGAGCACCACCGGCGTTCTGTTCTCACTCGGCGGCAGCCTGATCACCTGGCAATCTCAGAAGCAGAAAACTGTGGCGCTTTCCTCGAGTGCGAGGCGGAGTACATCGCAGCCACATCAGCGGCATGCCAAGCTACATGGCTGCGCCGTTTGCTGGAGGACATGATTGGGAAGCAGAGTGACACCACCACCATCTACATCGACAACAAGTCAGCCATCCAGTTGTGCAAGAATCCTGTCTTTCATGATCGGAGCAAGCACATTGAGGTGCGCTATCACTTCATCCGTGAGTGTGTCGAGTCCAAGAAGATCTGCGTCAAGCACATCAGAACGGAGGAGCAACTCGCAGACATTCTCACCAAACCCCTCGGGCGCACACGTTTCGAGGAGCTCCGCGCATGCATCGGCATGGTGGATGTCAAGTAAGATCACAGCTAGCTTAGGGGAGTTTGTTGGAATAATCTAGCTGTTAGGTTTGTTTCAGTTTCGTCAGTTAGGACGAACACTTTCAGTCTTAGGTGTCGTTTTGAGTTTTCAGATAAACGGGACTCAGTCTGTCGAGTCCCAGGTCTTTAGGAGGACAGAGTCGTGGTTGTACGCTCTGATCCGTAGATGTAGGATCGCCGTGGGCAAGTTCTAGGACGTGGGATGGCACGGCCTAGTCGGGGACTCTGCGATCTCCACGGCACGCTTCTGTAATCGCTGAATAAAAGGGCAAGAGAAAACAGAAAACGTAGCAAGTTGTACGCTGCACAAATCGTCTGTGTGTTCATCTCTCTTTCTCTGTTCCTTGTTCATCCAGTTCACGCACGAGAGCTTCAGAGAGATAAGGTTGTAGGCAACACGAGAGGTAGAAGAAGATGCACGGCGCTCTGATACCACTTGTTGGTGCAGCCCGAGCTGCACCTCTCTCTCTTCTACCTCGCACTCGCACGAACAAGCTCTCAAGGTGGAGACGGGGTGACTGGAGTAGAGAGACACGGAAGTTTTGCCGGCCGGCGCACGGAGCGCCGCCGCGGGTGCACGAACGCCCGAGTTCCTTTACTCCTTAAACTCACGGTACTCTAGAGATTACAGAGGGGTGGGTGTTATATAGCCGGAGCCTTGCTCCTGCCTGCGCGCACACACACGATGCACGCACCACCCAGCCACCACACCCACTAACAGCACCAACTGCTCTGACTACTTCCTACGCATGCACTAACACACGCCACAGCCGGCCACTACCTACATGTACGCCCAGCCTAACTGCCACAATCAGCCTAACACGCCACAGCTTGCATGCAGCTAACAACTCATACGGCTAAGTCACGATTAGTGCTAACAAATTTCCCCCCTAATCTTGACATGACTTGACATAGATCGTCTCCATGGCCGCCGCTACGACCTTCCCCATGCTTGATGATGCCTTCATGTTCTTCCTCCTCGACGACGCACGCCGAGCTCCTCCACGACACCGCGCCCCGCACGCCCTGGCTCGCGCACACGATCACGCACTGACGTGATCGACGCGGCCGTCCTGCGCTCCGCTGGACGCGCCGCCTCCGCCGTGATCCGCACGCCCTCAGCTCGCGCACACGATCGCGCTCCAACGCTGATCGACGTGGCCGCTCGAGCTACTTCACCCGCCGCACGAACAGCTTCCCTCCGCTATGATCTGCACGCCCTCGGCTCACGCACATGCCACGCCCTGACGCAAGCAACGCGGCCGCTCGAGCTGCTTCACCCGCTTCACGAACAGCTTCCTCCACGCCGCCGAGCTACGCCGTGTCACCGCAGCCTCTGCGCCACCACGCAGGTCCGCTGCGTCCACCGCGCTCCCCGCCGCACGACATGGCCTTGCTCCTTGACCATGGCCTCCGCCGCGTCCGCCGCAGCCTCGCCGCGCCACGGCCCCGAGCTCGAGGCTCTGATACCACTTGTTGTTGCCACACAGGGCCCTAGCTACCTCTCTCACTCAGCACACTTGTGAACGGAGGTAGAAGAAGAAGTGCTAGGCTGATTTTTCCGGCGCACTTACGCCTCGGCGCCCATACGCCCTATTTTCTGTATTTCTGGACACACACCAGTACAAACACTCTACCCCGAGCACACACACGCCTAACGCAGGAGACTACATTTTCTCTTCTCAGGCTTACTCCACACACAAGTTGGCAGGCTCTTTAAATAGGCTCACGCACGCACTAGCCGGCCACTCCGGCCACTAACCCATGCCTAACTAACCAATAAGTACATGCACCCCGTGAGTATCTTTCTCTCAACAGCCAGGGCACGCACGACTCAGCCAGCTCCAACGCACTCCACGGCCGCAGGACTCGGCTGCCAACCGAACCATGCACGTCAGGATTAGTGCTAACACCCTCACCATGGCCAACAACTTCCCTCTTCCTCCTCACCCTCGCTCTTGCCGTCGCCAGCAGCGCCAGTAGCGGCGGAGCATTTCATGCTGCCTTGGAGGACGGCGACGACCTGCCGCAGCGGCAGGAGGCCAAGGCGGAGGCCGTCCGCGTCATGTCTAGGTACGACGCGGCAAAGGACGCCCCCGACGCGATCAAGCGGGCGGTCGCCACGGTGAACGACGCGATGGCGCCGCTGCGGCCCATCTTCATGGCGATCAGCAAGATGCCGGAGAGGACCGCCGCCGAGGTCCCTGCCAAGGAGGAGGCCGGCGCCGCGGCCAACGAGCTGCTGTCTCGCCACCTTGGCCAGCTTCTACCTCGCGGCTCAGTCAAGGTCGAGAACGTCGATCTGTAACACTGTGACTTGCATGCTTTGCTTGCTTGTTCATTTCGTCTTAGACTTCACATCCATTCAGGCTCTAGCTAGCTAGGCCTCTCGTTCTTGCGCGCATCACAGTTGTTTGTTCGTCGTCGTCTATTCCCCTGCATTTGTTCGTCGTGTCCTCTGTTCTGCTATCTTCTTTAATTAATGAATTGTCATGGCAAGGTAGTGTTTTGACTGGTTCACTAACTAGTACAACGTTTTTTCGTGGGATAATTAACGGAATTTCAACGATACACACAAGCCAAAGTTACCGTCTTGCCAAACCAAAACCATGAGTGCCAAAACTCACCAAGAGATCGACTCGCAATTTTTTCACCAAGAAGTGCTGAAAAATAACTCAGGCGGTTATTGCATGGAGATGACGCCCAAAACAGTGATGCATGAGCTGCAGCCTGCATCCTGCAGCGGCCATGGAGATGCCTAGAGACCACGAGGCTCGGGAGGGACGAGCGCGCGAGGAAACAGGCCGTCCTCCTCTCTGATCTATTGTGCCGTCCGTCAGGCCGGTCATCAGATCAAACTGAATCAAACAGTACCAAGCAATCCTGTCGACGTTCAAAAGACAGAAAACGAATCGAACGCTGACGCACCGCTGATTTGGACTACGTCGGACCATATCAGATTGGAGTGGATGGCTAGCTAGCTGCCTCTTGTCGAGATCCCAAGCTACTTGGTACGTACTACGTAGAGCTGCCTCCTAATCATTTAAATTTACTGTTTCGATTATTGCTGGCTGGTTAACACGTATATATATATATATATATATATATAGGAGAAAACGATTTTTAATCTTGCCTTTTTTTGCTCAAAATACTGATTACAATTTACATGCACGGATGATATCATGGTTTTAATTACCTGTTGGGAAATCCGGTTACCGGCCGGTAATTGGATATCCCGAGCACCCCTAGGAAGTTGGGAAATGATCATACCGGTCTAAAAATCTTGAAATTTTAAAATTTAGTGAAAACTTATGGTAAATGGTTAAATTGGAAACCAAAAAATTGACATTTCGAATTTTGGATTTCAAATTTGTCCGGTAGCCAGTTGGGATTTTCCGATAACCATGATAACCTTGGATGATATGGATGCATGCATGCTGAGAACTTGAGATGCATAAAGCCAGGCAATGTACAGCTGGATCATGCATTTAGTGGACTCAAACAGGCAACCCTACCCTATCTACTCAGCCAGAATACATACTGCCGTTTATGAACAAACTGATGGAGACCGGAAACCGCCAGTCCACCAGTCAACCAGTGAAGTTAAAGTTGGTGGTTGAAAATTTGAAATGAGGTTGGAAGGGTAAAAAGACACCTCCATCGATCGATCAGTTACACTCTTGTCCATTTCTCACTTCTCACGCACTCACGCTGCTTTACATTGCACTAACAAGACGGCGGCAGGTCCACCTGCACTTCCATCAAGAATTATTTGGAGTAATATTATAAAATATGTGGAGTATGACATGATTAGCAAAGCCATGGTTCGGACAAAAGATTGACAAGCTCAGAAAATTTATCTCGTACTTTAGACGATCCTTCTCCCGGTTTTTGGCTGAAAGATGATGTCTCCAGTCCGAGTTGCATGATGAAATGGGGGATTTTTTGCATCAATCTAGTTATACGTACCATCTTTCCAACTAGTTATGCAATGATGGGGTAGTCTGTCGAACCAAGGATAGCCTCTTTTTTAGTGACCGACTGACTTTAAAAAAAGAATAAACTCTTGCAACACATTTTTTTCTTAAATGTTTGACATAAATCATCAAACTTTGTGTAAGGTCTGAAATAGGATCTTGTTTGACACGTCCAGCCAAAGTTTCATTCTCCATTTCATGGATAAAGCTAAAATAATAGAAAATTCTTCGGCATTAAATAACCGTAGACATATTTTAATAACTTATCTCAATGGAGCTTCAAGCTCGCTCAAAGATTTTCTCCGGCTCTAGGATTTATAGTCACAGTGCCAAATAAAATATGTAATTCAAAAGTTTTCGACTTTCTATTTTTTTCAAGAATTTCTTCTGAAATTCAGCGCGTAGAACTTTGTGTGAAATGGTCAAACAGATAGTATCTGCAGCAACAATACTTGCCAATTAAATAGTCATGAAGCTCATATGCATGGATGCAGCATGTTGAGATGCATAAAGCCAGGCAATGCACTGGACCATCGTGCATATGTGGGCTAGAATATCGACTCAAACAGGCAACCCTATTCTATCTACCACACAGGGCTCCTTTGATTTGTAGGATAGGAACACCAAAGGAATAGGAAACATAGAGAAATGGAGGGCCCTGCCTAATCAGATCCTATAGTTCAGGAATGGTTGTTTGATTGCAGCGAATGAACATCACAGGAACTTTAAAATGAGGTCTGAGCTTAGTTTTCTTTTCCTGTGAAAACCAACTAGGTACTACGGGAATTGTTCCTAGAAGGTACAATCCCATGAATCAAACATGGTTGGAAGGAAAAAAAATCCATAGAAACTTAATCCTATACAATTCCTAAGTAAATCCTACAAATCAAAGGAGGCCTACAATACATACTGCCGTTTTTGAAGGAACTGATGGGGACTCGAAACCACCAGTACTTTTTGCATCCTTGTGAAGTTAAAGTTGGTAGTTGAAAATTGAAATGAGGCCGGAACGCGCGGTAATAAAAGCAGCTCCATCATCTCGCTCTTGCGCTCAGCCGCTCACTGCCTACTACGTTGCGCAAGGCCAGTGCCACCAGCCCACAACTCCACCATTTATACTGACCAGCCTACAGAGACACGCAATCCATCCGCTCCCAGGCTCCCCTCACCATGGCCAAGCTCACCCTCTTCCTCCTCACGCTCGCTCTGCTCGCCGCCAGCCAGCACGGCGGAGCATCCGCCGCCGCTGCCGACGACGACCACCTGCCGCAGCGGCAAGAGGCCATGGCGGAGGCCGTCAGGGTGTTCTCCGGGTACAACCCGGCGAGCACCGACCCCCAGGCGCTCAAGCGCGCGGTGGCCACGCTGAACGGCGAAACGGAGCTGCTTCGGCCCATCTTGAAGGCAGTCAGCTCGATGCCGGAGGGCAGCGCCGCCGAGGTCCGCGCCAAGGAGGAGGCGCGCGCCGCGGCCAGGGAGCTGCTCACTCGCCACCTTGGCCAGCTGCTCCCTGGCGGCTCCGTCAAGATCAGAGACGCCGATCTGTAACTTGCATGCATTCATCGTCGTTTGTGTGTTCGTCGTCTTCGATCCGTGCATGTAAACGCCCGCGTGTTATGTTCTCCTGCATTTGTTCGTACTTGTCCTCTGTTTTAGACTATCTTCAGTTAATGGATTGTTCCATTCAGTGGTGCTACTCGCTTTAATTTGCTCTTTGATTTACATTCTGTACTCAAACAATGTTTATTACTGTATGAACTTAATTTGGAATTAATACTATCCAACTTTCCTCCAACTTATGACAGTAGGAGTGGATTACTGCGGTCACTAAAAAAATTACTGCGGTGCGGTGCGCTGGATGGATCCACACGTACTGTAATTGAGATGCACTAGCTAGCTTACTTGCTGCGTCGCTCGATCCTAGGATCCATGGAGTAGATCGATCGCACACATCACGTAAACAAGGACAACTCTGGAAGGCGAGGATCGATGATGGGATCCAAGTTGAGATGGATCTTTCACCTAGGTACGGGCTGATAAATTCTATGGACTGATTACTCGATCACTAGCTCGCCGGAACATACTAAGTAGATATGGAGACGCCGCCGCCGGAACATACTACATGATAAATTCTATGGCTTCTTAGTTTAAGTTTATATTTTTTTTAGAGATTAGTTTAAGTTTATATAGAGTTATTTTACCGAGTGTATAGAGGTTCTGGGCTGGGTTTGTTGATGGGTCTTTTTTCTTCAGAAGAATAGAGTACCCATGTGGGCTTTCGTGTCCAGCCCAGTCTACGTTGGCACTTCGTAGCATTCTCACTCCAGTTCACCACAACGTGGAGCAAAAAAAAAAAAAATTGAAGAAACAGAGGCAAAAGATTTGCCTCCATTTATTAATTAATAAGAAGTGAATTGCCCAGTTAATTAACGGAAAACCGGGCGAATACCGTTACAACAAACTCACATGCGGACTAAACCCAAGGCATGCAACTCATTGATCGCCTAGGCAGATCAACCAACTCTCTAAGCCCGATACAACCGCAAACTCTCGATATAATGATCACCACATCGCAAAGAAAACCCCACCGAAAACGCATCCAAAGAGATGAGAACCATTCATCAAGCCGCTGCAGACGCCTTCCTCATGGCGCTCCTTTTCTTAGTTTTGCTCCCAAGATATTGCTTCACCTTCTTGATTTTGTCTCCTCTATCCTTCCCCGACAGGAGGCAAGCAATCTCTTTGCCAGATCCAGGAATATCCGTCTCCAAACTGACAAGAAGATCACAAAGCGTTTTTGCAAAGAGGACCTCAGAGTCAACGGAGACAAGCGGCTGGCTAGGCTCCAGAGTTGATGGCATGGAAGCCGCCGTCGAAGGCCTAGGCGAGTCCCCCTCTAGAAGCACCGTCGGCACGGGAGGAGCTGACTCCCCACAACACTCCTGCAGCTCGGGCATGATCAACATCACCGGAGCAATGACCTCACTGACAGAGGTAGCGGACACATGGGGCTGCGCTTGCGGACAGGGCACCACACGGGGAGAGAAACTACCATAAAGGTCTTCTGCTCCAACATCAGCTGAACCAGTATTGGGCTCGACCGGAGTTATGCCGTCACGCGCAACAGGGGACGTGCCAAGAGCAGCCCCCGCTCTCACCAAGAAACTTTCAACCCTCGCGAGGCACCCGTGAAGCTCGGAACGAAGAAGCATGGCCTGCTCAGCCAGGGTAGGCTGCACATCTGTCGTTGCTGTGGAAGGTAGAGGATGTCGAAACGGCGAAGGCTGGTCCACGAGCTGGCTGGGGAGGACACACTGCAACTGTACACTGGTCGGTTGGCAAGATGACACTGGCTGTGGACGGGGAGGCGGTCGCCGCCAAACACGAGGACGAACAGCAGCACATGTCGGCGCGATGTGACTATCCTGGACCGGAGGAGGGCGAGGAGCAGTTCTCCCATTGCAGCACTTGGCTTTGTGGCCGAATTGGCGGCAGTTGTTGCACCTGAGCCGCTCACAGCAGACCGAAGCCCAATGCCCAGATTCGTGGCAACGGTGGCATCTCCCTTTAAGCCAAGGAGGAGGCGGGGCACGGGTCTTCGATGCAGGAGTGGCGAAAGCCATGCGCCGCGATCGTCGCCTAACCATCTCCCAAGGCGCCTCCTCCTGCCCTGCGCCACCCGTAGCGTCGTCGACCGCATCAATCACCTCCGAACACTGCATAAGCACCAGCTGCTCGTCGACAGTATCCAGAGCAGCATTAGCAGAGAGGCCACCGCCGGCCTCCACAATTGCCACCACCGAGCCGGAGACAGCGCCTTTGGAGGAGGCCATCGACATCTCTAGAGCCAACTCTTCATCATCGTCGTCAACCTCGACAGAGCTCACCTCACAGACCAGGCTGGCTGAGACAGCCGGCGGCAGCGACAAGAACCCGAGGCCCTCAATCATCACGGCAGGGTCGAACTCAAGCTCCTCAACAGCCGATGACGTCCACGGGACGAACTCTTCCTCACTGTCATCATCGTCGTCACAGTCGGCAAGGGAGACCCACGATTCAGGCAGTCCCAGAGTAGCAGCCTGCAGCAGCTGCAAATGCCTCACATCTTCAGAGGTCGTGGATGCAGTAAGTCGTGTTGACGCTGGAGGAGGCGGGGTGGCAGCCGGAGCAGGATGGAGAGAGGTCAGTGGAGGATCTTCAACCGGCAGGGTGGCCGCCGGCATAGCAGACCGGGGCTGGAAACTCGAAACTGCAGATAGCAGCTCCGAAGGCGCCAACAACACGTCGGAGGAGGCACCGACGAGGGGAGCAGGGCCGGCGAGGGGCGCAGGACCGGACGGCGACGGGGCCGGAGCAGGGCCGGTGAGGGGCGCAGGACCGGCCGGCGACGGGGCCGGAGCAGGGTCGGCCGGCGGCAGCGGGGCCGGAGCAGCAGTCTTCAAGGCCGCAGGCGAGCGCTTCATGAACAACCTGCCACGAATCGTAGGGTCGGACCTGCGGGAGGCGAGTGCAGCTTCAGCAAGCGCGGTGGCGGAGAACGGCGAAGCCATGGAGGCCGCCGTCGCGGAGGACGCCATCCCGGCCATGGGTAGGGCGGAAGCCTTGGGAAAGGCCACGGAGTCAGCAAGCCCAGCCCCTACATGCCAGGCGCATGGACAGGAAGAGGACGTCGAGGGGAGTCCGGATCTGGTCGCAGAGCTCGGAGACGACGCCGGAGTAGGGAGATCAGGCCGCCGCCGGCGGAAGCTCAGCCATGGTCCGGACGGAGCACTGCACGCGAGTTTTCTGCCTGTTAATACATGTTACCTTACTAGCAAAAAAAAATGGCGCACCAGTGGAACTCGAACTAGGGCGAGATTACAGCCAGCCGCCGCCGCCGCCGAGCTCACTTTTCTAGGTATAGATCGGCTCGAATCCACAGCATCCACAAAATCAGTGAGTAGGGCGAGATGAGCAGCCTCCGCCTCCGCCGCCGCCCCCGTTCGCCGGCGGCGCAGACGCCGCTGGAGGACGACAACCTCCTCTCCGAGATCCTCCTCCGCCTCCAGCCGCAGCCCTCCTCCCTCCCGCACGCGTCCCTCGTCTGCAAGCGCTGGCGCAGCCTCGCCTCCGACCGCGGCTTCTTCCGCCGCCACCGCCGCCGCAACCCTCCCCTGCTCGGCTTCTTCAATATAGACGAAAGCCTCTACTTCGTACCTACTCTCGAGGCCCCGAACGGCGTCCCGCCTGCGCGCTTCGACTTGCAGCAGCGCGGGGACGGCGACCGCTTCATCTCTCTTGGATGCCGCCATGGCCTCATGCTCATCCTGGTCATAGCGCCTGAGCAGATGCTGCTGCCTAAGGAGATGCTGGTGTGGGACCCGGTCACTCGCGACCGGCACCGCCTCGCCGTTCCCCCGGGAATTGCCCCATATGCGGAGAAGACAATGCTCAACGGGGCGGTGCTTCGCCCGGCCGGAGAAGCCAACCACTTCCAGGTGGTCTTGGCAGTGGCAGACAACGACGACAAGCAACACAGACGAGCCCTTGCCTGCGTTTTTTTTTTTTGAATTTAGCCCTTGCCTGCGTTTACTCGTCGCGGACCGGCATATGGGGTGATCTCGTCTCAACACCGCTTCCATCCGGGATTCCTCCGAGTGCTTGTCCCACCATGGTTTATACGGGCAAGACAGCTGTGCTCGCTGGGGATTCACTTTACTGGGTGCTTGCTGGGAGTTTTGCTGGAGTTCTCGAGTTTGATTTGGTGAAGCAAAGCCTAGCTGTGATACGGGTGCCAGTGCATATGCTTGAAGAAGGGGATTGGCAATTATGTATTATGCGGGCAAATTCCAGTTATGGAAGAGGAATACTACTTACTCTGATGGTGCTACTTCATGGGAGCTTGAAAGAACTATTGAAGTGGACAAGGTACTTTCCCGGAAGTCACTGAGCCCAACAATACTAGGGTTTGCTGAGGAAAACAAAGTGGTTTTCATGTGGGAAAATGGCGCGATGTTTATGATCCATCTCGAGTCATTGCAGTACAAGAAACTATTTGAAACCTACGTCCTTCCTCATATCATCCATTCGAAAGTCTCTACACTGCAGGTAATAGCTTGCTTTCATCGTATCGGTTGTAAAAAATCAAGTTCTTTGGACAGGCAGGTGCACTTCAAAGCTCAACGTTCATTGGACAAAATCATATGAAAGTTCAACAAAAACACACCAAGAAAATGGGAAGTGCACATGAATTTGACACAATCTCCCAACCTGATATATAGCACATACATATTTGAACGAAAATCAGTGATAAGATCAACAGACAGGTCGGCTTTGCCTCAACGTGCCAGCATAAAGCAAACGAACCACAAGGTTCTCATTAATCCTCTTCATGTCAGTTGACTAACTGTCGACGAAATTGGATAATGGACGGGTTGGGGTCCATGGAAGTACAGCCGTGCATGCTACATGGAAACGAACCACAAGGTTCTCATTAATCCTCTTCATGTCAGTTGACTAACTGTCGACGAAATTGGATAATGGACGGGTTGGGGTCCATGGAAGTACAGCCGTGCATGCTACATGGAGGTCAATTGCCAAGCGGAGCATATGAAATGTGCACCAACAAGCCATTTCCACATCTCAGAAACGAGAATGCAACTCTAGATGCCTGCGGAAAAATCAGTGTCATCAGCAAACCAGTTTGTACTATACATTCAGAAAAGGCTAAGTTTATATCTAACAATCTCTGTAGGACTTAGCACTGAACATTAGCTTCACCAGTGTGGAAACTGCACCAAAAGCTCAAAGCTGAATCATCTAAGCTATTGGACAAGACTAATACAAAAAATAATTTGAAGTAGCACGCCTTCAGCATCTATTTATACCCAAAACCAGGCTCTTCTAGTGTTTTATAGTTTAGAAGAGATGATGCCTGCATTGTCTCTGTTTTTGCAAGGGAGGCCACAAAATTGTTGAACCAGCTGTATGAAGCTTGCATGATAAATTTCTCTAAGCGGAAAGGTATTTGCTTTACGTATTTGGTCTGAATGGACAGAACACAGCAGATGTGATCTGAGCATCTTGAAACAGGTTTAAGAATGATGTTAGGCACAACTGCAGTCCAAGCAACCGAGGTGGAAAAACCTATGTATTAGTATTTCGTACTTATTTATTTATTATTGTGAAAATTGCAAATGTGGAACCTTCATGTAGTTTGGCTTCACATTAAAACTCAGATGTAGAATTCATTTATAGAATGAGGGTGACAAACTATAATTTGGATAGTCAGTTAATTAAAAAAATCTGGATTACATGTAGGATTTTTGTATGTTTCAAATCTCTGATGTAGTGACTAGTTAGGATTTCCTTAAGGAAGCTATCACATGTCATCATATAGGGCAGTCAATCTTTTAATGGAAGATGTCCCATGGTATTGTCTATTTCCTGATTTACTAAGTGGCAGTTGACTATACTAGACCTCTAATGGGAATGGACAATCGAGAAACTATTACCTCTTACAAGGTAAGATGAATGTTAACTTTGGAACATGTGACCGATGGTCCATAACTATCTAGGAGCGTCTTACAAAAACCTCTAGAGGCTAATAACCGATGAAATATTTGAGTTACACTGACAGGCAAAGATATGTTGAGACAATATTTAAGCAAACCGCCCAATACTAGCATAATTGTACAATAACTGCAAGCACGAACTAGGCATTGTTATGATCTTGAATGAGCAGCCATGCAAAATGGCAACTGATATAAGCATGTATTAACAAAGGGAATTATAAGCCAAATGCTAAGGTACTGTTGGTTATCAATTACTTGCATAGAGGGGACAACACACAAACAGCAGCCAGACTTGATAGATCCATAGCCACAAAAATTCAAATGCAATGTAGCAACCAGTTAAACCAAAAGAGGGAAAAAAATCCACAGAGGACAGGAATCAGAAATATTTCATTCTGTTCCTACTTAAAGATAAGCTTACCTACTCAATTTACATCACAGATAGCATATATATCTTGACCGAACACCTTATGTATCATGCAAAAGTTCAGCTTCATCATGTCCACCGACAAACGTGCCTACAAGCATATTTAAGTCAGGGAACCAAAGGCATTCCAACAAAATGTCAAATAGATACGAGGGGCATTGATGAGATATTTAGATAAACACCCAAATGTAACTGTTGCAAAAACAACTCAGGTTTAATACAATACTGAGACAAAATACAATAAAAAATTACATCTGCTATCCAATAAAGAGAATATTCTCAAAACGGTATACACTCACTAGTGTCATACAAATGAAGAATATGCATACTCATACTTTTAGATGGTCGGAACTCAGAAAGAGAAAATTACCTATACTTATTCTTAAGCTCGTTCCATGCCACATCGGATAAAATGAAATAAGAAAATGCTATTAAGTTCTAGCAATTAAATTGATCGTGGCTGTGTATATCTTAAAACGAATTTAGCTGGAAAAGATGACATAAACACCATTTATTAATTTTCTCTCACATAAATGAACTTCCCAGGGGAAGCAGGAGTCTATTAAAAGTGCCAAAACTGAACAAATGGTTTTTACATATCAAACCAAGTCATTATTGTGGATTTCAGATGGGCAAGACCAATGACAATAACATCAAACAAAAGGGTTCAGAATGTGCCAATTGAGCTAACTATTTGACATTTCACTTGGTTCAAGCTGATATTTCTTCATGCAGTTGTTTTCAATTTCCAACCGTTATGTATCTCATCTTGAGAAACATCTTCACTCCAGCTACATATTAATACTACCATTGTCCAATCGTGAATATGTCAATAGACAGGCAATAATAAAAGTTACCTCTGCTATTGTACAAATCATTGCTGGTATTATTGTTCATTGTTTTATTCTACGATCTCCAATACCACAATAACAAATATGACAACAGGAAAAACAAAACGCACCAGCAATCTTTATTTAACGTTTTGGCAACGGAGGCAAGTCTGCACGCTTCAATTAAGGAAATTCAAAATTAAGATGCAGTAGAATTATCTCGCTATGAAAGCTGAATTATAGATGATTTTTCAAAATTAGACTCCCACTAAGAGTGCCATAACACAAACTTCTAAGAAGAACAAAAACATCGCTATAGGCTGAAAAGATCATCAAGCATTAAACAAAAGGAACATGGTACTACTTAAAATTGTTAGCTTAATATGAAAGTAGTGAACAAAATTTCAACATCCAATTATCAAAAATATACAGAGTTTTGGTATGCCCACAAGCAAAGGCATGCTATTACCTGTAGTATAGACACTTTCAAATGGACGGTAGCAAGACAGCATGTTAGTTTGCAAAAAAATCTTGAACTCCAACGAATCAAGCTGCACCGTGAAGACGCCGATCTGTGTCCGCAGGAGCACCACATTATTTTCCTCAGCAAACCCCACTATCATAAAGCTAAATCTCTCCCTTGCTGAATTCAGGGAAAGTAGCTTGTCCATTTCAATAGTTCTTCCCAACACCCACGAGGCAACACCATCACAATCGGTCTTCCTCTTCCATAACTGGGCGCTGAAGTTTGAAATAAATATGCAACCAAGCCCACCACCATCTGCCCACATAGGCGAGAAAATACAATTGCCAAGAGCATACATGTCTGGTGGCACAGGTATCTCAGCTAGACTCTGCCTATCCAAATCAAACTCGAGGAGACTGCCGGCGACCAACCAGTAAAGGGAATCACCAACTAGGACACCGGGACTTCCCGTCTGGATCTCGTCAGGAAATCGTCTCACAGAACTAGAAGCCTTGGATGGAATAGGTGCTGATATGAGATTACCCCATGTGCCGGTCTCCGACGAGTAAACCCTGGCGATCGTTCGTACATGTTGTTGTTCTTTTTCTGTGTTTATCATGACCACCCGGAAGTGAAAGTGATGTGCGTCTCCGGCAGAGCGGACAACCGCCCCATGGATCAACCGGTCGAAGCCCGGGGGGACGGAGAGGCTGTGCTGGTCGGCGGTGACGGGATCCCACACCAGGAGCCGGTTCATCGACAAGTGGAAGATGAGCATGAGGCCATGGCGGCATCCGAGGACCAGGAAACGGGCCTTGTCGCCATCGTCGAACTGCAAGGAGAAGGAGTCGCGGGGGACACGATTGGGGGGCTCCATGGTAGGTACGAATGAAATTTGGTCGCAAGTCACTTCGAAGAAACCGAGGAGGGTAGGGTTGCGGCGGTGGTGGATGCGGAATCGACGGAGGAATCGAGGGTCGGAGACGAGGAGGCGCCAGCGCTTGCAGACCGCGGAGGCGCGGGGGAGGGAGGAGGGCTGCGGCGGGAGGCGGAGGAGTACCTCGGAGAGGAGGTCGTCGTCCTCCAGCGGTGGCGCCGCCGGCGAGCTGGGGCGGCGGCGGCGGCTGCTCATCTCGCCCTCATGCGGTGGAGTGGTCTGCGAGTATGGATGGGGCAAGTGACCCGACGTGTGCGGGTGCGCATGACATTGGAGCCCAATCTCGTTTCTTACTATTTTGGCCACAAGCCCACGACAGCCAAAGCAAAGACAAAGCCCACGTACATATTCGCAGACACACCGTATCCGTAAATAAAAAAACATTGCTAGTTTGCTACAAGTCCTCAAGTCGATTCTCAAAAAAACAAAAAGGTCTAGGAAATACTCCATACATTGCAAAAAGAGTATATCAACGTTAAAGGATATTTTTAAACTAAAAAGAGTTATGTGTTCCCTTTTTGCGGGACATATACACAACTACAAGTTTCAGTCCACATTTAAAACCGGCACAATACACTGTCGTCATGGGGCACGACAGCAGATGGCAACCCAGCCAATCTGGCTACCCACATGAAGCGCATCCACATCACCGAGAAGAAATACCACCGTTGAGGATTTCATCGAGGGTCATCGTCATCACTCCTTCGTGAATCAGGGGCTTCGACTTCACTTTTCACTCCCGCCAACAAACTCTCGCCGCAACAGACGTCGCAGCCAATGTCGGCCCATGCCAAAGAGTCACACCAGCGTGCCAGCGGCCAGGAAAATCTGACTCTCGCGACAACAATTGCAGGTGAAAGAGCGATGAGCTTGCACCGGCCGAGCACCCAACAACCGAAGACCTAGCTTAGCTCGAGTCATCACCACCGCAAAGACTGCTCGTCTGCGGCTACGACTCTATGAAGATAGACAACGTACGGAAATGAAATCTTCAAACACGCCGGAAAGGAACAGAAACTCATTCACGACCTCACCACGGCCATCGTTGCCTAACAAATCACCAATAAAAGTAAACTCCAAGCCGATGTCTCTAAGAAGAGTAAAGACATAAGATTGCCATTATCGACCGATCCGAAGCTACCCGAATCTAGCTAGGGTTTCCCCTAGAGCTCAAAAACTCATGAGGAGGATGCAACACCATGACGACGCCTCCAAAAAGATCGTGATGCCCAAAGACGCCACATTGTTGGCAACGAACAAAGGCCGAAGTGAGCGCCGGGGGTTGCCACCAGCTGAACTCCCTCCCGAGCTAGCCTGCCAAAACCACCAGCGACCTCAGAGAAACGGTACAGATAGTCATTTCGATGGTAAAGAGGAAATAACACACATAAATAAATGAGATAAGCATTAGAACGCAGTGTATAGACGCTCTGCTCTGTGGTGGTTCTCCCAAAAAAATCTCTGTGGCGAGTCCGTGGGCTTCTCTCTGCAGCCCAGTCTACTTTGGTACTTGATGTCTTGACGAGATTCTCCCTCCATTGACTGGGGGGGTTCAGCCAGCCTCAGTCGCCGCCGCCACCCCCACCCCAGCTCGCCGATGGCCGTTTCGCTTCTCTAGGCATCAGATCCATTCGAGTCCACCACATCCCGGGTCGTCTCCCACAAGGTCCGTATATTTGGAGAAAATTTTGTAGATGCACGAACATAACTCGTGTCCATGCATTATTTCGGATTTTTTGAAAACTCGTAATTGAGACATGCGACAGCGGGTTGGGCATGCAACTGGTTTGAGTAGATTTTAGTTTCCCCACGAGCAAGCCGTCTTAATTTTGTCTTTTACATCAACGTGTGCCTAGAAATCATTTCCCTTCATTTAGCACTCGTTTGGGCTTTCGTGTCTGACCCAGTTAAAGGCCATGTAAGAATTAAGATGGAGTACTTCACAACATTCTCACTCCGGTCAGATCACGGGACAAGTGACTAGGGCGAGACGACAGCCAGCCTCAGCCGCCGCCACCCCGCCTGCCGGCGGCGAGCTCACTTTTCTAGATCGGTTCGAATCCACAGCATCCCGCATCGTCTTCCACAAAATCAGTGAGTAGGGCGAGATGAGCAGCCTCCGCCGCCCCCGTTCACCGGCGGTGAAGACGCCGCTGGAGGACGACGACCTCCTCGGAGAGATCCTCCTCCGCCTCCCGCCGCAACCCTCCTCGCTCCCGCGCGCGTCCCTCGTCTGCAAGCGCTGGCGGGGCCTCGCCTCCGACCCCGGCTTCTGCTGCCGCTTCCGCCGACACCACCGCGGCAACCCTCCCCTTCTCGGATTCTTCCCCACGGGAAGCTGGGGAAGCGGCATCTCCTTCGTGCCTTCACTCGAGGCTCCAAATCGTGTGCCGCCTGGCCGCTTCTCCTTGCAGCCCGGCGACAGCGACGTCTTCCGGTGCCTTGGATGCCGCCATGGCCTCGTACTCATCTCCAACATACCGCAGAGCCAGATGCTGGTGTGGGATCCCGTCGCCGGCGACCAGCGCCGCCTCACCATTCCCCAGGGGATTGCCGCCTATGCCGAGGATACAGTGGTCCATGGGGCGGTGCTTCGCCCTGCCGGAGAAGCTGACCACTTCCAGGTGGTCTTGACAGTGGCGGACAATGATGACAAACAACACAGACGAGCGATCGCATGTGTTTACATGTCCGAGACCGGCTTATGGCGTGATCTCATCTCAACACGGCTTCCATCTGAGGTTGCTATGAGTGATGACCCCACCTTTGTGTAGGAAATATGCCCAAGAGGCAATCATAGAGATGATGATATTTCGATGTATCCATGATTTATAATAATGTGCTTTGAATAATATCTATTGTATTGATTGGCAAGTATGTGACTTGTTTGTGAAACTCATTACTTGTATGATTATTCTAAATATGTCCCTAGTCGGAGTTCATGTGAGGACACACTTGAATAATAGACTAGCACATGTATTAGTTGATGACTATGTTTCACAAGTCATAGACATGGAGATGTCAAACTAATAATGTGGACTTATGATATGAACATAGAGTTGGGCTGACCCACCTTGAGACAATGAAGCAAATGTTCATGGCTCTCTCTCTACATGATGTGTATGCTTTGTCCCTAGACCTGAGATTGACGCATGTGCCCGAGATATGAATCGACCTACTTTGGGGCTATCAAACACTACGCCGTAAAAGGGTAGCTATAAAGATAGCTTTCGGGTTTGTCGTGAAACATGCTGCGGGGCTTGGTCAGTCGAGATGGAATTTGCCCCTCTCTTCTTGAGAGAGAGATATTTCTCTGGCCCCTCGAGTGATTGGATCAAGAAATGCATGGTCATGCTACATAAGGTTAATGGTTAACCTAGTACGGGATTCTGAATCACAGGATCGAGAAAGAGTGGTCAGCTAGGAGCTGGACCAAATATCGTGAGGCAAAGGGAATGGCATAAACATTGTATTGGTTCGTCCGATGAGATCTTTATGCGCGTTTGGGAGTTGGCATGTTTTGCTAGAAGCCGCTACCAACTATTGATCGAGTAGGTGTACTCGAGTCATGTCCAAACGTGCGTGAACCTATAGGGTCACACACTTAAGGTTGTAGAGGCAGAATTCGGATTGGATCCGAGTTGGGCTGGAATAGACTCCATAATGGGCTTTAGTTGAGGCAGCCCAATATGAGGAGGTCTATATAAAGAGGGGAGGCTGGGCATTTTAGGGTTGCTTAATTCCGCACCATATCCACCCAGCCACCGCCTCATCACGCCCCTGCCGCCCGCGCGGACCTAGCAGTCCGGCGAGCGGTGCCTCCACGCCGTACGTGTGGATACCGATAGAGGTGCTGCATTCGAGCACTTGGACGAACTGCCGGAGGAGCTGTTCGTGGGAGCTGTTGGTGGGAGCGACTGGATCGGAGAGGATTGTACATCTACCCTGCCCCGACTCGCTTCACCGACTTCGGCACGGCACAGCGCGTCTAGTAATCCCGTGATCTATAACTGCAGCAGTTCCTTGGTTGTCGCGGTAGAAAATTTTGATTTGCGCTAGTGTAGCCTACACGTGACTCTACAGTGGTATCAGAGCCGATGCTGCATCGTTATAGGTTCGGATCATTTGCATATGTGATATGCAGATGGGGTAAGGCCGATGTGATCGGCAGTTCGTCATAAAAGTTTTGATCTGTGATCTGATTTCCGTGATCGTGTTGCAAGAGGTCGTCGAACGACTTACCCCTACCGGTCGGTTTCCGCCATTGGGGTTGACAGTGACACGTAAATCCAATGACAGCACGCGACGATCAATAAGATTGGTCGAATCGGAATATAGATCATATTTATGTGCATGTGATGCGTGGGGTGATAGATCGGATCTAACACCGGTAACGAGTAATCTGCAATTTTTGAACAGTCTTGGCAATTCGGCCATAACTTTTGCATATGACCTCGGATCGAAAAAGTTTGTGAACGAAAAAGCTTCGTATCGAAATTTTGATCCAGAATTATGGGATCTATTGTAGAGGCTCAAATTTAGATTTGGCAAATTCGATTCCTAAAAGGAAGTTTTTAGGGTTGCAAGTTTCGGCGTTAGAACGTCTAACTCGTTTTTGCATATTTGTGTTTTTGTGACCGGTATGGCCCATGTGTATGTGATGCATGTGTGTAATATTTTCATGACCTACGTGTCGTGAGTATGTCAAAACGGCAGGAGTCAAATGTGTTGTCACTTATTGTAATTTGCGGCCTGCGTGCCGACCGGTGATGATTCCATCTGTCCATGTAATTTACTTTACTAGCTGTTAGGGTAATAGCTTGTAGTAGTGCTTGGAGGACTCATCACTCGGAGGGATGGCGCACATGTACCATGGAGATGGAGATCATCATGGTGTACAGGTTCTATGGAGATGGAGATCACCATGAGAAACGGGCCATACTGTGTCACAACTATGTGATTGCTATTCCTGTTGTTTTACTCCTATGCATGTTAGATTCGTGGAAGTAGAACAATCCCTCACAAATGTTAAGTTCTCATGCCCCGCCAACTAAACCTTGCACCATCCCATGTCTTCTACGATCGATGGTGGGCCTATGACAGTAGGGTGCCATCGGTTTTCGTTGACTAGATGAGTTTGTATCGGATACTTACACGCATAAGAGTTGGTTAACTTAACAAGGTAATCTTAACGGTTAAGCGCCTTGGGGCATAAAGGTTGGCGTTTTGACATAGAGATGTCACCCAATAACAAGAGTCATATGTGATATGATTAGCAAAGCGTTGCTTACCGAACTACCTTGTTTTCTAGCGGTGAAGCGTCCGGCTCACTAGGAGACTTGTTCGTTGCGGATCTTGAATCACTAAGTACCAATAGAGGGATGTTGGTTTTAGTGGGAGTAGACTCGTTAAATAGTTTAATGTTTTACTCTATCATGGATTTTTGTCTTAGTATTTTGCATGTTTTTCTGTTGTAGATCAATGACACGTAACCACCCACCCTTTTTGCTTTGCGTTCCATCCTTGAGAAAGAAAGTTAACTGGAACAAACTATTCGGATTGGATCCGAAATCTGAGAATTGTTCTCAGGGCTGATAAGAAGGAAAGTGTTCTGGATACCCCATTACCAGATGAACCTCTTGACACCGACACTGCTCCAATTAGGACTGCCTACAAGAGAGCATGTGATGAGTCTCTTGAGGTCAGCTGCCTTATGCTTGCTTGCATGGAACCCGACCTTCAAAAGCAGTTTGATGGTCAAGAAGCGTACGATATGATCGTTGCGCTTAAGGACATGTTCCAGACCCAGGCCAGGACTGAAAGGTTCAATGTCGCTAAGGCTTTTGGTGAATGTAAGCTAGCTGAAGGAGCAGCAGTAGGCCCGCACGTGATCAAGATGCTTGGTTACGCGCAGACTTTGGACAAACTAGGTTTTCCATTGGGCCGAGAGTTGGCCACTGATTTCATTCTAGCGTCACTTCCAGCCAGCTATGGGCACTTCATTTCGAACTACCATATGCATGGGGTGGAGAAGGACCTTAATGAACTCTGTGGGATGCTCAAGATGGCAGAATGTGACATTAAGAAGTGTGCAGGGCATGGCCAAGTGTTGGCTGTGCAGAGCAAGCCCAGCTTTAAGAAGTATGGTAAGGCCAAGGGAAAGGCAAAGGCTAAGGATACGATCTCCAAGCCAAAACCTAAGCCTAAGGATGGACCTAAGCCTGACACAGAATGTTTCCACTGCCATGAGACTGGACACTGGAAAAGAAACTGCAGCAAGTACCTTTCTATGAAGAAGAGTGGAAGTAAGACTTCTAGCTCAGGTACGCTTGTGGTTAATGTTATAGAGATTTTTCTCGCTGACTCCATTATTAACTCTTGGGTATTTGATACCGGATCGGTTGCTCACATTTGCAAGTCGATGCAGGGGCTGGTAAGGAGTAGAAGCGTGAGACAAGGAGAAGTTGATCTTCGCGTCGGAAATAATGCAAAGGTTGCAGCGTTGTCCGTTGGCGTCATGCAACTGCACCTCCCTTCAGGATTTGTGATGGAATTGAATAATTGTTATTACGTTCCAGCTTTGAGTCGAAACATTATTTCTCCTTCATGTTTGATGAGAGATGGTTATTCATTTGCGAGTAAAGACAATGGTTGTCTAATCTCTAAGAATGATATGTTTGTGGCTTTTGCATCCATTGTGAATCGATTGTTTATTTTGAATTCTGATGATGCTCATGATGATGCGCATATCTATAACATAAGTGCTAAAAGGCTTCGGCCTAATGATTTGAATCCCACCTATTTTGGCATTGTCGTTTGGGTCATATAAGTGAAAAACGCATGAAGAAACTCCATACGGATGGTATTCTAAATTCGTTTGATTTTGAATCATACGAGACATGTGAAGCATGTTTGCTTGGAAAGATGACCAAGTCGCCTTTCAATGGTTCTCCAGAGAGGGCGACAGACTTGTTGGAACTCGTGCATACTGATGTATGTGGACCAATGAGCACGACCGCACGAGGTGGTTTTCAGTACTTCATAACTTTCACTAATGATTTTAGTAGATATGGATATGTCTACCTAATGAAGCTTAAATCTGAAATTTTGAAGTGTTCAAGGAATTTCAGAATGAAGTTGAAAATCAACGTGGCAAGAAATTTAAAGCTCTACGATCAGATCGTGGAGGAGAGTATTTGAGCCACGAATTTAGCAATCATCTGAAGAGTTGCAGAATAGTTTCACAACTTACGCCGCCCGGGATGCCTCAAAGAAATGGGGTGTCCGAACGACGTAATCGAACTTTGTTGGACATGGTTCGATCAATGATGAGCCAGTCAGATCTACCATTATCGTTTTGGGGTTACGCTCTAGAAACAGCAGCTCACACACTAAACAGGGTGCCATCTAAATCCGTAGTGAAGACACCATATGAGATGTGGAATGGGAAGAGTCCCAAGTTGTCTTTTCTAAAGATTTGGGGATGTGATGCGTTTGTCAAGCGACTCCAGTCGGACAAGCTCACACTCAAGTCGGATAAGTGCATATTCGTAGGATATCCGAATGTCGTGGTGGGATCACGGCAGATGCCATGGGTATGGCTAAGATGGTGCCGAATGGTCGTTGGGGGAATCCGGGGAGGGTTTATGCACTCTCGAAGTGCACAAGCAAGAACACACCAAAAACCGCAAGAACACGAACTGAAAACCAATCAACCAAGAACACGAAGCACACCACGATGTACCCTGCTTCGGGGCCCTCTTGCGGAGGTAACACCCCTACTGCAGCACTATCCTAGTCAGTGTATAGCACAAGGTGACAAGTACAAGCTGCTCCTCGAGCTGTGCGATGATACAATGGTGAGAGCTTGAGGTGGGAGATGAAGTTACAAGGAGAATGAACCAGGGTGCCGGGGTCTCTTTCCTCGTGATTGATCGATCTCTCGTCCCTCCGTCCCCCCGCGCAGGAGGGGTGGAGGCCCCTATATAGGCTAGCCGGGTTACCATAGTGCCCCTCGCCGAGCACTGTAGCCATGCCTCTGCTTTGGTCATCATTGTACTCCTGTCAGGGACAAGACATGGCCTGCCCATCCCCTGCGTCACCACAGTGGAGCTAGGATGTCCCCTCTGATAGAGAAAGGTCATAGCCACGCCGTGCTACCTCGTAGCCCTGACCCCGGATCTCCCGGGGTCAGCGGTCAGAGACGTGCAGCCCCGCTGAACCCGGGGCACGCCTCCGCCATGCTCCGTGACAGACGCTCCCGTGTCAGGCGGGAAGTGACAGGAGCATTGACTCATGTCCGAGCTGTGGCCTCCTGCCGTGGTTAGCCCGGGTCCTGCGCATAAGATCTTTTACCAGGTCGGACTTCACTTCCTTCCCATAGCTCCTCCTGCACTCACAACCCAAACCATAGCACCGAGGTGGTTAGCTCGGCTGATCATAGCTCGGATCCTGAACCTCGGCCCATGCCAATGGGATACCTCGGACCCCTCTGGTCCAAGATAGGTCGGCCTGTATTCTCCAGGTCAAGATGAAGCTCGGACATTCCCAGGTCCAAACAGGTCGGCCCTTTCCGTACCTCGGCACACCTTTCGAACTCCACTTATGCCAAGCCTTGACCCTACCCGGGATACTCCCCGACATTAGTCCCGAAGCTGGTGCGGTCCTACAACCTCGGATGGAGGGCCGTAGCAGGTTCAAAATAAGCAAGGCACCACCTCTAAAACCGACCTCAAACATAGTTCCGCCGAGGTACTTCCCACATACCACCATTTAATCCGAGGTAGATATGCAATCTGAACTTTCCGAGCTACTTGACTCAGCACAATCTTGCCTCAAGATTTTCCGAGGCACGTGGCGAAGAATCTCTGCCCGAGCTTCGAAATCCGGACCTCTGAAAGACAGGTCCTGACCATACGCCGCCCTCGTCAGCTGGACCCACCGAACAGCGCACCTGCGCACTCAAGTGCGAGGCCAACTTGACCGCCCATGACTCCTAGATTCTCGCGCTGACCAGCACAGGAAATCCGGGGCTGGCGGTTGCCACTCCGCGGCCCACGATGTGGTCGATCGTGCGGCCGCCAACCGCGCAACCGTGCGCTCACCCGCACACGATCCCGCTCCTTCCCGATAACCGCGCGGTATTGCGCGTTAATGCATGCCGTAACCGCACGCGGCGTATAAATATGGGCCCAGGGGTAACTTCATCGTCTTCCTCCCCACTCGCCCACTGCTCCGCGCCCATTGCTCCGTGCGCTCTGCCTCCATCGCCGCCGTCGAGCACTCATCGCTGCAACCTCGCTGTCTCGAAGAATCTCGCCGGAAACGCGCACCGCGCCTCGCGCCGCCACTCCGTCGTTGATCCTTCCCCGATCTTCGAGTACCTCACCGGTGAGTTCCTCTTCTCCCCTCCATTGCCATGAACATGAACATGGTCATCCTTTGATGAACTCGAGGATTTGGATGAATCCGATGAACTTGAGGAACCCGATGCTCTATCTTTGCACTCTTTTAGCCATTTTCAGATCTTATCTATACTTGTATCAGACACACCCGTAGCACTGTCTTTATAGGTTCGCCCTTGATGAACTCGAATTTATCTCCCTTTTTAGCTCACCGGTAGATCCTTGCTAGTATCTCGCCATGGTAGAAACATGTTTCCCGCCTAAATCCTTTAGCTCGGCTGCCTTGAATGATCTGAGGTATCTACTCCGGCTGAACCTTGAACTGTCCGAGGTACTTACCCGGTTGAACCCCCCTTTTCTGCAGGAAAGTGCCAACATGTCGGCAATTGCTAAGTCAAACCGCGCTGAGGTTTCCGCCAGCGAGAGAGGTGGATGGGATGGCTCGGACGTCACCGACGACGATATCAAATGGCTCAAAGAAACTCATCGAATCCCAGCCGAACTGTTGTATCGGCTTCACACTGGGGACGGCGAACCGATCGCCAACCCCGGCGAGAAAGTGGTGTTTATCTCTCACTTCGAGCGCGGATTCGGACTTCCGGCCAGCAAGTTCTTTCGAGAATTTCTGAAGTTCTTCGGCTTGCAGCCGCACCACCTCCCAGCTAACTCCATACTACAGCTGTCGTGCTACGCAGCTTTCTCTGAAGGATATCTCGGCCTCTGGCCAAGCGTTGAGGGCTGGGCCAAGTACTTCCAGCTGAAGAAACAGAGCATCCCCAACAAGGAGGTCGTGAACAAGGATATGACTGCCTGTGGTGCGGCCGCTATCTCACCCCGGCTGGGCTCCGAGTTCCCACGGATCAAAGGCCTGGAGAGCTGCAAGAAGTGGAATCGATCCTTTTTCTATGTGAGGAACCCGGTACTGTCGACCTCATCAACCTCCCGGACTTCCAGCTCGGCCCTCCCACTGCACAACTCAATTGGGATTTCAACCTGGAGGACGCCTACGCCGAGGTTCAAGAGATCCATGAATACATGCTGGATCTCAAGAAAAGAGGGTGGGGTTCCGATGACATCCTCCGGACTTTTGTGGATCGAAGAGTCAGCCCCCTTCAACAACGAGCCCATAAGATCTGCCATATGGAAGGTCTACTCGATCCTACTCGGATCAGCAGCAAGGCGCTCTCCAAGGCCTCAGTTTGGCGCCGGGTCAAAGCCGTTGCCCAGACTAAGATGGACGAGGAGTGGACATGGGGCGTGGAGCCTCACAACAGAGAAAATCTTCCGGAGGAAGTGAGTACTTATTAAATTTCCGAGCTTACGCTCCGTTCTTGCACACCTCGGTTGCTTCTTAACTCAATTCTTTTTTGCCACTCCTGCAGCGGTTCGCCCGGCAGCTGATCGAGGACGGCCCGGAGCCGTCGAACTAGGCTCCTGCCCGCCTCGCCCTGGAAGGTTCAGAGACTGAAGACCCGGACAACGAGGATCACCTTCCGATCCCTAAGGCCGTTCCGAGGTCCGCCCCAAAGACTGGCTCCTCCAACCGGGTAAGAAACAAGTTCCCACTTCCATCAGAGACTGGTCTGACGACGATGATAACGATGACGATTGCCAAATTCTGGAACCTGTCAACATTATTCCCATCTCATATGCTCCTCCAACATATAAGAACTTTCATCCAGCGTCTGCAGCTTCCCGGAAGCGCTCAGGACCTGGTACCTCGGATGCCGAGGCTTCCAAGACCTCGGATACTGCGGCGCCCAAAGCCAAGCGTGCCAAGAAGACCTCGGCGAGGCGCAAGAAACGAGGCCCCGTGGAGGAAGATGCGTAAGTCACTTTGCTCCTCCTTACTTCTCACGCTGCTCCGAGGTTAAGTTTTTTACACTCTAACTTAATCTTTCTCCTTCGTATAGCCCGGCTCGGCAGATCAAGCAGAGCCATAGCTCGATACACTCACCACTGCCTCCAGTGGTTGAAGCTCAGACAACCGAGGTCGAGGTTAACCTCGGCAGCCCTGCCAGAGCCTCTCCTCCGCCGAACTTCCACCGCCGAGCTCTGCTCCCTGCCGAGATCGGACTCCTCCGCCTCCTCAGAAGGATACGGAGACAGATCACGCCAAGACTCCGGCTAAGACCGTGCAGGAGTCTCGGCTCTCCCCCAAGTCTCAGGCTGCGCGCAACCAGCAGCAACAGCAGCAAAAGAAGAAACAACAACAACAACAGCAGAAGCAAAAGCTCCAGCAGCAGCAGAAAGATTCAGCTCAAGACGTTGAGCCCCCCAAACAGCCACAGCAAACTTCGATGCCGCCACCGCCACCGGGACCCAAGGCTGCGAGCACCCAACTGGTGCCGCACGTTCCTGCGCCGAAGTCCACCTCCACCAAGATTGCGCCCTCAAGCTCTCAGGTCGCCACCTCCCGAGCTCTTTTTGCTGCTACCACTCAGCCGGACATCAGCAGCTGGGAGGTCGGGCAACTCCGGACCAAGAGCGGGAACAGCTTAGGCTCGGAGAAGCACTATGACATAGACTGGAACTCGGCTGACACTGCGAGGTCTCCTCTAACCCGAGCTCTGAGCATCCAGTCGGACCTAGCGCCGTGCTCCAGTCCATCTACAACATGCAGACTGCGGTCCTTGATTGCAGCAAGAGGACTCGGTAAGTTTCTTTACGCAACTCTCTTTCTTCCTTTGAAACCAAAAGACAAACACACACTATTCCCAGTCCCCGAGATTCGGGCTGAGCAATTGACACTCCACCGAGTTTAAATTGCTCGGCTTGAATCTCAAAAACTTGTCATTTTTCCCATGCTGAGTTCCCGAGGCCAATGGCAAGTCCCCGGGCCTCGGGTGCTAAAAAGAGCTCGGATCTCTTCGAACTGACCTCTCTATTTTTTCAGGAGTGTAACAATACTCGGACAAAGGTCTTCAAGAACCTCCTGCTGGATCATAACAGACTGAAGAAGTGCGGTGACCCAGCACACACACTGCATGTTGTAGTGTACAAGTCGTTGATGTAACACGCACGGAAGGACCTCTCCGCAAATATTACATCCTCAGAGTAGTACAACAGAAACATAGTCAGTCCAAGGTAACACTATAGGATTACAACACTATTCAATACAAAATCTGGAGACACTTCTTTTACATGGAAGAAGTCTCTTGCAAATGAAACACGAGAAGATCCAATTTGTAACGCTAAGCTGGATATCAGCTCTATCTCTAATTCCTATTCCACTACTGTTGTTGTCACAGCCCTAGTCTATTCCATCTGGTATGTCTTTATCCAGGCTGTACTCCTTTTCCAAAATGATGTTGTCTCCTTCATTGGCAAAGTGGTCGTCATGTATGCCATTGACAATATTGTTGTTGCTCCACCATTGTCACTGTTGTCGTCGTTCTTCTGTTGATGAAGTAGCAGTTGATTCCTTCAAGCTCTATCAGTAGACTTGACTCCTTGTTGGATACTTCCTTGACGTCATGATGGATAACTGGCAACTCCTTTGATGGCTCCAAAATCTAAGCAGGGGGTCAACGAGGAAAAGGGTGAGCAACACGAGCGTTACTCAGCAAGTTCAAATTATAGGCGATAAGGTGTTTTATGCACTAGCTACTGCCATGACCAACGGTCTTTACATAATGCAGGTTTTGGAAAATGTTTTTAGGAAAGGGTCCATTTTATTTTCAGAAAACTATGCTCACAGTCTCCACGGGTTCATAGTCATCACTTGGGATGCCTTTCCCGCTGCGGTCTGTAGTTCCTTCCGGGAACACAGATGTGACAGTCACAGTTTCTTGTTGTTGACTCTGCAGAGCTGCGTAACTTTACCCATGAGAGAAACCCAGCCTTGTTGCCTTTCCGGGTAGCTAGCCCATCCATACTTCCATGGTATGGGGCCAGGTGTGAGTCCAAAGCCAATCACCGCCCTCTCCGCACAACACATATCCGCCCATTTGTGACGTGGCTGGTAACTAAGACCACTGGCCCGCCACCCCTACCGAGCTTCTATTCCAGTCACCCCGTCGAGTGGGAAGGTCACGCGCTTCCACGCAGTTGGCCACCGCAACGGACGCAACCAGGTAATAGCCTGCCGAGGATATGTGAACGAGAGAAGATACGGCTGACTTTTACCGTCCATAGCAGATCTCATGGTAAACGCTTCAATACGGCGCAAGGATCACTGTGACATTGTTAATTAATCCTAGGTATATACTTTCCCGTACAATGGAACCTCCACCACAACATCAATCCGTGGTTCCATTGCCAGCCAAACATTATATATATATCAATTCACATCATTCGAAAATAGGTTTTTCTTTTTATGCAGATGATAAATATAGTATTTTATAAATACTTTAATAAAAATATTCCAACGGACATGCAAGAATGAACTTGCCTGTGATAGAAATGGTCGTTCAACTCTTCGGGATTCTAGGGTTTGCGGTAAAACCCCGAGTTCTGAAATTAGCAAAGTAATCCTGATAAGGACTACTGAAAAATCTAGCAGCATGCTATTATGCATAATCATGAAATGCATCGTCACCCCAAAATTCCCAAGTTGCGGATTTTAATACTTTTTGAGTGTTTGTGAGTTTTTAATGATTTAAAGGTTTGACAACAATTTTCATGAGGAATAAATTTAAAGTGATTAAATTGAAATAGTTCAATATGATTAAACTTCAAGACTTTATTTTCCATATTATTTTCTTTTAAGAAAATAGTTTTTGAAAAAGAATTTCAAGTCATTTCCACTTAAGGATCCTTGAATTTTTCATCCACAAAATGTTTTTCAAAACTTACATAAAATTCCTCATATTTTGTAGAGTATGTTGCATATTTTAGTTAATTTTTGTGTATTTGAATTTGGTGTAAAAATTCATTTAAGTTTGAATATTTTTGGATTTAGGATGAGTAACAAGATAGTCTTGGTATAGTTCAAATATTATTTTGAACTTAATATTTATTTTTCCAGATTATTTTTCTTGAGAAAATAATTTTAGGAAATTATTCCAAAGAATAATCCACTTAAGGATCTTTGGATTTATAATCAAAGAAATAATTTTTAAAAAATTCCTGTTAGTATTTTATTTAAATAGCTTATTTTCTGCTAATATTTGTAGATATTTTTAAAGTATTTTTAGGAATTTATTTGAATTTATAGCAAGTTTTGAAGTTTGGAAGAATTTGTAAATTCAATTTTTTTTACAATTAAGCCCCTGGTCAAAACCAGCTCAAAGAACGTGGACTTGGTTCGGTTCAACCGAACCGGTCCACTCTCTCTCTCTCTCCTCACTCGCACGAGCACGAGCCCGTGCTCGAGCTCCTCTGGCTCTCGTGTCGCCTGCGGCGTCGCCGCCTCGCTCCGGCCAGCTCCGGCAACCTCCGCCGCCGTGGCGTGGGGCAAACGACTCCCCTCACTCCGCTCTTCCTCCTCACCGGAGGGATTCGTGCTCCGCTTCCTCCTGCGGCCGCGCACAACCCAACCCTAGGGTTAGGGTTCCAGTGCTGGCGCCACCTGATTCCTTCTCTTCTCCGGTGAGCTCACCATGGCTGGGCGCAGAGCTTGACCTCTGTGCCGCCGTGGTGCTGTGAAGTTGGTCCACGACCTCCATGAGCCCCCTCCAACGGTAGCGCGGGCACTGCCTCGCCACGGTGGAGCTACGGCCATGGACGCAAGGTACAAATTTTCTTCCCTCCTTCTTCTCCTTCTCCTAGCCTCTGCTTCTTCTAGATACAGATGATTCTAGACTTGGATTAATTAGGCACTCTTTTATTGGTTAGGTTCTTGATGAACAGATGATGTTTGGATGATGATTTACTCGGATATGTGCACTGCCTCCTCTATGTGCACCCAGTAGAGGTGAATGGTGTAGATCTAGCATGTGTAGATCTTCCCACTGCCTCTGAATTTACTGTGGAGAGCATTTCTTGCTCACAGAAGATGAAATTCTCCTTAGAAAAATAATTCTGAGCTAGAACTTGTACTAAAGGATTTAGCTGTGATGAATAAGTGCCTTTAAGAATGATTTAGACAGGTGTTGCTTGCTGTGATGCCTCCTTGTAGAGTTACACAGCAGCTTGCTTGTTTAGAGATGATTTTTTTATGCTTTCCTGTGCTTCTTCCATGTGTAAGGATGTGCATAGCTCAGCTAATCCAGCTCTGCTGGTTCACTGGCTTGTGTAAGATTTAGGTAAAGCAAATAAGAACAGATACTACACTGCTGCTATTTTCCCTTGCCCCTTTTTATGCTCAAACAAATGGTAAAACACTCAACTTCACTCCCTTTCATCTCTCTGCCCTATTTCTTGCACAGAACAGAAGTACTCTGCTTGCAAATCATCTTCTATAGCACCACACCTTGCTGAGCAAGGTTCTGTTAAGAACATATGCTAAATTCAGCACTCAAGCATGGTTCTGTCATTTACAGAACCTGCTAAATCACTCTCTAGCACATATGTTTAACAACCTTGGGTGTAGAGCAGATAAAGCTACGGAAGAGTCTGATCTTGCTCCAAGGTTCAACCGTCTCTTCTGGACTGCACCTTGTGGTTCTACCTTCTTCTCCTTGTTGCTTGACTTCTCCTAAGTTTTAATGGCTTGTGGTGGATGGTTTAGGTAATCTCCATGATTAGCTTGTGATTTGTGGTTGTTCTTGGTGAAGGACAGATGGAAATGGTGCTGCTAGATAGATGATTGGCTGCTGTGTAGAACTTGTGGTGTAGCTGGATGTTCTTGTGTTCTTGCTAAAATGGAAATATATTATTTGGTCCAATTCGTTGGTCCCATAAAACCATGGTGTGTAGTGATCAAAGGGCTGCCATGAGATGTCTTTTATAAGGCTTTGTTATCCCTCACAAGTTGACATCTCAAGTGGTGACTCTTGCTTTACATGGGTGAGTAAGCTACTTGTTGTCATGCCCTCACACATGAGCATTACTTGGGGTTCAAGTTAAGCTAGATATTTCCCTTGTGGATAAAGATGAGTAGTCATTGGTCTTATCCTCTTGTGAGATATTTTGCTTGTGGATAGCTCTCCCATGTGGCAAGCTTATCCATCCCAAACTTGGTATTATCTCTTTGCAAGATTTATTCTTAGGCAAGCCAAGTGGCTTTTGTTGCTAGATGGGCTTGTGTGGCTTCTCTCATATGTGGGCTTTAGCATTTGTCTATTTTCTTCCTTGGTAAATAATACCATTGGAGAAACAATTTAAATTCCATGTGGCTTTGTTCTTATTGGTTCTTAATACCAATAGAGAATAATTTAATTGTGGTCTTTTCTTTAATAGGAATTTGACTAGATTAGAGGGAAACAAAAATGTTGCCTTGTAGACTAAAGATAATTGGATCAATTATATTTGCCTTTGCCCCCTGTTGCCTTTGTTGCTTGCTCAAATGGATCAATGTTGCCTTCTTTTCCTTGCTGCCTATTTGCCTCTAGATGATCCAAAGTTGATCCATGATCCATTGCTGCCTTAGATATAATTCCCTCTAATCACCACTTGGGTAATAGGACAAGTTCCTAGTATCCAGTAGTCGAATTCCAACACAAAGTTGCCTCACCCTTGTGGTGAAGGCAAACATTTTAATTAGAAGAAACCTTTCTTTTGTTTTGGTTTTTTTATTTATTTAGGTGATACTCAATTGCTTTATGTATGTAAAAAGAATTTGTTCACAAGGTGATCAGCCTTGCTACCATCTTCTTTTACATAGCACAAAACTTTTGAATTTCACAATTTCTAGAGAAGTTGAGAAGAACAGATACTTGCTTAATTCCTTTATTTCTGTCCTTCTTAAATGCAGGAATCAGGAATAAGACTTGGGAGATAAGAAGATCAAGATAAGTTGAGAAGACCAAAAATGGAGTGAAGATCAAGTTTAATATTTAGTTTAGGAATTTCTTTTATTCATGTGTAATTTTCCTTTCTCTTTGGATGAGATATGTAATTATTCAATTATGTTGCAATATTCATTTAAGTTCATTTGGTAAAGTTGTGGAATGCCCAATTCCAATTGTTGTAATTAATTTGACTTGGACATTCAAACTCTGGAATTTGTATTTGAAATGTGTTGAAATGATGAGATGAGATAAAATTGAAATTAGGACATGTTGTATTTGGATTATTATTATATGATCATGTATGTGTGAATTGAGATGATCATATAGATGAAATTATGCTTATGTATTTTGTTAAATTGAATTATACCTTGTCGTGTTTGAAACTATGATCAGAAGTGTCGATGAATAGGAAAGGTCATGTCCAATTTCTGGAATGCCTTGACAGATGATCCTAGTTTCTAATTAGTTGTTTCAAAGATCACGTCGAAGTTTATAGCACTCAACAGGATGATCTAGCTCCTAATTCATCGAGTCGAGAGAAACATCGATCCCTTTGTCTCTTTTCTTAAACGCGCCAAAATTACCCGCATTTTCAGATGCATGCTATGCAAATGCACATATTCTATTTCTACCCTTTCGACTCTCTAAACCTTGGGGTATTACAAGAAGTCTCACCGGACTCTTCTATCCGCAAAGGAGCAGAGCGACAAAGACTATGCCTCCAAGCTGAAGACAGCCGAGGATGAAATAGCTCGGCTGCAGCAAGAGCTGAACCGGGCTAATGAAGCCAAAACCACTGTGGAGGACGCATGAAGGTCAAAGACCAGGCCGCCGAACAGCAGCAAGAGCTTGCCAAGACCCTGGAGAGCCGCGCCACCTCGGCCGAAGCCGAACTTATCGCCCTCCGAGCTTATCGAAAAGCTGGTTGTCCGAGCTCGCTCGGATTAATCACCAAATGGACAGTAAGTTTCTTCCCCTTTTCCTTTTTTCTGCCGACCTACACCCGTGCCACCGTATGCCTTATTTCAGCGACAGCCTTTTTGTCTTCTTCAGAGAACTTCGAGCACTCCAAGGACAAGGCTATCCGCGAAGTTCAAGCAGCTCGGGCAAAGAGGGCTGAGACAGAAACCCTCAGCGAAAGCTGGGATATCCAGGACCACCTTGTTGCCCTTAATGCTCGGATCAGGCCGCTCAGGCCATTGGAACTAAGCTGTTGATGCTGCCATCGAGGTCCACCGTGCCCTCTGGCCCAAGGTTAAGACTCCCACTTGCATCGACGAGCTCGCCACGAAGCTGAAAGGAGCCGAGGCTAGACTTCGGGAGTGGAGATGCTCATCAGCTCGGGCTGGAGCGGACAAGGCCTGGTGTTCGTGCTGTCCTGGTATGAAGAGTTGAGATCCACACGTTACCTCCCTGCGCAGGGCTCTCCTTGGAACCCCCCGATGGCATCGAAACGCCAAGCAGCAGCCGACCTCTTTGCTAGTTATGCAAACACCCGGACCTTCAATGAAGGGCGCCTCTACTCGAGGATGAAGAGAGCTCGGACGAGGAAGAGTCCGGTGAAGAAGGTTCTGACGGCGAGGAAATTGACTTTGACGAGCCTGAGAGCTCCAAGGGCAAGGCCGGCAAAACAACCGAGGTGGCTGAAGGCTCTGATGATGACTTCAGCTTCGACGAACCTCCGAACTCCAAGGGCAAGTCCGGCAAAGCCGTAGCCACCGAGGTGATTTCCTCCGACGTGACGGACACCCCGGCATCCACTCCACAACCGAGGTTGCTTCCGCGACCGAGGTTGTTCCTGCGCCCGAGGTTGTTCCTGCGCCCGAGGTTGTTCCTGCCACCACTTCGGCGACCGAGGTCTCTGGTTCCGAGGCCTGAATTTGTCTCAAGCAAAACATTAAATCCCCGGTATGCCGGGTGCAGATGTAATATACCTTAAGTAGTTTGCCTTGCTACCAGTACTATTAACTTGCTATCCGAACCATGCTTTTCTAAAATTTATGCCGAACCCTTTTGGAACGAGTCCCCGAGTTCACTTTCGTGTTTACTATATCTGGCATTCTTTGCTCTTGTCTACCATTTAGGCGTTCGACAGTCGAGTCACAAGATTGTTGTTTATAGCATACAGTACTTAGCAAATCTCGAAGTGTGTTTCAAAACATCCGACATAAACGAAAGGTAAAGACAGGGGTTAGTAAACGACACATGCCGAACTATATTTTTGGACCGAGTCCCCGAGTCCATTTTCATGTCTCCCACGTTTTTTCATCTTTGCTCTTGACTACCATTTAGGCAGATGCCAGTCGAGTCACAAGATTAGTTACATAGCATACATTACTTGAAGTTTGAGACGAGGTTCAAAATAGTTCGGCATATGAACGAAACTGACAAACAGAAATAAAACACAAGCACAGAGCGAGGCAGTCCCCGAGCTTCAACCTCGGAGTGCCGACATTTCATTAAGGATTAACCGAGGTACATACATTGCGCCTTCATGAGTAGAAAGGTCGGAGTAGAGCTACATTCCATGGTCGCTGACCTCTGATCCGGGGTTGTCCAGCCCATCTTCCTTGGTTCCTGCGCATCTATAGATAGTACGAATCATTGAGCAGAGCTCGGCTCACAATGAACGGTCCCTCCCATGGAGGTGACAACTTGTGCCGACCTTTCTTGCGCTGCACCACCTCAGCACCAAATCTCCCTCGTGAAACACACGAGGGTTGACATCCGGCTATGATAACGTCGGAGACCTTGTGGTATATTGCTGACCGAGATGAGGCCAATTCTCTAGCTTCCTCAAGCAGATCTACTGCATCCTCCCGAGCCTCTTTTGCCTCGGCTTCAGTGTACATTGCCACTCTGGGCGCATCATACGATGTCAGTGGGTAGCATAGCTTCTGCCCCATAGACCATAAAAAATGGCGTATAGCCAGTTGATCGATTTGGCGTGGTCCTTAGACCCCACAGTACTGCTGGTATCTCATCTATCCAACACCCCGGAGTTTTCAGCAGTGGTTCAATGAGCCGAGCCTTGATGCCGGCCAACACTAGAGCATTTGATCTTTCCACTTGTCCATTAGACTCCGGTGTGCCACCGAGGCTATGTCCAGCCGGATTCCCTTGTTCATGCAAAACCGAGCAAATTCTCCAACAGCAAAGTTCGTGCCGTTGTCCGAGATAATGCTATGGGGGTACCCATATCGCAGAATGATTCCTTCAAGAAAGTCACTGCTGAATGACCATCCAACTTCCGGATTGGTTTCACCTCGATCCACTTGGTGAATTTGTCCACCATCACCAGTATGTGCGTCATGTTACCTCGGGCTGGTTTGAACTCTCCCACCATATCCAAACACCATACCGCAAACGGCCAAGTGATAGGAATTGTTTTGAGCGCCGAGGCTGGCATATGCGTTTGCTTGGCAAACCTTTGGCATCCTTCACATCTCCGGACTATGGCCTCTGCATCAGCAAGAGCAGTGGGCCAATAGAACCCATGCCTGAACACCTTGGCCACCAGAGCTCTTGTGCTGCAATGATGACCACACTCTCCTTGGTGGATCTCCAAAAGCATCTCCTTGCCTTCAGCTGGCTCGACACACCGTTGCAACACCTCGGTTACGCTTCTTTTATAGAGCTCCTTGTTGATGATGGTGTACGCCTTGGCCCTCCTTTGGATTCTCCTAGCCTCGGTTGTGTCACTTGGCAAGCTTCCCTCCGTTATGAACTTCATGATTGCTCCGCCCACTCCGGCACTGGGTGCAAAGGAAAAAGTTCTCGTCCACCTCCATTGGTTCGGCCACCATAATCTCCTCCATTATTTCCTCCACCATCCTGCGACCAGTCCCCGAGTCTTGGTGCGCAGTCCCCGAGTCTGCCACGCAGTCCCCGGGTCCGACCAAACGCATCCGACGTCTACCTCCATTGGAACAGGTCCGGGCTCTTGCTCCGCCGGGATGAAAATAGATTCGGATTCAGGAGAAGGTTTGATTGAAGGAGTTCTCAAGTGATTCAGGGCTACTCCAGGTGGTACTGCCTCTTTAGATGAACCGAGCTTTGACAACACGTCGGCAGCATTTTTTGTCCGAGGTATATGCCTGTATTCACACCCTTCAAAGAACCCGGATATCTTTTGCACATGGAACCGATATAACGCCATGTTGGCATCCAGAGCATCCCAAGTTCCAGAAGATTGTTGCACCACCAGGTCGGAATCGCCGAAGCACTCTACACGCCGGATACCGATCTCCTTGCCACCTTGAGGCCATGGATTAAGGCCTCATACTCCGCCACATTGTTTGATGCTGAGAAATGAATCTGCAGCACGTATTCAGCTGATCTCGCTTCGGCGAGGTGAGGACTATTCCAGCCCCCAGCCCGATCTTTGTCTTGGACCCATCAAAATGCATTTTCCAATAATTATAGTCCGGCCTGGGTGGCTCATACTGCATCTCGGCCCAATCACAAAAGAAGTCCGGCAACGCCTGGGATTTAATTGCATCTCTTCTCTCATAATGTGGTGCATATGGAGACACCTCAATCGCCCATTTGGCAACTCGGCCAGTTGCATCTTTGCACCCGATGATCTCCGAGATTGGAGCTTCGCACACCACCGTCATGGGATGCTCCTGGAAATAATGCTTCAACTTCTTGACCGCCAGGTAGACACCATACGTCATCTTCTGGTAGTGAGGGTAATTCTGCTTCGAGGTAGAGATCACCTCGCTCAAGTAATACACCGGTCTCTGCACCGACCTGCCACCTTCTTCGCGCTCCACCACCACTGCCACACTTACAACTCGGTTTGTGGCCGCAATGTAAAGTAACATCGGCTCATTGTGCAATGGTGATGCCAACACCGGAGCGGTGGACAACATCTTTTTCAGCTCACTGAACGCCACGTCGGCCTGCGGGGTCCATGTAAACCCGGTACTTTTCTTCATGAGTGGTACAAAGGTAAGGCTTTTCTCCCAACCGCTACAAATCGGCTCAACGAGGCTAGACACCCTGTGAATTTCTGCACATCTTTCAAACACTTCGGTAACTCATGTTCTCAATAGCTCGGATCTTGGCCGGGTTAACCTCGATACCTCGGCTAGACACCAGGAATCCAGCAACTTTCCAGCCGGGACACCAAAGGTGCACTTGTCCGGGTTAAGTTTCAACCGATACTTTCTCAAATTCACAAATGTTTCCTCGAGGAGAGTATGTTTCTCCTTAGACTTGATGACAATATCATCGACATACACTTGCACATTTTTACCCATTTGAGAGTGCAGGCATTTCTGCATACACCTCTGATAAGTTGCCCCGGCATTTCTCAGACCAAAACACATGACACGATAGCAGTACGCCCCATACGGGGTAATAAAGCAGTCTTTATTTGATCTTTCGGGTTCAGTGGTATCTGGTGAAAACCAGAGTACGCATCGATAAAAGACAACAGTTCACAACCAGCAGTGGAATCGATCACTTGATCAATCCGAGGTAATGGAAACGGATCTTCGGGCACGCCTTGTTGAGGTTAGTGAAGTCAATGCACATGCGCCACACCTTGACCACGGCTGGCTCGTCTTCTTCTTTTCCACCAAGACTGGATTGGATATCCAGTCCGGATGCAGCACCTCCATAATGAACCCGGCTGCAAGCAACTTAGCCAGCTCGTCCAGCACCACTTGTCTTCGGTCGTCTGAGAGACGACGGGTCGGTTGCCTCACCGGTTTCACCTCTGGCCTGACAAATAAAGAGTGCTCTGCCAACTCCCTCGGAACACCAGGCAGGTCCTTAGCTGACCATGCAAAGATATCCCGATTCTCACGGAGGAAGTGACAGAGCGCGCTTTCCTATTTCTCGCCCAGCCCGGTCCCAATGAGGGCCATGCGCTCGGTGCTCCGGGTCAATGGGATTCTCTTGGTCTCCTTGGGCACCTCGAAGGCTGCAGCTGAGTCCGGGCTCATCAGTCCGGACGCCGAGCTGCGTGGACTGCGCCATTGCCACCACTTCATGCAGTTTCTTCTTCTCAGCTGCAATCACCAAAGCCTCGGCCAGATTAGACCCCGCCGAGGCACACTGAATGGCTCGCTTGTAATCACCCGAATGGTTATGATCCCATTGGGCCCTGGCATTTTCATCTTCAGGTACGCCACATGGGTGGAAATCATGAACTTGGCCAGAGCTGGCCTTCCGAGCAATGCATGGTATGCACTCTCCAAGTCCACCACCTCGAACTCGATACTCTCAACTCGGCAGTTATCCTTGGTTCCAAATGCTACATTGTAACAGCCCAAAGTTGGAAACCCTGAAAACCTGTGTAAAATTTTCGCTTTTGCATTTTCATCCATGCATCATGGCATCATTTGTTCAACTGCTCATGTGAAACCAAGTTTTGGACAACAAACTAAAACAAAAGGGGAAACACAAAAGCAATACTTGTTCTCAAACAACTTCAACTCCAATGAGTTGTTGGTGACAAAACCATTTCAGTTCAACTTCCATATTTGTCAAGGAAGTTCTAAGAGTTCAAAATAAATATTTGGAACTTGCTTGAATTGTCTAAAGGAAGATAATTTGGTTACTAAGAAAATTGCCCTAAGCAACTCCCTATTTTATTCCCCAAGCAATTGACATCCAAATGGCTTCAAAATTCTTGGAGTGCTTGCCAAGGGTGCAGGGAGGATGCACAAAAATTGGCATAAATTTCAGAAGTGTTTAAATGCCTCATTTAATTAAAATCCTTTGCTGAAATGAATTCTCAGAACTGAAAAGGACCCGTTTGTGATGAACCGAAAACTTCCCGGGGGTTTTCCGCAAATAGACATTTCTTCTCCCTGTAGCCACGAGTGCACAGCGCCATGGCTGAGCCGCTCGCGCGACGCATGCCCGCGCCCGGGCCCCCTTCGCTCAGCCCCACTGCTGGGAGAACAAGATCACCAAGTCCACGCTCTCTCTCTCCCGCTGTTTGCCCTGCTCCCTCTCCTTTTCTCTCCCCACGAGGCGCGCCATGGCCGCCGAGCTTGCCGTGTGTGTCGCCGCCGTTTGAGCTCGTCCCCGACAAATCACGAACACCACGAGAACCGCCTCGCCGTGTTGATCCTCCACACGCAAGGAATCGACACGCGGCGCCGTCATCTCGCCGCGCCATCGCCGTTTCCCCGCACGACCACATGAGCTCCGCCGCGAGAATACATCACCGACGCGCCCCCTCCGGTTTCCCCGACCCCGCCACCGCGCTGAGGGTGAGCTCGCCGTCCCGTGAACCTCTCCTTGCCCTCCCCCTTGCTCCCGCCTCGCCGTGCCCGTGCGAGCAGCATGTCGCCGTCGTGCTCGAGCTCCCGGTCGCAGAGCCGGCCTTAGCCGGGCTGCGTGCCGCCTCGCTCTGTCGCCTAACCGGCTCCTGGGCCGGCCCAACCGGCCAGAAGGCCGGACGCCTCTGCCACTGGCCCAGTTTTTGAACCGGCCTCAGCCGGCTGGATGCCGGCCCCTCGGGAGCCAGGCCGGCCTGTAAACCGGCCCAACCGGGCTGTGGGCCGGCTACACAGTTTTTTCCCAGTTTCCCTTTTTCTTTTGTTTTACGAATGCAATAACTTTGTTTGGTTCATCCGATTTTGGTGTACAAGATATCAAAGTGATCAGCAACTCCAATGCGATCTAACCATGCTAAGATCACGTCATGACAACAACTTTTCTCCGTGATGTCAATCGATAATCGGTGAATAGGATTTAAATTCAAATAATTATTTATTTCACTATTTATTCATCGGTACTCGGAAAATTTACAAATGAGGTACCAAAATGATCGAGAGAACAAAACCTATCTAATCATGCCATGTTCATGCATATTTGAGCCACTTCCTGGTAATGTGATAATGGATGAACAATGTGGTCATTAAGCTAAATATGGGGTTGCTTCCAAATAATTGCACTAATTATTTGGCTCTCCATTTAATTTTGCTAGATAAACTAAATGATGCCATCTTTGTATAAACTTGTCATGTCATCATGTGGTTGTGCATTGCATGGTACCCATGTGTGGTGATTGATTTTCTCCTCTTCCGTTGTTTTGTGACTCGATAGATCAAGCAACCGGGGTCACTCCGCAATACCCCGAGGATCTGTACTACCCGTATCCCGAACAAGGCAAGCGTAATCCCCCTCTGAGCATATCTTATCCTATTTTCCGCAAATATATTTTCTCCACTATATTATTGCATGCGGTTCTAAATGTCTTTTGCCTGGATTAGAGTATCCTACTAGTTGCATTAGAATCATGTTGCCAATACCTGTTTTACCTTCCTATTACCCTAGGTTTGTATCTTTGGCCATGGAATACTTACTATGCTATGCAAGTGCTTAGCCATGCTTAGTGAAATGCCTAGTGGTACTAGGGCTGGTGAATGCTGGAAACAGGTGTTAACTTGTGACAGTGATGTCGATGGTGGAGAAGTGTGGAGATGGATAATAAAATGCTAAGAAGGTGGGGATGAGAGGCCACATGGGATGTGGTGGGTTGTCTCGTTCTCGCCGCCTAGATGCGAGTTCTCGCCTACGAGCCAAGTTGAGCGTGCAACCATGCGTGGGGTATATGGAGCCCTCGTCGACCGACTAACTTGAGCGGGACTAGCCAGGGTCCTCTAGTTTGAGCTTCCATTTGCGTGTGCGTGAAGATGGTGGCCAAGACTGGGATGAGGATGGTTGTGTTAGGAAAATGAGTGGCCACGGGCAGGGTGCTGGGAGCACTGAACTTGTCCCGTCCTCACTGATGATCCTGGGTTAGTCCTCAACAAGGTAAAGGTTGTAACCGTTCCCACTCAGCCGGCTTTCCCCGGAAGAGAGCTACGTGTAGGCAATGAGCCGGACGGTACGCATGGATAAGAAGCTGGGAGGTCCCTCGCGGAACCTGGTGACTTTCACATTGTACACCCCTGCAGGGATAAATCTTTTCGAAAAGCCGTGTCCGCGGTTATAGACGACTTGGTGACGGATTCTGAGATCATAGAATAACTTTAACGGAATGATTAAAACTTGGGTACTAGAGGTACCACTCACGATTGCAAGGTGAGCTTCCTCGAGGGTGATTCGGGGAGGTGCCTTTGATGAACAGGTACAATGGTTGATGTTGAGTAAGGTGATGAAAGATAGAGTACTTCTTACCTCTTTTCAAAACAATCTGATTAGTCGATGCCATGGTTATGTTTTCATAAATAAAATCAGCTTTATGCAAAACAGCCATAAACCTTGAAGCTAATCATCGAGCATATATTAGCTCTTAATCTTGCGAGTTCGTCGAACTCAACGTCGTTTGTTTTGTTTCAGAGGAGGACTTCACCGACCTCGAAGGTGGGTTCTTTGTGGACGTCGACGAGTAGTCTGGGGTTCCCAGGTGGCAGCTTGGGACATCCTGGAGCAGCTGGCGTTGTGATGTTTATCTGTAGGCCTCTTAGGCCATATTTGGTTCTTGTTGTTTAGAACAACCTAATTTGCTTCCGCTTGATGTAATGTTGGGTCTGTGACCTCTGGTTGTCATTTGCTATCTTTCTCTATTATAAGAGTTGAACTATATATTTTTGTGTCGTAGAGTCTGTGATGTGCCAGTTGTTCCACAAGTCTTGATCTTACTATTATGCCTTGAGGGTTGTGCCTGTGTTAAGGCATCAATCGGGGTTGTGTTGTTGGAGCGTGTCCCATCAACGCCTGCCAAAGGTTTTGGCCGGGGATTGGTAAACCCGTAACCTCCACTTGTATCGCTTAACCGGTGACACGCAGTATCACTGTATACAGTCGGGTCGGGGCGCCACAAGTTGGTATCAGAGCAGTACTGCCTGTAGGAAACCCTTCTACTGGTCGATGTTGAGTCTAGTGTTTGTGAAAATATTTTAACCTAAAAATGAGTTGTGAAAACCATCTTAGGATTCTTTTTACTCCTTATCTGGTTACCCTCTAATCTCGGAGCAATCTTACCTCGATTTGAGTTTAAAGGTTTTACTCCTCGTCTGTTACTTCAAAATGATTAGAAACGGGGTTGGGTTCGACCTTTAGTGTTATGTGTCACGTTGCTCCCGCTGCGTTGTCAATCCAAATCAACTCAGATGTTTCTACCAAATCAATCTTTTGATCCTTTCTTTGGGTTTTAACCCACGGACTTGAACTAAGGTCCCGGATTGTGTCAACTAGAGTGTGTTAAGTTGTGATTCTTAACTCTCACTAGTAGCACATGATGCTGATCTTCGACCCAAGTTCTATCTTGTTGTTTTCCTTCTCGCAAAGTATTATCGTCCCTAGTCTGTGTACTTGTGTAGACGCTAATACTATTGTCGACCATTCGGAGGAAGATACTAACCGTGTCATTGTAAAATCTCCAGAATGGCTCGAGGTGGTCGTGGAGGCCGTGGTGGTCGCGGTAACCATAATGATGATGAGGATGATCTGTCGCCGCCACCCACAATGGCTCAAGTCTTGATGGCCATTGAGGAGAACCGTGGGCGCAATGAGCGCTTGCTGGAGCAGTTGGTGCAGCAGAATGCACGGAGGAACGAGTGCAACACTCTCACCGAGTTCTTGCGTTCAGCCACCCACTTTTGCCGATGCTAAGGAGCCACTGGAAGCTGATGATTGGCTTCGTGCTTTGGAGCGCAAGTTCTCCGCGCTGCATGTCCCAGTGGCTGAACAAGTCAACTTTGCCACCTACCTTTGGTTGGTGCAGCTGGCTGTTGGTGGGAGAGCCATATGGCTTTGTTTCCAGCCAACCATGTCTTCACCTGGGCTGATTCCGCACTGCTTTCCGTGCTGAGTACATTCCCCAGCCAATCATGGACTTGAAGAGGAGGGAGTTCCTGGACTTGCAACAGGGACGGATGGACCTCCGCACTTATGGTCGAGAGTTCAACCATCTCTCTCGTTACGCCCCAAGGGACGTGACAAATGATGCTGACAAGCAAGAGCTGTTCCGCAAGGGTCTGAATCCGCAGCTCGCTATGAGTTGCTTCCCTTCAGGTTCCAGACCTATCAGGAGCTGTTCAACCAGGCTTTCACCCTTGAGCAAGGAAGAAAGAACTTGAAGCTTCCAAGAGGCCCGCACATGGGGATCACCAGAGTTCCTCGGGTTCTGAGAGCAAGAAGCGCAGGGTGTTTGTCCCTACAGCGCCGTACCTCGTGCTCCTTCATGCCGAGGGCAGCAGGATACGGCCACCTCCTCCGCGCCCCACTACTTCGACACTTGGGGTAGGCGGAAGTGGGTACCGTCCTATGCTACCTGCTCCACCTGGGTCACTTGCTCACATGTGGCCAGGCTGGCCACTACTCCAGGGAGTGCCCCCAGAAGGCACCTCTCGCGATAACTCCTGCACGAGCCCCTGCCACTCCAACTGGCAAGGCTGGACCTATTGTGCGTGGTCGCCTGAACCACGTCTCTGTTGAAGAAGCTGAAGATGACCCCGGCGTTCTTATGGGTGAGTTACGAATCAACGGCAATACAGCTACAACTTTGTTTGACTCTGGAGCATCGCATTCATTCATATCCATAGCGTTTGCAAAAGACCACAAATACCGTTCGAGAAAATGAGCGACCTTGGAGATCTCCACTCCTGGTTCCAAATGGCAAACCGATGGGTTACTCCTGAGGTCCAGATTAATATAGGTTCCTTGTCTTTTCCTTATGCCTTGGTAGCTCTGAAGTCCAAAGGCATTGATGTCATATTGGGCATGAACTGGCTAGCTAAATACCAGGCTAATCTCGACTGTGCCGCCAAGACCATTACTGTGACCGCTCCTTCCGGTGACATTGTGAAGTATTGGCCTGCAACATCAATACCTCCGTCCGCCGTCGTACCCGCTCACCTGAGATCCTTCTTTGCTTTATGGAAGGCGAATCCCCTCCTGAAATCCAGGACATACACGTGGTGTGTGACTTCCCGGATGTGTTCCCGGAAGAGTTGCCTGGCATGCCTCCTGACCGAAGTGTGGAGTTTGTCATAGAGCTACTTCCCGGTACTGCTCCAATTTCCAAGAAGCCCTACCGTATGCCGGTGGAAGAGTTGGCTCTGTTGAAAGAGCAAATTGATCAGCTGTTAGCTAAGGAGTTCATCCAGCCTAGCAGTTCACCTTGGGGTTGTCCGGTACTCTTTGTCAAGAAGAGGGATTCTACCGTGCCTCGTCTAGTCTCTGACTATCGACCGTTGAATGCGGTGACAATCAAGAACAAGTATCCTATTCCTCGCATCAATGATCTGTTGGATCAGTTAGCTGGTGCAACGGTATTCTCCAAGATGGATCTGAGGTCAGGCTACCATCAGATAAAAATCAGAAAGGAGGATATTCCAAAGACGGCATTTGTTACTCGTTATGGCTCATATGAGTATACCGTCATGTCCTTTGGTCTCACAAATGCCCCGCTACTTTCATGAGGCTCATGAACTCCATCTTCATGGATTATCTTGATAAGTTTGTCGTCATTTACATTCGATGACATCCTCATCTATTCCAAACCAATGAAGAGCATGAGGAACATCTTCGTTTGGTTCTGACAAGACTTCGAGAACACCGCCTCTATGCCAAGTTCTCCAAGTGTGAGTTTTGGTTGGATAATCTCATCTTCCTTGGTCATGTGATATCCGCTAATGGTGTGGCTGTCATTCCTGACAAGATTCAGTCCATTCTGGATTGGAAAACTCCAATGTCAGTCAAGGACATTCGAAGCTTTCTCGGATTGGCGGGTTACTACCGCCGATTCATCGAAGGTTTCTCCAAGATAGCCAAGGCCCTGACTGACCTTCTCAAGAAGGATAAAAAGTTTGTATGGTCGGCCGAAGCTGAAGAGAGTTTCCAAACACTGAAAGCCAAGCTCACGTCCGCTCCTGTGCTTGTCCTGCCGGACACAAGCAAGGATTTCGTCGTCTTCTGTGACGCCTCTCTACAAGGCTTGGGTTGTGTATTGATGCAAGATGGCCATGTGGTGGCATATGCTTCTCGCCAACTTAAGCCGCATGAGCTCAACTACCCAACTCATGATCTAGAACTTGCCGCTGTGGTCTATGCTTTGAAGCAATGGAGACCATACCTGTTTGGTAACCGTTGCGAGATCTTCTCGGATCACAAGAGTCTGAAGTACCTCTTCACCCAGCCGGATTTAAATCTCAGGCAAAGGCGTTGGTTGGAGTTAATCACGGACTATAATGTGAGTCTGAACTATCAACCCGGCAAAGCAAACGTCGTGGCTGACGCGCTAAGTCGGAAGTCCTATTGCAACAATCTGATGATTGAGAAGGCCCAACCTGCTCTTCATGAAGAGTTTGCCCGTTTGAACCTGGAAATTGTTCCCTCGGCTACCTTGCAAATCTGGAGATCAAAGCTACTCTTGTAGACCAGATTAAGGATGCTCAGAAGCTGGATGAGGGTATCCTGAATATCAAGAGAACATTGCTAGTGGCAAGGCAAAATGTTTCTTGGAAGATGAATCCGGGGTTGTTTATTTTGGTGACCGCTTGGTGTGCCAAAGAACCGGAATTTGAGGGAGCTCATCTACAAGAAGCTCATGAATCACCTCTCTCTATTCATCCCGGTAGTACCAAAATGTACCAAGACCTTCGGCCACAATTCTGGTGGACTCGTATGAAACGAGAAATCGCCAAGTATGTTGCTGAATGCGACACCTGTCGACGGGTAAAGGCTGAACATCAAAGACCTGCCGGCACTCTCCGCCCTATTGCAGTTCCCGAGTGGAAATGGGATGAAATTGGTATGGACTTCATCACCGGGTTTCCCCGATCTCAAAAGGGCAATAACGCAATTTGGGTAATCATTGATCGTCTTCCAAGGTTGCTCACTTCCTACCAGTCCGTGATGAGATACATGCAAGTCAACTTGCTGACTGTATTTGGCTCGTATTGTTCCATTACATGGGGTCCCTCTGAGATCATATCGGACCGTGGAAGTATCTTTGTATCCAAGTTTTGGCAGAGTTTCCAAACTGCTATGGGTTCCCGTCTCAACTTCAGTACCGCCTACCATCTCAAACTGATGGTCAGACTGAAAGAGTGAACCAAGTGTTGGAAGACATGCTTAGGGCATGTGTAATCTCTTTTGGCAAGGGTTGGGAAAAGTATCTCCCTTTCGCGGAGTTCTCCTACAACAATAGCTATCAAGCTAGTCTGGGCATGGCTCCATTTGAGGTTCTCTATGGAAGAAAATGCCGCACTCCTCTAAATTGGTCCGAGACCAGAGAGAGCACTCTTTGGTCCGGATGTGATTAATGAAGCTGAGGAGAAGGTTCGAATCATAAGAGAGAATCTGAAGATTGCTCAGTCTAGGCAGAAGAGCTACTATGATAAGCACCATCAGGAAATTCACTATGAAATTGGTGATAAATCTTATCTCCGAGTCTCTCCCCTTCGTGGCGTTCGCCGCTTCGGAATCAAAGGGAAATTGGCACCTCGCTATGTTGGCCCTTTCACCGTTCTGGCCAAGCGGGGGAACTTTCTTATCAACTGGAGTTACCGGTCAAATTCCCAAATGTACATGATGTGTTTCATGTCTCCCAACTCCGCTGGTGCTTTAAGGATCCTATCCATGGGGTCAATCATGAGGAGCTAGACCTCCAGGAAGATCTCACCTATCGCGAGCATCCTATCCGTGTCCTGGACGAAGCCGAAAGGAAGACCCATAACAAGACTACCAAGTTCCTCAAAGTTCAGTGGTCTCACCATTCCGAGGAAGAAGCAACTTGGGAACGAGAATCTAGTCTTCGTGAGGAATACCCCGACTTCTTTTCGCAGTCTTAGAATCTCGGGGCGAGATTCCTGTAAGGAGGGTAGAGTTGTAACAGCCCAAAGTTGGAAACCCTGAAAACCTGTGTAAAATTTTCGCTTTTGCATTTTCATCCGTGCATCATGGCATCATTTGTTCAACTGCTCATGTGAAACCAAGTTTTGGACAACAAACTAAAACAAAAGGGGAAACACAAAAGCAATACTTGTTCTCAAACAACTTCAACTCCAATGAGTTGTTGGTGAAAAAACCATTTCAGTTCAACTTCCATATTTGTCAAGGAAGTTCTAAGAGTTCAAAATAAATATTTGGAACTTGCTTGAATTGTCTAAAGGAAGATAATTTGGTTACTAAGAAAATTGCCCTAAGCAACTCCCTATTTTATTCCCCAAGCAATTGACATCCAAATGGCTTCAAAATTCTTGGAGTGCTTGCCAAGGGTGCAGGGAGGATGCACAAAAATTGGCATAAATTTCAGAAGTGTTTAAATGCCTCATTTAATTCAAATCCTTTGTTGAAATGAATTCTCAGAACTGAAAAGGACCCGTTTGTGATGAACCGAAAACTTCCCGGGGGTTTTCCGCAAATAGACGTTTCTTCTCCCTGTAGCCACGAGTGCACAGCGCCATGGCCGAGCCGCTCGCGCGACGCATGCCCGCGCCCGGGCCCCCTTCGCTCAGCCCCACTGCTGGGAGAACAAGATCACCAAGTCCACGCTCTCTCTCCCCCCGCTGTTTGCCCTGCTCCCTCTCCTTTTCTCTCCCCACGAGGCGCGCCATGGCCGCCGAGCTTGCCGTGTGCGTCGCCGCCGTTTGAGCTCGTCCCCGACAAATCGCGAACACCACGAGAACCGCCTCGCCGTGCTGATCCTCCACACGCAAGGAATCGACACGCGGCGCCGTCATCTCGCCGCGCCATCGCCGTTTCCCCGCACGGCCACACGAGCTCCGCCGCGAGAATACGTCACCGACGTGCCCCCTCCGGTTTCCCCGACCCCGCCACCGCGCTGAGGGTGAGCTCGCCGTCCCGTGAACCTCTCCTTGCCCTCCCCCTTGCTCCCGCCCCGCCGTGTCCTCGCCGTGCCCGTGCGAGCAGCACGTCGCCGTCGTGCTCGAGCTCCCGGTCGCAGAGCCGGCCTTAGCCGGGCTGCGTGCCGCCTCGCTCTGTCGCCTAACCGGCTCCTGGGCCGGCCCAACCGGCCAGAAGGCCGGACGCCTCTGCCACTGGCCCGGTTTTTGAACCGGCCTCAGCCGGGCTGCATGCCGGGCCCCTCGGGAGCCAGGCCGGCCTGTAAACCGGCCCAACCGGGCTGTGGGCCGGCTACACAGTTTTTTCCCAGTTTCCCTTTTTCTTTTATTTTACAAATGCAATAACTTTGTTTGGTTCATCCGATTTTGGTGTACAAGATATCAAAGTGATCAGCAACTCCAATGCGATCTAACCATCCTAAGATCACGTCATGACAACAACTTTTCTCCGTGATGTCAATCGGTAATCGGTGAAAAGGATTTAAATTCAAATAATTATTTATTTCACTATTTATTCATCGGTACTCGGAAAATTTACAAATGAGGTACCAAAATGATCGAGAGAACAAAACCTATCTAATCATGCCATGTTCATGCATATTTGAGCCACTTCCTGGTAATGTGATAATGGATGAACAATGTGGTCATTAAGCTAAATATGGGGTTGCTTCCAAATAATTGCACTAATTATTTGGCTCTCCATTTAATTTTGCTAGATAAACTAAATGATGCCATCTTTGTATAAACTTGTCATGTCATCATGTGGTTGTGCATTGCATGGTACCCATGTGTGGTGATTGATTTTCTCCTCTTCCGTTGTTTTGTGACTCGATAGATCAAGCAACCGGGGTCACTCCGCAATACCCCGAGGATCCGTACTACCCGTATCCCGAACAAGGCAAGCGTAATCCCGCTCTGAGCATATCTTATCCTATTTTCCGCAAATATATTTTCTCCACTATATTATTGCATGCGGTTCTAAATGTCTTTTGCCTGGATTAGAGTATCCTACTAGTTGCATTAGAATCCTGTTGCCAATACCTGTTTTACCTTCCTATTACCCTAGGTTTGTATCTTTGGCCATGGAATACTTACTATGCTATGCAAGTGCTTAGCCATGCTTAGTGAAATGCCTAGTGGTACTAGGGCTGGTGAATGCTGGAAACAGGTGTTAACTTGTGACAGTGATGACGATGGTGGAGAAGTGTGGAGATGGATAATAAAATGCTAAGAAGGCGGGGATGAGAGGCCACATGGGATGTGGTGGGTTGTCTCGTTCTCACCGCCTTGATGCGAGTTCACGCCTACGAGCCAAGTTGAGCGTGCAACCATGCGTGGGGTATATGGAGCCCTCGTCGACCGACTAACTTGAGCGGGACTAGCCAGGGTCCTCTAGTTTGAGCTTCCATTTGCGTGTGCGTGAAGATGGTGGCCAAGACTGGGATGAGGATGGTTGTGTTAGGAAAATGAGTGGCCACGGGGCAGGGTTCTGGGAGCACTGAACTTGTCCCGTCCTCACTGATGATCCTGGGTTAGTCCTCAACAAGGTAAAGGTTGTAACCGTTCCCACTCAGCTGGCTTTCCCTGGAAGAGAGCTACGTGTAGGCAATGAGCCGGATGGTACGCATGGATAAGAAGCTGGGAGGTCCCTCGCGGAACCTGGCGACTTTCACATTATACACCCCTGCAGGGATAAATCTTTTCGAAAAGCCATGTCCGCGGTTATGGACGACTTGGTGACGGATTCTGAGATCATAGAATAACTTTAACGGAATGATTAAAACTTGGGTACTAGAGGTACCACTCACGATTGCAAGGTGAGCTTCCTCGAGGGTGATTCGGGGAGGTGCCTTTGATGAACAGGTACAATGGTTGATGTTGAGTAAGGTGATGAAAGATAGAGTACTTCTTACCTCTTTTCAAAACAATCTGATTAGTCGATGCCATGGGTTATGTTTTCCATAAATAAAATCAGCTTTATGCAAACAGCCATAAAACCTTGGAAGCTAATCATCGAGCATATATTAGCTCTTAATCTTGCGAGTTCGTCGAACTCAACGTCGTTTGTTTTGTTTCAGAGGAGGACTTCACCGACCTCGAAGGTGGGTTCTTTGTGGACATCGACGAGTGGTCTGGGGTTCCCAGGTGGCAGCTTGGGACATCCTGGAGCAGCTGGCGTTGTGATGTTTATCTGTAGGCCTCTTAGGCCATATGTTGGTTCTTGTTGTCTAGAACAACCTAATTTGCTTCCGCTTGATGTAATGTTGGGTCTGTGACCTCTGGTTGTCTTTTGCTATCTTTCTCTATTATAAGAGTTGAACTATATATTTTTGTGTCGTAGAGTCTGTGATGTGCCAGTTGTTCCACAAGTCTTGATCTTACTATTATGCCTTGAGGGTTGCGCCCGTGTTAAGGCATCAATCGGGTGTTGTGTTGTTGGGAGCGGTGTGCCCATCAACGCCTGCCAAAGGTTTTGCCCGGGATTGGTAAACCCGTAACCTCCGCTTGTATCGCTTAACCGGTGACACGCAGCATCACTGTATACTAGTCGGGTCGGGGCGCCACATACATCCACCCATATCTTACCCATGGGCGCACAGGAAACACCAGGCACAATCCCATGAAAGTTACAACTGCTCGGCATTAACTGATTTGGCGATATGCCTAGCTTCACCATTGTGTCCCGTTACATGATGTTGATGGCACTGCCATTGTCCACCAGAACTCGGGTAAACCTCACATTATTTGTAGGCCCACACAACGTCGGATCTATCACCAGGGCGTACTTTCCAGGGCTCGGCATGATCCGAGGAGTATCTTTCCTGCTCCAAGTGACCTCCTGCTCAGACCAGTTCATGTAGGTCGGCACCACCGGCATTACTGCGTTCACCTCCATGGCACGCCTCTGCACACTCTTCTTGTCAGTGGGCTCGGTTACAAAGACCACATAGCTCGCATGAGCCTCTCTATAGTCATTTCCGGGGTATTCATACTGCTAGCTTGGTCCGGCACCACCATTGTTGTTGTTACCTCGGACGTTCACCACATTCACCGGTCTTGCTGCTGCAGGCCTCGGAGGAGGTGCAGTGGTTATTGGGGTAACATTTGCTCCGGACAGATTCGGGTTAGACCTCGGCTGAAATCTCTGAGGTGGTCCTCCTCTGTTTCCTCCGGCCCTTGCCCCTTCTTCCCTGATCCTGCGGTGCCAGCTGCACTGCCGGGTTGAATGGTTCGCTGGTTTACGCGGGTCGGTCGTATGGTAACGGCAAGGGCCATCTATCATTGATTCATAAGTCAAGGGTGGCTCTAGTTCGGACTAAATGCCGGACCACTGATTTTCGGCCTCTGGACACCTCCAGCTTCGGGCTGATCAGGATTTACTGCTGCAACTTGGTTCGAGGTGTACGGGTAGTCCGGCTCCCTCCTCTTTTGTCCGAACTCCTGGCGGTCATTGCTCCTTGGTCCGAGCTGGTTATTTATTGGCTCCCTTCTTCTGTTACGTGCTCCTGCCTCGGCTGCTGGCTGCATCGGATCACCAAGAGCATAAGAATCTGCAATCCGGATTGCCTCTGCAAGGAGTCGGCGAGGAAGGGCGAACATGCAACGACCGAGGCAGCGCGGAATTTCCCCCGCCAGGTCGTAGTTTGGGCATAGATGGTACCTTTCCCTTACATCCGATGACATAGTTTGGTCATCGGGCCCATGCTTTCCTGGCCTCGTCTTTTACGTGGGTACATTCGTGTTGGATATATGTCCAAAAGACAATGTATTTATACATGTGACAATATATTTATACATATGTATATCGGATTCATACATTATTGATTCGTATTCTCTATGCTATAACTGCAGTGATTTCTAAATGCGTGATTTAGGGAAAAGCTCACCTGCACGTGTAGAGAATATGAATACGTAAAAAGTAGCCTAGTTCTTTTATAGACTAATTCTTAATGCTAGATGACGCGGCTTTTCCTAGTCATGGACATAGAGTTTATGTCAGCATCAAGGATGGCATATTATTGGACTATAATATGGCTGGGTCACCCAAGTGTTTGTATGCTAAGAGATTCCGTTAAATAGTCTTTTTATCCTTAACTTTATCACAGGAAGGTTGTTGTATAACATGTCCTTGTAACCATGAGGTTATAGGGGTCATGCATATTGGAGGACTTGCTTTGGTGCTGTTAACCGTCACGGCCGTAACAGGGTGACCATAAAGGCAGTTGCTGGGTAGCTTCAAAGGTGTGTGTGTATCCTGATGTTCTGAGATGGGAAATTACTCCTATAGGTTAAGAGAGATACTTCCAGGGGCCGGTCGGTATTATATACATATCCACTACGTTCTGCAGACAATGCATGGTAAAGTTACACTGTGTGGGATATCATAATACGGCAATGAGTAAATGGAACTTACCGGTAACGAGATAGACAAAGATGATGTGAATCAATCCTTGATTGATTCATGGTATCATCACGGATCTATATCTCGGGTGAAATTCAGTGTCGTGAGTAATGAGATTGATATATCATAATCAACAAGTTCAACAGTAGAGTTATTCGCATAACGATAGCAGCCACACAGGACGTCCTTGGAACTCTCACTGGCCGGTGATTGGTTGATACCCAACCAATTATAGCTACCCGTAATCGGACCTGTAGGGTGGACACACTTAAGCTAGAATTGGTTAGTTGTGTTATATGGTTGGTCTGGAACATGGAGACAGTATCATCGGCATGGTGCTTGCGTGATATGACATACCTTGTCAAGAGAGAAAGTTTGAGAGAAAGTTTGTGATAGAAGTTACTATCACGGTCGGATTTATTCCGAGAAGGTTTATATGTAGGATATATTTGTCCGGAGTATTTTGTCGGCGGACACTGGGTGTCCTGGATCATATGAAAGGTGTTTCATATGATAGGTAATTAATTCGGTGAATATTCTGTAAAAAGAAATATTCAAATAAGAATTAATATGACAAAGTATTATTTAATTATATGTTAATTAAATATTCATTTATTTAATTGATAAATAATTACGGGAAAAATATTAAGGCCACACCACCAAGTGGTGGTGGGCCGAAAACGTCGGTCGAACCTTGGTGGGCCGCTTGCGGTCCACGGCAGGGGAGGCGGTGGCGGCAGCGCCCTAGGGCGGGCCCCACACGGCGAGGCGGCGGCCAGGTGGCAGCCGGCCAGGCGGGCCCCACCCGCCGGGTCGGTGGTGGCCAGGTGGGCCCCACGCGCCGAGTCGGTGCGGGCCAGGCGGGCCCCACCATGCAGCGGCGGAGGCGGTTGGCCGGGTGGGACCGACCTGCCTAGGTCGGTTCGTACCTAGGTGGGCCCCACCCGCCGGCCGGCCAAGCAAGGAAGGGAGAGGGGGGGAGAGTTGGGGTCCAACCCCAACTCATCCTCCCATACCGAATTGGGTAAGGGGACTTTCCCCTTGTCCAATCTTTGTCCAATTGGACTAGGGGAAGGTTTCCTCCTTCCGAAGTCTCCCTGCCCCTTGGGCTCCTTTATAAACCCCACCCCTCTAGTTGTGGAGACACAGTTGAGACACCAAATAGACTAGAAGCAATAGCTCTCAAGTTTAGATCTCTTCTAGTTGGATTAGAGGGACCTCTAATTAGAGGCGACCTATCCGATTAGACTAGATCTAATCTCTCTCTCTCCTTCTCATGTGTTGAGATCTCCACCTTCATATACACCAGCAGACTTCAAGCTTGGACGGCGAAGCCCTGCTGAACCTTTCCAGTGTACGTGTGCAAGCTCTCGGAGGGATTCCTCGTCATAGACGTTGCGTCCTTCAACTGTTGAACAGGGTGGTGAAGCGAAGGAGAAGAAGCCATCGGAATCTCTCTACCAGGCTTGGTTGAGAAGAGACCGCGATCGACTACATCGACTACGTCATCAACACGTTCTTCCGCAATCTACGGTGTTGGTAACATATACTAAACTAGATCTTTGGATCTTCGTATTCGCATGTATCTTCATAGTAGATCTTGGGAAGGGTTGCGTAGCAATACGTGAAATTTTAATTTACCGTACGCGCAGCCCAGCAGTGGTATCAGAGCCGATCTATGCGTAGATACATGATTTGATCTAGGGCACATAGTATGTGCGGGCACCGCATAAGTTTGTGCGGGTATGTGATGGCTTGCGCATAGTTGATGAGGAAATCTTGATGTAGTGTTGTTTCTTCGCTCTTCAACAACGGCGCCAGCAATCAATCTTGATACCCCTGCAATGGAAAGTATATGGGGTTAGGTTGAGCCTCCAAGTGCAGAGTATGTAGTAGTGGTAATAGTGTTTTCCCCACGAGGGTGACTCGAGGGTTTAATATCGAACTCTCGGGGAATCAGTAGTGGTAGATTTATCTTATTTGTCCTTCTTTTGGTTACCTGCAAAACAAAGTTAAATGTTTTGGTCCTCAACCTCACCTGTGGTTGTCAAGCACAAGGTGTAGAATGATATCAAGATAAATAGGCAATGATGGTGGATGAATATGCTAGGATGATGATGGCAATGATATATGATATATTTTTGGGTTTTTATGATGCATGCAAGATGGAAAAGTGTTTTTGTATTTTCGGATTTAAAAATGGCAGAAAATGGCAAGGTGACAAAAGTGGTTGGAAAGGTGTTTTTTATGATTAAAAATGGACCGGGGTTCATGGTTTCACTTATGCACTCTCTCTTTAAGTGGTGTCGCAGACAAGTGGACATAGAGTTGACATATGAGATTGCAAGCACAAAGTTTGATATCAAGTTGACAGTTATATGGGCATCACGTCCTAAGATAGACACATTTTGGTTATTAGTCTCACTTATACTCCACTAAGATGCGAACTAAATCATAACACCTCAGTAATTAAGATGACTCGGAGTATAGCAATAAGTTTCATGACATGAAGTTAAAATAAGAACATGCTGGATCTAGTCATAGAGAAGAGGCTTGATCACCCTCAACCCCGGCAGCAAGGTATTTTTGTTTATCCCTAGTGAGGTAACAAAGTAAGGTAAACACCCAAGTGGATCGCGATATTTCAGTTGTCAGCTTACCGCACTCACCACTCCCCGTTACTCCAACTAATGCACACATCACCCCACACACGCTCTCATAAATATGCTCGATCAAAACAAGTAGACAAGAACGGGGTACATAATATGCATCTATACTCATAACTGAAACAAACATTTGCAATCTCAACATATATTAACTCACAAAAAGATCCACCACATAGGTAATACAAATATGACCGTAATCATGTTCAGCAGCTCATACGGTACTCATTAGTGAAACTCAAGAGAGAGGAGAGATACATAAGCGCCCTAAGGATTGTTCTTAGGAACGCGAAGAGTGAATATGTTCTAGATGGGCCGCTGCCGCCCATGCCGGCGGTGGAGGCGCCACGAGCTGATTTCGAGGAGTACACCTTGAAGAGTGATACTGCCATATCGGTTCAGTGTCTCATGTTGACATGTATGGACCCAGAGTTGCAGAAGAAGTTTGATAACACTTCTGCATACGACATGATTATCGCACTCAGGGCCATGTACCAGACTCAGGCACTCAGGGCCATGTACCAGACTCAGGCTCAGTTTGATAACACTTCTGCATACGACATGATGGTTCGCGAAATGCTAGGGGACCTTTTTTATAGGCGTTTTTAGGTCAAGACGAAGGCGGTGGAGAAAGGATCGATGGCTGCGGAGCCCCGAGGTCCAAAAGAGTGGGCCCCACGCGGCCAGGTACAGTGGCCTCGTGGGCCACCCTCTTTCGGCCTTCTGGCCTCCGTTTGCTTGCTTCCTTCGCTCCGAGGTCTTCCTCCTTCCAAAATAATGATGCCTGTATTTTTCCATAATTTTTGGACGTCGTTTGGGTCCCTGAAACAAAAAAAGGAAAGAAATAGGGTTTTCTGCCTGCGCAGAGTTAATTCCATAAAAATAGGAAACAATTATTTATTTCCTAAAATCATTAAATAACATTAATATAACCCTTATATGATGTATATATGATTGGAATATATGTGTGATATAGTGCAAAGTTCATGTATGCATTTTACATGCATCAACATCCCCAAGCTTAACCAATACTCGTCCTCGAGTATGAAGGTGATAAAACTAACATGGGCTTTGCAATATAGCACTAACAATGGATATCAAAGATGATTGCTACTGCTACATAGAGTCAAATGATTCATTCTTCAAAGGAGTAGCAATATGCAAAACAGTTTATGAAGTGATATCAAGTATTCAATGTAAGGATGTTCAATGATAGTTCACAAAGTGTAACATAACAGATAGTAATATGGACCACATGTATGCATAATGATAAGTATGAACATCCTACATGGTCATAGAGTGATGATGAAAATCTGAATATGTTTGGTGGACACTTTGGAAAGATGAATAAGTGAGTAGAGGTAAAGCATGCATAAGTTTCATCTAACCTCCAAACTCTCTACTTAAGTTAATGATTGCAATGTGGTAATCTTGGTGTCAAGCTCTCATTCCCCTATCATAGCATCTTGAATGATTATAGTTTAATGTGAGAGCAAATATGAGTAGTGTGCTTGACAAAGTAAAGGTTGATGTCTCATGCCCCTTGAATACAAGTACCTACACCATGATTACTCAACTTGGGAAAAGCAAGTTCAAGTTATCTATCATTGTAAGTAATAATAGTATCATCAAGAGCGTCAACTGGGGTACCTCTTGTCCCAGGATATGGAACAAGCCCATATCAAAATGACAAGACAAACAAACAAGATGAACAACCTCAACACCCTTTTTATTTACCATTGGAATAGCTTTTTATTGTAAGGTGTGTCATAGATAATTCACCATAGCATGTAAGTAAATTTCCACCATGAATAATGCATGGCTTAGATTAGCGGCCCAGGCGTCTCTCTAACCATTTATACAAACTCATTCAAACTAAATCATTTCCCCTCATTTCACCATGATAGGCATCCATAACAAAAGCACATGATATCAACTAAATGGAGCATGTTGAAAGCTTTGCATGTGACAGCACATATGGGCTAACTCCCAACCTCGGACATTTATCAAGCCACTAGCATCATAATCTTAATCACAATGGGTCATGTTTTATTTATGCAATGATAGTAAAAATGTGCATCAAGTTCATGAGAGCTATATAACCAACTTTTCCCATGGCAATCAATAACATAATCATTTTCATTCAGAGGTATAGATAACACAAATATCATGATGAACATACTCGGAATAGCATATAGCTAGTAGGTAGATATGGTGGACTCACTGGAATAACTTTGGTTGAAGGTGTTGGAAACAAGTTTTACTTGTTGGAATGTTTGGGCTAGCAAGAGGGAGAAAGTTGACCATCTAGATGCATGCATGAGTGTCCATAGAACTAACTAATCCATGTTAAACAAGTAAAATAACTTTCAGCATCAAAACATGAATAAGTGATAGCTCTTGATAAAGCATTTGCAAATTATTACTCATAACAAGCTCATGAATCATGCAACTATATGTATCATTAAAAATCAACTCAAACATCCCTTTTCCCAATATGATAAAGCATCCAACATATTTCAACCCATATTTCCATTTTCCATATAATTATATGTGGTGGTCTCACAAGACTCAAACAAAAAACAAAAAGACGCTCCAAGTTTATGCGATAAAGTGTTTCGATCGAAAAACAGAAGTTAGACGTGTGCAAACCGAGAGTGTGTAGGTCCAGTGGGGTTGTCTTCACATCCCCAAGCTTATGGTCTTCACCATCCTTGGATAACTCTTGGTGCATCTCCTCCAATCCCTGTGAAAAAACTTCAAAACACCGTTTCTCCCATTTCTTTTCTGTGGGGTGCATTAGTAGTGATAAACAAATAGGTTTCTTGCTGCATATAATCCTTGACAAAAATACATATGAATGTCCAGAAAGTGTATAATGTTGTATGCCTACTCATAAACTCATTTGAATCAAAAATATTCAAGATAAAGTTCAAAACATGCATAAACAAAATGGGACAGAATCTGTCCAGAAAAACAGCAGCAGCAAAACGTATTTTTCTACCCTACAACTTTGTCAAAAATTCCGAAAAATTCATGCATACAGAGGATGAAAAGTTGCAACTACAGTTCAAATATGAGCTCATTCGAAGTTACAGAATAAGAATTAAAAATCATACCGTGCACAGATTCGTGCAGGAATAAAATCTCCGAACTCAAATAGCAACTTTTCAACCAAATGGGTAAAACTTGGCACTTTATTAAAAACTCCAGAACTAAACTAGACACAAATCTCTTGTTACAGCAAGAGGACACAAAGAAAAATCACACACAAAAATAACCGGGTTGCCTCCCGCAAAGCGCTTTCTTTATAGCCATATAGCTAGGCTTCTTACTTGTTGTTTATCGAAGATGAAGCTCATGAGGGAGCTTGAATGATGTTCCCCTCTTCCTTGGGAAGTGTTCCATGCATTATACCAGGGTCCCATGGTGCTCTCAAACCGATCAAAATAATAGTCAAGTTGAAACCTATTTGAGAGAAACACAAGACACAAAAGTAATAACAACGAAGTCTAACTTTCTTCCTATGCATTGGTATTTTGTATATGAATGAATCACAATGAATAGAAGTTTTCCAATGCATAGTTACTTGCAGCCCATAATTATTAGTAGCATACATAGGGTTCTTATCACCTCCTCTTTCATAATAGTTGCAAGTAGTAAAAGTGTTTTCAACCATATAACCAATAGAATCTTCCAACTTAGATAATTTAGGAACATAATGAGGATCATTAAATTTATTTTGGAATTCATTAGCATGCTTCCCTCTTTCAAAATAGTTGTTAAGATCAATATCAAGTTTAATATCATGGTTGCAACAAAGATTTGGAACTAGAGATATTTGCACACAACATAAGTATTTCTCCACATAAGCAATTTTCTCCTCTATGGTGTTATTAGGAGAATTCAGGAACAAAGTAGGACTCTCATGAGTGAGAGTATTGTCACAAACAGCAAGTATATCATTTTTATCCTCACACAGAGAAGTAACAACTTCCAAACATGTGGGATTACCAATAAGCATAGGTCCATCATCTAAAGCATTATCATATAGCATATTTAAGCAACGCTCCTCATTATCATCAATAAGTTCACTAGTAGCATTAAATAGTAAAGGAGCATTGTTAGTTTCATCATAATAGCATGGGTTATCATATAGGACCATAGAATTTTCAGTTTCACATTCATCATAGCATGGGTTCTCATAAGCCTCTTTAGGAGTAAAATATTTAAGAAAAACCTTCCTCAAAATACTCCATTCACTTTTCACTTCTTCATCCAAAGACCTGTACCAATCACGAGCATTACCAGATAAAGACAAATATAATAGCTTCCCTTTTACCTCATCATCAGAGATACCAGGAAGGCTAAATAAACCACATATTTCTTCCATTATCTCTATGTGTTCACGTGTAGACTTAGTTCCATCCCCTGTAAATGGATTTTTCATAACTCTTTTAACATGGCCAATGGGAATTTTATATCCCACTTTAGGTACCTCAGACACAGTAGTTTCAACCACTTTAGCAGTAGTGGCATAATCACTTTCATATAAAGCAAGGTGCAGCGATGCATGATTCATAAAAGCCATAGTCATTGGCTTTTCTCTCAGGTGTGGCAATGGGCTTTTCTCCCATTTTAGCAAGTTTTTATGTGTTTTTAGTTTTTAATTTTTATGATGCAAAACTGAAAATAAATATGACTCACAATTGCAAACCGAATTACAAATGCAAGACACAATGCAATGACAATGACAAAACAGATGAATTTGCTTTGAAGGTAAAGATGGATAAGATGATGCTCACGTAGGTGCAACCTCCCCAAGCTTAGGTGTTAGCACAAGTTGGTGATGAAGTTGACTTTGTTGTGATATCCTCGAATCAATCCGGCTCCAGAAAACAGCTGTTGATGTGGAGTCAGAGTCTTCGGGCTGCACCCTTGGATAAATCTCTCAGCTATGATTCCCCGGCAACGGCGCCAGAAAACACCTTGATGGCTTGCGCGTAGTTGATGAGGAAATCTTGATGTAGTGTTGTTTCTTCGCTCTTCAACAACGGCGCCAGCAATCAATCTTGATACCCCTGCAATGGAAAGTATATGGGGTTAGGTTGAGCCTCCAAGTGCAGAGTATGTAGTAGTGGTAATAGTGTTTTCCCCACGAGGGTGACTCGAGGGTTTAATATCGAACTCTCGGGGAATCAGTAGTGGTAGATTTATCTTCTTTGTCCTTCTTTTGGTTACCTGCAAAACAAAGTTAAATGTTTTGGTCCTCAACCTCACATGTGGTTGTCAAGCACAAGGTGTAGAATGATATCAAGATAAATATGCAATGATGGTGGATGAATATGCTAGGATGATGATGGCAATGATATATGATATATTTTTGGGTTTTTATGATGGATGCAAGATGGAAACGTGTTTTTGTATTTTCGGATTTAAAAATGGCAGAAAATGGCAAGGTGGCAAAAGTGGTTGGAAAGGTGTTTTTTATGATTAAAAATGGACCGGGGTTCATGGTTTCACTTATGCACTCTCTCTTTAAGTGGTGTGGCAGACAAGTGGACATAGAGTTGACATATGAGATTGCAAGCACAAAGTTTGATATCAAGTTGACAGTTATATGGGGCATCACGTCCTAACATAGAGACCTTTTGGTTATTAGTCTCACTTATACTCCACCAAGATGCGAACTAAATCATAACACCTCAGTAATGAAGATGACTCAGAGTATAGGAATAAGTTTCATGACATGAAGTTAAAATAAGAACATGCTGGATCTAGTCATAGAGAAGAGGCTTGATCACCCTCAACCCCGGCAGCAAGGTATTTTTGTTTATCTCTAGTGAGGTAACAAAGTAAGGTAAACACCCAAGTGGATCGCGATATTTCAGTTGTCAGCTTACCGCACTCACCACTCCCCGTTACTCCAACTAATGCACACATCACCCCACACACGCTCTCATAAACATGCTCGATCAAAACAAGTAGACAAGAACGGGGTACATAATATGCATCTATACTCATAACTGAAACAAACATTTGCAATCTCAACATATATTAACTCACAAAAAGATCCACCACATAGGTAATACAAATATGACTGTAATCATGTTCAGCAGCTCATACGGTACTCATTAGTGAAGCTCAAGAGAGGAGAGATACATAAGCGCCCTAAGGATTGTTCTTAGGAACGCGAAGAGTGAGTATGTTCTAGATGGGCCGCTGCCGCCCATGCCGGCGGTGGAGGCGCCACCAGCTGATTTCGAGGAGTACACCTTGAAGAGTGATACTGCCATATCGGTTCAGTGTCTCATGTTGACATGTATGGACCCAGAGTTGCAGAAGAAGTTTGATAACACTTCTGCATACGACATGATTGTCGCACTCAGGGCCATGTACCAGACTCAGGCTAAGACTGAGCGTTATGAAATAACGAAGGCATTGTGGTCATGTCACATGGCAGAAGGAGGCTCTGTGAGCGAGCATGTAATCAAGATGTTTGGTTATGGTACGAGGCTTGAGGCGCTGGGATTTCCAATTCCGGCCGAGCTAAGTATTGATTTGGTGTTGGCTTCCCTCCCCCGTCTTACAGCGGTTTCATCATGAATTACAACATGAATGGGTTGGAGAAGACACCAAATGAGTTGCTTGCAATGCTAAAAACTGCTGAACCTAGCGTGAAGAGGGAGAACAATCAAGTTTTGATGGTTACCCAAACCGCAAAGTTCAAGAAGAAGAGAACAAAGAAGTCTACTAAGGCATCAGAGAAGACTACTACTACAACTCAAGAGGAATCCGAGTGCTTCTTCTGTAAAGGGAAGGGACACTGAAAGAGGAACTACAAGAAATTCCTGGCTCTGAAGAAGAAACCTTCTAAGGGCAAGAAAGGTATAAGAATTATACCTAAATGATATTTGTCAGTCTTAATAGTAACTCTGGAAATATCGGTTGCTAATTTATTATGCAATGATATAGGAGATACGACAAGTAAGATGACAGAGGAGTAAAGGTGGTGATGTGCGTCAAGCTCGGCGCATGAAGTTTCATCCACAAGATGAATGCATCTCCAATTTACTTTTCAAGTTATAGTTTAAGAGATTTGAGGGTTTTACCCTACGGTTATTTTGTAATAGGATCGCATTTAAGGCGATGAAAGTATTCTTGTGTTTTTGTGAGATTTTATCTCTCGTGTATCAAAGAATATTTTGGATCAATCCCTTTGTGGATTATCAAGTTACAAATCTCTTGAATTATGGAAATATCATTTGTTCTAAGATATATTGTGAAGCTGTTGATACCACCTTCGAGTGGCACTATTGTCTCAAATAGATCATAGTAATATGATGGAAGGATTTTGAGATATTGCACATAGTGAAGTTAATCAATAATGAGTTTTGAGATAGTCAATATTTATTTGATATCTTGGAACTACACAATATTGTTTTAGAAATATTATCTTAGTAATATGATGGATGGAAATTTATTTCGATTCATGTATTTGATCAAGTATGATTAAATAATTGCTAAGACATTGTTACTTGCAGAATTATTCCAAGAAATCCAATTACAGTATTTATTGCATTGTTTTAGTTTTAGCACATAGGAAAGTCTTTTAAGGAATTCATGTCATAGTCTTGAAAGATAGACATAAAGGGTCTTGAGAATTTTAGGAACTTGGAATTTCTGAAAAGAGGTTCGGTCCTAAAATAAAGAAGACTTAGGGATATTTGTCTTATGAGTTGTGTCATTGTTTTGAAAGATAAACATAAGGAGACACAAATAATTTGGGACCTTAAAGTTTTATGAAAGATTGGAACTTGATCCTAAAGGAGGAAGATAAATAGAGATTTATTTTGTTGGTTGTTCCAATAAGTTAATTGGAAATCCTTTAGTAACCACCACATAAGTGACAATGTTTTGCCACTAAGACATGTGTGATTCTTGAGGAATTTATTCTTCTAAAGGATTCTAGTGGGAGGATAGTGAAATCTTGGAGAGATTATTTGAATCTTCGGAAATAGTTATCAGATGTTGCGCAAGCGGAAGCAATTCCAATTGACAAGTCTTTTAAACTAATACCGAGAGTCTATGCATTTGATGCATGACGTCTTGTCAAGAAAAATTCACTTGACCAGAAAAGTTAGCATTTGAGTTTCTAGGAAACTTAATATGTCAAAACAAAATAAAGAAAGGATTGTGCTAAAATAAAGAACCCAATAGATTATGACTTAGATGTCATATACAATTTAATATCATAGTTATTGAGTTATGATAAACTTAATAAGGATCCCTTATGAGGGGTTCAAGGTACTTGGTGATCGACGAAGATATGTACCCCACATAGATCCCTAATATGTGGGCCCATGATGTACGCTGCGGTGGTGAGATCGGTACGCGTGAAGCGCTTCCGAACTTACGCAGATAGGAAATACTCGGAGGATTTCACGTATCAATTGCAGAGAGGAAGTACTGCGATATGCAGTTAGTCAGTAGCAGCGTGTAAAACTGCATGGCTCCAACGTGAAGTTGGTAAATAGCAATTCATTAACATGGGTCGTGCAAGGAGAAAAATCCTTTGATCAGAAATGGAACAAAAAACAATTGTGTATGGACACATAGGACATTGTGGTGAACTTCAATCCTCGGAGCCATGCACTAAATAGTGGAGGGCATGTGAAGAGAATTCTGCACCAATATTTGTCCATTCGAATTGAGTTAATTCGATTCTTAGTCCAAACAATGGTTGGTTCGGACCACAAATATCACCTTGAATGTGTTCAAGGGACTGAAGTAATCCATTGGCACAATATGTGCACACCAAATCTCATGACTAGGAAAGTTTGTCTAATGCAAAACATGACCGATGGAACTGCATTATATGCAACATGTGCTACGAGTTGGATGTACGTGTAGTACAATCCAGACAATAGAGTGGGTATATTTTCATATACTAGTTCCACATCTATCGGATTGATACTCGTAGAAATCTATATATAGAATTGAAGAAGTTCCAATATGGAAATCTTTATCAAATATATAGAATGTATACAATCTTATTTATATCAGAGTGCTGATACAATATGTATGTTCTATTGCAACAACACAAATGGACATTAATAAAGTGACCACTAAGGAGATAGTGGGACTAGTTTAAGTCTCCAAGCACGTCGGTTGAGGCGTACTCAACCATCATGTTCTCCGTGCCTGTAGGGTCCTGTGACGGCTGGAGAGTTACGGTGTTGCAAGGTCCAGAAGGAACGTCTCGCGAACAACTAGCTCCATTGGTGCCATCTGGATGAAGGTTGAAGTTGGCTTGGAACCTTTTTCCCTTAAGGTGCTTTGTGTCCCCGGGATTGCTGGTTCGGAACGGCCAGAAGTTTTGGGGTCTTGCACTTGTTAGTGGGATGCGTGTAGCAACCACACTTGTTGCAAAGCTTAGTTTTGTCAAACTCATGCTTTGCGGTGCCTTTCCCACGGTTTGAGTTTCTAGGCTTCCTGTTCCGGTTGCGCTTTCGCTTACCATTAAAGTTCGAAGGCTTGCCGATGAAGGCACCATCAAACTTTTGCTCACTCGCGACGTTCATATGAACTTCAGGTAATGGTTGAGAACCAACCGTGCGCTGAGAGCCATTCTTTAGCGAGCAGCTCATCATGCTTTTCAGCCTGAAGCAAGATATGAATAAGGTCGGAATAGACTTGGTAGTCGCGAGCACGGTAATGCTGCTGGAGGATCCTGTCAGATGGGAGCATAGTAGACAGAGTTTTCCTCTATCTTGTCTGCATCATCAGATTCCTTCCCGCAAAAGCGCAGTTTGGAACAGATCTTATGAACATCATGAGTGTACTCCACGACGGACTTGAAGTCCTATAATCGGAGATGTGTCCAATCATGGAATACTTCAGGCATGACAAATGCCATCTGTTGTTCATACCTCGATTCGAGGGCCCAAAACAAAGTGCTTGGGGATTCCTCCTCCAAGTACTCAGCCTTAAAATCTGGATGAATATGGTACCTTATGATGTACAAAGCACCATGTTATTGCTCATCTGTAACCGGCGTCACACCAGCCGGGGATGGATCCACCGGGTTTGGGTTGGACACACTAATCCACGGGACGCAAGGGTGATCTTAATGTCCATGGTCCATATAGGTTGGCCGTTGAGAGCGAGTGCATCAAACTCTCGAGCCATCGTTTACCTATACACGTAAATCAGAGAATATTAACTTACACTTGGTAAATTAAGATCCATCATGGTCATGTCGTAATACAGTTTGCAAATTGTTAATTCAAGTGAAGACTTGAATTTTGTTTAGTCTAGAGCTCAAACAACTATCATAACACTTTGGAGATATCACCATTTGGAGTCCGTCTCACTTGGAGATATCACCAAAATGGAGTCCGTCTCACAATACTAAGAAGTATAATCTGATCAAAATCAGTAGATGCCTTGATCTTAGTACCTTATGTTATGAATTAATTTAAATATATGAGAGAGCACATTGAAGGTAATCATAATGTCAATATTGACAACATGTAGACCTCACAATAGTGGTGGATAATCGGCACATAATGCAGTAGATACCACATTACCTCGTGATCCCATATATAAATTTGAGTTAGCCACTTAACAATTTTGCATATCAATTCAGTTCGAATTATGTCAATTTGTGCCTTCTAGGCATTTTTGGACTCAATTGATGGCGAGTTGATGTTTATTTATTTGCAAGAAAAATAAATCTCAATTGCAAACGGTGAACGTAATAAATCTCAACATGTGCACACATGGAAATATATTACATCACACATTTTCAGTGATACACATAGTACTCGAACTGAAAAACAGTATTGAAAAACTTGTACTGTAATCAACAGTGTCTACAACAGAAAGTAAATAACTGCTGGAACTACTGTTAACACTAGATTGATCAAACAGAACTAGTGAAGTAAGCTATCAATTAATTAAACAGGCAGCAAGGACTGCTGGTGTCCCGCATGCACATGGCCACATATGCAGTCTGACCGGTCAATGGAGTAGATAAGGAGAGAGAGGAAACAAATCCCCAATTTACTCAATCCCCAATTCCCCATCCTCACGAGACTGACACAGGCGGAGAGCACTTGGCCATGGCTGGCCGGCCACATCAGTAATCACCGGCGACGGGTGTTCTGGCCGCCCTCTTCCTCGTCGGAGGATCCTCCAGGGAGCAGGGTCCCCGGGGAGACGCCGTTGGAGGCGCCGTTCACGAGGCCGAGCGCAGCCAGGCTCCAAGTGCCAGCGCGCCCGCTTGACGGCGGGCTTGCCAGCGGAACGCCGAGAGCCCGGAGGCGACGACGAGCGCCTGTGCGAGGCGAAGGCGGTGGAGTGGCCGGCGTTGGGGATGGCAGGCGCGGCGCGGCGGCGTCGACGTCAACAACCGCGTGGTTGGAGGAGCCGGCCGCGCCGGAGCCGAAGGCGAAGATGGAGGCTCCGGTTGGTGCGGAGACGAAGGCGAGCGCGTCGCCGTCGAGAACCTGCACGAGAGGCGTGTCCGGGACTCGCGCCACCGTCGGCGACCTCGGGAGCGGCGCGCCGTCTTCTGCTTCGACAACCGCTGGGGTCGGAGGCTGCAGCGGCGCGGCTTCGACGGCATACTTGTTCTGATGCAGGGGGTATACTACCCAGCCGTGCACCGAGCACCAGAACAGCGGCGGCGGAGCCGCCAGCGTCGGGTCGATGTTCTCGTCGACTTGGAGAGGCGCAGGCGGCTGCACGGGTTGGAGAGGCGCCCGCGGCTACACATGATGGTTAGAGGGCCCTGCGCCGTTCCGGCGGTGGCGGCGGTGGTCCTGGCGGTTCCAACTTCCACGATGGATGCGGTGGAGGTCGCGCACATGGCGGAAGCGCTGGAGTCCGGCCACACCATGGCAGCGATGGCGAGCAGCCAAGCGGCGGCCACGGCGGTCGGCGCGAAGGAGGTGAAGAAGCAGGGACATCGGAACTCGAGGCATGGTTCCGTTTCTCACGTTTTCCCCGTTCTTCTGTTCTTTTTGTCTTCTCGTCGGATCACTCTTGCTGGAGAGCGTACTGATAACGTGTTAGAAGTAAAATCGAGAGAGACCAAATGAATCAAGTGTGTTCTTTATTGATGATTTCCATGCTATTTATACAAGGGGAACCGACGTCCGAAGGGACGTGATGGTTCGCTAGAGGCGGTTGCTACAATATTGGAACCGCTCGGGAGCAGGGATTATTCCCTAATAACCGCTAGGGTTATTTATTTCTAACAATTAGTATACGCATCTCTAGATGGCCTAGAGAACTCTCATGTATTTCGATTCTCGTACTCGTGATTGATCATGACTTTCACACTAGACATTTGAGAACTCCCATTTACTCAGCTCGTCATTAAGGTTTTCTAGAAGGTGCATGTTTGACCTGCCAAGAATCCCATAGATAAAAGAATTTGGACACACTGCTCTTAGGAGGCGGTGCTCAAACCTCTCGGTTTGAATACGAGTGGCGGGATTCTCAAAACAGAATAAGAAACTGTAGTTTGCATTCTCAAGCCTCTCAACCCACAACCATTCCACATGTCGCACTTTCAACTTTTCAAAAAATGTGAAATAGATTGCGGACATTGGTTAAGTTGTTTCTCGTCCATACACAAAATTTCATGTAATTTTTTGACAATATAGTGCATACACAATAAAACAAATGATGTGTGAATAGTACATGATATTATTTACTTATGTCTCTTTTCTTGCACATGACACATATTGTCATATTTTGGGGTGAAAATTTCTGGATGCACGAGAAACAACATTAAAATGTCCATTATTTGTTTCGTCCTTTTTTTAGATACACTTACTGTAGGGCAAAAGGCCCACAGTATTTTATTGAAATTTAAACGAACCAAAGCAGGAGCAAGAGTATGTACAGCTAATTACAAAAAAAAGGGGGGGGGGGGGGGGGGGGGATTTACAACAGCTCAGACTAGATTGCTAATCCATGATGATAATTCATTTACATGCTTTGCTTTCACCCGATGCGTATGCAGGGTGATGTCATTTACGAAACCTTGTTTCCAAGCTCTGAAGGAGGGCATCACATTTTGAAAAATTGCTTCGTTGTGTTGCTTCCAAATATGCCAGGACGCCAAAATAACCACCTCTGCGAAAAAGGGTTTATTGAATTGCTGTCTCGCCTTCTTGAAAACTTGCTCGAAAGAGTCTCCGTCAGTCCACTGAATTTGCAAATAGTTCTATGCTGAAGTTGCAGTGGAAAAATAAGTGCAGCCAATCCTCAGTCACATGTGTTGGGCATAGGACACAGTGGAGGACATCTGTGACATTCCAGTGTCGACGGCGCAGCATGTCCCTTGTGTTTAGTCTGTCCCATTAACCATGCAAAAACCTTCAGTTTTAGTAGAACTTTGCTCGCCCAGATCCAGTCATAAACTTGGCTAGCACGTTGATCACGAAAGCAGTGCTGGTAGTATTTATGTGAGGTGTATACTCCATCCTTCCATATCGTACGCCATTCATCATTAGCAGAAAGATTCAGGGGGCAGCCAGCCAACATCTCGTCCAAGCTCAGATATTCCTCGTACGCCTGCTGTGATAGGGGCAGGGCAAAGAGCTGGGATCTGTCCCCGGAGGAGAGCATCTCCTTTACCGAAATTTGCTGGTTTATCGCAAAGGAGAAAAGGCGGGGAAATATCACCCGAAGCATCTCACCATTCCACTTGTCAGACTAGAACAAGGCAATATCGCCGCAGCCAATCTTAAGTGTGTAGAAACTCTGGTAAATGGTAGCTAGTTTCATAATATCGCGCCACCAGAAAGATCCACATAAATTTGCAGCCTGTGGAACACCATCTGGATAATATCTCCACACCAGTTGTAACCAAGGGATCTGCTCCTTATTAAAGAACTTGTGCAAATGTTTCAACAATAAACCCTGATTTTGCTTTTGGAAATCAACAATGCCCAGACCGCCACTTTTCTTCGGCTTGCAGATCATATCATGAGATGCCAGTGACTGCTTCTTCGAGTCAGGGTGATTACCACGCCATAAACATTGCCGAATGATTCGATATATTTGCTTGATAATGCCGGGAGGGATTTCCAGGGAGCATAAGAAGTATATAGACATCGATGAAAGGCATGACTGAATTAGCTGCGGACGGCCACCATAGGCCAAGAACATAGAGCTGGCAGTGAGCTTTCTCTCCATTTTTGTCACTAGGGGTAGCAGATCGATCATCCGAGGCCTTGTTGTACCCATCGGGAGACCTAGATAGGTGAAGGGGTAGGAGCCCACAATACAGTCGAAACCATCTGCTAACTGACCAACCAATTCATCAGAGATGTTTATTGGGAGCATACAAGACTTGTGGAAATTAACAGCCAGCCCAGTAGAAGTACTGAAGTCCTGCAAAGCCTTCTTTAGAACTGCCAACTGCGCCGGATCCGCCTCTAGGATCAGCAGGGTGTCATCAGCATATTGAATAACTGGGAAGTCCTCATCCCCCACATCAATTGGTAATCTCAGAAGGCCCTTCATTCGTAAATCATTGATCACAAATTGCAGAATCTCAGCACCTAGAACAAATAGAAGAGGGGATAGAGGATCCCTGCCTGACTCCCCTTCTACATCTGAATTTGCGACCAGGAACCCCATTAACAAGAACAGAGGATGTGCCAGTTTCTAACAATATCTTCACCCAGTAAATGAATTTCTCTGGAAAACCCATATGTCTCAAGATCTGATAGATAGCCTCGTGTTCAATGGAATCAAAAGCTTTCTCGAAGTCTATTTTGAGGAGCACAATTGGCTTCTTGGACAGCTTGCACTGATACAGGTATTCGAAAGACCATGCTAGACAGTCATGAATAGATTTTCCCTTGATGAAACCATATTGATTCTTGTGAATACATCCCAGGATCTTTTTCTGCAGCCGATCCGCCACCATCTTGGTCAAGAATTTCAGGCAAGCATTAGTGAGTGAGATTGGTCGGAAATCATTTACCTGCTCAGGGGATGGCTTCTTCGGTACAAGTGTGATGAACGAATTATTTATGTTCTCCAGGTTAATCGTCTGCTGGTGGAAAGCAGTGGCCAATGCATAGAAGTCAGATTTAATAATAGACCAGCATTTTTTCATAAACATGCCATTAAAACAGTCAGGGCCCGGAGCTTTATCACTCGGCATGTGACTGACCATATCATCCATTTCTTTTTATGTAAATTCCTCTACTAACTCTTGCAAACCATCTATTCTGGGAACCAACGCTGGCAGATCAAAAAGCATATGAATTCCATTAGAGGTCCCCATCCGCTGCTTATAGCAGTCCCAAGCAACTGCTGCCATCTGGTCATGATCAGTGACAATGTGACCATCAGGCAATTGGAGACTCGCAATTGAGTTTCTTCTGTATCTCTCGGCAGCCATTGCATGAAAGAATTTTGAATTTCCTCCCGTAGCTTCATCCATCTGATTGTGCATCGCTTCTTCCAGTACTGGTACTGGAATCTCAGTTGCTTTTCATAATGTTGTTTAACTATCTTTCGAAAATTGACCTCGGGTATAAACAAAGGTCTTTCCTCTGCCAGCTCATCAAAATATAATATCACCAGGTTACACTTCGAGATCAGTAACTTCAGCTTGGAGAGACCCATTTTCCACTTTTTAAAATCCACTCAAAGTCTTTTTAGATTTTCTGTCAAAATAGCCGAGGGAGCAGTAGCTCGTGTGGGTTTATTCCAAGCCTCCTTAACGCAGCCATAGAAACCAGGCAGATGTACCCAGAAGTTCTCAAAACGAAATAGATTTGCCTTTGGGATGACAGTGTCAATGCTCACAATACATGGGACATGATCAGAGGTAGGCTTGGCCATAGCTGAGACCACAGTGTTTGGGTAAACCGAGGTCCAGCTCGGAGAGGTGAAGAACCACTCCAGTTGTTCCAGTAATGGATCACTTTGCATGTTTGACCATGTATAGGATCTACCTTTAAGAGGTAACTCAAGAATACCTAGGTGATCAACCAATTCATTGAATAGGAACATATCATTTACATCTCCCCTAGACGATTTATGTTCTCCTGAGAGCGAATGAAGTTGAAATCCCCCATAAACAGCCAGAGCTCATCTTCTAGGATTGCTAGGGGCGCGTTTGGTAGCCTGCAGCACTTTCTCACCTACGACGGGGCAGGCTGGGGAGAGCACTGCTGAGCTAAAACGGACTCTGGGCCATCTAAAGCTAGTTGTTTGGTAGCCTGCAGCAAAGAACGCCGCATCGGCTTAGCCACTTTGATTGCTTGTTTGGTTACGTCGACTGCATGCTCAAATGCAAGTACGCATGTGTTTGGTTGTATGCAATACTGCTGCTACGGCTACCTCTTCCAGCCTATGGTGAGGTTACCAGACTATGAATACACACAAATGAACATGACCAGACTTAGCATAGAGTACGATAGTTTAAAACCAAGTACCATAATCGAGATACAGAAGTAGCATAGCATAGCATAGCACAAACTTAGCATAGAGTACGGACATTCATCAGGCTTTGTCTTTCTTGAAGTTCAGTGGGTGCTCAGGGCATTGTGTCACCACCTCACAGCCACCCTTGTCGAAGATGATCACCTTGTACTTCATTGCACCGAGCTTCTTGAACATGACCAGATAACCAACATCTAAGCCATGTGCTATGGCAAATGCTGGCCATCCTTTGACGAGGCAAGCTCTTCCATTGACATCAGCAACGGTGATTGTCCAGATGCACCCAGTGTTGGTCTTCACTGTGATATCACCAGGCACCTCATCTAGGTAGGGCCTGAAGGCAGCATGAACTGGGAGGAGGTCAAGTCCGGGTGCTAGCACCACTTTGCAGAAATGGTTGGGGAGGCTGTGTCCTTGATCCATCCATAAGCTGCCTTCCTTCTCTTGAAGACGGTGTCATAGTCATCCGTGGTCATTGTCATCTTCTCAGCCTGGCACAAAGATATTGGTTTGGGTTATGACAATGACGAAGATCAACACAATGAACAAGCTGCGTTTGAAGAGACTGTAATGGTTGATCATCACAATGAACATTGTAATGATTGGCCTTAGTTTGAAGAGAGGGTAGAGACAACATGGTCTACCAGACCGGCCAACAAAAGCAAGTAGAAGCCACAACGATCTGTGACTGGTTCTCAATTTTGTTGGCCGTCTGGTGGAAATGGTTTTGTCCCGCCCCTACATCATTGGCCTCAAACTTACACGGAAATCGAATGCACAAAAAGGGTTGCTTGGTTTCAGCACATGTAGAACCATGTTTGCGCTTACTGATTAGCTAGCAAAGAGATGAACATCGACATATCATTGTGGCTGCTTGTAACTTTTGCTAGCAGTCAGTAGGTGACAGCTCTAACACATATCATCATGGACCAAAAGCAGGTATGTGAAAACCGAATTATGAAAACAGTGTTGCTTGGTCTCAGAATCTGTAGAATTATGTTTGCGCCCTTTGAAGAGCCAGCAAAAGGCACGAACAGCCACATAAAATGGTGACTGTATGTAGCTTTTGCTGGCACTCAAAAGGCGGCAGTTCTAACACCTACATCATGGACTGAATCAAGATGCCTCAGTTAGCAAAAATGTACATTCAAGCCTCATATGTGAAAGCTATCAGTGGGAAAAGAGTGCCTATAAGAACGAAGTATAAATAATTGCAGTCTCATTGCAATTACCCTTGGTTCTATAGGCAATCTTCTTCCAACTAGGATGCCTTCAGTTTAATCATCGGCTACCATGGAAATGGCTCACGAAGACTATGAAAAGTTGCTAGAAATCTAGGCCTCAGACTAGCATTACGACATGGTAGGTTTGAAAGAGGTGATACTACTGAACCAAGAACATATGATAATCAATTAATCGAACGTTGCACAAGGTTCAGTACCACAACCTCTATCACGAAGGGTGCGTTTGCTAGCTGCAGATTCATCATAGGCCAGAGAAAATAGATCGGAGTTTCTAACAGACTGTAAAACCATGGATGAAGTGTGAAGAACACCCCAAATGAAGAACACGCCAAATAAAATGCACCCTGGTTTCAGTGCAAGCACAGATCTGTCATGAACCCTTAAACATCGTAGATCTACGGTGCATGTCATAATACCGGAGTAAATCAAGCCGGGTCTACAGATCTATGGTGCGTAAGATAGATAGAATCAGTCGAAATCATCATACCGCCATTGACGAAGAACTCGACGAACTCGAGACGACTCGGGGCTGCCGATGGGACAACGAAGCTCCGCTTGGGCCACGGACGAGTCGACGATGGTCTGCCTTCTTCTCCCGCCGAAAATAGCCGCCGATGTGCCGCCGGTGAATCAACCGTCGTCGACGAGAGAGAGGTGAGAGGAGAGCGAGTGCAGTTGGGAGTGGTAGTGGGCGGTGAGGGGAATAAATGGCGCTTGTCTCCGAAGGGGCGCGGCGTCTCCCCGTGTGCGACCTGCTGCCACGGCTTGCGCTCCACTAGGCATGCCCCCCATGGCCCGAGGGTGCTTTGAGGACCGTGCTATGCAGGCCCAAGAGCCAAAACGGATAATCAAACGCCAGGAACTAGCATCTAGCGGGCCGGGCCACCCTTGCTGCAGGCTACCAAACGCGCCCTAGATCATATAACCATTGTACAAAGAGGTCACGCTGTTCTCCTACACATGGACCATAGACTACCACCAGAGTCCATTTTTGCTGTGAGTGAGAAGATTTAAAAGATATAATCAACCCAAATCTCTGAACTTGTATGAGTGTTTCCTCAAAAAATGCTTGATTTCCAGACTACTAAGATCCCTCCCGAGGCCCCCACTGATGGCGCGCATAGGCAAACGTATCGAATTGTCTAGGGCAGCATTTTTTAATGAAGTTTCTATCAAAGCTCTCTTTTTTAGTTTCCTAAATACAAGCAACCGCGCAACCACTTTCAATAATTTTGTTGTACTAGTAGATTTGCACGTGCACACACGTCTCCACATAATACATCTTATGATTAGCTCATCTCGCATCAAACTGAGGATCGGCATAAGCGCCTTGGAGATGCATGGTAAGCACAATCAAGTAATCAACATAACTTTTCAAACTTGAATGGCTAATAAATTCTGTATATCAGTATATTTAGGCTATCCATATTATCCCAAATTCTATTCGAGGAGCTTAGAAAATCTTAAATGAGATGACACATAATAGATTAAATATGGACAACAGATGGATGCCTTTTCAGATTAAAATATAACATGGTATTAGGTCCAACATATAGATTGTTATGAATTAAGAATACATGTCCACCACTTCGAATACATGTCCACCAATATAACTGAAGCTCTTAGCAGCTATAGTACCTGATTCATTTCAGTTGGACTTGCAAACTGTATACGGTTCAGGGATGGAAGAAAATGAATGTAAATATAACACCTTGTTGTGTGAGGAAGCTGGAATCATCGCCCCATGCATGATTGGCTGTCGTAAATCATCCCAGCAATACCATCGATCTGAACTCCCTTTTCCTGAAAATATGTACATAATACCCTACAGACTTTTCTTGTTCAGATGGGCATGGGGCCATGGTGTGGAGCTCTGATTCTCCTTCCTATTTACACAACCAATTTTGGATGGACGACGATCTCGCAAAGCTAATGCCTCATAGAGGAAACCGATTTTTCTGGTGACTGAATAGCTTCTCAAGCACAAGGCCCATCTAGCCCCATGTCTCTTCTGGTCACCTGCAGCACGTAGTCCGAAATTCAGTAAGGACCCAAGTTACAGATTATTAACAACACACCACTGACGCGCGTCCGGCTACGAATCTGATACCCCGATGGTGACAAGCGAGCAATTACATAGAAACGGAATAATTAGCGGTACAAAATTCTGCGGGGAAGCAGTATGCCTCCCGAGATGTGCAGCTTGAAGATCTTCTCCCCATCACCAGCTCCTCGCGGATCGCGCAACCTATGCACGCAAGCGACGGCCGGCAGGCTGTTCTATGTCAACGGCCACGGCCTCCAACGGTCGGCCGCACGTCCATCTTCTCACCCGCACACCATTAACAGCCACGAGTGCAAACCGACGTCGTGGGAAGCGTGGGTGCGGGGTCAAGCGCGTCGAGGAAGCAGGACAGCAGCGCTCGGATCATGCGGCATCACGTCGGGAGGCGGTGACGGGGTCAGGCAGCGGAGCGGATCGGCAGTGACTCGCGGGTTGAGGCGGCGGCGGGGCAGGGGTAGGGGGCTTAGGGGCATAGCATTGAAAGGACGGGGACGATAGAACGTGCACCAGCGTGTTTGGTTGGGGGGAGTTCCAACTTGGGAATGGGAATTGAAGGGGTGTGGGAGTTAAAATCCATCGTATGGTTGGAGGGAAAGGGAGTTCCGCATGGCAGGGGAAAGGGAATTGGGGAGGCCAACTCCCTCACATCTCTTCCCTGGGTAGACCAGGTAATTCGGCCTGGGATAGGGAATTGGATGAAAGAAAAACTCTTCGTTCACCCCTGACCACCTGAGCGTCGTGTCGTGCGTATGTGGTCACGACAAAGACGTACATGTGCACGATGCTCCATGGCCAGGGCCGAACGACCTCCTCGATTGAGGGCCTCGCCGTGGCCAGCACACGATCGCCGAGGAGATAGCCACCACCTTCTGCTTCAGCGAGACGAAACAGTCATCCATGACTCGTTGGTGCAGTGCATCTGCGCTTTCTTCTCAGTAGGCGTTCAGGGGAGTGGGTCTTTGTAAAGGGCGCTCACCTCGTCGTGGCGTCAAGTCCGGCAGCCTCAACGCGTACAGCCGCGACACGCCTCGGTGGATGTCGGCAAGCTCTACGCGGAGGAGAACACCGATTACTGTTGTTGGATGACGTTCTGTTGGCAAGCTACACAATTCAATCTAGTAGCCAACCAACGTTAGCAGCTTCGTACGTTGATCTTGATCCCGGCCGGAATCAAAAGGTCAGTTAGCTGAGAGAGAACTTGGATAAGCCTCGAGCTAGCGCAAAGCACTCTAGTCGACGGAGACGACGCGACACATGCGCGCAAAGCACTCGAGTCGACAGAGAAATATGGCGGAGGCAACAGACGAGATTGCATCAGCAAAAATATGTTCCCGTCAAACTCCCTCCGATAATTCCTACAACCACCAAACGTGGGATTGGGACTAATAATGAAACTCCCAATGGTTAATCTCCAACAAACTCCCAGCTCCAAATTCCCACTCCCTTTCCCCAACGTTGCCAAACACGCTGAGTTCCGCCTGGGAAATTTTTCGTCCGCCTCGGCCATGGTCCGCTCGGGGAAAACGCTAAGCGCACGCAGAGCATCGCATCCGATAGATCAATCTACACCATTAAATCTTGTTAAGCGGGATAATCTGGGGTACAGATTGGACTGTGTACGCTGAGCCGGGTGGCTGTAGCCTAACTCAAATTTGCTTGTTTATTAGTAGTGGAGATAAAGCCAACTGTTTATCGTCCGCATTCAGACCTCTAACGTTCCAACACAACACCTTCCAGATAAGATAATTTATGTTGTAATCCATTACAAACCAATGGGTGTTGAAACTCGAGAATACATAAGACATACGCTAATGGGTGTTGTGCAACTGGTTGCGGAATATTCGCTCTAAAAGAGAATACAATAGATAAGTAAATGTATACATTCCAGAAGAAAACTGTGAATTGTAGCAGGAAACTCTCTATATGATTTTTTTTATTGTTTGAAAGAAATGGTACAAAACGCATCAAAACTGAAGTTGTCTACAACAATATGCAAGATTCAATTGGTTGCAATAATTGAGAGGCCTAATCGACATGAAAATGTTGCGTATTTGAATAACTAAATATCGTTAAGGTTTAAAATGTAACAAATTGATGCTGTATGTAAATTAGATAAAGTCGTAGATCGATAAAATGAACGGGCTAAGAAAAACTGATAATATTAACTGTACCTGACAATCCACTATGAGCTGATTCCGATCGAGCCCACCACATCCCACGTCTTCTTCCCCAGGGAAAAAAACGACCCACATTAGTGCGGGCGATGAGCAGCCTCCGCCGCCGCCCCTGCTCGCCGTCGGCGGCCTCGCCGCTGGACGTCGACGACCTGCTCTCCGAGATCCTCCTCCGCCTCCCACCGCTGCCTTCGTCCCTCCCCCGCGCCTCCGCCGTCTGCACGCGATGGCGCCTCCTCGTCTCCGACCCCCGCTTCCTCCGCCGATTCCGCATCCACCACCGCCGCAACCCTCCCCTCCTCGGTTGCTTCGTCGCAACAACTCGCGGCCTATCCTTGCTGTCTACCATGGAGGCCCCCGATCGCGTCTCTTTGGAGATCGCCCGCGGCGACTACATCAAGCCCCTCGGATGCCGACATGGCCTCGCGTTAATCCGCGACCGGAAGCGCCAGAAGTTCCTCGTGTGCGACCCCATCACTGGCGACCGGCACCAGGTAGCCATTCCCCCCGGGGTTCGATCTAAAGGCCACCCGCGAGATCAACGCGGCGGTGCTTCGTGTTGCCGGGGACGTCCACTTCCGGCTAGTCTTTGTAGCAACTGGCTGCGACGCCACACATACTGAACTACGAGCGCTCGCCTACGTTTACTCGTCGGAGACCGGCTTATGGGGTGACCTCATCTCAACACAGATTCCACTAGAACCCGGCACCGATGCTGGCTATTATGGGATTTTATTCTACTCGAGTGTTTCGACCGCGCCATCTGTGCTGGTTGGGGATTGTCTTTACTGGAAGCTTATTGGTCGTTCATTCAGCATACTTGAATTTGATCTTGAGAAGCAGAGCCTAGCTGTGATACAGGTGCCCATGGATGGGGTTGTAAATGAGGATGACTTCACGGTTATAAGGGCAGATGGTGGTGGTCTTGGTTTCCTCTTCGTGTCAAACTTCACCGCCCAATTATGGGAGAGGAATACCGATTGCGATGGTGTTGCTTCATGGGTGTTGGGGAGAACTATTGAACTAGACAAGCTACTTTCCCTGGATTCAGAGTTGGTTCGAAGTAACACAATGATACTAGGGTTTGCTGAGGAAACGAATATGGTGATCCTGCGGACAGCGATTGGCCTCTTTAAAGTCCAGATTCCGTCATTGCAGTTCAAGAAACTAACCGAATTCAACATCACACTTCCCTGTTATCCATTCGAAAGTGTCTACACTGCAGGTAATAGCATGCCGTTACAATGTGATTATAACAAATACTATTTATTTTTAAATAATTGGTTGACAGAATCTTGGTCACATCCTTTGGCACGAAGCTAACCATTTTAAATAGTCTCGTATAAGAAACAGTTAACACCAAGATTCGGAAATTCTTTGTACAACAATTGAAAATATACAAGAACTTAATATGTAGTGTTAGTGCAATGCTGCAATGCATTTGTGTTTTCTTAAGATGGGATACATAACAATTGGAAGTTGAATACAACTTCAGGAAAAACTAGATTGAATATACACCTTCACACTTACATGTGGAAGCTTAAAGCTAGTCATATTTCTGGCATTAAATATTATTATGTTTGCTTATCTTCTAATAGTTGCAAATCCACAGCAACAACTTGGTTTCAAATTTACGAAACAATTGTTCATTTTAAGAATCACTATTGTGAGTGGCAAATCGGTTTGCATCAGGATATTTTTGATAAACGGAGTTCATGTTTTACTTTCAGGCTAGATTTAATTAATGATAATAGATATCTGAATTATCATGATCACTTCTATTGCCAGGATTTATTAGTATGGTCATATATTATTTTGTTTGATATTGCATGCAACGAGCTCAATAACAATTTTATATAACTTCTCTCTTTTGATTAGCTAATAGTCGGAGTGTGCATGTTCTTAATTTTACGGTGTAAATGAGTTATATATTGTTTTGAGAACTTTTAATAGATGTGGTTTTATCTAGATATTCCTAATGTTATATCAAACCTGAGTTGTTTCCCTAAAATTACACCTCTTCTTCTTGATGCCTCCTCATATCTGCTTGGATTACTATTGGAATTAAATTGGTTGTTTGATTTCGTATCCTTTTAAACAGGCATTGGCGGTGAACATGACGGAGGTGAGCTTTTGCACAATGCATAAGCTGACTGTCTGGTCAGATCTGGTACCATGATGTATTAGTTGATCAGGTAAGCTTACTTCTGCATGTAAGTTTGGGTATCTAAAATGATTTTTGTCTAATACCGCTATCCTTTTCACTACCATTTCTCAAGTACCAAATGGAAAGGTACGATTCCGAGATGCTCTATATGATCCTTTGCGAAGCTATTTATGATCACCTGTCTGCCTCCCATAATTCCCTCATGGCGGGCTGCATATTTTGATCTTCTCTATGCCTTGCTTCCCAGCAACTTCATAGTAGCTCCTTCGTCATGCGCTCATGCCTTCACCCAACTACCTTCTTTTATCAATACTAATTACTAATCTCTATCTGTCCCAATACTCGAAGAGCATGCCCTCATTAGATCTTTACTCGTAGTTATTAAATTTGTATGGACAATTGTTTGCTTAAATATTTTCTGAACATATATCTGTTTATCTATCTAACTGTTGGATATCTAGTCAGTCATTTTGGCCATTGGCCTCTAATTTTCTGACCCAAACTAGATGCTGCAATGATTTGTGTGCGCTCTAATTTCTTCTATTTTTTGTCACTATAGGTGCTTAATAACCTTTATCAAATACATGACAAAAAATTGATCCACGACAAAAACTGGTTTTATTTTGCACTTTTGCACTATTTCATATTTCATATCATAAAAGGTAATGGTTAAAAGTTTGTTATGCTGTGCATAGTTATAAATTTTGACATGAGTATCAATTTTTGTGCCAGTGAGCTAGAACAGATCTTTATGTTTTCTACTCTGTTAGCCTCTCATAGTCGCACGCTCGTTATAACACATTATATTCCAAATTATTTGATAAGGTAGGCTGTTCGGTACTATCTCTATGGTAGGTGTTTAAACCACTGATCATGCAGCTTCTACTTATATCAGAGCAAGAAACTTGAGAATATCTTGGCAATAGAAGTTGAAGGTTGCCATAGTAGCACTACAAATTGACTGTCTTCTTCTTACTTTGTTTTGGAAGAACTGGCTGTCTTATTGATGCTTGCATTGCTATTTTTCTTTTGTATTTTCTAATAATTCTGAGATGATTTAGCTTTGAGCTTTTGGCACTATTATTGCACACTGTTGGAATTATACAAAAGATGTGACGTAAACTTAATAGCTTTTCCATGAATGTTTATTTTGAATTGTTTTCGCTGATGTCATTGGTTGCGCTGCAGGTATCTAGAGTTTCATTCTGATGGCTTGAGCTGCAGGAACGGCTATTTTCTATAGGTTCTTGACTTCTTGTGCATGTTCGACTCTCTATGCGGAAATTGAACCTCTATGCAGCATGCACAGCACCGGTCAGCGGTGAAGTGAACTTGTATAAATTATATTGAACATTTCTGTAACAATCAATCAACTGTCATGAAGACGTACTGACGTGCTTCGATTAATTAGTAGCTTTCAGTTGGTCTTGAATCAATTAATTAGTCTCATGATATCCCATTGTGCTTGTGTGGTTGTGTTGAATTTCTATCTGTTTCACACTAAGTTTTCTGGTGTGGGGGAATCAGATTGAGTTTTCTGGTGTTTGAATTCCCTTTTACGATTTAGCCTCTCAAGAAAAAAATGTCTTTCTTTTCCCTTGCAAAGAGTATATGAGAGCCAAAAAGAAAACATCGAGAACATGCTTCCTTTGAAATTCCTTAGGACTTCTATATACTGCTACGATCGCAGCCCAACATCATATGGTACCATGTGAGACCAGGACTTGCTCTGTTTCGAAGTAAAATCAGGAGCATTTGCTAAAATATATTAGATCTTTCATGCAAAATTATTTTTCCAAATAAAAAAAAGTCATGGGTGCATGTTGTTTGAGTTTTTTGTCTTTCACAAAGTCATGTGTGTTCAAATTCGCAGCCTCTAAATGAAAAGTCATGTGTGCCGGGAAGGATGTTGAACGGACATTTGGAGTGTTTCAGCAAAGGTTTACTATTGTTCGGTACCCTACTCTAACACGGCCGAACAAACAAATGTGGGAGGTGATGAATGCATAACATAATCATCAAGAGCGAGTGCGCTAATCCAGTGATTAATCATATGCCACATGATCAATGGCCGATTATTGGCTGGGTCAATGGTCTCCGCTTCTTCCTCTCCTTGCTGTGTTTGGCCTACTTGCGATCTTTCCTCACCTCTACCTGCAGTGCTTCGAGTTCAAATTCGACCGGCATATTTTCGAAACTTGACGTGGTCTCTACCCTATTTCGAGACCCAACACCTCTATTCAGTTTGACCAATTTTGAAACTTGCCGTGGTCTCTTGTGCTCTCCGGCAGAGTGCAATCCATCGGTAAACACTTGTCCATTCATGCCAATATCTATCCCGTCTGTTGTGTGGAATTCCACTCATTAAATCAACCAAATAGGAAAGCAATCATCACATTATGAGAAGAAAAGCCGGAATGGTAGTGAATATAGAGAAAGATTCTTATGATTTCCCGTTCCTAAAATTTTCCGTACTCATAATCTGATCGTGACGTTGGCACCGGACTGTGGAATTGATTTTGAAACCCCCATCTATGATAATAAAGGATTTTCCGGAATGTGCATAATTGACCCGCCGAAAAATCAATAGATAGAAGAATTTGGACACATTGCTCCTAGGAGGCGGTGCTCAAGCCTCTCAATATGACTACGCGTGGCGGCATTCTAAAAAAAGGATTAAGAAACTAAAATTTACAACTAGCTGTATTTCGCATGTGGCATATTCAAGTTTTCAAAAAAAATGAAATAAATTGTGGACAATGGTTATGTTGTTTCCTCGTTTATCCGCAAATTTTCATCCAAAAATTTGATAATATAGGGCCTGCACAATAATAAAAATGATGTGTAAATAGTACATGTTATTATTCAATTATATCTTCACGTCTTTTTGCAGAGGACACATATCATCATTTTTGGGATGAAAATTTGTCGATGCACGAGAAACAACATAAACAATGTCCATCATTTATTTCACATTATTTGAAAATTCGCAAATATATAGGACATACCATAATGGGGTGCAGGTACAACAAGCTACGGAATATTCACACTGAAAGTGAATACAATAGATTAGAAAATGGATACAGTCTGGAAAAAACCCTGCACACTGCATCAAGAATCTCTCTATAAGAGTTTTTTATTGTTTGAATGAAATGGTATACGCCAAAACCGAAGTTGTATACAAAAATATACAAGATTCAGTTGGTCACAGTTGTCGAGAAACTAGACTTAATCGACATGAACATGTTTTGTATTTGAATAAATTAAATTCATTAAAGTTAAAAAATATACCTGATTGATGTTGTATGCACATTAGGTAAAGACGTAGATAGATGAAATGAAGGGGCTATTTTTTTTAATGATATTACTGTACCTGACAATCCACTTTGAGGTGATTCAGCCCAACTTTGGCCCTGCACTAGTGCGCTTCACTCTAGTACGCATTTTATTGGATCGAGCCCACCACATCCCACGTCGTCTTCCATCAGTGCGCGAGATGAGTAGCCTCCGCCGCTGCCGCCGCCCCTGCTCGCCGTCGGCGTCCTCGCCGCTGGACGTCGACGACCTGCTCTCCGAGATCCTCCTCCGCCTCCCACCGCTGCCTTCCTCCCTCCCCCGCGCCTCCGCGGTCTGCCAGCGATGGCGCCTCCTCGTCTCCGACCCCCGCTTCCTCCGCCGATTCCGCATCCACCACCGCCGCAACCCTCCCCTCCTTGGTTGCTACATCGATTACACTTTCAGCCTAGGCTTCTTGCCTACCATGGAAGACCCCAATAGTGTCCCGCCTGTGTTGCTCTCCTTGCAATTCAACGTCCGCTCCTTCATGTTCACGCCCCTGGGATGCCGCCATGCACTATTATACTACCGGCGGGAGTTCCTTGTGTGGGACCCCGTCACCGGAGACCAGCACTATCTAGCCGTTCCCCCGGGGTTAGATCCGAAGACGACCTCCAGGGTCCGCGGGGCGGTGCTTCGTGCTGCCGGAGACGTCCACTTCCAGTTGGTCATTGTAGCAACAAGCAACGACCCCGCACGACTTAAACAAAGAGCGCTGGCCTGCGTTTACTCGTCGGAGACTGGCTTATGGGGTGACCTCATCTCAGCACCGAATCCATTAGAGCACGACTCTGGGGTTGATCCTCTTGAGATTTTATTTGGCACGATGGTTTCTACGGATTCTGCTGTGCTGGTCAGGGATTCCTTTTACTGGAAGCTTGCGTCTTCATCGAGCATCCTAGAATTCGATTTTGAGAAGCAGAGCCTAGCTGTGATACGGATGCCCATGGATGTGTCTGAACGTCAGAATAGCTTCACGGTTATAAGGGCAGATGGTGGTGGCCTTGGTATCCTCTTCATGTCAAACTACAACGCTCAGTTATGGGAGAGGAATACCAATTGCGACGGTGTTGCTTCATGGGTGTTGGGAAGAACTATTGAACTGGACAAACTGCTTTCCCTGGATTTAGAGGTTCAGGGTAACATAAAGATACTAGGGTTTGCTGAGGAAAATAATATGGTGTTCCTGTGGACAGCGATCGGCACCTTTATGGTCCAGCTCCGGTCATTGCAGTTTAAGAAACTACCCGAATTCAACCTTGCAGTTCCCTATTATCCATTCGAAAGTGTCTATACGGCAGGTAATAGCATGCCTTTACAATGTGATTACAACAGATACAAGTTATTTTTCAATAATTTGTTGAGAGAATGTTGTTCACATGCTTTGGCATTAAGCTAATCAATTTAAATAGTGTCGTATCAGAAACAGTTAACACGAAGATTAGCAGATTCTGTGTACAACAATTGAAACATGTGAAGAACTTAATATGGGAGTGCTGGTGCATAGTTGCAGTGCGGTTTCTTTCTCAAGATGATATACATAACAGTTGGAGGTTGAAGACAACTAAATGAAAAACTAGATTGAAATGACAAATTTATACCTTAACACTTACATTTGGAAGCTTAAAGCTAGGCATATTTCGGACATTGATTTTTTAATGTTTGTTGATGTTCTAATAGTTGTAAATCCATAAAAACACATGGTTTCAAATTTACGAAACAATTGTTCATTTTATGACTTGTAGGATAACCACTGCTCTGAGTGGCAAATCCATTTGCACCAGAATTTGTTTTAATAAAAGGGGTTCATTTTGTATTTTCAGGCTGGATTTATTTAAAGATAATAAAAATCTTAATTTTCATGATCAATTCTGTTGCAATGATTTATTAGTATGAGCATATATTTATTTTGTTTGATATGACATGAAACAAGTTTAATTTCCCTCTTTTTGATTAGGAAATAGCTGGAGTGTGCATGATCTTCATTTTTAGGGTAATAATGAGTTTATATATTGTTTTGAGGGATATTCTTTGTATTTGATAATAGGTGTAGTTTTGTCTAGCAATTCCTTATGTTATATCAGAACTAGTTGTTTTCTATAATTACACCTCCGGGTTTATTTGAATATCTCCTGGATGCCTTCTCTTATCAACTTAGATTACTACTGGAATGCCATTGGTTGATTGACTTCATATCCTTGTAAACAGACATTGGCGGTGAACATGGTGGAGGTGAGCTTTTGCGCAATGCATAAGATGACTGTCTGAGTGTCTGGTCAGATCTGCTATTATGATGCGTTAGTTAGGTAAGCTTATCTTCTGCTTGTATAAGTTGAGGTATCTAAAATGATTTTTGTCTACTACCACTTTCATTTTCACTATCATTTCTCAAGTACCAAATGGAAAGTTAAGACTCCAAGATGCTCTATATGATCCTTTGCCAAGCTGTTAACCTGTCTGCCTTCCATAATGCTCTGATGGCAAGTTGCATCTTTTGATTTTTTTTTTCTATGCCTTGCTTTGTGATTGCTTCCCCAACAGCTTTACATTAGCTTCTTCGGCATGCCTTCATCCAGCTACCTTCTCTTCTATTTAACGATTATTACTGATGTTCTGCTGAGTGTGCTCTTTAGCTTGCCCTCCCTTCTGTCCTTCTACCTTGTTACCAATTCCTCCTTAGTATTCCTCTAATTCCTTTGGATAGTGCAAACACGTCTCCTCTAGCTTCTCTGATTGACTGATTACTGGGGACCCCCTCCACATTCCCTATTTGTATGTGCCTGCTGTACATGAGGATGAGAACGGTGTCAGCGCCGGCGATCCTCTGGGTCTTGGAGTGATCCTACGGACGACATGGAATGTTCACTAATTTCATGTTGTTTCTCCTGTAATCCAACTCCTCGGAGGCTTGTAACAATAACTCTCCATGTTCAATTAAAAAAAACACAAAATCTGCGTTTTCTCGGAAAAGAAGATGCAAACTTAGTAGCAGGAGAGTGATTCACACCCTTTACTGTTCTTTGTGTATATTTTGCGGTCTTACTTTGACTGGTTGTTACATACCTTAGAATTTAGTTTCAAATTTATATTTGCTTATAGCTATGCCATTTCACAGTGATGCTCATTTGGCAGTGTCATACGTAGGGCTACAATTTGATTGTCATTCCTCATTAGATCTTATCCTACTATTTATCACTTTCCTTGCAGCTATTAAATTTGATAGAAAATTATACTATTTGTAGCCTGTTTGCTTAATTTTTTTCTCAACATTATTAATTTGTTAGTCTAACTCTGGCATATCTAATTGGTCATTTTGGCCATTAGCCTCTTAATATAATTTTTCTGATCCAAACCAGATATTGCAATGGTTTGTGTGCACTCTAGTTTCTTATATCTTAGTCACCGTAGGTGTTCAATTTTTTTATCAAATGAAAAAAAAGTACATTGCTAGATTCATCGCAACAACTTCTGTCAACAAAATTGCACCTTTTTCTTATTTTTTTTAGACCAAAATGGCCCCTGATCGGGAAGGCCCCAGTTCCACTTCATGACTGACCAGATAGAGATTCAATACATGCCCTCAAACGGCAGAGTCTTAAGATACATTGGATTGAAAGTAAATCTACGGACTATTATCATCACAGCAATAGTTAAAGTTTTATTTGATGCTTTCAATTGTATTAGCAGTTGACTTATTTTGGAGGAAGGAAGTAACAACATATATGCACATGAGCTACAGTCAGATGTTTTTGTGTGTTGTACTCTGTGAGCCCCACGTAGTCAATAGTCATATGCCCATCTTAACAAAAAAAATTAGGCTGTTCAGTATTGCCGGAGGTATTTACACTGATCAGGCCAGAGCAAGAAACTTGAGAATGTGTTGACAATAGAAGTTAAAGGCGTGCTACAACAAACTTGAGAACTGGCTGTACTTTTGATGTTTGATATCTCTATTGTTGGGTTTTTCGACTAATGGCGGGTGGATTCAGCTTTGAGGTTTTGGCACTATTTCCACAATGATTAAGCTAATGCATAATGTTTGAATCATACAAATTTGTGAGATATGCTTAATGCTTTACCATGAATTAATATTAAGAATGTTTCAGCTGAACATTGGTTGTTCTGCAGGTATCTAGATTCTAGAGTTACAATCTGGTGTCTTGCAGAAATGACCCTCTATGTAGCATGTACCCTCTGGGGTGAAAGTGGACTTGTAGGAATTAATTTGAACATTCTGTCAACTCACGCCTACTATGTAATTTCTTTAAGAGTCAATCTAGTGACAGAAAGACAGCTTGCTTCATTTAGTAGGTAGCTGCTTCGATTGTCCCATCTTGTGTGTGTTTGTGTTGAATTTTCTATCTGGTTCTCTCTAATGAATGTAGAAATATTTTGCAGTCGTTGAGATTCAGGGAGTCAGATGAGTTTTCTGATGTTTGGATTCTTCTATGAGTTAAGTTAAAATGTCTCTCTTCTTCCTCGCAAAGAAGATAAACAATTGGGTTACGGACATGTTGTGATCCAGACAGGAAATAGATAAGTGAATTCCTAATAAAATATGAACATGGATTTGACTGATCCATGCATCGGTATCTGTCATAAACAGGAACATGCTGCGTTCATGTCTCTACACCCTCTGTTCTGTGATCCTAGGACTTGCTACTAAAGATAAATACCTGTCATGCAATCAATCTTGTAAATAAAAATGCCGGGTGCTAGTCAAGGTGCTCAAGGAAGAAGGCCATTCCATGAGTGTTTGCAGTACGTACATATAAAAGGGGTGGCATAGCTGGTCTGCTGGATATGAGTTGAATTTGAATCTGTCAGCTTCCGGGGCATACTTTTGTTCAGGGTGCTCATGGAAGAAGGCCATTCTATGAGCTGGGTAAGATTTAGGCTTCAGCTATTGTAAGAAATGCCTTAATACTCCCTCGGTCCCAAAATAAGTGTCTCAAATTTGTACAAAAATGAATCTTTCTATAGATAAATCCATTTTTTGACAAATCTAAGACAATTATTTTTGGATGGAGGGTAAATATGTCACTTAGCTGGAAAAAATATGAAATCTGGTTGTCGGTCGAAAAACAAAAATAACTGGATTTTCATTGGACGCTGAAATGATTTCAGTGAAATCTGGCTGTCCATAGACAATGAACATTATTATGGATAACAGCAGTATCCACAGAAGTGGTACGCGGGATGCAAAATAACTTGATTCATGGTTATTGCCGCTACAAATCATAGCCATGCAACATCACAAGGTAATCTTTTTTCGCGAATCACATCACAAGGTCTTCGATTCACTCTATTTGGAAGTAAACAGATGATAAGTTACGGCTCCTTTTCCTGTTGCAGTTCTGTGCACAGGTGGCCGCGTCACCGGCATCTGCAAGAAACCGAGATCATCAGCTCAAAACATCAAATGGAGACGGAATGCAGGTAAGATCGATGGTCTGAGCGTCTTGTTTACCGGTCGGCGGGTTCGACAGGCCGCAGATCTTGATGGCGGTGCAGGCCGCCCAGCACCGGCCGCCGCCACCTCCTACGGCGTCGACGGCGGCGGTGCTGGCCTGGCTGGGGCTGCACTTGTTGGCGCAGAACGGGACGCACCAAAACCGCGCCACGTGGTGCCTGCACCCGGGGTAGCACTCCTCGTAGCAGGAGCAGAACTGGGACATGGCGGCCACCTGCTGCAGCTGCACCGAGAGCATGACGAGCACGCAGAGGGCGGCAATGGCGGCCGATCTCTTCGGCATCTCCATCCTCTTGCCAACGATCAAACGGAGAAGAAAGACAAGTGCTGCGTGGTGAGAGATCAGAGATGAAAATGTTTATCGTGAGGCTCCACGTAGGGATTCCCACGTATTTAAACTGGAGGTACGTGTACGTGACTTGCATCTCAAGTGACGAACTATGGTAAGAGATCAATCACCGCGGCAGCTGGCTGGCTAATTGGTCTCTGCAGATGTGGTAACAGATCAATCACCGACAGCTAACTCATCTCTGAAAATCCGGTTGTTTCCTGACTAGGAGAGATTCGTGTTGGGTATTTTGCTGTCAATGGTAGCAGGTAATGGTAACAGATCATTTCTTAGCATAATATGTGATGTGACTCGCTCGACTCGTTGCTGTCACTGGCGTATCACTCACGGCAAAATTAACTTTGGATATGCTGGAGGAGAAAACAGTGGGCAGTAAATGACAAACTTTACACTCCACGTAAGACAATGGGGGTTTGATGCTATCCGTTAATGATGATGATATGTTTTGTACAAGAAATGTTTGAAGTCATATTTTGGAGTTTCATTTTTTTAAACCCTAAATGTAGACAATGTTGTATTTTACCAACTTGTAAAACTCAAACTAGAAATATATTGTTTTTTTGGCTGTGCAAAAATGACATATTCTGAATCTGAAAGATAGTGCAAATTTTCACCTCTCCCAAAATAGATAAGATTTTGTTATTTTTTGTAGCCCATAATATAAATGATTTTGACTTGAGATTTTGTACGTCTATACATGTCTAGATACATCTACTTTTGTGCAAATTTGAGACACTTATTTTTGGACGGAGGGAGTACTATTTGTCTACCTCGGCATTTCTTTCCCGATATGCTTGAAACTTTGAAATATGATATTCATATTTTGCAAAATAGAGGGCTATGTGTACCTCACGCCCCCGTTGTGATTTTCGGTTAATTGCCCCCCAATGCGCACAAACAACTCAAACTTCACTTTTTAGTTAGTAGTCCGGCTCGCATAATGTTTCTTTTGATTCGACGTGCCCTCGGTGACACACGTAGTAATTACCTTAGCTCAATCCTAAGATAGGCATGCATGTCTGTCGCGGACAGTGTCAGGTAGCTAGTGGTGTTTTTTCTTTTCTCGCAAATGGTTGCTCTTAATCAAACGAACGGTCGTTCGGTCGTTCTAATGCGCCTCGGCCTTTTCTTGACGTAGGGGTGACGTTAAAGGTGTCGAGTTCGTCGTGATTTATGTCTATCGAGCTCTTTGTGTACTACCTTGCAAAGGAGTTTGTGTATGTGACACTCACGCCCTACAACTCCGCGGCGTATTTCATGCCATGACTCGGTTTGGGCAGCAAAAAACCTCCTTCCCATGCATTCTTATGGGTACCCTGATGCCGATCTCGTTGCTAGTGTTGCTCCTCTCGCTATGAATTTACATGAGCGGGGTGCAAAATGGTGGAGGGTTAAAGAAGAATAAAAAGAAGATAAGAAACAGCCGATGGTTATTTTGCTATTTCGATCACGGTTCATGCTGGCTTTGTGCTCACTGTAGTTCGTCTAAAAAAACTTCTTTTGATTGCTTCAGCGGATGACGAAATTGCATGTAGTGGTAATCTTATTTGTGCACATTTAAGGGCATTTCTTGTGCTTTTCTAGAGATTATGTGTATTTGTTATTGAGAACTAATAAGTAGATTTTTTTTTTTTCGAGTTATAGGAGTATGCGTCTATGCATCTACGAATATACTTGTGTGTCGTGGGCTTCCTTTTGCTTTAGTAATCGTGGGCTTTGTCTCGCTCAAATAGGACAGTCTTGGGCTTCAATCTCAGTCGCATACGCATTTTCCCCATCCGTACTGCACTACGGCCTCACTTTTCTAGTTCGACTCCACTGCATCCGCATGAGCTCCCAGGAGGGCGAGATGACCCGCCGCCCTAGCTCGCCGGCGGCGGCCGCGCCACTGGAGGACGACGACCTCCTCTCCGAGGTCCTCCTCCGCCTCCCGCCGCTGCCCTCCTCCCTACCGCGCGTCTCCCTCGTCTGCAAGCGCTGGCGCGGCCTCGTCTCCGACCCCCGCTTCCTCCGCCGCTTCCGCCTCCACCACCGCCGCCGCAACCCTCCTCTTCTCGGGTTCTTTAACCAATTCAACTTCGTACCCAATCGTGTCCCGGAAGGCCGCATCTCCTCCCAGATCGAGCCCGAATCACTGCCAAGTCTCCCAGATCACTGCCAAATCGTGTTCGTGCCTACCATGGAGCCCCCCAATCGTGTCCCGCACGACGCCTTCTCCTTGCAGTTCGACGGCGGCGACGAGGCCCGTTTCCTGCTCCTCGATTGTCGCCATGGCCTCGTGCTCGTCTCCCACGCGTCGATGGACCGGATCCTGGTGTGGGATCCCGTCACCGGCGACCAGCACAGCCTCTCCGTTCCCCAAGGCTTCGACACGCCCTGCACACCCATCCACGGGGCAGTGGTTCGCGCCGCCGGAGACGCACAGCACTTCCAGGTGGTCGTGGTATGCACAGTACAAGAATACCAATATGCACCGGTGCGAGCGAGGGCACGGGTTTACTCGTCGGAGACTGGCATATGGGGTAATCTCACCTCAATACCGCTTCCACCCAAGGGATCTGGGCGTTCCATGATCCGAGTTCCTCCCATGGTCACGGGGTTTCCTAGTGTCCTAGTTGGTCATTCCCTCTATTGGTCTGGGAGTTGGAACATCCTCGAGTTTGATTTGGATACTCAGAGACTAGCAGTGATGCCTATGCCAGTGAGTACGTTTGCTGCTGGTACCCATGTTCAGTTCTCGCTTGTGCGGGCAGATGATGGTGGGCTTGGTTGCCTCTTACTGTCAAAATTCAGTGCCCAGATATGGAAGAGGAAGACCGATTGCAATGGCGTCGCTTCATGGGTGCTGGGAAGAACTATTGAAATGGACAAGCTGCTTTCCCTGAATTCAGCGGCGGAGAAAGAGGGCGTTATAATACTAGGGTTTGCTGAGGACAATAATGTGGTGTTCCTGTGGACTCGTATGGGCCTCTTCACTGTCCAACTTGAGTCACTGCAGTTCAGGAAACTTTTCAAAACCAACATCTTGATTCATTATCATCCTTTTGAAAGTGTCTACACCGCAGGTAATACATGTCTTTGCATTGCAGGTGTAATAAAACCACATTTTTTTTCCTGGAATGCCATGCACGACTTTTCTTGTTAGCTAACATTTTTAAGTACTTAATACTGCCATATTACTTGTTTCTTTGGCTGCTTGATGATCTCTTAATGTTGTTTGCAGTGTACTCTGTATGATGCTTGTGTGGTGGAGTTACATCTGTTAGTGGTAGCTAGCTAGTTCAGCTTCTGTAGTGAGATATGATTTCCCTTTATTGGAGCCAGGGGGTAGAGTATACTCCTTTGTGAACAAATAAATAATATAGAGTGATGTTTTCTTCTTTACATTCTGATACCACTACACTGAATTTGTGACCCACAATTTTTTTTTTGAATTATGTGGTTCATGTCAGACCGGCAAACTGCTTAATTGTTTACGCTGTATAACCCAAGAATAATTCTTATATACTGTTCTAAAAGAATATTCTTCTTATGTGACAGTATGTGGTGTTTCTTATCTACTTTTAATGTTGTATCAAACCTAGGTGTTCTCCTGAAATTATGGGTGTGACTTTATTGAAATATCTCATTGATGTCCCCTTGTATCTATTTGTCTTATTGTTGGAATTCCGTCGGTTCCTTGACTTCAATTACTTGTAGGCACGAGCATCTGTAGTGGACATGATGGAGCTGAACTTCTGCACAATGCATCAGATGATTGGCCGATAGATATGCTATCATGATCTACTGGATTGAGCAGGTAAGCTTAGCAGCAGAATTTAATGTTTTTCCTTTGCTATGGGGATATTATTCTGTCTTACTTCTGCTGGTTGCTAAATTTCATTTGATATTATTTTGCCTATGGATCTGTCATGTCCGAGTGTTCTTCTGTATGCTGCCCCCTCTATGCGAACACAAGTATTAACCGGAAAAACCTGATCATTTGGCTTCAAATCTTGTTTATTTACAGTTTTACACTGGTGTATAGCAATATCCATTTCACCTCGATGTTCATTTGGGTCGTCATAAAACCTAGTTCTTGCTTGCAGTTATTGTACAATTTTCTGCTAGTCTTTTACGGTTTTCTTAACTATTTTCTCAGCATATGTTTTCTTTAAAGTATAACTCACATATGTAATTAGCCTCCAGAGTTTTCTAAGGTACTCACAGATAGTTATGGACTGTCGATTTCACATGATTAAAGATTCCACATTCATTTTACCTCCTAGTTGGTAGTAGCTCATCCATTACCATTAAGTGGCTAGAGAACATTCAATAACAAGATGGTTGTCTTGGACAACCCTCACATTCTTTGACCTCTCTGAGCTTGCCCAACCGGCAGAGGATCTTGGCTGCCTCTCTCCCCACTTCTCCAGATTAGGTGATTGATAAAACTGTCAAGCAAATTCCCCTTGATGTTTTTTTTGACTAATTACAGCAGGAGAAACTCCTAGTGCTTATTTTTTATAAAATATAGAGGGAGTGGCACAGGGCCAAAGTTACACAGAATGTTACATATGCACACAATTTACAGAGCACCACATGGGTGCACGGTCAGATATAGTTAACTGGTTGTTCGACAAGGGGATACACACCACCTCCCCAATCATGTCCAAACTTGCTTGCTGGAGATTTGTGGTCACCTCTGCAAGCCTTTCTTATTTGAGATCCTATTCGTTGTAGCATGCCACAGTTGGAAGCAAGATACACTAAGATCTTCGATTATGCAACCATGCACACCTGAAAAGCACCTGTAGATTTTACCTTCAGCTCCATGCTTTCAGATTGAAGGAGATGTTCAGGGCCCCTTACTGGCCCGGCGTAGTTCGCTAGGCTAATCCACGTTTTACCTTTTCTGCCATTATATCCCTGGTGCTCTGTAAATGCTTGAACTCCTCTTTGCCTGGGTGTTTTCTCATGTAATTTTTTTGTTCTGCTTCTTTGTACAACTCATATTCTTTCGCTTCATTAAATTTCACTCTATGGGTTCCCCTATAGTTTTAGGTCAAAAAGAAAGAACATGAATATTGTTACATCAAATCATGAACGTGATACATAGGCATAGAGGCATGCCTTGCATCGTCAACTCTTTAGTCTAGAGGAGTAAAACTAGGAATTATTTTGGACTGGAGGAAGTATTAATTTATTAGGTGATGTATGACCCCTTCTGCATAAATTTATTTTCGATTTGCTACTTATGCTCTAGCTCCTACACTTCGAAAGAGTATGCCTATTAGCTACATCGAGATTGTTGTATTCTCCATGACCCCCTCATATGCCCATGACAAGAAATAATGCTCTAAATAATTTGGTAATGACGCTAACACGTAGAGTCTTTCAGGCTTTATATGTAATATAGATGGCTCTTCATGCGAACACTTAGTGTTAGAGTACGAGTCATCCAAACATGGTGGGATATAACTTCAACGTTTTTTCCTGGTTATTACAAGTTGATTTTACTGATGACATTTGATTGCTCCACAGGTATCTATGATTACATTCTTTTTTTTAGAGAGCAATCTATGATTACATTCTGGTGGCTGAGATGCAGAAATGACTTGCTGGGTGCAGGTTCTTCCATGTCGTAGGCTCCACGCGGAAATTGATCCTCTATCTAGCAATGCACCGGTGAACTGTGAAGTGAACTTGTACGATTTAATCGTGTAATTTGCTAACTTCCTGTCTGTTATATAACAATTTGTCAACTGGCATGAATACGCAACAGGGAGACATCGATCTAATCGTGTAATTTGCTAACTTCCTGTCTGTTATATAACTTCCTGTCTGTAATTTGCTAATTTCCTGTATGTACGATTTAATCGTGTAATTTGCTAACTTCCATTTCGTAGGCTCCAAGGGGAGACATCGATGTCTCATTTCTTCTTTTGTCCTATTTTCTCTTTGTGTGTCTTTGTTGAACTTTTTACCTGATTCTGGCTAAGGAATATTGAACTGCACCTGCCTGGCTTGTGCTATTTATCATTGCATCTGACACGAGGACACAATGGCATTGCTGTTTTGCTGCTCTAAAGCTTTCCTCTTTTTTTTCAGATGTGGTGACTGAAGAATTCACTGATTTTGATAGTGTCGGTAACATTTATGAGATATATTTTGATCTGAAGAAATAAGATGTCGCATTATGTTGCAGAAACAACAAGTAACTTGTTATTGTGATCCGAAACTATAGAGTGGAGTTGCCGGTATACATTCTATCCAAAACTTAAAGCGTCTTAGCTCCAGTTGTTACAGCCATCTACACAAGTTGCCACACGACCACACCAGACGGCAAGACGGCAGTTTTTTTTTTTTGACGGGCAAGACGGCAGTTGTTACGTAGATAGTTGTTACGTAGATTCTTTTGGTCGGTGCCAGAAAGTAGCATTTTTGTCCGGCGATTGATATATCTTGTTCCTGACATATGGTCGACCCATACTTTAGCGTTAGAGGTGTCAAGTTCATGTGATTGTTGGTTCTCGTGCTTTGCACTATGCATTCATGTGTTTTCTCGAGGTAGTCTATCAATGAACAACATTTTAGCCAACCGACCTTGCAAGGTTGTGTCCAAGAGTCATAGGTAAACGGTTTTACATTCACACCTTTTGAGGGGGTGCCTCATGCGGCTCTTTAAAACTATTAATGTTGCATTCATGATAATCGTGAAAATGTAAATAAGGTGTTTGTCATTCGTGTTCGTCATAGTTTCTATGGTCTGGTTTAGTGTCTTCGCTCATTCAATAAAGTCTAGACTTTCTCTAGAAAAGGACTAGGATTGAAAAGAATTTGGCACTAAAATTTCCCTTGTGATTTGTTTTGGTGGATGTGTGAAATTGTATGCACCTTGGAATATTTTAGGGTCTCTTTGGATCGTAGGATCTTCAAAAGAGTTTTGGTGGATTCCAATCTATCAGAATAGAAAATTTATGTGCAAATCTTTTTATCAAAGGAATGGCACCACCAATATCTATATTGATTACATTCCTACACATCAGTTCTATATGTGTCTCAATACACACTTCCAACCGCAACCTTTTTTTAGACTCATCGCGTAGGCCCGACACATCATTTATGTGGGTTTTTCTGTTTTCCATTGAAATGACTGTTCCTACCATTTCTTGGTGTTCTACAACACTCTGTCCTGCACCTTGCATTGCTGTTAAATTCCCCATTCTTTTTCCCCAAAAAGCCTCTAGTGGAGTTATTACTTGAAGTAAAAATAAACATACGACTTTTTTTACATTAACATACGGCTTTTTAAAATGATGGTAGCTAGTAGTTGTGCATATCTCCCGCAAAAAGAGAAACTGTGACTTTTCTAGTCTAAAAAGAACTCAAACAGGAATTTATGTGATTCCTCTGAGTGATGTTGAATTTCGTGTGTGATTTGTTGGAAGATTGCTTGAATCTGTTACGAATCTGTGTGATTTGCAGAAAAAACTTGTATGGTAATTGCATGATCCATTGCAGCTTCAGTCCTATGTATAAACTCCTATGAAACTTTAAGTCAAAATCATGAATCTGAGACACATGTAAGATATAGAAACTGAGAGCAAATTTACTAGCAGCAAGAAGCATCAGCAATGTAAGATTTAGAGCAAATTTACAAGCAGTAAGATTTACAAGCAGCAAGCAAGCATCACCAATGTAAATGATAGGCAATGATAACACGACTTTGACAAGGGCTTGTGCGAATTTATAGTAGTAAATGATAACAGAATCCATCAGGGAAATCCTCCACAGTAGTAAGATTTAGAGCAAATTGAGAAGCAGCAAGAAAGCATCAGGGATGTAAATGATAACATGACTCTCCGACAAGGACTTGTGCATGACTACCATTGCCAAAGATCTCGTTCTTGAGCAAGTAGCAAACATCAGGACTCAAACATTCATGACTTTCAAGATTACTGTGCATTGATCCAACTCGCTTCAGGTTTCTCATCATCTGCATTTATTTAACAAAGCAATATTAAAATATAGTTATCTTTCTAGGAAATGATAGTGCCAACAATGGGAGAAAATATCAATAAAATGGCGAAAGTATAGGTCAGCGAGGCAAAGGTACCAGTACTTGCTTGCAGTTGCAGCTACTGAGTTTGAGATGCACTTGCATACAAGAAATGGTTATTTCATAGAAGGTTCATTTCTCCGATTCAAATAATCTTCCAAAGACAAACTATACCAACACGTACTTTTAAGTTGCAGCTTACACAGCCAAAACATCGATCAAATCAAAATCATCTTAAAATAAAGCTATGGATCAAAATAAAATAATCTCTTTCCAATCTTAAGGATTGGAAAAGTAGTACTTGTGTAAAAGCTTCAGCATTAGCTACTAGGTCAAGTTGAATCAATGTCAACAACACAGGTTGTGCTCTAATTAAATAGCAAGGAATAACTCATGCAAATAAAGCTACAATACTGAAATTGATCAGATCAACAAACATCTGTCAGCAACCCCACCAAGTTCAGTCACAAATTAAATGTGCGTCTACAGGATGGCTCCCTCCAAAATTCATGTGGCGTGTGCATTAGTTTATGGTGCTACACCAACGGAAAGGATCCAGCAAGGAGTTTGTTCAACATGGATGAAAGTAGGTTTCTCTTGCCAATTTCAGTTTTCTCTTTTAGATATGAAGCCATTGAATTGCATACAAATAGGGAGTTTCTTACAGTTTAACTATCCTCGAATTTCCACAAACTTCCACTGTAATACAACGAAGAATGCAGCTGGAAACCAATTTTTGTGAGGCACCTATTTTTGAGGTCGAATCTTCAGAGAAGCAAGAGGGAGAAGAACCCACATTACCAGCAGCAGCAGGAGTAAACAGAAAGCAAGGCAGCTGGACGGAACGGGAAGGCAAGCAAAACGCACATCCAGTAGAGAGGGGATAGAACATCAGCAAATAAAAAGAGAAGGCAAGTGGTTAAAGGCATAAGGAAGAGAAAAATAGCTGCTGATGAAAAAATGAGGAAGCAAGGGCTGGAGTAAATATAGAAGATGCATTCTGCCATCAAAGCAAGGAGGTGGCCAGAATTGTAGAGAAAATCTTACAATCCACTCTTGAAATTTGGTGCTTGAGAAATAGCAGTAAAAAGAATACATTTGGTTCAGATATCTCAGCATACGTATAAAAGATAAGCTTACCTACTCAAGCACTTCATCAGAATAACATAATTAAGTAGAAAATCTCATCCTGTATGGTGCAAAAGATCAGATGCATCATGTTCATCCCCAATGCCTGTTTCTTCAAGCATGAAAAGTCAACCAATGCCATTCCAACAAAAAGAATATATATAAGGGAGGCGTAAACGAGATTTATGTAAACTCGAAGCTGTAATTTAAACAAAAAAAAAACAACTCGGTTTTCCTATACAGCATTGGGAAAAGAAAAGGAAAACCAAACCTATTGGCAAATTTAAAGATTATGGGGGGAACACTATATACTGATAAATATTGGTGAAATGAAGAACATGTACACTCAGATCAGTAGCTGGTCAGAAGAAACGACTTACCAAGAATTGTAAGTTCGTTCCACGCCATATTGAATAAACAAAAAGACTACCATACTAATCAATCCTAACACAGAAGTGATCATGACTATTTGGATAATATTATTTTCAAATAAATTTAGCCTAAAGACTAAAAATGAACACACTGTGTTACTTTTCCCAGCTACAAATAGTACGTCTCTCCTAAAAATGGTAAAATGAACAATTATTCATAAACTTCAACAAAATTCATCATTATGAACTTAATATTATCATGATTAGCAGAGATAATAAATTCTGGATTAAAGAAATAAAACTAGCTTTAAGCTTCCAAATGTACCGATTGAGCTACCATCTGACATCTCAGTTAGTTCAAGCTAGTCTTTCATGTAGTTGTCTTCAACCCCCAATTAGAACTATTGGAAAAACTGCACCGCCTCTATATGAGAACTAAAACTACCATTATACAATTCTTGCATATGTCAATAGGCATGGAACAGGGAATTTTTTAGTTCAATGTTACAGAAAGAATTTGCCATTATATAATTCTTGCAGATGTCAATAGGCATGGAACAGGGATTTTTTAGTTCAATATTACAGAAAGAATTTGCCAATCTTGGTGTTCATTGTTTTATTGCATGGATATTCATGTTATAAACAGAAAGTTTGCTAGATCTAACTCAGGCAACAAAATTACAGAAATGAAGCTAACAGTAGGGCAATTGCAGCCCATCGTCTGGCTAAAGAGCATGGAATTTTTTAAAAAAAATTCTATGTAATAATTATCACATAAAACACGATGACACAAGAATTGGAGAAGAAATACCATAGAACAAAACCGCTATATGATGAAGAGGTCATTAGGCAGCAAAAGAAATAAGTGATATGAAACTACTAAAAATTGCTTACTTAATACAAAAGTATGTGAACCATATATTCTGTCAACCCAGTGCCGAAAGCCCCCACACATTATGGGGTTCCGGAAAGGCAATTTCTAGGCAGCAATTCCCTTGCTTTTATGCAAAGAGGCTGATTCAAACACAAGTATTGGCCTGGACGTCCTTTGAACAATATTCCATCAACCAATTATCAAAAATTAACTTGTTTTTGTCGTAACTAATATGTGAATGCATCCTGTTACCTTCTGTGTAGACAGTTTCGAATGGATGATAATAAGTCCGGTGGTTGGCCTCAAAAAGCTTCTTGAGCTGCAACGATTCAGGATGGACGATAAAGTAGAACCCATTTGCCCAAAGGAACATCACATTATTTTCCTCAGCAAAACCTTGTTTTCTTGGGCACCATGAATTTAGGGAAAGTAGTTCGTCCAGTTCAATAGTTCTTTCAAGCCCCCATGAAGCTACACCGTCAGCATTTGCATTCCTCTTCCATAGCTGCAATCTTCTGTTTAACCAGAAGAATAAACCAAGACCACCACCCTCTGCTCGCATAATCTGGAAGCCGTGACGCCCCTCTTCAAGCATATGCACGGGCACCCGTATCACAGCTAGGCTTTGTTTTTCCAAATCAAACTGGAGAATTCCACCAAAATTCCCAATAAGCATCCAGTAAAGGGAATTCCCAGCCAGCAGTGCAGTCTTGCTAGGACAAGCAAAGGTGGTGTTATCACTCATAGCAACCTCAGATGGAAGCCGTGTTGAGATGAGATCACCCCATAAGCCGGTCTCGGACGAGTAAACACATGCCAGCGCTCGTCGGTGTTGTTTGTCGTCGTTGTCCGCCGTTGTCAAGACCACCTTGAAGTTGTCGACTTCTCCGGCAGGGCGGAGCACCGCCCCGTGGACCACACCAGCATCTGGCTCTGCGGCATAGGCGGCAATCCCCTGGGGAATGGTGAGGCGGCGCTGGTCACCGGCGACGGGGTCCCACACCAGCATCTGGCTCCGCGGTATGTTGGAGATGAGTACGAGGCCATGGCGGCACCCAAGGCACCGGAAGACGTCGCCGTCGCCTGGCTGCAAGGAGAAGCGGCCAGGCGGCACACGATTTGGGGCCTCTAGTGTAGGTACGAAGGGTACACCTCTTCTCATGGGGAAGAATCCGAGAAGGGGAGGGTTGCGGCGGTGGTGTCGGCGGAAGCGGCGGCAGAAGCGGGGGTCGGAGGCGAGGCTGCGCCAGCGCTTGCAGACGAGAGAGGCGCGCGGCAGGGAGGAGGGCTGCGGCGGGAGGCGGAGGAGGATCTCGCCGAGGAGGTCGTCGTCCTCCAGCGGCGTCTTGACCGCCGGCGAGGGGCGGCGGCGGCGGAGGGAGCTCATCTCGCCCTAGACCCTAGCAAGTGCAGCGGGATGTGTTTTTTTTTTTTTGAGAATTGGATGTTTTGTTTTTCTGTATGTGGAAGATGCTGCGGGACTGGACTCACCGCAGGCCCAAATAGTGCGAGTGAAGCAATTTGAAGGTACATGTGTCATCCCTCATCGGTCATCGATACATGAATCGATCATTTGAATCTCTACAATATCTAAGCTCCCTAGGATTGTTGCATTCTCCTTGCTTCACATGTCTATATCAAGCTGGGTCCCACATAAATATTATTTAGTTAAATACTAAGCTATACACTACACCATGGTGGACCATGAACCTTAGCTATAGTTCACACTACACAAAAATATGTTGGATACATACACAAGTTTTATATATATTTGCTAAATTTTCGATGAAAACCGGTATTCCCAGCTACATAAAAAAAGAAAATTGTGACTATGAAAAAGAAAATAGCTATATTTCCTCTTAAATTTCTTTTTTTACAAATACTAACCTCACTAAGATTGTTGCATTCTCCTTGCTTCACATGTCCTCATCAAGATGGACCCCACTTAGCTATCATTTAGTTAAATTTAAGTTTTAGACTACACCATGGTGGACCATAGACCCTATCTATAGTTCACAACTAAAAACAAATGTTGGATACATACATATGCTTTTTTATATATTCGTTAAATCTTCGGTGAAAAGCTGATATTCCTAGCTACACAAAAAAAAAAGAAAATTGTGACTGTGAAAAAGACAAATAGCTATATTTCCCCTTAAAATTTCTCCTTTTTGTGTAGCCCAAAATACAAAATGCTTAAGTTTGGATATATACATATGTTTTTATATATTTGTTAAATCTTCGGTGAAAAGTTGGTATTCTTAGGTACACAAAAAAGAAAATTGTGACTGTGAAAAACAAAAAATAGCTATATTTCCTCTTAAAATTTCTCCTTTTTGTGTAGCCGAAAATACAAAATGCTTACAAAACTTTAAGAGCACGTACATACATACACGTAGTTGTATGCTTTATTGGCCAAATATTGAAAGCTAAACATGTCGCTTCATTTTTTGTAAAAAAAGAAAAGAAAATGTGGTGAGCTCAAAGCTACATGCACTTTACATCAACTCTCTCCCTTATCCTTTCTCTTCGACCAGCGCCCACCATAGTGTCGCGCCGATTAAGCCACACAAAATCATTTCTCTCCCTCCGCCTCCCTCTTTCCGTATTCTACCAAAAACATCCGTTGCGCTGCAAATTTGTCCATCTCTCCACACACGGCTTTAGCTCCATTAAGCCTCTTGGAATACGGGGCACCTCCATCTCTGATGTCGCCTCTCAAGTCCATTGTTAACTTGCAAGTCACGTGCACTCCCCGTCGATGCATATTTTGTTGGGCACCCAACGCCAGTGAGGTGAAATATTTTCTACATCGCTCGCAATAGTTGCACGTGAATACCCACGTCAGCTCTCGCATCAGTCGCCTATGCCGCTGTTGCTGATAGTGGTGCTCGACTTGGTGATGGTCGCAGATGCGGTTGATACCGTGAGCAACAATTCGATGGTGAATGGGGGTGGTATGATGAGTTAGACGCATTTTGTTGGATGCCACCTAATTACTGATAAAAGATCATGTGTTTATTTATTTGTGAACCTTTTCTCTACACTTTGTTTGCTTATATATCACTTATATTAAGAAAACGGATTATGTAAGCAAGTGCATGTGTGTATTTGGTAGATGGTTGGATCATACATTGATAAGGATCTATGTGTGTCTAGCCTCACCAGATGTCGTTAGAGTGCAGAAAAAGTCATGACTCATGAGTGTACAATGATAAAATAACATGTGACGTGTGGTGAAGATGACCAACTATATGTTTAGAGATGGGCATTCCTGCAATTAGATATATACTCAAAATTATTGGTGGTATTCATGCCATTTGTTTTAGTTTATATTTTATTTTATGTAATATGGATCCGATTTCTCAGATTAAAATGGCATGTAAACCATTTAAGATCTCACTTTGCTATGTTTTTTGGTGCATTATTTAGTATTTTGTTGGTATAATGTTCTTCCATTTACATAGTATCGATTGTACTCGATCGAACTGATTGAATTTACAGGACATAATTATACCAACTACTACTGATTGTGGGATAATTAATGTCAGAAAAGACTACTTGCTTTTATTACAATAAATCAATGACCTTGAGTATCTCGACGGCTAATCAAGTCGTGAATAATCATCTCTTGAGTATTCAATGTTCATCTTATATATCATATATTGTCTATAGATTGTCAGAAATTTGTTCATTTCTTTTGTTGGAATCTTCATAGAACCATGTACATAATTTAACTTTCATGATATTTCATAATTATGGTCGTATTTTGATTGTCTATCTCAGTATGTGAGGTAAGCTTTTTTTTATGGGGTCATGTGTTTTATCTCTTGAGTGGTGTAGTTCTATTCTTTCTATAACTCACACAATTATGTTCCTTTCCATACTTTTCTATGTTTATGTGAGGATGTCTGAGTGATCGTGTTGCAAGAGAGTGAGCGAGTGGTACTATTTTTTTCATAATTGCTACTATATATATGTTTCACTAATTTTTTTTAACCATTGATTGTATTAGACCGGACGCGGCAACGCGCGTCTTTTCCTTCTAGTTCTGAATCATGGCCACAAGAAGAAGAAAAAACACATGAACCTTCTTTATTAGTATTACTAGGCACGACCATCAATAGATCGAGCACCGTCGATCTCATATCATAAATATAATGGTTTCAAAATAGTTCTTAAAATAGACTATGAAAAGGCCTATGATAAAGTAAATCTAGATTTCCTGTATGAGATACTAGAAAAAAGGGGCTTCAGCCCTTTTTGGATTCGTTTAGTTAAACAAGTCACACAATGTGGTTCAGTAGGCGTTAAGATAAATGATATAGAGGGTGATTTTTTCCTCACTGGTAAAGGACTGGGACAAGGAGATCCTTTCTCGCCAGTTCTTTTCAATTTCATGGTAGATGTCTTTGCAAAAATGTTAGTTAAAAGCACTAATGCTAATTTGATTAGAGGTTTGTGCCCCAGATTTATTCAAGGGGGTGTGGTGTGTCTGCAATATGCAGATGACACACTCCTCTTTATGGAGGCAGATAGAGAAGTAGTTAGAAATATGAAGTGGGTACTTACTTGCTTTGAACAGATATCTGGCATGAGGATTAATTATCATAAAAGTGAGTTAATCCCAATTAATATTGAGGACAATGAATGTACTCAGTACTTAGATATATTACAATGTGTTGAGGGTAAATTCCCTGTGAAATACCTAGGGATACCTCTACATTATGATAAACTTAGAAGAGAGGATCTACAACCATTAATTGATAATCTCCTCAAAAGATTATCTGGCTGGAGAGGTAGACTTTTATTCTCAGCAGCAAAAAGGGAATTGGTCCAATCAGTGCTGGCCAGCATCCCCATTTACTTGCTATCTTTCTTCAAATTTCCCAAATGGGCTTTGAAACTAATAGATACACCGCTAGCTAACTGCCTCTGGGATGATGAAGAAGGAAAACACAAAATACATCTAGCTAATTGGCAATCTGTTTGCATGAGAAAAGAATTTGGAGGTCTGGGAATTCCCAACATGCAGGATATGAATCTGTGCATGCTTGGATCCTGGATTCGTAGATACTCTTTGGGTACAAACATCCTATGGAAAAAAGTAATTGATGCTAAGTATAACACCAAAAACCCAAACATCTTATGCTGCCAGGACACACAGCCATCTACCTTTTGGAAGGGTGTAATGTGGGCAGCAAAAGCAGTTAAATTTGGTTATAGGTGGAAAGTAGGGGATGGTAAACTAGTTAAATTCTGGGAAGATGTGTGGTTTGGAACCTCAAATCTAGCAACCCAATACTGGGATGTTTATGTGGTTTCAAACCAACAAACAAAAACAATAGCGGACCTCTGGGATGTAACTAATCTGAGATGTGATTTCAGAAGAACTTTCACCCCTGAAATGATGGAGCAGTGGATGGAAATTAAGGAAATTGCTAGCTCCCTAGTTCTTAACCAGGAAGAAGACCAATTAGTATGGCAATATGAAACAAATGGTCTGTACTCCTCTAAAACAATGTATGCTTTAGTTAATTTTAGGGGGGGGGGGGGGGGGGGGGTACAACAAGTGTATCTTAGTGCAATTTGGGACCTTAAGGTGCCTCCAAGGATTCATGTGTTCTTATGGTTGTTCTCGTAGAATAAAATTTTAACTAGAGACAATTTAAGAAAAAGAGGAATTCCTAAAGATCTAGAATGTAATTTGTGTAAGGAGATAGAATCTGTTTATCATCTTTTCTTCGAATGCATTGTCTCTAGCTCTATTTGGGATGATGTTTATGATGTGTTTAATGTTAGGATTACTGATTTTAGTTCTCTAGCCTCCAAATGGTTGTGTAATAAGAGATTCCTGCACCTAAATGTAGTCACATCCGCAGTACTCTGGGGTGTCTGGAACAATAGAAATAACTTGATTTTTAATAGAAAAACTTGGCTCAATATGAAACAGGTTTGGTCACTGATCCTGGCCTATCTAAGAAGATGGAAAGTGGCTTTCAGAGAGCTGGAAGGGGGCGATATGGCTCGCTTCATGGAAAAACTGGAAGCAAAAGTCAGAAAACCTCTCTGCCTGGAAGTGGGGTGATGAACAGATGCTCCCACTTCGACTGGGTGGCATCCTGGGTGGCGAATGCTGGCTCGGCGTATGGCGGAAGGGCATCTCTCCAGTATCTGCAAGATCATCCAGAGGAGAGCGCGGACATCCATGTCGTGACTTGACCATGGACAAGGGAGATGAAGCCATGGCCGGCGTATAGCTCATTTTTGTGACATCCTTTTCCGAACAGAGGGAGTACTTTGACTGCTAGTTTTAAATTATGCAACATTCAATTTGTCATGAAGGCAATATTTATGGTGAATCTAGTCATGTCATTTCGATCAGGTGTTTAATAAAGTGTTAACAATTTGAAGTGGCCAAATTGGATTGACCGCTCTCAAAGCATAGATCCATAAACATGAAAAACTAATAAAAGGCATGCAGCAACTGGTACAGATGAAACAAAAGAAGTCCAGGAAGATATGAAAGAGTAAGCAATTCATTATGCTACAACTTAACATATGCACGAAAAGGGGTCCTGAGTGATGAATCTTCGGAGGAGCAAGAGGGAGAAGAACCCACATTACCGGAAGGAACTGGGGGAGTACTAAGTACGAGTTAAACGGAAAGCAAGGTAGCTAGATGGAACAGGAAGGCAAGCAGAAGCGCACATCCAGTAGACAGGGGATAGACCATCAGCAAAAAAAAGGCAAGTGGTTAAAGGCATATGGAAGAGAAAAAAAGAGCTGCTGACGAAGAAATGAGGAAGCAAGGGCTGGAGTAAATATAGAAGATGCATCCTGCTATCAAAGCAAAGAGGTGGCCAGAATTGTAGAGAACATCTTACAATCCCCTCCCGGAATTAGGTGCTTGAGAAATGGCAGTAAAAATCAATACATTTAATTCAGATATCTCAGCATACTTATAAAAGATAAGCTTACCTACTCAAGCACTTTATCATAATAAAATAATAACTAGAAAATCTCATCCTGTATGATGCAAAAGATTAGCTGCAGCATGTTCATCCCCAATGCCTGTTTCTTGACGCATAAATAGTCAATCAATGCCATTCCAACAAAAAGAATAGATATGAGGAGGCATCAAGGAGATTTATGTAAACTCGAAAATGTCCTTTGAAGAAAAAACAACTCGTTTTTATAAAATATTAGGAAAAGAAAAGGAAAACCAAGCCTAATGGCAAATCTAAAGATTATAGGGGGAGTTGATAAATATTGTCGAAATGAAAAACATGTACACAGATCAGTAGCTGGTCAGAAGAGACAAGTTACCAAGAATTGTAAGTTCGTTCCACACCATACTGAAGAAACAAAAAGACAAGAGTACTAATAAATTCTAACACAGAAGTGATCATGACTATTTGGGTTTATATTATCTTCAAATAAATTTAGCCGAAAAACTAAAAACTAACATAATCTGTTACTTTTCCCAGCTACAAATAGTACTTCTCCCCTAAAAATTCAATCAAATTCGTCATTATAAATTTAAAGCTATTATCAAGATTCGTAGAGACAATAAATTCTGCACCGATTGAGGTACCATCTGACATGTCAGTTTGTACAAGGTACTTTTTCATGTAGTTGTCTTCAACCCCCAATTAGAACTATGGAAAAACTGCACCGACTCTGAACCAAAACTACCATTATACAATTCTTGTATATGTCAATAGGCATGGAAGAGGAAAATTTAGTTCAATATTACACATATGTTTTTGCCAATCTTGGTGTTCATTGTTTTAATGCATGGATATTCATGTAACAAACAAATAAAAACAGTTTGTTAGATCTAACTCGGACAACACAATAACATAAGTGAAGCTAACATTAGGTCAACTGCAGCCGACCGTTGGGCTAAAGAGAATGAAAAATTTATATAACATCAACATATTTTTTTCTATATAATAATCATTACATAAAAACACGATCAAGCAAGAATTAGAACAGGAACGCTATAGAACAAAACCGATATATGATGAAGAGGTCATAAGGCAGCATAAGAAACAAGTGATATGAAACTAGTAAAAATTGCTAATAATACAAATGTATGTGAACCATATTATGTCAACCCAGTGCCGAAAGCCCCCACACATTATGGGGTTCCGGAAAGGCAATTTCTAGGCAGCAATTCCCTTGCTTTTATGCAAAGAGGCTAATTCAAACACAAGTATTGCGGCTGGACGTCATTTGAACGATATTCCATCAACCAATTATTGAAAATTAACTTGATTTTGTTGTAACTAATATGTGAATGCATCCTGTTACCTGCTGTGTAGACAATTTCGAATGGATGATAACGAGTATGGTCGTTGGCCTCAAAAAGCTTCTTGAGCTTCAACGACTGAAGATCAACCATAAAGTAGACCCCACCTACCAAGAAGAAGATCACATTATTGTCCTCAGCGAAACCTTGTCTTGCTGAGCTCCAATTTAGGGGACGTGGTTCACCCAGTTCAATAGTTGTTTGAAGCCCCCATGAAGCAACACCATAAGCATTTGTATTCCTCTTCCATAGCTGTAATCTGCCGTTTAAACAGAAGAATAAACCAAGGCCCCCACCCTCTGCCCGCATAATATGGAAGCCGCGGCGCCCATCTTCAAGCATATGCACTGGCACTCGTATCACAGCTAGGCCCTGTTTCTCCAAATCAAACTCGAGAACTCCATCAAAATTCCCAACAAGCATCCAGTAAAGGGAAGTCCCAGCCAGCAGTGCAGGCTTGTTAGGAAAAGCAAAGGTGGGGTTATCACTCATAGGAACCTCAGATGGGAGCCATGTTGAGATGAGATCACCCCATAAGCCGGTCTCGGACGAGTAAACACATGCGGGCGCTCGTCTATGTTGTTTGTCGTCGTTGTCCGCCGTTGTCAAGACCACCTTGAAGTGGTCAACTTCTCCGGCAGGGCGGAGCACCGCCCCGTGGACCATGGTCTTCAGCATAGGCGGCAATCCCCGGGGAATGGTGAGGCGGTGCTGGTCGCCGGTGACGGGGTCCCACACCAGAATCTGGCTCCGCGGTATGTTGGAGATGAGTACGAGGCCATGGCGGCATCCAAGGCACCGGAAGCGGTCGCCGTCGCTGGGCTGCAATGAGAAGCGGCCAGGAGGCACACGATTTGGGGCCTCCAGTGTAGGTACGAAGGAGAAGCCGCTTTCCCTGGGGAAGAAGCCGAGAAGGGGAGGGTTTTGGCGGTGGTGTCGGCGGAAGCGGCGGCAGAAGCCGTGGTCGGAGGCGAGGCTGCGCCAGCGCTTGCAGACGAGAGAGGCGCGCGGCAGGGAGGAGGGCTGCGGCGGGAGGCGGAGGAGGATCTCGCCGAGGAGGTCGTCGTCCTCCAGCGGCGTATTCACCGCCGGCGAGGGGCGGCGGCGGCGGCGGCGGCGGAGGGAGCTCATCTCGCTCCAGACCCTAGCAACTGATGCGGCATGTGTGTTTTTTCTCTTTGTGGAAGATGATGCGGCATGTGGTGGACTGGGCTCGAATCAGAAGGAAGCAAAGTGCTGTGCAGGCCGCGGTAGTGCCAATGAAGCCCACGGTTGGTGCAATACGAAGGTACAAATATACACAGATGACTTTATTAAAAAAAACACAACTCACCACAAAACCTCTATACACTCACCAATTATTTTCTGTCCTTTTAAAATTTAAGAACATATTTAATTCAAATAAGTGAAAAGAATCGCATGGATGCATTTACCTAAGATCTTTGTGTATTTGCATGTAGCAACAACAATTGTAACCTGTAAGAAAACTTTGGCACTATTCACTATTCCTTATGTAAAGCAAAAGAGGCTTCGTAAAACATTTTTGCAAAACTTGAAGCCGAGGTGAACCTGAGAATTCTTGCACAAGTTGTTGCGTTTGGGGCCACAGCCCGTCGGGATGTGCTAGGAGCTCACTTGAGCACCGATGAGTCAATGGCCACATACACGTCATTAAGATCAACCACAACGTCGTTATGTTCACCGTTAAGGATGTTGAACTCCATTGGACCGTCGTCCGACATGTTGGGGGTCCAACAGAGCAGTGTTGATGGAGAATTGGTTATGCCAAAGTCCATCTGGGGGGAGAAGAGTACCGCCAGCGCGTGTCGGTGGACGACGATTCGCCGACCTCGGGAGAGAAACGACTCGACCGCGATGGTACAACACAATCATGGACATACATCGTGGAAGACGCCAAGATCCTGACAAAGTGCTCCTTGGAGGTTGAAAAGGGAAAGCAACAGTCTAGCCCCCCTAGGGTCCCATCGGCGTCGTCCTTATGTCCATGACGTAGTACCTAAGCCGTTTGGCGATGGCTCTTTCAATGTCGGACGCCTCAAACATCTTATGGCGCCATGGGCGACGTCAAAGAGTAGATCATCGCGATCGTCCTAGAGAACAAAACGAGGCAAGGGATGCGGCGACAAAGGTGTCGAGTGGAACGTCATGTGGGGATAGAAAGGAGCGTGAGAAGGGAGCACGCTGAATAGGGTTTCCTCCCAATACCAAGGAGAGCCGATGAGGCACAAGTTCGGCGTGGGGCCCATGGTCGGACGTGTCCAGACACTATGGCTCAATTCCGAAAATTGGTGGGGTAGAACATTGGGTATCTGAAAAAATTGGGCCCACATTTAGCCGGATGAAGAGTTCTTGTACTGCTATGGTGCTGGTGGCATGCACGTAATATAGTTCTACACGGTGAATGCATCCTAGAAAAAATATAGTTGTGAATGATAGAAGACCCAGAACATCTTCTGAAGCTCTACACGGTGTGTGTGCCTTTGCATGTATGTTGAGCATCTTTTGCTTAGCCCTTCCCCATCAACAAACCTGCGTGTGTTTTTACACCGGAGCAGGGCACTTGTGATGCACTGCATGCTGAAGCTGTGGCATGCGCCACTGAAGTCCTGACCCTATAATGAATGCCCAGAGTTTGTATCAGCTTTTGCGTCCAACGATTTAGCTTGTTCATGTTGTTAATCTTTATGTTTTTTCTACCCCAGAAACTTGCCTAATACGTAGAGATTTTGAATTTCAAATCTCAACCTGACACAACATGGGGCATAAGCAAATAACCCGAGATTAAGCGAGCTCAGGTGAAGGCATGAAGCACATGAACCCAATATCGACTGAGGGTCAGCACTAACCGTTGACACGAGAAAGTCACTGTCTCTTCCATTCCAGCTGACTAATGTATATTATATAATAGACGACAATTTTGCAAATTATAAGCCATTAGTTCCAACAAGCCAAACTTCACAATTGACCCGACCCATCGGTGGGCCGATTCCCGGGCGGCGCACAACATACGAAATGGAAGAACCTACAGCGCAACATGAACACCCAATTACTGCATCATAGCCACCAGATGTGATCCTAGATACCTGCAGAGCAACCAGTTTTTACAAATTTCATTAGTGGAGAAGTCATCGAAGTTATGTATCACAATTTTCTGTATGACAGAGACCGTAAAACATTAGCCTCACATTATTGGACAAACCCAACATTAGAAACAAAGAATAACTACAAGATATCAGTTAATTTTAACTGCTACACCTTCAATGGCTGCATCTAGTATTCTGTTCTCAGAAAGGCTATGAGATTACTATTTCAAATAACACCATTAGAGGAATATACTGAACATCCTAGCTTATCGAGTCATTTATAAAATGTTATGATGGGCATACGAGGGGATCATGGATTAGCAAAGCAAACCATCTGGTTTCTAGCTCATAGATATACTTTCAGGAAATGAACAAGCTAGCTAGTGGCTAACAAAACGAATTAAATTAATCTCATGCAGTAGAAATCTCAAGTAAAGGATTGTGCACCATGTTATGCTCTTCTAGTACTATGACAATCATTAGTTCACTAGGTACCTTAATGATCCAAAATAAGCAGCAATGTGAAATCGCATAGTTATAAGCCGTTCAAATAAACGAAGTATGAATCAACTGTTCAACTTTCTCAGTTATCAACTACTTAGTAGAGGTAAAAACATATAAATCGCACTAGGACATTAAAGATCCATAACCACGAAAAACTAATCATAGGCGTGTGATAACTGGTAAAAGAACATGTAGAACACAAACAGGATGCATTTCATTATGCTACCACTTAGCATACAAATATATGCACAAAAGGGAGAAGGTCCTAAGTAATCAGTCATCTGAGGAGCTAGAGTGAGAGACTGAACTAACATAACGGATGAGGAAGCCACTATGCACTAAGGAGGAGGTTTAACTTAAAGCAAGGCAGCTGGACGGACAGGGAAGGCAAACAAAAGAGCACATTCAATAGTGAGCAGGCATAACATCAGCAAATAATAGAGAAGGTAGGTGGGCGAAGGCATGGGGAAGAGACTGAAGAGCTGCGGATGAAGGTATAAAGGGGGTGAGGAACCAGGCTGTGGAGAAAAGATCCAAGCTGCAGCCTGGCATGAATGCACGATAGGAGTGGCCAGGTAAACAACTAAGCAAAGAGTTGTCCAGAAAATCTTATCCTCACTTGCAATTCGGTACTTGAGAATGAAAAGGGAAAGCATTACATTTTAAGGAACAGTTCAGATACCTCAACATACATGCAGAAGAAGCGCTTACCTGCTCAACCAGTACATAACGATAGCATCTCTAACCAGTTAATTGACTATTATGTATTGCGCAACAGATCAGCTCCATCATGCCCACCGCCAATGTCTGCTTATGCAAGCATAACAAGTCAAAAAACCAATGTCATTCCAACAAAAAGAGAAAGAGCATAGATAACCTCACAGCTGTAGTGTGAAAATGAAAACAAATCAGTGTTATACAAGATTAGGAATCGATAAACATTCATAAAACAGTATAACCTGATTACTATTTTAAAATGAAGCAGATGCACATTGAACACTCAGAATATTCGCTGGTCGGACAGAAACCATCCAGAATTATCACGCTCATTCCACGCCATTTCAAAATAAATAAAAGATAATCATATTAACAAATCCTAGCAAAACGAAGTGATCAAGACTATTTAAGTTTAGATCATCTTCAAATAAATTTATCCTTGAAAATAAAAATTAAGCTGAAAACCCTAGCAACGAAGGTGATCAATACTATTAGCATTTAGATATCTTCAAACAAATTTAGCCTGAAAAGTGAAATGATCTCAGGTTATTAGTTTTCTCTCGTGCAGATGGATTTGCACTCGCAGCAGGGACTCTCCTATAGTGATATAATGAACAATTATTCATCAATTGCAAACAATTCGACATCATGGACTTAAGATTAGTAGAAGATTACTAAACATGGTAAATATGGAACAAAAGACAAGATTTAGGCTTCCAACTGTACCTATTGACTATCCATTTGACATTTCAGTTGGTCCAAGCTAGTTTTTCTAGTTGTCTTCAAATTCTAAAATTTATGCATCTTATCTTGAGAAGAACTATGTACTAAAATTAAGAGTGAAACAAAAAATTCTTGCATATGCAAATAGGCATGAAACAGTGAATATAGTTCATATTACATACTGAAATTACCAATCTCGTGTCCATTCTCTTAGTGAATTTACCAATCTTTGTGTCCATTGGTTTATTGAATGGATATTCATACAATAAACTCGATAAAGAGATTTTTCTAGCTCTCACTTTGAACCACAATAATTTAAGAAATGAAGATAACAGTAGACCAACTGCAGCCTTCTGCCTGGCCACAGAGAGTACGAAAATAGACACCACTCAACAGATTTTTGTTCCTAGACCACAATCATAGTTACATAAAAGACCACCACACAAATATCAGAACAGATCAACAGACATCCCGTAAAAACATAATCGCTCTATGTCAGCAAAAGAAACAAGTGATAAGACACTACTTAAAATTGTTAGCTTAATATGAAGGATGCGAACAAAATTTGAATCAATTATCGTACAGTAATTTGGTTTTGTACTTTTGTTACCACCGACATGTGAAGGCATGCTATTACCTGTAGTGTAGAGACTTTCAAATGCATGATAATGAGGAAGGGTGTAGGTTTCGAATAGTTTCCTGTACCGCAATGACTCAAGATGGACCATAAACATCTTGCCACATGCCCACAGGATCACCACTTTATTTTCCTCAGCGAACCCTAGTATTATTAAATCCGCCTGACCCAGGGAAAGTAGCTTGTTCAGATCATTAGTTCCTCCAAGCCCCCATGAAGCAACACCATCAGAATCAGTATTCCTCTTCCATAATTTCAAGCCGCTGTCTGACTGGAAGAATAAACCAAGGCCACCACCCTCTGCCCTCATAATCCGGAATTGGTAATGTCCCTCTTCAAACATATGCACTGGCACCTGTATCACAGCTAGGCTTTGCTTCACCAAATCAAACTCGAGAACTCCAACAAAATTCCCAGAAATCGTCCAGTAAAGGGAATCCCCAACCAGCACAGCAGGATTGCCATTATAAACAAAGATGGGATCATCACTATGATGACTCACAGGAACCTCTGTCAAGATAAGATCACCCCATAAGCCGGTCTCAGACGAGTAAAAGCAGGCTAGCACTCTTCTGCGTTGCTTGTCTTCGGTGTCTCCCACTATCAAGACCACCTGGAAGTGGTCGTCGACTTCTCTGGCACTGGCAGGGCGAACCACCGCCCCGTTGATCACTGACTTGTCCCCATGTTTCGCAATCCCCGGGGGAATGTCGAGGCGGTGCTGGTCGCCGGTGACGGGGTCCCACACCAGCATCTGGCACGGCTTAATGTTGAAGATGAGCACGAGGCCATGACGGCACCCAAGGGACATGAAGCGGTCTCCCTCGCCGCGCTGCAGAGAGAAGCGTCCGGGCGGGACACGATGCGGGGACTCGAGAGTCGGCGTGAAGGAGAGGTCGTCGTCGTCCCCGTCGAAGAACCCGAGGAGGGGAGGGCTGCGGCGGTGGTGGCGGCGGAAGCGGCGGAAGAAGCCGCGGTCCGAGGCGAGGCTGCGCCAGCGCTTGCAGACGAGGGAGGCCCGCGGGAGGGAGGAGGGCTGCGGCGGGAGGCGGAGGAGGATCTCTCCGAGCAGGTCGTCGTTCTCCAGCGGCGTCTTGACCGCCGGCGAGCCGGGGCGGCGGCGGAGGGAGCTCATCTCGCCCTAGAGCTGGGCACTGATGCGGGATGCATTTTGTTTTTCTGTTTGTGGTGCAGTGGACAAAGTGCTGTGCAGGCCCAAATAGTCCAGTGAAGCCCACGGTGAGTGCAAGGTGAAGGGGGAAATATGGAAACCATAAATGGAGGCTCTATGGAGCATTTCATTTTTTTAATTCGAAAAAACATATATCCAAGCTTATTTTTTTAAAGATAATCCTGGAAGTACTGTGTCGTTACTCTTCTTGGAGACATCGGCTTGGAGTGGGCCATGCCTATCTTCGTGGAGTCGGAGTCGTCACTCTGATTGATGGTTTCTGTTGGTGACTTGTTGATAATGATGGCGGCGGCGAGGCTGCGAATTATTTATTTTTGGCTGTCGGGTTCTTTCGACATGTTTAAGAATTTTTTCCGTGCCTTGCCTATCTTCATGGGGTCAGTGCTGCAGGCGAGGAGTCTTTGTGGTGACGACGACTCGAGCTAGGTCTTTGGTTGCTGGTTGGAAGTTCATCGTTCTTTCACCTGAAATGTTTGTCTTTAGAGTAGGAGTGGTCCGGCTGCTGACACATGGGGCTAATTGTCTGGCATGGGCCAACATTGGCTTCGTGTTGCAGCGAGAGCTTTGTCGGTGAGAGTCAAAAGTGAAGTGGTTGACAACGAAGGAGTGATGACAATGACGCTCGATTACAACCTCGACAGTGGTTTTTCATGACGATGTGTGCGCTTCATGTGGATAGCCAGACTGGCCGGATTGCCATCCGCGGTCGACAGTGTACCGTGACCCTGGGTGTTGGTTTCGAAAAGAAAACTCATTTCTTTCACTTGCATTGCGCTAAATTCCCCATTATTTTTTTCTAGTATTTCCACATATGTCAATCCTACAAACAAAAAAAAAGTCTTTTGTGGAGCTATTACTTGAGTAAAAATAGACATGCAGCTTTTAAAGGTGGATTTTAACTTGTAGATGTGCATGTGTCCCGCACAGCCAAATTCTTTGGTGACTTTACAAGATTTGATTTGTTAGTGATCTCCATTATAATTAGAAAAATTACTGATTTTCTTGTCGACTAATAAGTCTACGTGTGACTTTTGGACATCTGCAAACAACGAAGATTGGAAAATAAGTGGCAAGATTTTATTTATCTTTTCATAAAGGTTGTTGTACAGATGTATGGTGGTACATTAAGTGGATGAAATCATCGGTGTAGACATTATATCTTAAATGGGTCAATTTGATATGCCAATGTTAACATTTAAATTTGGATCAAATTTGGACCCGTTGCAACACACGACCACTTTGCTAGTTAGTCTAAAAAGGTATTCTGTTTTAACAATGCATATACTGTTTTTGCGATGTACGGAGTATTTCCTAGAGGACTTTTGTTTTTTAGATAAAAAAAACTTGTAGCTTTATGTATCTGCGAATATGGAAGTGGGCTTACTTTATTTGTCATGGGCTTCTTCTTCCCAGAAATAAAGAAACAGTATTGGGCTCCAATGTCATTCGCACCCGCAAACGTCGCGTCACTTTTCCCATCCACACTCGCATGAGCACCAGTGAGGGCGAGATGAGCAGCCGCCGCCACCCTAGCTCGCCGGCGGTGCCGCCGCTGGAGGATGACAACCTCCTCTCCGAGATCCTCCTGCGCCTCCCGCCGCAGCCCTCCTCCCTCCCCCGCGCCTCCGCCGTCTGCCAGCGATGGCGCGGCCTCGTTTCCGACCCCCGCTTCTTCCGCCGCTTCCGCCTCCACCACCGCCGCAACGCGCCCCTCCTTGGTTTCTTCGACAGAAGTTTCTACCGCATCTACTTCGTACCTACCATGGAGCCCCCCAATCGTGTCCCGCACCGCCCCTTCTTCTTGCAGCTCGACGACGGCGACAATGCCCGTTTCCAGCTCCTCGGATGCCGCCATGGCCTCGTGCTCATCTTCCACGCGTCGATGGACCGGCTCCTGGTGTGGGATCCCGTCTCCGCCGACCAGCACAGCTTCTCCGTTCCTCAGGGCTTCGACTGGCCGAACACATCGATCCACGGGGCAGTGGTTCGCACCGCCGGAGACGCACAACACTTCCAGGTTGTCATGGTTGGCACAGTGCAAGAGAAAGAACATGCACCAGCGCGAGCGAGCGCCCGGGTTTACTCGTCGGAGACTGGCGTATGGGGTAATCTCATCTCAATTCCGCTTCCACCCAAGTCAGCTGGTACTATGATCCGACTTCCTACCAGGGTCAATACGTCATTTCCCGGTGTCCTAGTTGGGGATTCCCTTTACTGGTTGCTCTGTGACAGTATCCTCGAGTTTGATCTGGTTAGGCAGAAACTAGCTGTGATACCTGCGCCAGTGGACATGTATGCCAATGGCAATTGTCACTTCTCGGTTATGCGGGCAGATGATGGTGGGCTTGGTTGCTTCTTTCTGTCAAAATTAAGCACCCAGTTGTGGAAGATGAAGACTGACTGTGATGGTGTTGCCTCATGGGTGTTGGGAAGAACTATTGAAATGGACAAGCTACTTTCCTTGAATTCACCGAGGGAGAGAGCGAGCCTTATGATACTAGGGTTTGCTGAGGACAACAATGTGGTTTTCTTGTGGACAGCTATCGGCCTCTTCACGGTCCAGCTTGAGTCGTTCAAGTTCAAGAAACTTTTCCAAGTTGACATAATCTCTAGCTACCATCCATTTGAAAGTGTCTATACTGCAGGTAATAGCATGCCCCTTTGGATTGTGGATATCAAGATTTCTGCTTGATGATCTTTTCAGCATATAGTGATCTTAAGTTCTTTCTGAAGTTTCTGTGGCGGTGTTCTGTGTGATACTTAGTTATGATTTTGAAAAAAATCTGCTAGTAGTAGCCATCTAGTTCTGCTGTTATCGTGAGGTGATTCTACTGCATCGTGATTTTGAGTTCCCTTAGCTGAAGGTTGTTGGCTTGCCACCGTTCTGAAAAAACATAGTGACGCTGTTTTTTTTGGGCCTATTGTCATACTATTATTATGGAATCGTGGTATTGGACATCCTAGAATAAAACAATGAACAAAAAGATCAGCAATTATTTGTATAATAACAGAGGTAATTTTGTTATTGCCTACTTATTGACATATTCATGATTGTATAATGGTAGTATGAGTATGTAGCTATTTGTCAAGATGAGATACATAACGGTTGAAAATTGAAGACAACTACATGAAGAAAAATCAGCTTGAACAAAGTGAAATGTTTAGTTAGTTCCATATGCGCATTCTGAACTCTTTTATTCGTTGTTGTTTTCATTGGTTTTGCCCATCTGAAATCCACATTAATGACTTGGTTTGATATGTAAAAGTCGGTTGATCAGTTTTAACACTTTAAGAAGACCACTGCTACCAATGGAAGATATGAAAGTCATGATCAATTTAATTGCTAGAACATATTAGCATGGGCTTATTCTATTTTATCTGATATGGCATGGAACGAGCTTAGGAATAATTATAGGTAATATAGTCTTTCCGAGTTCCGGCTATCCAAAAGTCTTGGTGTGCATATTCTTCATTTGCGTGACACTTGTGAGTTTATACTGTTTTGAGAATACTCATTATCTGATAGTAGATGGGGTTTTGTTTTTATACTCCTAATATTGCATTAAACCGGAGTTGTTGTAGTCAACAATTACATATTGAATTTATCTAAATATCTCATCGACGCCACTAGCATCTCTTTGACATTTCGTTGGAATGCCTTTGGTTTCCTGACTTCATATGCTTGTAGGAACGTCTGTTGGTGGTGGACATGATGGAGCTGAACTTTTGCAGGATACATCAGATGTTCGGTCAGATTGATATGCTATCGTTTGAGTAGGTAAGTTTATTTTTAAGTAGTAATAGAATGAAACATTTCTTATTCCTTTGCTTTGTGGATATTTTTCTCTTTTAGTTTTACTGGTTGCTACATTGCTTTGGAATTTTTATGGCTATGGATCAACCAAGTCTGACTGTTCACTGTTGTATGTGTGTTGTCCCCTCTATACAAGTAGTAATTGATAACCAAAGTACCTTAGCATTTGGGGAGTTGCCATTTTGCATGGCTCTTCATTCTGATCATTACAATGCCTAGTGCTTGCTTGCAGTTATTGTACAATTATGTTAATCTTGGGCAGTTTGCTTAAATATTTCTCAGCATATCTTTGCTTGTCAGTCTAACTCAAATATTTCATCGGCTAGTAGCCCCTAGAGGGGTTTGACTTCCTAGATTGTTATGGTCCATCGGTCCTACATGTTCCAAGAGTTCACATTCATATAACCTCGTAAGAGGTACTAGTTCTTCCATTACCATTAAAGGACTAGGATAGTCAACTGCCATGCAGTAAATCATGAAATAGACAATACGATGGTATGTTTTTCATTAAAAGATTGGCTGCCCTATCTGATGAAATGTGATAGCCTTCTTAAGGAAATCCTAACTAGTCACTACATTAGAGTTTCGAAAACATAAAAAATCCTACAAATAAATCCTGATTTTTGTAATTGAACTTACAAGATCCAAATTATACTTTGTCATCCTCATCCTATAACTGAATTTTACATCCGAGTTTTAATATGAAGTCATACCACGTGAACGTTTTGTGTACAATTTTCACGATAAAAAATAAATAAGTACGAAATACTAGTAAATAGGTTTTTCCACCTCGGTTGCTTAGACTTCAGTTGTTCCTGACATCATTGTTAAAATTGTTTCAAAATGCTCAGATCACTTGTCTTCTGTTCTGTCCATTCAGACAAAAATCCCTAGAGCAAAAGCCTTTCTGCTTAGAGAAATTTATCACGCAAGCTTCATGGAGCTGGTTCAACAATTTTGGGGCCTCTCTTGCTAAAGCAGAGACAGTGCGGGCATCATCTCCTCTAAACTCAAAAACAGTAGAAAAACCTTTTAAATCTGGAGCAGAGATATTTCCGCCTTACAAGGGGACTCCTTCTGCAAGCCTTTCTTTTTTCAGGCGACGTTCACTGCAGTGTGACACAGTTCAAAGGAATTAAGCGCTAGAATCTTCGATAATGTTAGCCTAGCCATACACAACCACTTGTAAATTTTACCTTCAGCTACAGGCTTTAGATTGAACAAATTCACTCGGCCAATCCACATTTTACCCCTTCTACCATTTTATCCTGAGTGCTTTGTTAAATTTGTACTTTTCTTCTCCTGTAAATCTGTGTTATGTCCTTGTACGGTGCCTGTTTTTTTTGCTTTGCTTTAATAGGTTTCACTATCTGCCCCTACAGTTTTCTGTCAAAAAGAAAAAACATGAAATGCATTTTGTACATCCATAAACCATATACTCCCATGTATTGTTTTCTGAAGTTAAATGAAAGAGGCATGGATTGTGTCCTCGACTCTTTGGCCATATATACACATTAAGATGTAGTCTGCAATACATGGGAGTAATCAGTTTATTTAATCTTTTGAATAAAGATAGTTAAAACGCTATACGTGGAACACCCAATTTTCCGTTGATCAATGGACTACTCTTATCGCGTAGTAGGTTATTTCGAGCATCATAAAAGGGATCTAGCCTATAATATAGTTTGTCTGGTCCAAACCACATCCTATGGTTTCGGTGCCATCTAATTTCTTTTGGTTACTATAGATGTTTAATAATTCACACTTTTATATTGAGTACCTCATATGTCCATGACAAGAAGAATGCTTATAATGATTTGAAACTTGAAAGCCAGGTAGCTCAGCATCTCTCTAACGGTGGTTTTTGAACAGCTGGTCTTTTAGCTTTTGATCAGATCAGATGTAGCCAAATAAGTACTTGATAATATGTCAAAAGTAGGTTGAAGGTTTCTGGTATAAAATAGATGTTGAAGGTGCGCTACTTCAAATAAATTTAGTTTTGTCTAATGATGAGATGAATCAACTTTGAGATTTTGGTCCAGTTTCCACACTGGTGAAGCTGATGTTCAGTGCTAGTCCTACGGTCTGTCAGATATAACTTAGTTTTATTTGTATGTATTATGTCTAGTACAAACTGGTTTGACCGATGACACTGATTTTCTGCAGGTATCGAGAGTTGCATTCTGGTGGCTGAGATGTAGAAATGGCTTGTTGGTGAATGTCCATGTAGCATGTAGCATGCACCGGTGAACTACCAGTTTCCACTTGGCAATGGACCTCCATGTAGCATGCACCTATGAACTTTCGTGGACCCCATCTATTATCCAATTTCGTAGACAGTTAGTCAACTGACATGAAGACGATTAATTAGAACCTTGTGGCACGTTTGCTTTATGGGCTGGCACGTTGAGGCAAAGCTGACCTGTCTGTTGATCTTGTCACTGCTTTTCGTTCGAATATGCTCCATGTGTTGTATATCAGGTTGGGAGATTATGCCAATGTCTTGTGCATGTTCACTCCATGTCCCAATTTCTTGGTGTGTTTTTGTCGAACTTTTATCTAATTTTGTCCAATGAATGTTGAACGTTGAATTGCACCTGCCTGTCTATTGCTACTCCCTCATTGTCTAATGAATGTGCTTGAGATGCGGTGGCTCGTAGGATTGGACGAGTTGGCTGACTTCCGAAACAATTCATGAGTAGGTTCTGAACTTCTGATCGAAACTTACAATATTAGTTCAAGTTGTTTGAATTTAGCTTTATGTGTTTTTTCGAGGTGCCAACAATGGAGCTAGATATAAAGAGTTTAGATGAGTCTGGCATATTAGGAGCCCGGCGTTATTTTCTCTTGCTCCTCTCAACTTCCCTGTCACCGGTCGAATGGCGAGCCAGCCGTGGCCGCCGGCGTGATCCACCTCAGATGGCCGTCGCATCCTCCCGCTGCACAACGCCGAGGAACACGAGAGGAACATCTCCAACCGGATTTAGCCCACCTTCGTCAACTGGAGGAGCCCGCAGTCAAAATTCCCCCGGTGCATCTGGTAAGATCGTGCTACCAGGTGAATATTACTCGGTCTGAAGTGTTCCATGTGATTTGATTTGTAACTTTTGCTCTACTTTCATCTGTCCCGCAAAAAGATTTTTTTTCCCTCGCCAAAGATGCTGGTTTCCGAGATTGGGTCGTAGAAACTAGAGATGCCAGTGTTCCCCAATCTTCACCCACACGTGACTGGGGTTTCTCTGTCCGCCTGACTAGACCGAATCGGAATTCGATTCATCTCCGGCCAGAATTCGGAAATCCGAGCCCGCGTGTTGGTAGAACTCCGTGTACCTGTTCTTATACTTTACCTCCAATTTTTTTGGGGCCATATATAATTGAAAATTAACCGTAGGGGTTTCCCCTACGGTAACGGGCTTAAAAAAAACTCCGTGTACATCTGAAAACTATATCTTCCGTATATATAAGCAGCAGAACCATAACCCCCTACGGTAACGGGCTTAAAAAAAAACTCCGTGTACATCTGGAAACTATATCTTCCGTATATATAAGCAGCAGAACCATAACTCGGCCTTTGCGGACGTTCTCATCTTGTACATGCAGATTCAATTATGGCGATCAAGAGATGCTCCGAGGAGGTCTCGGTCGTTTCTCGGCCGCGGAAGTTGATATACGGCTCGTCAGTGTCAAGCCGTCGCCGAGGTTCGACAAGCCTTACCTCCCCGAAGACCTCATCTTCTTCAACATCCTCGCGCGGCTGCCGCCCAAATCCGTCATTCGGTTCAAGTCCGTATGCAAGGCCTGGCGCGACATGATGTCCGGCCCCTGTTTCATCAACGCTCACCTCGAGTGCTCCAAGGAGAGACCCTCGTTGCTCATGGTGCCTGCCGCGTACCATAATCTGTGGGACGTGAGTCTGTGTTTCTGGATAGACTTCTACAGATACAGAGTTGGTGATGAGCCGGAGTTGATGCACTCGAAGGAATTTCCGGGTGGCATTTCTCTGTGGACCAGCCCTTTGCACTGCAACGGTCTGATCCTCATCTCCACCCTGACCGAGAGGATGATGATTTGCAACCCAGCAACAAAAGAGTTCCTTACCCTGCCGAGAGGGTGCCCCAGTGTTCACAAAAGAAACTTAAGGGCTGGGTTTGGTTATGACGCCAGTAGCAACAAGTACAAGGTGGCTAGATTTTTCTACCAAAGGAGTAAAGCAACGTCTGACGACCCTGTCTGCAAGTTTCAAGTCCTTGCTCTTGGCAATGAAGAAGTATGGAGGCAAACTGCAGACGATCCACCGTATCCGATTCTTGGACGAACTCCAGTTCATGTCAGCGGTTCCATCTACTGGACGCTTGGCACAACCAAAAGTTGCCCTGATCCACCCTATGCGTTTCTCCGGTTCAGTTTGTCTGACGAGAACTTCAGTCTGGTCCCGTATCCTCCTAGCAGTCTTCCACCTGTCAGTTTCATAGATTCAGAGAGTGAGCTTTGCTGTCTCTGCTTCTGCAACCGAACGCTTAAATCGGAGATTTGGACCTTAAGTGTTGGGCGGCAGAACCATCAGTGGACTCAACAGTGCGCTGCAGATATCCCACCTGATCTAGTTGTAGTGCACCCTCCAGATTGGTCAAGAGAACTTCCTAAAGTCGTTCTTCATGGCAAGAGGTTGTTTCCGCAAGGACGGCGGAAGGTGTGCCAGATTTGAGCTGAAAAGAACAAAATGGATAATGCTGATCAATAATGATCAGGATTTGATCTGTATAGGCAGTTTTAGATATTAATCTAGCATGTGCAGAGTCGCACAACCTAGTGTTCAGACATTTTTTGTCATTAACAAAGACAATACATCAGACAACACTTTATAAGAAAGTAAGATCAGTGCTATTCCAGTGACTGAACTCTTAAAACATTGTTACTGACTGGGAACCGAAGGTGGACTCTTATACTAATATATAGAGCATGGAAGGTAATGAATTTCGCACTAATTTAATTCGAGAATGCTGGCCAGTAAACAGATGATCGAAGGAAGATTGCGGATGTCCTCTTTTCTACCGAAACTACTGAAGAGTTTGATGATGAGGAAGAGATGCCTTTGGAGGATGATGAAGAAGACTATTGAGGAGGACCCAATGCATGAGTTTACTTTGCCAAGTACATCGGATATGTCTTATCTTTCTATTATGTTTCAAATTATCATGCCTGAACCTGTATAGAATTGGTCCATTTGTGCTTAGTGTATATGGCGCCCAAGTGCTCTTATACATCTTACATCTTCGTGACGATCTAGCAAAAGTAATTTCAGCTCCATGGCGCGGTGCTCTTATACATCTTACAGACGCCGGGCGTGGAGGATGGAAATCCCTAGTTGCCGGAGCGCTAGGTCGTAGGAAGTGATCCTCCTACACGTCCCATGCATTTGCAACATTTTTAGGTTATTCCATGGGTGCCTCATATGATGACTCCTTGAAACTTTTGCGATTAGTTCAGGCTGTGTGAATTTGTCTCCATAGGTAAGCTCGGAAGTTCATCGAGATGCAAACTGTTCAATAAAATCGGATCGCTCTCCATAGGGAATGCATGTAATCCACTTTTTCTGAAATAGGAATGATCAGAAATACAACACCCTTGTGTCCCTAGCTTTTCAGGCCGTGTCCGTAGCTGATACATCTGAGTCTGCGTATAGGGCCCCCTGCCTGCCTCCTAGGTCGCTTGCGCGAGCACCTGGCCGCCGCCGCCGGTGCCGGCGGCGCCCGGCTGCCAAAGGCGGTGGGCGTGTGTGCGCGCACTCTGGCGGGGCTCCTTCGCGCGGAGCAGCCTCGCAGCGTGGGTCGCGCGGGTGTCCTCGGCGAGATGGCGTGGCGGCGGTGAACGGCGCGATAGATGGTGTGGTGGCTGAGCAGCGCCGAGGCTATGCGTGGGCTTGCGGCTCTCCAACCGGCGGCGGGTGCTCGGGCCCGATTTGGGCTTGGCCTGGGCCGTAGCCGTGGCCTTGCTCCCCGTCAACCCCTTCCAACCCTTCTCCCTCCTCCCACCCCCCTGGCCACTGCTGGACGAGGTCGCTGCGTGGACGAGCATGCAAGCAGCGGCCCTTTGAGCTTGGCCGTTCTGCTGCCCCGGTGGATCCCGGCGGTGGCAGCTGCGGGCAGGCGCGACGGCGGCCACAATACGTGGCGGCGCGGTGCAGGTGACTCCGTTGCCTGCTCGACGCGCTCCTGACGGTGGTCGGCCTGCCGGCTCTGCGCTGGCCGGTGCCTCCTACCGAGATGACAAGTTCCTAGGTTTCCATGTGAGCTTCTCCAGTGACGACTTCGCCACCTCTGGTATGCCCCAACATCTACGGTCTTCAGAAGTCCTTGGTCATGGATAGGGGCGAACCCCCGCGCGGCGATGGCCCGCGCTGTCAACGGCGACGCCCGAGGGTGCCGTTACCTCCTTCGAGGCGTTGGCATGACCCTGGACGGACTTCCTGCTCGAGCACCGAGGGAAACCCTAGGTCCGTCCTGCCAGACCGAGTAGCGGCGGCGTCTCAACGCTGCCTCCTTCTTGAAGGCGCTGCTTTGGTTGCACGTGGAGTACCTGATGCGGCAGCAAGAGGTTGACGATGCGGCGCTCTGGTTGAATGCTACTCAGGTGGTGGACGTCCGGGTCGCAACAATGCCAACGCCGACACTTCCCCGACGAGTTATACGTCAGTCCCAGCCGGTCCCTGCCTTTGACCCCGCCAACTCTTCTAGGCACACATGGGCATGAGGTACGTTGGGCTGGGCAGTTCTAGAGGTGAAATCGTCCCTGGAGTCGTCTGGCAAATGGTGGTGTTGCCGTCCCTTTGCTCCGAGTCTCGACACCTTGCCATTCTTGGCTGGACGCAAGACCAGTGACACCTGATGTCGTTGTGGTCAGTAGTTGAGTGCACCTCCTTTGGTCATTCTTGGCTGGACGCAAGAATGAGAATCTCTCCAAGGACGAGTTGGGCTGGGCCAAATATCAAATTTTTTTTTCGCGTCCAAAACTTGGGTCTTCCAGGGAAGACAGGGGAATACCCCCAGCGCCGCCCCTGTCGTTCATTTCTAGAAAGTATGTCTATCATGTACAAACTAGAACCATGAATGATCCCCTCGTATGTCCCTGATCACAATGAATATCGTAGATGATTTGATAAGCTAGACAGTTTTTTCTTGGGAGAACCCGCAGGAGATCTGCCTGTCTTTGTATTAAGCAAGGAGAATCCCATTCTAGACCATTGAAAACAAAGAAACCGAAACCGAAAACAACCACCTACGGGCCTGCCTGCTAATCAGCATGATCAGTGAGTTGGTGTCCCTCATGTCGGAGCAGCGAGGCGAGAGATGACATCCGGCCACCAAGCAGAGAGGGAACTGAGAGACGCTGGATGACCTGACATTGCAATGCCCGTTCGCGGCAGGCATCTGGGCGTACGTCGTTCAGAGGCTTCGGTTCTCTTTTTTACGTCCCATAAGCTAGATAGTTCAGCATATCCCTCTAATTCGGTATTTGAACAACTGATCTTCTATCTTCTTCTGAGCTCAGGCGTCCCCAATGACTTGAGAATATGTAATCAGTAAAAATAGAGTTGAAGGTGTGCCACTAGAATTTAACCTTTTTTTGTCCACTGCCTGAGACTATTCGACTTTGAGTATTTGGTCGTGCTTCCACAATGTTGAGTTTACCGTACGAGTCACGAGTCAGTACAAACTGGTTTGACCGATGACATTGAATCTTTGCAGGTATCTAGAGTTGAAATGCTGGTGGCTGAGACCCAGAATATTTAGGCTACTCAGGTGGTGGACGTCCGGGTCGCAACAATGCCAACGCCGACACTTCCCCGACGAGTTATACGTCAGTCCCAGCCGGTCCCTGCCTTTGACCCCGCCAACTCTTCTAGGCACACATGGGCATGAGGTACGTTGGGCTGGGCAGTTCTAGAGGTGAAATCGTCCCTGGAGTCGTCTGGCAAATGGTGGTGTTGCCGTCCCTTTGCTCCGAGTCTCGACACCTTGCCATTCTTGGCTGGACGCAAGACCAGTGACACCTGATGTCGTTGTGGTCAGTAGTTGAGTGCACCTCCTTTGGTCATTCTTGGCTGGACGCAAGAATGAGAATCTCTCACTCACAGCGTCACTTTGGTCAGTCCACACCGTGGACTGCTGCTTCCACTCCCCACAATCCCCCACCACTTCCTGAGATGAGCAGCCGCCCACGCTCGCTGCCGGCGGCGGCGCCGCCACTGGAGGACGACGACCTGCTCTCCGAGATCCTCCTCCGCCTACCCCCGCAACCTTCCTCCCTCCCCCGCGCCTCCGCCGTCTCCAAGCGATGGCGCAGCCTCGTCTCCGACCCTCGCTTCGTCTGCCGGTTCCGCATCCACCACCGCTGCAATCCTCCTCTTCTCGGTTTCTTTAACCTATTCGACTTCGTACCTACCATGGATCCCCCTAATCGTGTCCCGAAAAGCCTCCTCTCCTTCCAGCACATGGACGGCGACGGCTATGGCCATTTTGATCCCCTGGGATGCCGCCATGGCCACCTACTTATGTATGATGAAATGCACAGCCAGGTCCTGGTGTGGGACCCCGTCAACCACATAGAGCACAACCTAGACCTTCCCCCGTGGTTCGAGGACAGTATGACTCCGGTTAGCGGGGCGGTGCTTCGCGCTGCCAGAGACATTGAACACTTCCAGGTCGTCATGGTAAGCATAGAGACACGCGAACAACAACCCACACGAGCGGTCGCCCATTTTACTCGTCAGAGACTGGGGTATGGGGTGATCTCATCTGAAGAACACTTTCACCCAGGACTTCTATGGACCAACATGAAACTACAGAACTTGATGTGGCCATACACTAGTACAGAACGACACATCGGATACCCCTCTATGGAAACGGCAGCAAAAAGGCAACAGACAACGCTCAAAAAGGCAACGGTTAAAAAAAATGCGTGTCACAATTGAGCCTATGCAGGAATAGATTCACGACACATCAGCAACGGTCAATCATATTCAACTGTATGCGATATTTTGGTAACGGGTTAAAATATTGGTCCGTATGCAACTTAGTTGGGCCAAAAGGCCTTTTTAGACACTCCAGTATATAAACCTACACCAACTGTCCAACCCTATCCAGATCCATTCCCCTCCAGCTCCCGCAGCCAAGTCTTCTCCCTTCTATCCTCTAGGGTTCGAGTGGTTAAGCCGGCGGCCGATTTGGGTGCCGCCGCCGCCACCCCGGCGTCGTTGGCCTTCCCGTCGCGCGTGTCGGTGCGGAGGACGGAGGTCTCCAAGGACGCGTTGTTGGGCGTTCCCGCATCCAAGCGCGCGGCGCCCTTCTCCTCCACCTCCGTCTGTGCCGGATCCGCCTTCTCTGGCACGTCGACCGCACCGCCGGTGCAGCAGATGGCAGAGAACCTCGGAAGTCCGGGGCGGCGCGCCCTTCTCCTCCACCCCCGTCCGCGCCGGATCCGCCTTCTCCGGCATGTCGTCAGCGCCGCCGGTGCAGATGATGGCGGAGGACCTCGGGAATCCGTGGCTGCGCGACCCGCGTCTCAAGGCATCGTGCTCCTCGTTGCCACGGACCTTCGCTAGCACGGCCGTGCGCGTGTACAGATCTTGTCAAAGATGCGCTCTCTGGGCGCGCGCGGAAGATGCTGCACAGGTCGAACTCAGCAAGATCTGCGTTCCTCCGCGAGTCTGAGGTATGTGCGTTCCTCGTCTCCTCCAGTTGCTCAGTACATGCGCTTTTTTGGATCGAGGATCACCAAGCTCTAGCTCCTCCGCGAGTTCTGTATGGACGAGGCAGCACCAATGATTCCAGATTCATGATTGTAGAAATTTAGTTTTTGTTTAGATCTGCGTTCTATAAATCCGTTGGAGGCCATCGAGTCCCACACATGATTCTAGAAATTATTTCATTTGTTCTTTCTTGTATGTTTTTCTAGCACAAACATTTACTCACACGACACTTTAATGATTTAGGTGATCGATGATGGATTTGAGACTTGAAGATGCTGTTTCTAGACTGTTAAGGCGATGCTGTTTGGGTAGTCTAATCTGTCTTGCATTTTGAATCGTGTGACTTAGTTGTAAAATGTAAAATATTGTGTATTTTGACTTGTATACACTGCGGAAGACATTCTGTGCATCATTTATCGCTACCGTATGCCACCGGCTAGCAGCCGGTGGCCTGACTTTTTTTTTAATATTCCTGGCGCTCAAAGGAAACGGTTAAAATAACCGTTGCATATGGACGGGTTCACATCAGTATCGGACGCGGGGCAACGGACCCATTCTCCGTCACTAATGAGGGTTTGCCCCCGTTGCCATAGCGTCGCTCTGTACTAGTGATACCCAATGTCCTAGTTGGGAATTCTCTGTATTGGTTTATCTATGAATATGAAAGTCCGTCGTTTTCTGACATTCTGCTTGGCATCCTCGAGTTTGATTTGGATAGTCAGAGACTAGATGTGATACCTGTGCCAGTGGACATAAATGCTGAAAGACATTGCCAGTTCTCCGTTATGCGGGCATATGATGGTGGACTGGGTTTCCTCTTCATCTCAGAATCAGACTTCGTCGCCCAATTATGGAAGTGGAACACTAATTGTGACGGTGCTGCTTCGTGGGTGTTGGGAAGAACTATTGAACTGGATAAGCTACTTTCCCTGAATTTAGAGAGGAAGAGAACGCCCCTTAAGATACTAGGGTTTGCTGAGTACAATAATATGGTGCTTCTGCGGATATTTATTGATCTCTTTACAGTCCATCTTGAGTCATTTCAGTTCAAGAAAATATTCGAAAGCCAGTTCTTGGATCACTATCATCCATTTGAAAGTGTATACACTGCAGGTAATGACTTGGTTTGAAGCTAGCAATATTTATATCATTCAATATTGTCATCGGTGACCCCACAAGTTATCTGAAATCCATAATAATGAGTTCATGACTTGGTTTGATATTTACCCTTTTTTTTACTTTTAGATTAATCCTGTCGCATTAATTGTGCCAGAGTAAACTAAAGTCAAGTTTATTTGATCTGTTCTGGCTAAAGCTCTTTAAAATTAATTATCGGAATCACTTTTATATCTAAAACTTATTAGTATGGCATATTTTAATTTTATCTAGTACAGCATGGAACGAGCTTAAGAATAATTTTAGACATCTCCTCCCTTCCAATCAGCTAATAGTCTGATGCATATTCTTTATTTTATGACATGAGAGAGTTTGTACTGTTTTGAAAGTATTCTCTTCATTTGATAGTAGATTGGGTTTTGTTTATCTACTCCTAATGTTGAGTCAAACTTGATTTGCTCTCCTCGAATTACAGATTTGAGATTACCTAAATATCTCATTTATGCCTACTCGTATCTACTTGACTTTTCGTTGGAATGTCATTAGTTCCTCGACTCTGCTTGTAGGCATGGGCATTGATGATGGAAATGATGGAGCTGAACTTTTGCACAATACATAAGATGGTTGGTCAGATATATATGCTATCGGGATGTACTGATTGAGCAGGTAATTTTTCCTTTAAGTAGTGGCTGAATGAGACATTTTCCCTTTTCTTTGCTTCATTGACATTTTTTTGTTAACATATACTATTTGATACGTTGCATTTGATATTTTGTTGCTATGGACCTATGGAGACCGTGTGAGATTTGCATGCTGTCTCCTCTATGCAATAGCATTTGGCTTCAAACTTCTTCATAGCCATTGCCATTTCACATGGCTGTTCATTTGAGATCTTTATAATACCTACTGCTTGCTTGTAGTTATTGTACGAATATACTAGTCTACGCCTCGTAGGTGAGCTGCTTGTATATTTTCTTAATATATATTTGTTTGTTACTTAACTGAAACTAATAATTAGAGCTTAGCCTCTAAATGTTTATAAGATGCTCCCAGATAGTTATGGACACTCTACATGATCCAGGAGTCCACATTCATCTAGTTCATCATAACCATTAAGAGGATAGTAAATAAGTAGGCAATACCATGTTATGTTTCATATTTAATAAAAGCATGACCATGAAGAGGCTAGTGAAAAATAAACCGTAGTTCTTGCTATATTTAATGCATTTCATTATCTCTATAATTTATCTCGGACATACTAAAAATTTGAGTTTTAAAGGGGGGCAGCCCCGGTGCAGTAGCTCCCGCTTGCGCAGGGTCCGGGGAAGGGTCCGACCACTTTGGGTCTATAGTACGCAGCCTTTCCCTGCATTTCTGCAAGGGGCTGTTTCCAGGATTTGAACCCGTGACCTCGTGGTCACAAGGCAGCAGCTTTACCGCTGCGCCAAGGACATAATAAATAATTGAATCTATCATAGTTCTGAAATTTATCAAGCTTGTGATATTCACGTTACAGTTTTTGTCACCCTCAATTCTTGCCTGAATCTAATTTGTTAACTTACACTATTTTAAGGTTAAATGCACATCTCTTCTAAACTCAAATACACAAGAATGTGGACCAGAAATCCTTGCGCTTCTTGTTGCTGGTGCTTAATTGAGACTTAGTCCCCACACCCACTCTCTTTTCGTTATTGCGGCCGACCTTATCCAATGCATAATCAGCTTCCCTTCTATCTTCTCTTCATGTAAGTTTTTTCCCAATAATTGCTTTGTGGAAAGGGCTACTTGAAACGTTTGGCCAATCCACAGATCTAAGGGTGAAATATCACAAGTCATGTATTCTCTTGACCAATGTTAACTATGACCGCAAGGAGTCACTTGCTGGGCGCTTTTCTTATAAGGTGGATCCTTTCACATTACCTATCTTGTTCTCAAATTTGTTACTCATCACGATTGATGTACCACATTGGGCTCTGCCTTGTTTCATGCTCCAGCTTCCTCTCCCACGGAGGTAAATCCAAGTTGTTGTATCTGTCGGAAGTAACATGGATTCACTCTAGCTTATGGAAGGTGTAAAAGAAAGATCGTGCTCACCGCCACTGTTTCTGGGGCAAATCCAAAAACCACGGGCTGCTGCATATCTCTTGTGGCTTGGACAATGGTCTGCAAACTGAAGTATACAGGTGGTCTGGGTATTATTTACCTCACATTTCGACTGAAGCTTTCATGCTCAACTTTGTTCTCAAGTTCTACAGCAAGGATCACGTCCCATAGGCCGTAATCATCTGCTATTGATGGCAAAATCTCTTTCCAATTGGTGAAACTTTAAAAAAAAACTTCTGGATCTCTTCCATCTGCCTATGTCCAAGCAGGCATGCATATAAATGATGTGCACAATCTGGAGCCTTGAAAGCACACACCTTGATGACAGCACCAACAACAGTTGCACATGTGTTGGAACGCCAATACTACACTTTAACCTTCATGAATGTGACATTCCTATCACCTCCAAGGCTCCAAATGGATATGGATTTGTAGATTTCTCCCAAGCTAAAAAAGCCTTTCTGGTCTTATGCTACAAGACAGTTCACTGTCAAAATAAGAACACAAAACATCATTATGTACATTAATAGCACACACATATGGCCAATTATACATACTTGTTATTATGCAATCTGCTATACATAGCAGTCATCAGTTGAGTAAATCTTGATACCTTAAGGAGTAATTACATGATTACATCAAAGAAGATATTTTTCTTTGAGTGAACTCAGTAAACTTACTATAAGTCGAACACACAGTTTACCGGTTTACCCTTGTCAATGTATGGCTAAGATTAAATAACAGCTTAGCTCTTAAGGGGTTAGTTCGGAGGTCCTAAAACAGCCCAAGCCATTCTGGTCAAACTACATGTTATTGGTCAAGTACTAAAAAAATACTATTTTTATGTTGTGCGTAGTAAAAATAATAGATGGAATGAAGGAAGTATCAATTAATTATATGGTGTATGATCCCTTGTTTGATGCTTGTACTGTATGAATTTTATCAACTTCGATCTTCTACTGACTATCTAGGTCGTTCATTTCTAGAAGGCATGCATATTATGTACAAACCAGAACTATGAGCCCATCTTATGTCCATGATCAAATGAATTAGTGTAATTGATTTTGACAAGCTAGACAGTTCGGCATGTCCCTCTAATGGCGGTATTTGAACAACTGGTCTTTTAGCTTCTGCTGAGATCAGATGTCCCCAGTGACTTGAGAATATGTCATCAGTAGAAGCTGAAGGCTTTTGGTAAAGATAGAGTTGAAGGCGTGCCACTCGAATTCACCCTTTTTTGTCCAGTACCTGAGACGATTCATTTGGTCCAGCTTCCACAATGGTGAAGCTAATGTTTACCGTAGGAGTCAGTACACAAATGGTTGATATAACTTTTTTTTTTTCTGAATGAATAGTACAAACTGGTTTGACTGATAACATTGATTCTCTGCAGGTATCTAGAGTTGGAATGCTAGTCGCTGAGACCCAGAAATGGCTTGTCGCATGCAGGTTCTTCCGTGTTGGGTGTTCCACACCTAAATTGACCTCATATATATGTTACTGATGAACCATGAAGTGTATTTTGTCTGAATTTATTGTCGTAATTAGCTGGCTTCTGTCTATTATCCAGTATCTGTACACAATTAACTAACTGGCATGGCATGAAGGAGCAATGACTAGCTTTGATAAATTGGTACCTTGTGGTTCATGTGCTTTAGTTTTTATGCTTGCACGTTGAGGCAAGCCCACCTATGTATAAGTGTATTAATCTTCTCGCGGTGTTGTTTGATCATACTCCATGTTGTATCAGGTTCGGAGATATGGTCACCTTACTTTTCTTGTCCCTTTTTCCCTGTTTTTGTTAAATTTTCCTCTGATTCTGGCTAATGAATGCTCAAAGTTGAACTGCACCCGCCTGACTGATGCTTTGATACTGCTAGGGTGGGGGTAGGGCAGTATTTTTTGCTTGCATATTTTTTAGAGTGGGGACTGACGTATAAGATGAGTTGGCTAACGTTTGGAACATCGGAAAACAATTTATGAATTAGCTTATAATATGAAGAAATGACAACTTGGTTACTGGGAGTGCAGATCAATGTTTAGCGTGTACATTATACATTTTCTATGTTGGTGTCCTTTATATATATTCTATGTTTTTGTCTCGTGGATACAGCCATACAGGGGATTGTTGTTTGACGTTTAGTACCTTTTGCATCAATGCTGGTGTTCATGGTGTCGAATTGTTGTGGATTTTGATTCTTCTGCGTTGTACTTTGGTGCTCTCGGTCTCGGGGTTTCCTCGCTGGTCTGACTTCTGAGGACGAGGCGACAGTTCGACGACCGGCCTTGCAAGAGGTGAGATGTCTAGACTGTGTGCTCCAATGCATAAATAGCTAGCTTTAGTATGTTGAGAATGGAACTGGCGCTCCCGAAAGCCATGCTCTCCTATGAATGGGCTTGCCGGAATTGGTGGCTCCAGACCTACCGGTGTCCAAGTGTGACGATCGTGCCGCCTCTGTGGCCATGATCTCCTCTCTCGACACGATGGGGAGCCACGTATTTCGTGTCCTTCGGTACAAGCTCTAAACATAGTACAATACTTTTCTTCTCTGGTGCAATGCACATCGATTTGTACTTCTGAGTTCGGAGGGGATCGCTGTCAATGTGCGGCTTCTTCGACGTGATGAGGGGGTTTGCTCCACGGAGGATTTTCCGTGCCATTTGTTATCATGATTGCTCTTCGTGCTTGTGCTTTCTCCACTTAGAGCTTTGTTTGCCGGCCATCACATCTCGTGTTGGAATCGTGGAATTCAATCAAAATTGCATACCTAACTTTTTTGGGTGTCATGTAATTAGAGCCATCATTTGAACTGGTAATCCTAAAAATGGCCCGGAAAATCAAAACGAAGGATGTCTAACAAGCTCCTAGAGCTTTCTCAGGCTAGGTTTTATGAAGGGCCCTCTCCTCTGGGGACTCACTAGAGTTTTGGAGGTAAGAGGTCAACATCACCTGTACTCTTTCCCACCTCCGCCCTCCCAGCCTTCTCCTTCCATGCTCTACAGGGAATTCTCCACCATTTAGCCTCTTACTCCATGGTGTTCTCTTTCTCGGTTGTGCGAGCGGCTTCTCACCGCCTCTTCGTGTGTCCTTGGCTTCAACGTCCCGGCGACATCTAACTGTCTATCAACTACGTTGTTGTCGTGACTTATGGTGTGTTAGTCACGATCCATGTTAGGATAGACAACGCTTGATCTTGTGGACGTTTGACATTTCAACCTTATTTGAAATACGACACACCCTTGTTTCTTCTATTTTAAAAAATTAGATATATGAATATTTCGAGCTTGCTGTACTTTGTAGAGTTACTTTTTAAGGAAGCTGCAACTTTTTTAGGAATGACAGAAATACAACACCCTTCTATCCGTAGCTTTTTAGTGGGGTAGCTCCGTAGCCTCTTTTTTTTAGCATCAGGGTTAGTTCCCTACCTCTTTTTGTTTTATTTTTAGAAAAGGATTTTTTTTTAGAAGTATTTTTAGAAAAGGATAGTCCCCGGAATCTGCGTACACGGTACACGGCTTGTGTGTATTGGGCATTCTCTTATTTAGGTATCGTGGGCCCTTTTCTCTCTCCCGGAATCTGCATACACTGACTCGCATTTGTCACTCCACATCGTGGACTACCGCTTCGTCTCCTCCACAAATCCCCCACCACTTCGTGAGATGAGCAGCCGCCCACGCTCGCCGCCGCCGCCGGAGGACGACAATCTGCTCTCCGAGATCCTCCTCCGCCTCCCCCCGCAGCCGTCCTCCCTCCCCCGCGCCTCCGCCGTCTCCAAGCGATGGCGCAGTCTCGTCTCCGACCCCCGCTTCGTCCGCCGCTTCCGCATCCACCACCGCCGCAATCCTCCTCTTCTCGGTTTCTTTAACCTATTCGACTTCGTACCTACCATGGATCCCCCCAATCGTGTCCCGGAAGGCCGCCTATCCTGCCCGGCCGACGACGACATCAGCTCCCGCCTGTTCTTAACCCTCGGATGCCGCCATGGCCTCGTACTCATCCTCTACGGGTCGTTCAAGCAGGTCCTGGTGTGGGACACCGTCAACCGCAACAAGCACCGCCTAGCCCTTTCCGCGTGGTTCGAGCCGAATTATACCTCGATCAGCGCGGCGGTGGTCCGCTCTGCCGGAGACATTCAGCACTTCAAGGTAGTCTTGGTACGCACAGAGACAAACGAACAACAACATACACGAGCGATTGCCCATGTTTACTCGTCGGAGACTGGCGTATGGGGAGATCTCATCTCAAGAACCCTTCCACCCAAGGCTTCTATCGATCAACTTAACACCAAGATTGATATGTTTATCCCCAGTGTCCTAGATGGCAATTCTTTGTATTGGTTGCTTTCTGCCAGTCAACCTGGCATCCTTGAGTTTGATTTGGATATGCAGAGACTAAATGTGATACCTGTGCCAGCGGACATATATGCTGATAGCAGTTGCCAGTTCTTGGTTACACGGGCAGATGGTGATGGGCTGGGCTTCCTCTTCATATCTAAGTCAGACTTCATCGCCCAATTATGGAAGAGAAAGACCTATAGTGACGGTGCCGCTTCATGGGTGTTGGGAAGAACTATTGAACTGGACACACTACTTTCACTGAATTCAGAGAAGGAGACTGTGCCCTTACGGTACTAGGGTATGCCGAGGACAATAATATAGTGTTTGTGCGGACAGTTATCGGCCTCTTCACAGTCCATCTTCAGTCGTTGCAGTTCAAGAAACGTTTCGAAATCAGTGACTTACATTTCGAAAACAGTTACTTCCATCAGTTTCATCCATTCGAAAGTGTCTACACTGCAGGTAATGTCGTAATAGCAAGCCTTTACACTCTGGGCATAAGAAAATAACCTTGTTTTTTGGTTAAATAGTTGTTGTAATTCACATTCTTTCGATTAATCTGAAAATTTAAGTACAGTCATGCCACTTGTTTCCTTTGCTGTTTGCTGATCTCTTCAACATATAGCGATGATGTACTTTAGTGTTTTCTTTTCTGATGTTTTTGTGGTTTCGTTCTATGTGATTGTCATGATCCTGAAAAAAAAAATCTGCTAGCCAGTTTTGCTTCTGTAGAGAGGTCATTCTACTGTATCGTGACTTTGAGTTCCCTTAATTGAAGCCAGTGGATGTGAATCATTTACAAAAATACATTTTGCAATGCTGTTATTGATATTTCCATAGTCAGAGGTGGCAGCTGTTCATCAGTTTACTCTGTGGACATCCTAGAATAGAATAATGAAAACACAAAGATTTGTAGGGAGATTGGCAATTGTTTGTAATATTTGAAATAATTTGTGTTGTTGCTTTTCCACGGAGATAAGAAAGAATTATGATGCAATGATAGTATGAGTGCATAGCTGAACTGCAGATTTGCTTCTGAAGATGAGAATATAACGATCAGAATGTGTGGAGAAAAAATAGTTTGAACCAAATGTAATTTCAAATAGGCAGCAGCTCAAATTGGTACATTCTGAAGTTCAAAGGTAGTTTTCTTTCATTCAATATTGTTGTTGATGACATCGCTAGTAATGTTTAACTCCATACCAATGATATAATGACTTGGTTTGATATTTACCACGTAGTTCCTTTTTTATCACTTTTGGAATTGTTCTGCTGCATGTGGCAAGTTAATTTGTGCCAGAGTAAATTAATATAAGTCAAGTTTATATATTACTCTTTGGCTAAATTAGTTTTAAATAGTCAGGATCACTTTATTTCTAGAATTTATTAGTATGGTTATATTTTAGTTAATAATTGTAGATAACTTCTCCCTTCTGATCAGCTCATAGTCTGACAATGCATATTCTTCATTTCATGACACTAGTGAGTATATACTTTGAAAGTATTATCTTTATTTGATAGTGGATGGGGTTTTGTTTATTGACTCCATACCCACTGTTGTTTCAGACTTGAGCTGTTTTTCTCAAATTATAGACGCGAGTTTTCCCAAATTCTCATTTATGCACCCTTGTATCTATTTGACTTTCCGTTGGAATGTCATCGGTTCTTCGACTTTGCTTGTAGACATGCGGCTTGGTGGTGGAAATGAGGAGCTGAACTTTTGCACAATACATAAGATGATTGGTTAGACATGGGCTATCATGATGTATTTGATCGAGAAGGTAAGCCTAACTTTAAGTGGTAGCTGCATGAAACATTTTCCCCTTTCCTTGCTTCATTGATATTTTGCCATTGTACTTTTACTGGTTTCTCCGTTGCATTTGATATTTTTAGGGATATGGATTTATTGAGAGCGAGTGAGTTTTTTATGTTGTATCCTCTATGCAAGTGAATATAATCAACAGTACTTGATCATTTGGCTTCTTCCATTATAGCAATTACCATTTCTGTTGTTCATTTGGGAACTTTAAAATACCTAGTACTTGCTTGTAGTTATTGTGCAACTCATCTATGACTCCTAGATGAGTTGCTTATATATATTCTTAATATATGGTTTGTTACTCTGACTGGCATGTATAATCAGATCTTAGCATCTAGAGTTTTTTAAGACACTCGATTCTACAGGATCCAAGAGCCGACGTTCATCTAGTTCATCCATAACCATTAAGGTGCTACTGAATGAGGAAGTAGACAATACCATGGCATATATCCATAACCATTAGGTGTCAACATCTCAATAATTTGTTTGCTGACATACTCACTAAATTTTTGATTTGTCCACCAAAAAAAAAAAATCGGTTCATTTTAGCATGGCACATTTGGAAACTTCTTCTGCAACCTTTTTTTGAGGTCCTGTTCATTGCAGCATGGCACATTGGGAATAATGAAGCACTCAAATTTTCGATGATGTTAGACCACCCATGCGCAGCTGGAAAACCACTTGCAAATTCCACCTTCAGCTCTGGAGAGTCTAAGACCCTGTTCCATGCATGGGTTAATCCACTGGGCTAATACACTTTCTTTTCCTTTTTAGCTTTTACCATTTTATCCCAGGCGCTTTATAAATATATGTATTTTTCCTTGTTACGAGGTTTTTCTCTAAATTGTTGTTTTGCTCCTATGTCCAGTTTTCCTTTTTTTCTCTAATACATTTTACTGTCAGGGACTCGGGCCTACAATTTACTGTCAAATTAAAAACATAAAATACTATTGTGTACATTCACACACATATGGCCAAATATACTTGTTAATATGTAATCTGCCATACATAGCAGTCATCAGTAGAGTAAATCTTGATACCTTAAGGAGTAATTACATGATTACGTCAAAGAAGATATTTTCCTTCGAATGAAGTCTGTAAACTTACCATTAGTGGAACACACAATTTACCCTGTCAATGTACGACTGAGATTCAATACCAGCTTACCTCTTAAGGGGTGAGTTCGGGGTCCTAACAGAGCCCTAGCCTCTAATATATTTGTTATGGTCAAACTACATGTTACTGGTCAAATACTTAAAAGTATTGTTTTTATGATTTGCGTAGTAAAAATAATAGACGTCTATTTTGGAATGAAGGAAGTATCAATTAATTATATATGGTGTATGATCCCTTGCTTGAGGCATGTACTGCATGAATTATATTAACTTTGATCTTCTACTGACTATCTAGGTCGTTCATTTCTAGAAAGTATGTCTATCATGTACAAACTAGAACCATGAATGATATTAACTTTGATCATCTACTGACTATCTAGGTCGTTCATCAGTGGCGGCTCCAGGAAATGAACAATGGGTATTCCTCCCAAATTTTTTTTTTTTGCTCTAAATGTACTATATGACCCAAACAGCACAACACTAGCAATATATATGGAAAAACAACACTAGCATAACAACAATAGCAATATTTCAATTTATAAGCTCATAACAACATGAATACATAGGTGATAGGTACCTTTTGATTGATAAAGTGATGATATTCCATATTACATTATGACTTTGCGGTTGCCTTTTTGGAAGCGATTGATGATATCCTCATCCTTTACTTTCCTGAAGAAATCTCTCTCAACAAATGTAACCATACAATTGTTCAAATAGTCATCACCCATTTTGTTTCTTAGCTTATTCTTCAGATAGCTCATTGAAGAGAATATCCTTTCAACATCCGCAGTGGCTACTGGCAGAATCAGTACCAACTTAAGAAGCTTGTAAACAATAGGATAGTATTCATGCTTCTTTGTCTTGACAAGCATAACTGAAAGCTCACAAAGATTTTTCAAGTTTTGAAACCTTTCATCTCTACGCACATTAGCAACATACATGTTTAGTTGCCATGGAAGTCTTGTCAGTTCCTCACTTGTAAAATCAGAGGCATAAAACTTTGTAGCAAGCTTAACCAACTTCTCTTGATCAAAAGCAGCAAATAGATTAACTGGAGAGAATGCTGCCATGCAAGAAAGTAGCTCTGTGTTTACCTCATCAAATCTGCTATTGAGCTCACTGATTTGCCTGTCAATGACACCCACAAACATATCAACCTTGAAGCGTTGGTAATTGGTCACACCATTACATAAACCCCTTCTAGGCCGGCCAACGGGAGAGTAAGGACCCTCCATATCAACAACTTTGACATTATGCTTTCTACAAAAAGCTGTGACCTTTGTGAGAAAATCATCCCATCCAACATCGGACCGCAAAGCCTCCAAGTAAAACTTTGTGTCATCAACAAGCTGAATAGCATGAACAATATCTTCGTCTTGCTTTTGCAAATGTCTGGACAAATCATCTGTGTATCCAAATATTTCTTGCAACACGTGTGCCATGAAAACAAACTCAAATGATAGAAATGTTGTCTCTATGGATAGAGCCGCTTGTGCCTCCGCAGCATGGTAGTCATCTCCAATCTTTTTGAGGACTCGTCGTAGTGCACCATACATAGAGATGACATGGTTCACCGTTTTGAAGTGAGAGCCCCAACGTGTATCACATGGCCTTCCCAAACCCATTTCCTGATTCAGCCCACTCCCTGTTTCTACTTCTTCCAATTCCAATGCAGCAATGAGTTCTTCAGCCTGAGCTATCCGAAGCAATCTCATCTTTTTACAAGACATGCCAAGAGCATTTAACAAGTGTGCAAGCTGCTGAAAGAACCAAGTACAATCACCACTCTCCTTTGCAACAGCAACAAGAGTTAACTGTAGTTGATGGGCAAAACAATGAACATAATAGGCAGAAGGGGACTCATCCATAATCAGTTTTTTCAGGCCATTAGCATTACCTTTCATGTTACTAGCTCCATCATATCCTTGCCCACGCACCATTGCAAAGGTCAAATTGTAGTCCATAAGCATTTTCTGAATTGCAGCTTTGAGTGTCAAAGAGGTAGTATCTTCAACATGAGCAAGACCAAGAAATCTTACAACCGCCCTTCCTTTCTTATCAACGTAACGCAAGCAAACAGCCAACTGTTCATTCTGATACACATCACTAGACTCATCTGCAAGTATGGAAAATTGACCACCATCAAGTTCTTCAATGACTAGTTTAGTAGTCTCTTGTGCACAACATTTTATCACCTCATGTTGTATATCATGGTGAATCATTTGGCAGTTCCCTGGAGCATTCTTGAGAACAACTCTGCCAACCTCTTCAAAATTTCCTGCTAGCCAATTTAGAAGCTCAAGAAAATTTCCTTTGTTTAGTGAGTCTTCACTTTCATCATGTCCTCTAAATGCCAAGCCTTGGTGCAATAGATATCTCACACACTTGAGTGTCCATGTCAAACGCTGCTTATACAAAGCCTTGTATTGTGTGGTGTTTGAAGCAATAGACTCCCGAATTGATGTTTGTGGTGTATTGAACCTATCATACTTCTCTTGAGCTTCAGCATGAGCACTACTAACCTCACCTTCATGTTTCTTCAATCTCTTCTTCATGTTCCAGTTATTAAATCCCTTCTTCACAAAAGCATCTCCACCGGGACATCTTGTTTTATCCTTGAACAAATAGCAAACAAAGCAGAAAGCTCTATCTTTTTCCACACTATACTCAATCCATGGAAATTCTGTAAACCAAGCACCGCAAAAGCGACGCTCTCTTCCACCTTTATCTGTAAACTGAAACTTGTGATTCTTTGGTTGACATGGCCCCATCTCAATAAATCTCCTTCTTACTCTATCTTGGTCATTGACAGCATACACTGAGATGGGAATCCGCTTCCCAGGATCATGTTCGAGTGCCTCCAAATCTGCTTGCATCGGTTCATCATCTTCACCAATAGATTCATCTTCTACTTCTACATGAGGTGTTGAGGTTTCTTCTCTACTCTCCGGTGCTTGCCATAACACCATTTGCAAATTGCTCTCAAGATGAACAACACTAGATGCAGTTGTTGTCTGATTCGGTGTGGATGATTCATTCGTTTTCCTTGTTTTTGCAGCCTTTTCCCACATTGTATGTATGCTACTGCCAACAATACCACTCTTCTTCTTCTGCAGTAAAAAAACAAGAAACAAAAAATTAAAAACTTGCATCTACGAAGCCATAGAGACCTATGTGATACACTCTTCTTCTTCTAGTAGGAAGCAGGCATACGGGTACATCTAGGAAGCAGGCATACGGCACATCTAGGAAGCAGGCATCTGGGAAACAAGAAACAGGCATACGGGTACCACTCTTCTTCTTCTAGTACGAGTGGAAATTGGGGGAAACAAGAAACAGGCATACAGACTACAGAGCTACTGTGGACTAGATTAAATTCTATTGACCTGAAGCTTATACATCCTTCCAATACATCAAACACGTAAATTCAGGATAGGAACTAGCTACAAGATTCTAATTGACACGACCAAACGCTGACATCAAACGATAGATATTGCTCTAAATACTGAAGCTACTAAGCGATGGATTCCATCGATTAACCAAGCAACCATTTGCAACACTAAAGAAATATACAGTAAACCTTGACTAGCTAGCTGCTAGCTACCATTCGTGTGGTGTGGTGGCTCATCCAACAACATCCACCACATCCATTCTGCTATCTAGCACACAGAACAGCTTCAAGCTTTACATGGAGAAGGACGGGGGCACCTTCTGTGCTGCTCGGGGACGCTGGGGCGGGGCGGCGCGGACAGGAGCGTCGGGAGGAGGGGCGCGGGGCGCCGCCGCCGCGGCGGGCGCGGGGCCGTCGCCTGCTACTCCGGGCTGCATCGCCGGCGGCCGTCGTGGGCACTGGGCAGGTCTAGGTCGAGCAGGGGACTGAGGCCGAGGCGTTCGTGCTCCCAGGGAAGACAGGGGAAATATCTGGGCTCCGGGCTGCTGCGACTGCGTGCGGAGTGCGAGTTGGGCTGGGCCAAATATCAAAAAAAAAACTCGCGTCCAAAACTTGGGTCTTCCAGGGAAGACAGGGGAATACCCCCAGCGCCGCCCCTATCGTTCATTTCTAGAAAGTATGTCTATCATGTACAAACTAGAACCATGAATGATCCCCTCGTATGTCCCTGATCACAATGAATATCGTAGATGATTTGATAAGCTAGACAGTTTTTTCTTGGGAGAACCCGCAGGAGATCTGCCTGTCTTTGTATTAAGCAAGGAGAATCCCATTCTAGACCATTGAAAACAAAGAAACCGAAACCGAAAACAACCACCTACGGGCCTGCCTGCTAATCAGCATGATCAGTGAGTTGGTGTCCCTCATGTCGGAGCAGCGAGGCGAGAGATGACATCCGGCCACCAAGCAGAGAGGGAACTGAGAGACGCTGGATGACCTGACATTGCAATGCCCGTTCGCGGCAGGCATCTGGGCGTACGTCGTTCAGAGGCTTCGGTTCTCTTTTTTACGTCCCATAAGCTAGATAGTTCAGCATATCCCTCTAATTCGGTATTTGAACAACTGATCTTCTATCTTCTTCTGAGCTCAGGCGTCCCCAATGACTTGAGAATATGTAATCAGTAAAAATAGAGTTGAAGGTGTGCCACTAGAATTTAACCTTTTTTTGTCCACTGCCTGAGACTATTCGACTTTGAGTATTTGGTCGTGCTTCCACAATGTTGAGTTTACCGTACGAGTCACGAGTCAGTACAAACTGGTTTGACCGATGACATTGAATCTTTGCAGGTATCTAGAGTTGAAATGCTGGTGGCTGAGACCCAGAATATTTAGGCTCCACGCCTAAATGGACCTTCTATATGTGTAGCCGATGAAGTATGAAGTGGACTTTGTTGGAATTTCTCGCTTAATTAGCTTACTTCCATTTATACTACGAAGTATCTAATTTCTGTACACAATCAGCCAACTGGCATGGCATGGCATGGCATGAATGCACAAGAATTAGCTGTTGGTTGCACATTAATTAGTACTTTTTGGTTCATGTGCTTTAATCTTAATGCTTGATTTTCAGCAATCTGCAGTCATTCATACCAAGCTAAAAGATATATTACAGTTGGACCTTCAGGAATTTGCCAACCCCTATCCCCAAATGGATATGAACCTGCCATTATTAGTCAACATATACATTAAGATGTAATCTACTATAGATGGTAGTCATCAATGGAGTGAATCATGGTTCATTAAGGAGTAACCACATCCAAATAAAAACTTTCCTTATAAATGAAGCCAGTGAAACGTGCTAAGATTAGTCGTACCTCCTATGAAGTTAGACTGGGCATCCTAAAAGAGCTCTAGCCCAGTATGTCTGGTCCAAACTTCATATTGATGCTTTTGTACAGTCTAATTTTCCTTGATTTTGGTCACTATAATCTATTTTATAATTTTATATAAACACATGATAAGAAATGACAAGAATAGATTCATCACTGAAACTGTTTTTTGACATGAGTAGTGGTCAAACTTTTGTTTATGATGCTGTGCAGAGTAAAAATAGACATCTATTTTGGACTGAAGGAAGTGATAATTAATTGGATCATCTCTCGCTGGAGGCTTGTACTGCATGGATTTTATTTATTTCGATACAAACCAGATGCATCGGTTTTATTCTCCATAAGCCCCTCATATGTCCATGACAACATTGAATATTTTAAATGATTTGATAAGCTAGCAGTTCAGCATTTCCCTTGAATGGAGGTGTTTGAACAACCAGTCTTTAAGCTTTTGCTGATATAAGATTTAGCCATAGACTTAACCTCAAAAGTAGAAGTTGAAGGTGTGCCATTTGAAAAATTGAAATTATCTATTCTACTGGTCTTGTCCAATAGCTGAGATGATTCAACTTCGTGCTTTTGGTTAAGCTTCCACACTGATGAAGCTAATTTTTGGCGTCGGACGGTGAGATATAACCTAGGAGTAGCTATTAATGAATGAATAGTGCAAACTGGTTTGACTGATGACACTGATTGCTCCACAGGTTTCTTAGAGCAACAGTAGGTTCATACATTTCACATGGTCCACGCGAATTGATCCTCTATATACCATGCACCGGTGAACTGTGAAGTGGACTTCTAGGATTTTAGCGCATAATCTGCCAACTCCTTTCTATTATCTAATTTATGTAGACAATTAATTAGTAACTTGTCATGAAGGCAGAATGACTTTCTTTACTTGATATGTTTTTCGTTTTATTATGCTCCATGTTGTGTCAAGCAGGGGGTCACATTTGTTTTTGTGGGTGTTTGTGTTTGTGTTGAACTCATCTTATTCTGGCTGACGAATGTTAGTCTTGAATTGTCATCTAGCGTGCATGTTGTGAAGGCAATATGGTGCTATTTGTCACTGCAGAGGCTTGCCATTCACAAACTTCCATTTGAACAATTTTACATAAGTGGCATGTGGAAGTAAACACACTTTATTGTTGGCGCTTAGGCACTTAACATTCTACCTAATCGTATGGCCGACTAGATAAAGCAGTAAGAAATGGGCAGAATTCCACCTGCAAAAGATTAGCCCTTCCAGTCTTCCACTGAAGCAGGGGGGCATTGGCCAGGGTAATCAACGGACTGATTAAGCCGTCTGCTTAAAAGCTTAGCATGATAACAAAAGTGCCTAGGGGGTTTGGGGGTGCCTAACCGACTCCTTAACTTGGCATTGCGTTGTCATTGGGCGTGGTTGCAGAGGATGGATCCCTCAAAACCGTGGGCGGTGTTCGACCTTCAGATCCCACGCCTCTCACGAGCGGTGTTTGAGGCGGCCACTTATTTCGAGCTGGGCAATGGGGAGAGGGCGAGATTCTAGTCGGATCGCTGGCTGCAAGGCCGGAGATTGAGCGACGTGAAGCCCAACGTAGTGGCGCGAATTCCGGCGCGCATGCTGAAGGTACAGACAGTCAAGGAAGGGCTTGCCGGGGCTTGGCTAGGTGACTGTGGGCCGGACCTCGGTGAGAACAGGGTGGCTGAGTTCCCACGTTGCACCTATTCCCAGACAGGAACGATCTTCTCGTGTGGGGTTGGACGACTGATAGGAAGTACTCCGCCAAGTCCGCCTATGAACCTATGAAGCCTTCTTCGTCGGTAGGGAGTTCGCGGAGTGTGCTACTCAAATCTGGAGATCCCGAGCTCCCTACAGTTGTAAGTTCTTCGCGTGGCGGGCTGGCGTTGAAGAACCGGTGTTGGACCTCTGATAGGCTCCAGAGGCGTGGTCTACCGGACCCAGCGGCTTGCCCGCTTTGCGACCAGGGACATGAGACGTTGCAGCACATCCTGCTAGGTTGCGTCGTTGCCCGGGAGGTGTGGGTGTGGGCCCTCACGTGGTGAGGTAGGCCAGGTTGGCTCCCCACGGTGAACTTGGATTTGTTGTGATGGTGGACGACGAGGCAGTGCCCTCAGGGGGTGCGGAGGGATTTGTGGACGGCGATTATCCTTTTCTTCTGACACCACAGGAATGACGTGGTTTTCAACGGAGCGGTGCCGGCGGCAACCACCATCAAGACCAAGATCAAGGAGGAGTATGCTTGTTGGCGGCTAACGAAGCTGTTTCGTAGTGATTCGTTTGGCTTTCCAGAGCCGTTGCCCCCGTCGGTGCACGTCACATTAAGAATGAATCATCCGTCGGTTACAGAGAAGTGCACGACGAGCCAGTTGAGTACTCTCAACTTGCACGTTAATTTTAACATTCATAGTTCAAACACAAGCATTCACTGATCGATTGGTAGTAAGAAAGTCCAGCAGTTGAAGTTGCAGGGGCGACCTGGAAGTTCTGGTGATTGACTTCGACATATGCATGGCAAGTTAACGAACTCATAATTAAATAAAATCACATTGTCTAGGCCCGTCGTAATATTACACTAGATCATGTGATTATATACGATACACATGTCAAAGAAACCTTGTGTATCAGTTGCTTTAGGCTTGTTTACGTCTAGTGTATTTTAGGAGATGGGAGGGGATTATCCCGAATCTCGGAAAATCTCCACTACTCTGTTTACTTCTAGTGTATTTTAGCGGATGGAGGGGATAATCTCCAATATCTTCTACCAAACACCTCATTTTTGTCTAACACAATTTTTTTAGTCCATAGTATTGTAAGGGAACAATATTTGTGGGGATTTGTGTGAATTGGGTGTTCACCAAATCCATTTCCATCCCCACTCTTCCCAACCCCTAAAAAACCCTTGGAATAAACAAGGCCTTACCGGAATACACGGCTTTGCTAATTAATCTTATCCGACTAGCTAGGCTGAACTAGCTCCCTCCGTCATCGAATATGTGTACATCTAGCTTCTGTATTAAGTCATTTTTTTAAAAAAATTGACCAACTTTATAAAAAAGAGTATTAACATATATGACATCAAATTGGTATATTTAAAAACTTCATTTCAAAACGAATCTAGTGATACCAATTTAGTGTCATAAATGTTGACACGTTTCCCTAAAAAATCGGTCAAATTTTAATAATATTGACTTACCAAAAATGGTAGAAGTACACTTATTCACGGACGGAGAGAGTATATATCCACCTATAGTGGAATACCAACGCATGATGAGCAATGCAACGCCAAACTAAGTAATTAAAGCACATGCATAGTGTATACCAGCGGTAATGCACTAGATCAAATGATTATATGTCATGTCGAAGTCGAAGAAGCCTTATGTATCTCAGCAGTGTCACGTGCTTTACAGGCACACAAAGTTTTGCTAATTTAACTTCAACTATAGCACCAGGATTTGCTTAATTAGGACAGTCACAATGCATCTTATCTGTTCTATCCGAGGCTGTGAAACATAGTATCAGTTTAAGTCAAGTAATCATCCATGTACAACATAGCAAAGGCATGAGCGACCAAACACTCCCACAACATGGACTACTGGTTAAGTACCAGGGTGTTTCCATGATTACAAGTTGTACCTTTTCAAATGGTATTTATTCTGACGGCCGTATACATGATATGCATATGTGGTTTTTCTCGCTATGGTGCCATATGTCATATGTGCGAGACTCTACACGCTTCATTCCTCTACCGCAAAATCACCAACATACTTTTATTTATCATTTTGCCACGGTGCATCTCGTTCTCTACTTATACCATTGCAAGACAAAGTGTTCTCTTTCTTTCTTATGCCATTTCAGCTCACTAGAAATCCCACATTGCGAAAATGAAAAAAAATAACATAAATAATTATAATTCTTAGAGTGTTTATCATCTCTACAAAGCTCTGTGGCGGCACAGTCCCTAACCGATGTTAGCGTGAATGAAAAAACACAAGGTACCACCATCAAAAGCTTGCGATGATTGCGGCATATATTCACACTGATGTCGCTAGCACTAGAGGCATTTGATGTGGGGAATGCAAAGTCTATGAATCTATAACTAGCCTTGGGTTGTGAGAATACGAGCGAGGCTGATGTTTGTGGCTACCAAACTGGATTGATGTACTTTATTATTGTCGATCATCATGCATGGATTCTATTATTTGGGGTAGAGATCACCACATAATCAGTTAAATGCTGCATCACAAAGTTAATTTTTGTTTGTTGGTTTGTGAATAATTACCATGCGCTTTTTGAATGGAGATTTGCTTGCACTACAACAGTTGATTGTAGTATGGAGAATAGTTTTGTTGTCGGAAATCCATCTCAACATGGTTGTACAAGGGTACATATGGGGAGAGTGGGGTGTGACACCATAGACAACCACCCCAAGAAAAGGTATAGAAGATTATCAAATATTCAGCATGATCGTTTAATTCTTGGGTCCAATAAATATCATGCATTCAAAAGGCGACAAGATACTAGCCCGAGTGACCTCCATCATATTCCAAGTCTCATGGCATACTGGGAGACTAGGCATGCTCTACTTAATTATGGAACTAGCTCATTCATGATTCTTTGTTCGTCATTAAGAATAGCAACCACTAACCAGAACAAAAACTAGCATCAATACCAGATTTGACTATGAGCAACTTGCTGAACATATAGATCGTCGTGAAGTTAATAATGGGACCATCAATGCTGGATAATTGACTTGTCCTCCACAATATGCACACATGAAGAACACTATATAGTAGTCCATACAGTTTAATTACTTTGAAATTGTGTATATATAACTAGATATACAATGGAGAAAGACATGTTACATTTAGAGAAGCCTCCCATAGTCACACAATATTCTTCTTATTGACACTAATAATGAAGCCCTTTATTTCTTGAAACAAACTACATAAAAGGTACAAACAAAGGAAATAAAATGTATGGTACCCACTCGACACAGAGCAGGTTGGGCTTCAAATTTTGATTAGCACGATGAAGAGAGTTACGGGTTGGCATTTCCAAATCCAGATCCAGCGCCGGCGCCACTTCCGCTCCCGCCATTTGTGCCCTGTCCGCTGCCACTACCACCGACATTAGAATATGCATTTGCATTATTAGTTCCATAATAGTTATTAGTTTCACCAGAGCCGGATCCACTACCACTACCAGAACCATAGCCACTAGATCCATAATAACCTCCGGTTGCTTGTCCTCCACCACCGCCACCACCAGTACCGCCAGCGCTAGAAGAATCACCAACATCACCTTCATACTCATTAGATCCACCGGAGCCTGAGCCTGAGCTTGAGCCGGCACCGGACCCGCTACCGGATCCCGTACCATAGGATTGACTACCACCACCCCCTTCACCCCCACCTCCACTACTTGCATGCACACCATTGCTTGAACTCTCGGCATTCCCAGCTCCACTCCCCGATCCTGAGCCACCACCACTCACTTCACCCCCACCGCCTCCCTCTCCATAACCTGATCCTTGAGAACTAGAGTATCTAGCCACCCTTCCAGCACTGGCTAAGCCAATGCTCAAGAGGACAATGAACCCAAGAGCTGCTAGTTTTGTGGCTGCCATTGTGGGAGTTCAAGTGAGGTGAGTTCCTAGAAAGCTTGCATGTGGTTATTTATAGTGCTAGAGGCCATGTACTCTTCTTATCTTAATATCATGTTGGTGGTGTTGAATTGTCGTGGAGGCAATGAAGAGACTTGAAAATGGAAGGTGCTAGCCATAGTCATAAGCTGATAAGCTTTGCGCGGATTCATTCATGTAGTTTGAATGGTGGATAGGATCAAACATATAGGATGTTCCTTTCTTTTATTGGGTAGCCTGATCGTTCATAGCAGTGCATGAGTCGAAGTGATGGTCTTTTGGTTTCTTTGATGAAAAAAATAATTCAGAACATATAATAATAATTAACACAATTATACTTCATACGATCTGCTTCCGGCAAGAAAATTCAAGTACCTCCCGCAAATTGATTTGACCATATACATTTGCATTGAGATTAACTTCGTGTAAAACGGCTAGGCGATGAGCATATGATCTGTAGTAATTCGGTCATAACTAAGTAGTGAAATATTTTATAAATTTGTAAAACATCATCAGAAGACCGTAATTATGAGTAAATTTCTTAAAACAATCTTGTAAACTAATGATCTGATTGTCCATCTTGTTCGATAAACCTTGCGGTCGCATCCACATTCATACAACAGATGCAAATATCCACAGCTCCAGTTGATACCGTGGAGACGACCTTGAAGTTTCCATAGTCGACTTTGACAAAACCCACAACCATCCGCATTCATGCATGCATGTAGTCGAAGCAATAGCTCAACGTACAGGCCTCTAGCGTACCCGGACTAACTAATCAGTCCATCTATCTTCTCTATACCGTTTTGTATCACAACTTGCTTGGTTTATCTTACGGGCTAAGCAACCATGATTTCATGAAGATCTTTGACAGCATGTGATCAGCTGGCTATTAGATCGCAGTGGAGATCTCTTTATTTGTTTTTCGCGAAGATTCGCGAAGATGTTCTATCTCGACAGTTATGAATCTTGCTATAGCTGATCACTTATTTCTTTTTAAAGCAACTGTTTTCTGAAATGAAGAGACAATTATATATAGGATGTGCCCGCCTATTATTCGGTAGTCGTATTGTATGTCATAACAATGCATGAGTGAAAGTGATGGTCCTTTTCCTTTCTTTGGTGAAAACGTGATGAATTGTATTCAGAAATTATTATAACATAGATTCTACTTTGTTGTTTCTATTTTCGGCAACAAAATGCAAGTACCTCGTGCAAATAGATTTGACCCTATAAACTTGCATTGAAACTTGGTTCAAAAAGGCTTAGTGATGCACAAATAGTATGGAGTGATAAATTCGGAGTAACTCGGCGATAACAAAGTGGTGAAATATTTTCTAAATGGCTAAGACATCGTCCCAAGACCGTAACTAGGAGTCAAAAGTTAAAAGTAACTCACAAGTTAACCATCCAATTTTCCATCTTGTTCAATAAACTTGTGGTCGCATCCACTAAATTCAGACAGCACATGCAGAAACATCCAGTTGACACCGGAGAGACGACCTCGAAATATACGTAGTCGACTTTCACTTATTCCGTGGGTTACGTAGGAAACGGCAAAAGACACAACCATTGCAAGATATGCCAGCACCATCGATTATCCTCTCAAAGAAAGAGCTTAGCGTACATAAGCCTCTAGTGTGCCTGGACTAATCAAGCCTATCTATCTTGTATGTACCGTTTTGCATTACAACTTGCTTGGTCTATCTTACGAAATAAGATTTCAAGAAGATCTGATTAGCTGGATGATCATGTGGATCGACGATAATTTGACGCAGCACATACAGCTTGCTTGGTAGGGATGATGGAACTGCCATTTCCGATGCCAAGCAAGCGTTGGAGTCGGCACACGCTGCTGCATGCACTGATTAATATTGGGTCGTCGTTGACCTTACGTGCTAAGCTAGCCTATGTAGTAGCTTTATCCATACGCATCTTTGACAGTTAGCTTAGGCTTGGAAGGACTTGTACCACTTGGAGCATCAGAGTAGCATGCCCAAATTTGCACCGAATTTGATTCGTTAATTAGTCAACATCTTGCATGGTTTGACTAAGCAGGCGGGAGGCTTATGTACGTTAAGCTCTTGCTTAGACAGGACGATCGATCGATGCTCTTGTTGCTTAGCATGGTTATATTGCATGTATGCACACATGGCTGTCGATTTTGCCGTTTACTACGGTACGGCACCATGGAATATGTCAAAGTCGATACGGAAAGCTCGAGGTCGTCTCTCCGGTGTCAACTGGAGCTGTGCGACCACTCTTCAGTAACCCCGCCCCCACGCACAGACGCCACCCCGAAAAATCACGTCCGACCTGCTTGCTAGAGATTTGTGAAGATACACTGGGAACCGTAACTCCTCTGCAAGCCTTTCTTCTTTAAGGTGCTGTTCATGGCAGCATGCCACATTTGGAACAAAAGATACATTAAATTCTTCAATAGTGCAAGGTCTGCCATGCACACCTGCAAAAACACTTGCACTTTGTTTGGATGTAAAAAAGTTTGCTGGGAATTGAATTGGACTAGCAATTCCATTTCCAAGATGGAAAGGAAATGAGCACCAATTCGAATTCTGCTGTTTGGTTGTGAATGAAATTTATGGCTGGAATCAAAGGGTAGCACACAATTCCAATTCCTGTTTGGATGTATAAACTATGGAATTAGATGTTTTTCTGAGTTTGGACAATATGAACTTGTGTACATGTATGAAAAAATAGTATGTGTATATTTGAACATTGATATATTATTTTACATGCATAATAACATTAAAATATTGACCTTCAGCTCCATGCATTCAGATGTCCAAGGCCCCTTCCTGGCATGCCTTAGTTTGGTAGGCTAACCCATGTTTTACCATTTTATCCTTGGTGCTGTTTGAACTTCACTTCGCCTGGGCGTTTTCTCCTGTAAACTCTTGTTTTGCTTCTTTGTACAGTAGTTCCTTTTCTTTTAATTCATTAAATTTCAATGCGGGCCTCCCCTAAAGTTTTGCGTAAAGAAAAGATATATTAACATCAAATCATCAACATAATACGTACACATTGTAGGAGGCATGCCTTGCATCGTCAACTCTTACAAAATGAGTAAAGCACTCAGGCTGACCTGTCAGTAGATGTTGCTTGTATCTTGTATCAGACGTGGAGACTCCGATATTGAATTTCTGATTTTGTCCTATTTTCTGAGTTGATGTGTGTGTTTTGAACCTTTTCCTGATCCTGATTGCTGAATATTGAACTGCGCATGTCTGTCTTGTGCTATTCACGAAGACCGAATGGCAAATTGGCAATGTTGTTTTGCTGCTTGGAAGCTTTCCTTTTTCTTTGAGATGCAGTGAATGAAGATTCACTGAATTTCCTAGCTTACGGAACATTTATGAGATATATATTCTGGTCGGAAGAAATAAGATGCCGCACTTCTTCCCTGCAACAAGGATGAGTTAATCTTAGCATGGATTTGGATGTACACATTCTATAGTCAACGTTAGCTCTCCAAAACTTAAAAATAATCTCACAAAAATTTAAAAGTAATCTTCTTAGCTCCAGTTCTTGTTGCTTTCATCTATGCACTGCACTTTGATTTCCACAACACGACGTTGCTCGCCACCCTAGAGCTTTTCTTGCCTGATAATCAGCTGTCGTAGTGGCTCTGTTACACATAGAGGCCACCATTTCATTCTGGCGAACCTCAACTTTCGTGGATGGAAGCATGGAGCTCGGCACCAAAGGTGACCGAACACCACACCAACCTTTGGTGCGTACATTAGCATTTTTTTTGTTGGTGCCGCAAAGTTAATGGTGTTTTTGTCTCGCGGATAGGCATCTCCTAATCTAACATATAGTCGGCCGATACTTCAACATTTCTGGTGGCCGAGGCTAGAGCCTTAGAGGTGCTGAGTTCGTTGTACCTGTTAGCTCTCTTGTTTCTTCTCTCGGTGGTGGTGTGTCAATGAACCAAATTTTAGCCAGCCAACCTTGCCTGGCGTGTGTTTCGAGCCACCGTGTGTTTAACGGTTTTACATTCGCACCTTTTGATGTGGGTCCCTCACGTGGCTCTGCAAAACCTTTGAGATCCTATTCATGATAAGCTTGAAAGAATGCCAAAATACAATTTCACGGCCTGTTTGGGGTTCGCATGATTCAAAAAATGTATGGATAGGAAAAAAACACAAGATTAGCATGACACCTTGATGTGAAATCCTACAGGGTGTGAATAGAGGAATCTGTATCAGTTGTTGTTTGGTTGCATCACATAAAAAACACAATAATTATTTGAAGAAATAGGTGCATACAATAATTGTTACTAATACAAAGGAATATTTCCATGGGGTTAGACCTCTATAGGATTTCCAATTCTACAAACCAAACAACCTCCATTGGATTTCCTTTGGACGAAATGGGACCACGCTGTGGCCTCACTTCGGCTGCTAGTTTTTTTTAGAGGACTTTGGGCTGCTAGTTCGACTCCACCACACCGTTATTAAAAAAAAAACACACCCAGAAGGGCGAGATGACCAGCCGCCGATGCCCCAGCTCTCCGGCGGCGCCGCCACTGGAGGTCGACGACCTCCTCTCTGAGATTCTCCTCCGTCTCCCGCCGCTGCCTTCCTCCCTCCCCCGCGCCTCCCTCGTCTGCAAGCGATGGCGCGACCTCGTCTCCCACCGTGGCTTCCTCCGCCGCTTCCACCTCCACCACCGCCGCAACCCGCCCCTCCATGGTTTCTTCGACAGAGGTTCACACCACATCTTCTTCGTACCTACCATGGAGCCCCCCAATTGTTTCCCGCACGGCCCCCTCTCCTTGCAGTTCGACGACGGCGACAAGGCCCGTTTCGTGCGCCTCGGATGCCGCCATGGCCTCGTGCTCATCTTCCACGCATCGATGGACCGACTCCTTGTGTGGGATCCCGTCAACGGCTGCCAACACAGCTTCTCTGCTCCCCAAGGCTTTGACTGGCCGAAAACAGAGTTCCACGGGGCAGTGGTTCGCTTTGCCGGAGACGCACAACACTTTCAGGTTGTCATGGTGGGCACAGTACAACAAAAACAACATGCACCAGCGCGAGCAAGCGCCCAGGTTTACTTGTCGGAGACTGGCATATGGGATAATCTCGTCTCAATACCGCTTCCACCCAAGGCATCTGGTTCTATGATCCAACTTCCACCCAGTGTCCTAGTTGGGGATTCCCTTTACTGGTTGCTCTCCGACAGTTTCCTCGACTTTGATCTAGATAGGCAGAGACTAGCTGTGATACCTGTGCCAGTGGACATGTATGCTCATGGCAATTCTCACTTCTCGGTTATGCGGGCAGATGATGGTGGGCTTGGTTGCCTCTTTCTGTCAAAATTAAGCGCCCAGTTATGGAAGAGGAAGATCGATCGTGATGGTGTTGCCTCATGGGTGCTGGGAAAAACTATTGAAATGGACAAGCTACTTTCCTTGAATTCAGCGAGGGAGAGAGTGAGCCTTATGATACTAGGGTTTGCTGAGGACAATAATGTGGTGTTCCTATGGACAGCTATCGGCATCTTCAAGGTCCATCTTGGGTCATTGCAATTCAAGAAACTTTTCGAAACCAACATCTTGGCTCGTTATCTATATCATCCATTTGAAAGTGTCTACACCACAGGTAATGCCGTAATACATGCCTTTGTATTGTGTGTATAGTAAAACCAGATTATTTTTCTCTTTTCAATAATTGGTTGATGGAATGCCGTTCACATCCTTTTGTATTAAGCTAACAATTTAAGTACTTAGTACTGTCATATCACGTGTTTTTTGGCTGCTTGATGATCTCTTCAAGATATAACAATGTTGTTCAGTAGTGTATTCTACTCGGATGCTTATGTGCTGGAGTTCTATATGACTGTTGTGATCTGACATATCTGTTAGTGGTAGCTAACTAGTTCTGCTTCTATAGTGAGGTTGAATTTCTCTTTATTGGAGCCGGTGCATATACTCCTTTGTTCACGAATAAATAAAATATAGTGATGGTGTTATTGATATTCTCATACCACTATACTGAATTATGTTACCTGCAGAATAAAATTGAACTATGTGGTTCATGGGCAAACTCTGTTTAACTGTTTACGTTGTAGACACTCAAGAATAAAACAATAAACACAAATACTGGCAATTCTGTAGGGAGATTGGAAATTCTTTGTATAAGAATTGAATTAAATTGTATAGTTGCCTGCCTATTGACATTCAAGAATTGTATAGCGGTAGTATCAGTGCATGGCTGCAGTGAAGATGTTTCTCAAGATGAGATACATAACGGTTGGAAAATGAAAACAGTGACATGGAGAAAAATTGGCCTGAGCCAAATGAAATGTCAAATAGGTAGCTCAGTAGGCATGTTCTGAAGCATAAAGCTAGATTTATTTACTTGATTCGATATTGTTATCTTTGATCTTGTGACTATTTAAAAAATAATTTATCATATTTAGAAGAGTCCTGCTTTAAGCGTCAAATTCTTCTTGGCCAGAAAAAAATCGGGCTCATTTCATCTTTTATGGCTAAATTTATTTAGTTTTATAAATATTCATGACCACTTTATTGCTTGAATTTATTAGTATATATATATTTATTTATCCAATGTGGCATGGAAATAGCTTAAGAATAATTTAGACACTTTTTCCTTCCTATGAGCTAATATAATAATCTATGTGTGTATATCTTCGTTTTAATGACACTAGTGCCTAGTGAGTATATACTTTTTTTTAGAATATTCTCCTTATTTGACAGTACATGGTGTTCTCTTTATCTACTCCTAATGCTGTATCAAGCGTAGGTGTTCTTAAATTACAGATGTGACTTTAATGAAATATATCATTAGTGCCCCTCGTATCTATTTGACCTTTTGTTGTAATTTCATTAGTTCCTTTACGCAAGGCAGTTGACTAAACAATCACATATCCCCGATTCTAGGGATTGCATGCGCTTCAGCTGAGGAGTATTTCCCTTCGGAAGCACGGTAGAATACATGTGCGCACTATATTTAGGAATTTTTTCGAAAAGCTTAGGCACCTTATATTAAGGAAAGGAGTGAGTACAATTTCTCCTTCCTATGTGCTAATATAATAATCTCAATGTGTTTATCTTTATTTTAATGACACTAGTGAGTATATACTCTTTTTAGAATATTCTTCTTATTTGACTGTACATGGTGTTCTCTTTATCAACTGCTAATGTTCTATCAAACCTAGGTGTTTTCAAATTACAGATGTGACTTTATTGAAATATCTCATGGATGTCCCCTCGTATATTTGACTTTTGTTGGAATTTCATTAGCTCCTTGACTTCATATACTTTTAGGCATGGGCATTTGTAGTGGAGGTGATGGAGGAACTTCTGCACAAGATGATTGGCCGATAGATATGCCATCATGATGTACTGGATTGAGCAGGTAAGGTTATCTCTATGTAGCAGAAGGATGAAATGATCTTTTTCCCTTTGCTTTGGGGATATTATTCTGTTTTACTTCTGCTGGTTGCTAAATTTCCTTCGATATTATTCTGGCTATGGATTTGTCAAGTCTGAGTGTAATTTGTTTGCTGCCCGCTCTACGCAAATGCAAGTATTAGCCAGCAGAACCTATTTATTAACACAGGAGTATAGCAATTTCCATTTCACCTTGATGTTCAGTTGGGTTGTCATGAAACCTATTTCTTGCTTGCAGTTACTGCACAATTTTCTGCTAGTCTTCGGCGTTTGTTTAAGTATTTTCTCAGCGTATCTTTGGTTGTCAGTCTAACTCGCATATGTAATGAGCCCTTAGCCTCTAGAGTCGTGATTCATTGAGGAGTAACCACATCCAAATAAAAAAAAAATCCTTTTAAATGAAGCTAGTAAAACTTACTAAGATTAGTCGTACCTCCTAAGAAGTTAGTCTGGGCATCTTAAAAGAGCTCTAGCCTATTATGTCTGGTCCAAACTTCATATTGCTATATTTTTTGTACAGTCTAATTTTTCTCGATTTCAGGCACTATATAGTATTTTATAATTTTACATTAAATAAATGATAAGAAATGACAAGAATAGATTCATCATTGAAACTGTTTTTTTGACATGAGTAGTGGTCAAACTTTTGGTTTTTGATGCTGTGTAGAGTAAAAATAGACATCTATTTTGGACTGAAGGAAATATTAATTAATTGAATCACCTTTTGCTGGAGGCTTGTACTGCATGGATTTTATTTATTTCGATACAAACCATATGTCCATGACAGCATTGAATATTTAAATGATTTGATAAGCTAGCAGTTCAGCATTTCCCTTGAATGGAGGTGTTTGAACAACCAGTCTTTTAGCTTTTGCTGATATAAGATTTAGCCATAGACTTAACCTCAACAGTAGAAGTTGAAGGTGTACCACTTGAAATTATCAATTCTACTGGTCTTGTCCAATAGCTGAGATGATTCAACTTCGTCCTTTTGGTTAAGCTTACACACTGGTGAAGCTAATATTTGGTGTCGGGTCACACAAAAACTGTGAGATATAACCTAGGAGTAGCTTTTTCTGAATAAATAGTGCAAACTGGTTTGACTGACTGATTACTCCACAGGTTTAGAGCAACTGTATGGTGTTTGAGATGCCGACATGGCTTGTTGGGTGCAGGTTCATACATTTCACATGCTCCACGCGAATTGATCCTCTATGTACCATGCACCGGTGAACTGTGAACTGGACTTGTAGGATTTTATTGCATAATCTGCCAAATCCTATCAATTATCTAATTTATGTAGACAATTAATTTGTAAACTGGCATGAAGACAGAATGACTTGCCTTACTTGATATGTTTTTCGTTTATTATGCTCCATCTTGTGTCAAGGAGGGTGAGATTTCGACATCGAATTTCCATAGCGTCCCATTTGTTTCTGTGGGTGTTTGTGTTTGTGTTGAACTCATCTGATTCTGGCTGACGAATGTTAGTCTTGAATTGGTAGCTAGCCTGCATTTTTTTGGGCAATATGGTGTTATTTGTCACTGCAGAGGTTTGCGATTCACAAACTTCCGTTGTAATTATTGCACTAGATCATGTGATTATTTATGATACGCATGTCAGAGAAATCTTGTGTATCAGTTGCTTTACCGGAATACACGGCTTTGCTAATTTACCTTATCCGACTAGCTAGGCTGAACTAGTGTATATATCCACCTATAGTGGAATACCAACGCATGATAAGCAATGTGATGCGGGTAGGTCCCGATCTTCACGGATTTGAACGCGGGGGCGATAGCAACCATGATTTCATGAAGATCTTTGACAGCATGTCATCAGGTTGCTATTAAATCGTAGTGGATATCGCTTTATTTGTTTTTCGCGAAGATGCTCTATCTTGACAGATTATGAATCTTATGATAGCTGATCACTTATTTCTTTTTAGAACAACTGTTCTCTGGAATGAAGAGAAAATTATATATAGGATGTGCCCTCCTATTATTCGATAGTTGTATCGTATGTCATAACAATGCATGAGTGAAAGTGATGGTCCTTTCTTTCTTTGGTGAAAACGTGACGAAATGTATTCAGAATTTATTATTAACACAGGTTCTACTTTGTTATATCTGTTTTCGGCAAGAAAATTCAAGTACCTCATGCAAATTGATTTGACCATATGAACGTGCATTGAAACTTGGTGTACAAAGGCTTAGTGATACACAAATAATATGGAGTGATAAATTCGGAGTAATTCGGCGATAACAAATTGGTGAAATATTTTATAAATGTTTTAAGACATTGTCACAAGACCGTAACTAGGAGTCAAAAATTAAAATTAACTCCCAAGTTAACCATCCAATTTTCCATCTTGTTCATTAGTCCTTGTGGTCGCATCCATATTCAGACAGCAATGCAAACATCCAGTTGACACCGGAGAGACGACCTCGAAGTATACATAGTCGACTTTGACATATTCCGTGGGTTACGTAGGAATCGGCAAAACAAACAACCATAAGCAAGATATGCCACCACCATCGATTATCCTCTCAAAGCAAGAGCTTAGCGTACATAAGCCTCTATGGTGCCTGGACTAACTAATCAAGCCTATCTTCTATGTACCGTTTTGCATTACTACTTGTCTACTTGGTTGCCTATCTTCTATGTACAGATAAGTAACCATGATTTCAAGAAGATCTGATTAGCTGGATGATCATGTCGATCGACGATAATTTGACCCAGCACATACAGCTTGCTCGGTCGACACAGCACATACAGCTTGCTTGCATTGGTAGGGGATGATCGATCGAAGTGCACAAGTGGTTGCCATTTCCGATGTCAAGCAAGCTTTGGAGTAGACATCCATCCACTAATTATTTTTGGGTCCATCATTTTCCAAGTCACAGAAATGGCTTGGCACAATGGGAGACTAGGCATGCTCGAGTTACCGAACTAGCCTGGTCATGGTTACTTAGCCGGCCGTAAGATAAATCAAGCAAGTCTCAGGAGACATACAGACGCCGGTGTAGTAATTTCTCTTGTGGCGTTGTGATCCAAGAACTACGTACATACCACTCTTTTCTATCTAATCGGAGACAGAACGACTGCCTTAACCCTCAAAAAGAAAAACCAAGCAAGTAGTAATGCAAAACGATACAGAGAAATGACATTTGATTCGTTAGTCAACATCTTGCATGGTTTGACTAAGCTGGCGGGAGGCTTATGTACGTTAAGCTCTTGCTTAGACAGGACGATCGATACTGCTGGCACACCTTACATGGTTATACTGCATGTATGCACACATGGCTGTCCATTTTGCCGTTTCCTACGGTACGGCACCATGGAATATGTCAAAGTCGACTATACGGAAAGCTCGAGGTCGTCTCTCCGGTGTCAACTGGAGCTGTGGATTTTGCATGTGCGCCTAAATTTGGATGTGACCACAAGGTTTATTGAACAAAGTGTTCAAGTCAAACTTTATAATTTTTTCAACTATATTCATGACATTAACTTAGTATATTATGAAACTGCATTGCAAGATGCCTCTAGTGATATTAATTTTCTGTGGCAAATAATACAATGGTTTCGTGAGTTGGTCAAACTCAAAAACGTTTAACTTAGTACAAATATAAAAGTACACTTATTTGTGAATGAAGGGGGTATGGGTCCTCTGACGATTTCTTACACATTTAGAAAATATTTCACCACTTATTTATAATCGAATTTATTACTCAGGATCATATGCGTGTCACTAAGCCTTTTTACACAAAGTTTCGCGACAAGTGCATATGGTCAAATCAATATTTTGCTGCACTTGAATTTTCTTGCCGGAAACAGAGGTACAAAGAAGGCGTTGTGTCATTACTAAAATGAATTCTTAATATATTTCATCATAATGTTATGACGGACGGTAAGGCTACCGAAAATAGGTAGGCACATCCTATATAGTTTGAGTCCATATACCTTTCAAACTAAATGAATGAATAACAATCCCCAAAGCTCACCTGCATATGACTATGTCTAGCACCTCCATTTTTCAAGTCTATACTTGGCTTGCATGACATTCTACACCACCAACATGCTATTAAGGTAAGAATATTTCATGATCTCAAGCACTATAAATGCCCACATGCAGGCTTTTCTAGGAACTCACCTCACTTGAACTCCCACAATGGCAGACACAAAACTAGCGGCTCTCGGGTTCATTGTATTCTTGAGCATTGGATTAGCCAGTGCTGGAAGGGTGGTAAGATACTCTAATTCTCAAGGAACGGGGTCTGGAGGGGTAGAAGGTGGGGGTGAAGTGAGTGGCGGTGTCTCGTGATCGGGCGGTGGAACTGGGTCTGGACAAAGTTCAAGCAGTGGTGCGCATGCAAGTAGCGGAGGTTGAGGTGAAGGGAGTGGTGGTAGCCAATACTATGGTACTGGATGTGGTAGCGGGTCCGGTGCCGGCTCAGGCTCTGGTGTATATTTTGATGATACATCTGAAGGTGGTGTTGGTGGATCTACTAACGGTAGCGGTACCGGTGGTGGCGGTGGTAGAGGACAAGCAACCGGGGGTTATTCTGGATCTAGTAGCCATGGATCTGGTAGTGGAAGTGGATATGGCTCTGGTTTGCAAGTTGCAACTAATTATCCCAATTATGGAAATGGTAATACAAATGCAGATTCTAATGGTGGTGGCAGTGGCAGCGGATATGGCACAAATGGCGGAAGTGGAAGCGGCAACGGCGCCGGTGCCAGATCTGGTTCGGGTGATGCCAACCTGTAACTTTCTTCATTGTGCTCATCCAAATATGGAGTCCCACCTACTTTGTACCGAGTGTGTACCATCTAATTTATTTTCGTTTGTTTGTAGTTTTCATGATGTTTGTTACAAGAAATAAAGGGCTTCATCAATCCAGTAATATGTTAGTAGTGTCAAGAACAAGAATATTGCGCGGCTATCGACTTCTCTAAATGTAACATGTCTTCCGCTACTGCATATCTGCATATCTAGTCATCTATAATTTATAAGTAATTAAATTGTATGGAATACTACAATTGCACTTCTTGTGTGCCTATTATGGAGTGCAAGTTAATTATCCGACGTTGATGATCCCATTCTTAACTTGAAGGTGATCTATATGTTCAGCAAGTTTCTCGTATTAACTATGGTATACAAGGTAGTTTTCTTCCTGGTTAGAGGTTACTGTCATTAATGACGAACACCAAATATGCATGATTTCAGTCATGAAGATCTCATTAGCTGGATGATGATCAAGTGTCCGAATGGAAGGTTTCCACGCCAGGTCGAATAACAACGATAACTTGACCCTACGCATACAACTTGCTCGGTCGACTCATCGTCATGGTATGGGATGATCGAAGTGCACAAGAAAGCGTTGGAACGACGATGATCCCGCTGACATAATCGATCCGATCGAATCGACTCGAGCAACCGGAACCAGCATGCACGTAGTAATTGCAGCTCCTCGCCTGCTGCTGCATGCAGTAAACATGCATCCAACCAACCATTGATTAACTTTTGTGCAAGCTAGCGTAGCTTTGTCCATGCATATCTTTGACAGTGCGTACGCCATCGGCTGGCTATTGTGCTAGAGGAGAAGGTGGCGCTACAGAATTTCGAGAAGATGTTTTAACCCGACAAGCTGGGATAACTGCTTCATGATTTCGAGGAGAACGGGCCATTCTAGAGGGTGATTCGGAAATTGCGTAAGTTGGTGTGATCAAGCTGCTGAGTATTGGCTCATCCTTGCCAACATCCGGGAAGACGAGCTTTTAATTTAGGTTTGTTCAGGACTGTGTAAGTCCTCTCGAGCGAGAGCATCTGTCGTTAAGGACCTGTATACCTGAAGGCAAGGATCCGCAGAGGTAAATCCCAGGTAGAGCGCATTGAAACTGCTCTCTGAATTTCTAAAACTACTCTCTGTTTTCAATTTATTTGGGGTGACCAAACAAGCTCAGAACAATTTTTAAAAAAAAATACACAAGGTATAACTATTGTTGGCATACCGTAACATTTGCAGCTAAATCGGAGTTGATTTTAATTGTTGATAAATTCGAAAACAGTGCAGCCAGTATTTTGACAAAACCTGAAAAATGAACCATAGCTAATAGTTGAGTGGAATTTGAAAGCAATAGAATATTTTTGAAGTCACTTGCAGTATGATAACAGTTCGAAGGTAAGTATTTGAGCTGTGGACATATTGCAGTCCTTGCTTATCAGAGCCATGACGGCCAAAGAAGAGACACTGTCATTGGATCCATTAATTCCATTATCTCTTATCATGTGTTCCTGAATTAAGTGACCAAGGGCAACACTGAACGCCGTGATACATACAGCAAACTGGAATGGTATGGGCTACACCAGTAAGTGGAGGAGCTCAAGACAGCAGCACTGAGATTGTACAAAGTAAGCAGGGGCATACTTAACTGAACTGGAGCATATGAACGTCATGTTCATCAGATCCCACCAAACATGGTGCTGAAAAGCAACACAGCCAAGCCATCACTAAAGCTGAAATCCAAGCAATATCGGAAACATTTTTAGTGAGGAATCTATTCAGTGGGATAAACCAAACCATAGAGACAGGTATCACTAAGAATGTTGTCGAGTCATCAAACATTTAAAATATAAATATATCATTAAGAACACTGTCAAGTCATCAACATTTGACATATATGGTTAGCAATCCATTATATATACATGGAGGAAAATTTTGATAGGTCGGATGGGATTGAGGATTGTCACTGAAGACTTTGGTTAGCAAATGATTATTATATTCCTCCAGGGGGAATAGCAAATAACGATCTCCCAAAGCAAGGAAAAAATCAGTCTCCAAAGTCCAAACATTGCAGGGCAGATGCGTGCATAATTTGCAGTTCTTGCTTACCGGATTCATAACAGTCAAAGAAGAAAAAGCAGCTATCCCTACCCTTCTCTTGTCTCCCATTCGTGTCTGAATAAGGTGACCACGGCCGAGGGCCAATCTGAATTGATTTGGGGCAACAGGAGTTGAGTGCATCAGTTCCAAACAGTGTTGAGAAGTTTAGTAAGATATCTATCCACACTTGGGTAAGCCAAACCATAGACAAAACCAAATGTTGTAAGAAAAACAGATCGCTAATTTTCCATTGATGATGATAACAAGATAGCAGTATCAGAGACTACATCACACCATAACACAGACAGCACAAAAAATACCTATAGGATTGAATCCTCCAAAAATCCTATGGAATTCATGTGAATCAAACAGGCCCTATGCTCCAGAGCTCTCAGTTCTAGGAATTTTTCATTGTTACGAAGTCAGAAAATTCAGTTAATAGAAAGGCAGAATATAAAATTATCACTCCATGAGACAATTTTTGATTGGTTTACATTATGGGTTTCATCTAGAAGTACCTTTATTTCTACTCACAGAAGTATCACATTACTACTATTATTTCACAATGGTGAACACACCTAATCATAAAAAAATGTACTGACAATATGTGATACACAAATAAAAAAATGAATGACTACAAGAAAGAAATGATGTTTTACAGGAACCATAGGCAATACTTGAGCATAGGAACTGACATGCATGTAAGGTCTTGCTGGCATCAGAACCATCTCTAAAAAGAGCGGTAAAATACAAAGTGGAGAGTTAAACAATTTGGTATGAATAGTCCAAATTGGGGGCATCATTTTTTCTGAAATAATCTAGCCATTGGGAATTATATGGAGGCACACACTTTAATCTTGAAGGACACCTAGAGATCAGCTAATTAAGAAGAGAAGAAGCACAGGTGTGAGACATTATACATTCCATATGTTCACGACACCAACTATGGAGATTTCTTCCAACAGCTGTTTTGCATAGAGCTTATACTTGGCACGCTTTATTTTCATAAGTTCACAATTTATATGAATTCTTTGGCCTGTCAAGATATATATTTGAACTCAAAATACCAGAACCACGTAATAGTAAACCTTCTGTTTTTTTGCGGGGAATAGTAAAACCTTCTTATCAATATGGAATTATCAATATTGGTTTCTACAGAGAAGAATACAGAAGTTTCAGGGATCAGGCCATGTGAAGAAGTGAAACATGACTAATCTATGCTCTCCATTGTAATAATAAGAAGACAAAGAACCACAGTATATGATAAATTTTATATAATAATATAAACCAATATTGATAATTCCTTTCCATATTACAGCAGGCAGTTGACTACTGTATGTGCCGAATAAAGTTAGGAACCAATTTATCAGAGTTGCAACAGAAGACATCCAGACAGAGGAACATAGTCTGGAACGAAAGCTGTAGCAGTCCAGCATATATTGCTTGACCCAAACGAATTAAAAAAAAAACATTGCAAGAAGTACATCTTATAAATGTAGGATACAAATGCGACCTTCATTAGGAAGGAACACTAAGACATGATAGTTTTTATATTTTCTCACTTCCAAATCTTTCCTTTAGAATATGTTAACCTAATAAAAGAACCTTAATGGACATAAAAAGTACAGATGCAACAGATGCATGCAAGTGACTATGTTTTCTTGCCACACAGGTTTAAGGATCTTCTCGGACGTGTTGTTCGCACCATATAATTTTCATGACAAACACAAGTTACCATGGTCTGCAGAACTAATCCAGAAGACAAACAACCATAAAAGACACATGGAGAGTGGAGACATCTAGAGCTACAGTTAATACAGTTGCATGGATATGATCAGTAGGTAACATGTGAGATTGACTAATTTCAATAGAATTCCCAAGCTTCAGGTTAAACCTTAGCAAGCACCGAGCAGACCACCAACAGGAGATCGTCTCAAGTATTATCGCGAAATCAAAGGGATGCTCATTGGGATGAACATACTACCAGTTTTATTTGCTTGATTCACATATATCATCTCCCAGCAAGAAAATAAGAACATATCAGTTTTGCAAAAACTTACCAACTCCTAACAAGGATAATAAGGACACTTATTTTGGGAATGCATATTCATTTTTTTTCCTGTCAGTTAAACCTTAGACATAATGTCACAAGACAAACTTACAACATAGTCAGAGCAAAAATGTCCTACTGGCTTGATCAATCAGGCAGATTGATGAACCTCCAGCCCCATCATGTATGATGCGTTCCCTGCGGCACAAGCTTCTCAACTATGTAGACCATCCATCATCTTAGCTATACTTGTAGCACTTCACTTCCCTTGCTACCTGCAATCCAATGAAGAATGCAGAAGATTGGAATACGGTTACTCATTACTAGATGAAAGGTTGAGATAGGTCCATTAGGTGAAAAAAACGACATGACTGGTGCAGCACAAGAAGGAGCATTGGTCCTTCTTTAGGTCGTCGTGTGGGGTGAGACAAGGGGACCCAATCTCCCCCCTTCTCTTCGACCTTGCAGGCGACGCCTTGTCGGCTATCTTGGACAAAGCCAAGACGGCCGGCCACATCTCTGGTGTGGTTGGGCACCTTATTCCTGGAGGCGGGATCACCCATCTCCAGTATGCGGATGATACCATGATCATGATGGAGGGGTCGGAACTTGACATTGTTAATCTCAAGTTCCTTCTCCTCTGCTTTGAGGCCATGTCTGGCCTCAAGATTAACTTCGATAAGAGCGAAGTCATGATCATGGGGTTCCCTCCTGATGAGCAACAGCGGATAGCGGACAACCTAAATTGCAAGTTATCTGCCTTCCCTGTTACTTATCTTGGGATGCCCCTTAGTGACTCTAGGATCCTTATTAAGGACCTAGAGCCGGTTACCCAACGTGTCAAAGCTAAGGCGGAGCCTTGGCAAGGGTGGTTCACTTCTAAGGCGAGCAAAACAATCCTGATTGACGCCTGTCTCTCTAGTCTACCGATGTACCTGATGGGAGTTTATATACTCCCAGAAGGCATGCACGTTACCTTTGACAGGGAACTCTCACGCTTCTTCTGGCAGGCGGCCAATGGGCGTCAGAAGTACCACATGGTCAAATGGACGGATGTGTGCGCCCCCAAAGACATGGGGGGCATAGGTATCTTATCATCTCGTAAGATGAACGTGGCGCTCATGCTACGATGGGTATGGCGGATACTTAGAGAGGAGGGGGGTTATGGCTGCAACTTATCAAAGCGAAGTACCTGCAGGGCCGCCCCCTCCTTTCTTGTGACCGTCAGGATGGATCACAGTTTTGGCGGTCCATCCAATCCATCAAGCATGAGATTAGGAAGGGTGTGCTCTTCTCCATTGGTAATGGAGGGGGCACCCTCTTTTGGCTAGACCCTTGGCTTGGCGGGAGCCCGCTTCGGCATAGGTTCCCCTCTCTGTTTGCAATTTCCGCGGACCCGATGAAGCTGGTGGGCGCGGCGATACTCAATGGGAATTGGAACATCTCGTTCCGACGAACATTTTGTATTGCCGAGGCTACAGCCTGGACGGAGTTACGGAGTTTACTTCCGGAGGCGCTGCCGGGAGGCCGAGACCTCGTGTCATGGCACTTGGCGCCCTCTGGGACGTTCTCTGTAAAGTCGGCTTATCAGAGTCTTTTTAGTAACCCAGTTAGAGCTTGGGCCTCTCCACTCTGGAAGGCTCCCTTACCCCTAAAAATCAAAATATTCGTGTGGCAGCTTCTTAGGGACCGCCTCCCTTCAGGGGTGGAGGTGCGCAAGCGACAGGGGCCGGGTGATGGGCTTTGCCCCATGTGTGGGATCCCCGAGACGGGAACCCACATCCTCTTCACCTGCCCTGCTGCCAGGTTTCTATGGAACTTCGTCCACGAGGCGCTTGGGCCTGCTTGGCAGGCCCCAGACCTCGGCGAGTTCTTAGAAATCCAGGCGAACCGTACCGGGGAGAGGCGACGCCTCTTCTGGTTGGTGTTTGTCGCGTTGATGTGGACCCTGTGGACAATTCGCAACAAGATGGTGATCGAGCGGATCTTTCTACGACGTGCTTCTGACTCAATGTTTACATTTCTGGCTTTCTTGCAGCAGTGGCACCCGTTGTCTAGACAGCGGGACAGGGGGCAGCTGGATGACATGCTCGCTAGACTTGTGGCGACCGCTCGGCGCATCTCCTCTACTTCTTCCAGCTAGCGCCGGTGGGGCTTAGTTTTTTGTTCTCGCTATTTTTCTCTCACCCCCCTCGATGTATCTCTCTCACCGCCCCCTGCCCCACCCCTCACTCCCTCCCCCTCCCCCCCTTCTTGCTTCTTCCTTTGGGCTTACTTGTGCTGCTGCCCCAGCTTGCGGTTTCTTTTACCGCCCTGATGTTTGTAACTGTGTTTGGACTTGCTTGGCATGTTGATTTATTTATAAAGCGGGGTGAAAGCCTGTTTCGAGCACAAGAAGGAGCAGCACAACATTCGATCACGAAGCGTTCAGAAATAAAATGGGTTCTGAACTTCAGACAACAAACAGGATCCATTTAACAATGCTTCGTTCAGAAACAAAAATGGTAGTGAAAATCAGTATTACACTAGAAGGATCAGGCATCTAAAAACATCAGCAGCTTAATATATCAAGTATAGGCAGAAATCGGTAACAAGTAGTAGCAGAAATACACCGTTGTTCTGAATCTCAGTTTGCCAAAAGCATATGCCATACAACTGAACCGACCAGCCAACAAAACATTAGCAAATATCAGCAATTGTAATCTAGCATTAGAACTAACACACTACTTGCAAATAAGCAGAGAAGACAACCCACTAGTCACATCAGCCAACTACCAGATACAATCAAGGAGATCTAGGATGAAGTGAACTTGGTGACGGCCTTGGTGCCCTCAGAGACGGCGTGCTTGGCGAGCTCGCCGGGGAGGACGAGGCGGACGGAGGTCTGGATCTCCCGGGAGGTGACGGTGGGCTTCTTGTTGTAGCGGGCGAGCTTGGCGGCCTCGCCAGCGAGCTTCTCGAAGATGTCGTTGATGAAGGAGTTCATGATGGACATGGCCTTGGAGGAGATGCCGATGTCGGGGTGGACCTGCTTGAGGACCTTGAAGATGTAGATCTTGTAGGTCTCGATGGACTTCTTGCCCTTCTTCCTGCCCCTCTTCTCACCGCCGCCACCCTCCTTGGAGGCGGTCTTGCCCGCCGGCAGCCGCTTATCGGCCTTGGGCTTCTTCCCGGCCGGCAACTTCTCGGCCTTCTCCGTCGCGGGCTCCTCCTCCGCGGGCTTCTTCGCCGTCGGCTTCTTCTCCGCCTTGGGGGCCATCGCTGCTACCGTGCTACGGGAGGGGATTCGCCGGTGGTTGGGAAGGAGTGGAAGGTGGGGGAACTTGGGATGCGATGTGTGGAACCAGGACGGGGTTGCTGTGTTTTTTATACTACAAGGGAGAGTTGAGCTTTGATTGGTGGAGGGGATGGTGCCGCGGATTGGTGAGTTGGAGAGTCAGGATGTGTCGGGCAATTCTGGTGTGGACGGCCGAGATGCGTTTAGGCGCGGATCGCTGGAGTTGCAAGAGAATTCTGGGCGGGAACGGGGTTGATTTTCGGAGCACGGGACGGCGGGAATGGTTTTCCATTTCGCGGATCTACGAACAAAATACCACGGCGATAGCGGAAAGATCAGTACAGGCGATTGGACATACATGTTTTACAGCATCTCCATCGGGCCCTCAAATTTGTGTCCGGCATCCCCAATTGAGACCCAATTGGGGGTGCCAGACATGTGTCCGGTCAATTGGGGTTTTTTTTTAACTTTCGTTCAAATAATAAGCAACTCCGACGGAATTTAAACGAGATTTAACAAACTTACAGTATCGAATCTAAACGAGATTTAATAAACCAAACCTAAACTACACGCGCCGACGGTGCTGAAGAAGTCTGTTCCCCAACCCACCGTCGGCGAAAAAGATGCGAACCAAGCGCCGCCGGATCATCAAGAGACTTGCATGCCTCAATGATCCTGAGCCGGTGCGTGGTGGGCTCTGATCTACCCATGGCGGCCACCACGGCAGAGTATGCGGCCGATGACAATGAACGTCTTCGGTGACCGTGACGCTGCCGTGGAAGATTCGCCTGCACTTGCCGGCACAGGTGGTAGCGGGAGATCGGGTATCAGCGTGTCGCCGTCGTCGTCAGAGCGGGCACGCTCTTCGTCCGAACCGAACCATTCCGGCGATGGCTCCCGCATGTCGGCCGGGAGGAAGAAGCTGCCGCGGCGCGCCTCGTACTCCGCGTCCACCATCCTGTGATCCTGTCCCAGTACGGCGCCGAGACGGCGTACTTCGGGTCGACTCGCTCCCCCCACGACATAACTGACCGGCACAGGCTGATGTAGTTCAGGCGATCCTGCCCGCTGAGACGCGGCGCCACAGGCACGTTGACGATGTTCGTCACCCACCCCTCCGGTAGGGTGACACCGGGCTCCAACGGGGTGTTGTTGCGGATGTAGAGCCGCGCTTTCTCCTCCGACGGCATGGTTGGAGGCACGTTGGCCATCTTCTTGACCTGGTTGCATCGGCGTAGCTCCTTCGCCTCCCGCTCTTCCTGGACGCGCCGCTCGCAGCGTCGACGTGCACGGTCCGCCGAGAGGTGGTCGCGGTAATGGCGAAGCTCTCGTTCCTCTGGCGTCTCGTGGCTGCTCGCCATGATGGTGGCAATACTTCGAAGAGGGAGAGGGAGAGGGAGAAGAGGTGGTGTGGGGAGAGGAGGGCTGCGACGCGCCGGGTTTTAAAGGCAGCCGGAGGAGCGGGGTTGGGTGGCCTGCGTTAACGCGGCCACCGGTTCGCCTGGCCATGCATTGACGTCGACGACGCGTGTGCAGGGCGCCGCCGCCAGCAGCCGCTATGGCTTCAGCACGCGCCGCTTCCGTCTGCGCCATGGGAACGTGCGCGACGTTATTGCGACGCGTCGCTTCGCTCTGTGCCCGCCATTAAACGGGGCGGAACGGTCTCCTGCATAGCCCAAGTTAACACGGGCGCGGGGCGCTGTCTCTGTGGCAAGCGGGCCACCCCTATCAGAGCCCATGTCCGCCCCATTCGGGGGTGCCGGACACGAAATCACTCTGGGCGACCCTTTGGGGGGTGCCGCTGGTGGTGGTTTTTGCCGTCCGGACCCCATTGGGCCTTTAGGGGTTACTTGGAGTCCCCCGGTGGAGATGCTCTTACACCTAAAATCTGTAGACCGTAGTCACAATTTAAAAATAATAATTTGTGGTGAGAATCAATTAAATTTATGCAATACGTCTTGGAATGAGTACGATAAAAAAACATTTAGTTATACGTAACAAAGTTATGCAAAATATCTGTAAAATGATTTGGAACAACGACTAGTACCATATGCAATGAAAATCACAAAAATCAGGGCAACCGAAACTAAAAAATATTCTTGTGCCATTGTGTCCCCATGTTCACCAATCACCATTTTTTTCGACAGAAAAGAGAGCTTTATAGCATTGAGGTAACACAAACAGCCGAGTCCAGTGTTACAAGGTCATTGACCACATCGGGGGTTAGGTTGTCCAGATACAACTGCCAGCTGATCTAGCCAGTTTAGCAAGTGCATCTGCAGGTCTATTGCTTTCTCTTCTAACAAAAACAACTCGAGTATTGCCGAAGTTCTTCAGTCAATTCTTAATATCATCATAAATGTACCAGTTGCTCGATAGGTTCTTCTCCGTTCAGAGCAGCAACAACAGAAGCACAATCCATCTCCAGGATTAAGTTGTGAAAGGACAATGATGTCGCCTAGAGGGGGGTGAATTGGCGATCTAAAACTTTTCCGGTTTAGCCTTGATAAAATGCGGAATAAAAACTAGGTGTTTTAATTTAATAAGCATACAACCTAAATATACTAGGTTCACCTATATGCACCAACAACTTATGCTATGCAAGAAAAGTAACAAGGTGATAGCAAGATAGAGACTTCAAGCACGAAGGTTATCACAATGTAAATTGCATAAGTAAAGAGCTCGGGTATAGAAATAACCGAGGCACGCGGAGACGATGATGTATTCCCGAGTTTCTCCTTTTGAGGGAGTACCTCTCGTTGGAGGGTGTGAGTTTCAAACTAAAGATGCCACAAAAGGCCTCACCCTATTCTCCGATGAACCTTGCCCAAAAACTCGGTTCACCTTCCACTATTGATTTCCTTTTGGGCGGAAATCGAGTCCCCTACAACGATCTTGAGGCACAACTCACAAAAGGATTGGAGCTCCCAAGTGACCACAAAAGGTCCCAACTAGCCACAAAAGGCCTTGACCACAAAAGGTCACACGAACAACGTCTAGGGTCCAACGACCCAAGAGTGACAAGCTCACAAACTTTCACTTCCACGAATCCTCGTGGAGAGAGCAAACCGATGCACAAAAGCAAAGGCAAGAACACAAGAAGTGCTCAAGTCCTTCACTCCCAAATCCCACCAAAAGCAACTAATGCTTATGGGGGGAGAAGAGAGGAAGAACAAAGAAGAGAACCACACAAGAACTCCAAGATCAAGATCTACTAGGTTCCCTCAGTTAGAGGAGAGATAGATTGGTGAAAATGTAGATCTAGATCTCCTCTCTCTTTTCCTCAAAGATATGCAAGAATCATGGGAGGAATTGAGAGAGGGGCAAGCTTTCCAAGGTCAACAATGGTGTGGGAGAGAGAGAAAAATGAGCTGCTGAAAAGCTTTTTCTCTTTGGGGAAGAAGGGGCCTTTTATAGGTCTCCTAAAGAAAGAGCCGTTGCAGGAATTCATACAATGGAGACTCCAGTCCGAGTGACCGGAGACTCTGGCCTGGACCGGAGACTCCGCACACATTCCGGTAACACTCCGGAGTGACTCCAGTGGGTGAACCACTTCCGTCACTCGATGAAAAACGAGCAGGCCGGAGACTCTGGTTTGCCCTGAGTCCGGAGACTCCGGTCTGGTGGACCGGAGACTCCGCCCCTGGCATGCCGGAGACTCCCGACAGGAAATCCTGCAACCACTCAGCAAAACTGCGAACCCTGTAACTTCCACGAACGAAATCCAAACGAGGTGAAACCAGTTTTGTTGGAAAGATGAAAGCAAGAGCTGTCTTACAAAAAGGTGTGGAAATATTAAGAACCATAAATAGAGTAAAGTCACCACACATGAGAAGATGTGGAACTTTTCTCAAGGATAAACCGATAATATTTCCAAACCCGAAACGCAACATGTTTTTCAACCGGACTCCGTTTTCAATGATCTAATCACAAGCTCTACGAGATCATGCCTAAACATAATATTCCAACATGCGAGGAAGAAACCAAGAGAGGAGAGTTTTACCTCTCTAGAAAAGACAAACCGTAAAACTTCCAACATCAAAAACTCAACAAGTTATACATATGAAATCCGTTTTTGATGAACTAGAGCTTGGTATGGAGATGGACACGAGCTCTAAATCCTCACATGGATAAAAGCAAATAAGAACCAAGAAAGATGATATGCCAAGTATGCAAAGGTTTGAGCTCTCCACAAAGATGTGATCAAGTTATTCACTTGAGAGCCCCTCTTGATAGTACGGTATCTAACCTATAACCCGGTCTCCAAACTAACAACATTAGACCGGTAAAATAGAAACCCTATCAAGATCATACTGTGCATTCCACTTGAGCTGGATGATGATGATCTTGACTCTCTCAAGTTCGAACACACCTTTCTTGATCATGCTTGCTAGCACATGCTTGACGAAGACTTCTCCAAATACCCCCCCATACACCAAGATGGGAGATCCTTACTAATCTCCGTCTTCATGAATCTACTTACACTTTATATTCTTATCTTGATATAAAGGATGGCTTGGAGATAACATGAATGTTCACTCAATCTTCTTTTCCAAGCCATGCTTGCAATAAGCTCAACTCTTCACATGACCATTCTTCATAAAAACCCTTGGATCTTGTCCTTGGTCATCATATAAGCTTCTAGAGTCCAACACATGAACTCCAATCTTCCCATGGACAATATCTATAAGGATATCTCAATGCAAACATTAGTCCATAAGGATTGTCATTAATTACCAAACCACACATGAGGTCAACATGCACTTTCAAGTTGTCATGTCCATGTTTGATAAGGTTCTGATACCAAACAACGCCGCCTTTGCTTCAGCCTCCTCGGCATCATCGCACAAAGGAATTGGACAACGAGCAGCTAAGAGAAGCTTGCCATTTTCGTCCCTTGCGATCGCCCCAGCACCACCAGGGGTTCCGTGGCACAAGAAAGATGCATCAGTGTTCAGTTCAATCCAACCCAGCGGAGGAGGAGTCCAAGCAGTGGCAGTCTGAGACTTCGGGATTTGCTGGTCAACACTAGGGATCGGGTACAACGGAGCTTTGCATTTCATGTCCCTGCCAACAAAAGTGATGTTGCGCTGAGAGTCATAGGACTCTAAGAAGGAGACGGAACGAGCAATGGATTCCTTCCCCTCATGGTGGATAACATCATTCCGCAAATGACATGCCCTCCACAGCAGGAGAAGAACCCTGGCGGTGGTAAGAGGGTCAAGATGGGCCAGCAACACCTGAAGCCAATCCCTACCAGTGTATCTGAACGCAAGTTCATTGGGCAGGTTCTTCTTCTCCCTCATTGCAGGTCTCAGCGCAATAGCCTTGGTACAGACGACGGTAGCATGGTGTGCATCTTCATTGGCATTTCCGCAGATTGAGCAGCGGGAATCAACCTCAAGTTTCCTTCTCCACTTGTTATTTTTAGTAGCCAGGGTATCCGTAGCAATCCTCCAGCCAAAGATCCTAAATTTTGGCTGAACATCAGCCTTCCAAATGCAGTTCCAAATGGAGTGATCACCATTGGAGGAGAGATTACTGCTGTGGGAGTCCCGACCCTGATGTTTTAGTGCGAGGGCAAGGCGTAAGCGCTCCTGACCGTGAACATGCCATTCTTCTCTACTTGCCAGGTCAGTCGGTCCTCCCCACCCAGCGATGGAAGCTTGATGCTCAGGATAGCTTGCACATCATGCTCATAGAAGATCTTTCTTAGCAACGGTGTATTCCATTCATTAGAGTCAGCTCTGAGAAGCTGGTTTACCAGCGCCTCCAGGTATTCTTTTTGAGTCCAGTGATTTTGAAACCAAATGTTCTTGGGAGCCATTGGTCACAAAGAATTTGAGTGTTTCTGCCATTGCCAATTCTACTAATGATGCCATGTTTTAGAAGTTCTAAACCAAACTCGACACACCTCCAGGCTGGAGATGGATCCGAAGAGAAAACCGTGTCCAACATGTTCCCATGTGGGAAGTATTTTGCCTTCCGAACTCTAGCACAATGGCTTGAAGGTTTTTGGATTAGGCGCCATGCCTGCCTCGCAAGCAGTGCCTGGTTGAATAGGTGCATAGCCCGGAAGCCCAGACCTCCCTTACCCTTTGGCTTGGTGAGATTATCCCAAGCAGTCCAGTGTACTCTCCTCTGGTTATCTTTGTTGCCCCACCAGAAGTCCCTAATCAGCTTTTCGTATTGCTCACATAAGCCATTAGAAAGTTTGAATACACCCATGATATAACCCGGGAGTGATTGTGCCACAGATTTAATCAGAGTATCTTTAACACCGTAGGACATAATTCTCTCATCCCACACGGTCAGTCTCTTTGTGAATCTTTTCATGATAGGTTGGAAGTTCTCATTCTTCATTCTACCATCCGGCGTGGGCAGCCCTAGGTATTTCTCTTCAAATGTACTCGAAGAAACTCCCAAGATTGATTTGATCTCACCTTGAGTGGCATTCGGACAAGCAGTGCTGAAAAGGATGGAGCACTTGATAGGGCTTAACAACCGACCCGTGCATCTCTGAAAAAGTTTCAGAGTGCTATCAGTCGCCCTAGCCTCCTCACTCTTGGCTTTGAAAAACAGGAGGCTGTCGTCAGCAAACATCAGGCTACAGATCCCAGGTGCACCTCTCGCGACGTTAAGAGGAGAAATGCAGTTGTCAACCATTGATTTCTTGACTATGCATGTCAGAGCTTTTCCGACAAACAAGAACGACAAACAAGAACATGTAAGGGCTAAGGGGATCGCCCTGTCTGAGACCTCTTGAAGGAGCGAAAGGATCCAGGGTTGCAATGGAGCCATTATTTGGTTCAACCTTTATGCTTAATACAACGTCTCCATAACTCGAATTAGCGTCATTTAAGTCGAAACCACTGTTGAAGATATCTTCCAATATTCTGATAAATCTGTCCATTTATCGCTTCTCAGTGTCTGACCGATAAGATAAATCGGCCGAATGTCGATAAGTCGGTCGATATGCCAATAAATCATTCGATGTGCCGATAAATTGGCCGATTTACCTCTTATTTTGGGTCGACCGATAAGTTTCCGATAAGCGATATCCCCAACATTGGTCGAAACAAGAAAAAGCATTGGAGAGATCAAGTTTATAGGCACAGTGTGTATCCCTTGGGTTTTTGCTTCTTTGGATTTTATGGAAGCACTCGAATGCAATGACAACATTATCCGTAATTTGCCTTCCGGGGATGAAGGCACTTTGGTTTTCGGAGATTAGATCATCAGAAGAGGACGCAGGCGGTTCACCAGACATTTTGATATGATCTTGTAGATGACATTACAGAGGCTGATAGGCCTAAATTTAGCTAGGCTCTCAGGTTTTTGACCTTTGGGAATCAAAATAATAAGGGTGTCGTTGAGTCCCACCGGGATCAGCCCAGTCTAAAAAAAACCTCTAACAACAGCGATAACCTCCAACTTCATCACAGCCCAGTTACATTGGAAGAACCGACCCGACATCCCATCCGGTCCCAGGGCCTTAAGAGGACCGATCTGAAACAGAGCATCGCTGATCTCCTCATCTGTGAACTCCCTACACAGTGCATAATTTGTTTAAGGGGAAATTCTGCTGCCTAGGAGGTCGATCAGCTCTGTGGGGTTTACTGTTGGGTCCATCTTGTAGAGATTTTTTGAAGTAATCAGTAGCCAATGCCAGTACAAGATTACGATTTCCGTTCCACGAAGGTAGTTTTCCCGTAGCGAGAGAGGGTCTCGAGATCCTTATCCTCGTGAATAAGGTCAACAGAAACACCCATGCATGAGTCATGATCGTCGTTAACGAGCTCGCGTCATGCCGTGACCTCCAAAGATGACGAGCGCTAGACGACGTTCAGCACAGTGGGTGCTGAACGTCGTCAAGGTGCCGGTGGCACCGATGCTCGGCGGGAAGGCCCGCCTCAACTACGTCATGCAACTGTGGAGGGGGTTGTCGTGGCCACAATGTGTCAACCCGCTCTACTCCATCTCGGGTCAGCACCGCACTGGTACGCCGTGATAGACGCGGAGTATGAGGAACGTCGCGGCTCCTTCTTCCTCCCTGCCAGCGTGCGGTCGCCACTGAGGGAGTGGTTCGCGTCAGACAACAAGTGGGCCCACTCGTTGTCCGACGATGAGCTGCCTGACCTCCCCTTGCTAGCAACAACAGCGTCACCGGCACCGGAGGAGGGGACACATGAACCTGCCCCACCACCTGCACCGGAGGAGGGGCGGAGGACAAGGATGACGACTAGCTAGAGCTGGAGTGGGAGTGAATGCGTGCCGCCATCGAGGCCTCCCTCCGCCGCTGCTAGATCAAACCCTACCACACTCGACAACGACGGTGACCCAGAGACGTTCCTCAAGGCCGGAACCGACAGAGGTGAAATCAGAAGTCTCAGCCGACGACGGCAACGACAAATCATTGAGGCACGCAAGTTTCCTGATGACGCGTTACCGGGATAGGTGTCCTTCTCTTGGCGTAGCCACAAGCGCCGCTAGATCTAGGGTTTAGTGTTTAGTTTAAATTTCGTTTAAGTTTATTAAATGTCGTTTAATTTAGTTAAATGTCCGTTGAATCCAATGAAATATTGCGGTTCGTCCATATTCGAGATTTATTTTTTCAAAAGAAACTATTAAGAGCGACTGGTGGGACAGACACTCCCAATAGGGCGGCAATGTGTGTCGACGCTCCTAAAAATTAACACGTGTCTGGCACTGTTACGGAACGACTCGGAGGAGATGTCTTAATAGCCGTGGACCAAGGAAAAGCTTGGATTGGCCCTTTGGCCGATAGGAGAGGACTGCTCTTTGCATGTAGGGTGAAGTTCTGTCAAAGCATCTGTTGTGCTCGAAAGATGGCGTGAGTAGTACTCCATATATAGGCTGCACGAGCAGGCACACACGCAACTATTCAATGCCATGGCAGAGGCTCAGATTTTTGAGGTCAAACGGCAGCCGCATGCTTCTGGCCGATCCGACCGCTCCCGGCTCCCGTGATGTGTAAGTTCAATTTCACATGTTCGCAGTCGCACTAGGTACCTTGGATTGGATGCATCGGGGCAAAAACACACGACTGGAGTACCCTCATTGCAATTTGCAAATTTAGTCCATGGATTTACAAGGGCAAGAGCACCTTCACCGGCGCTCCAAACCGGTAGTAATGAGTTCAGAAAAATCTTAAAAACAATACTGGATGATGAAAATAGTGCATTCTATCAACATGTAAAATTTTAACTCAAAATAATTCATATTCTGGCTACCCAAAATAAAAAAATCTGACAAATCTTGGACAGTTCACTACTTCATGTGCAGATATTTGTCATTTTGGAGAGTCCAAAATACTCAAATTTTCTATTTGAGATTTTACACGTTGGTAAAAAGAACATTATCTACATTTAGAAAAAAAGCAGAGTTTTTTTAAACTCCAAAATGTGATTTTCATTTTCTTTTCAAAATAAAGAGCTATATGTATCTCGGGCTCCATAGTCCGCTCTCAGTTTCCAGCCTATTCTACCTTCTACACATGTTCATTTTCATGACTACGCTACGCCAACATCGAGTCTTTTCATGACTACGCTACGACAACATCGAGTCTGAATTAATTCTCACGTTAGTTTATATTAAGGAGACTCGTCTTGGAAGAAAAGCTAAATAATATCCCTCTGTTAAGAAAAGGATGTCACTAAAAATGATGTATCTAGCATTAGAATATGTCAAGATACATCTATTTTAGCGACATCCTTTTCAGAATGTAGAGAGTATAAGGCAAATGTGTGTTGCAATGGAGCCATTATTTGGTTCAACCTTTATGCTTAATACAACGTCTCCATAAATCGAATTAGCGTCATTTAAGTCGAAACCATTGTTCAAGATATCTTCTAATATTTGATAAATCTGTCGATTTATCGCTTCTCAGTGTCTGACCGATAAGATAAATCGGCCGAATGCCGATAACTCGGTCGATATGCCAATAAATCGTTCGATATGCCGATAAATTGGCCGAATTACCTCTTATTTTGGCTCGACCGTTAAGTTTCCGATAAGCGATATCCCCAACATTGGTCGAAACAAGAAAACGCATTTGCACTGTAGCACTACCCTAGCAGCAGAGTAAGTCAATATGTTATTTGACTATGTTTATGTACGAATCAAAAGTTTGTCGTGTGCTGATGGCAAGTACGATATGGGTCTACCAGAGCGGCCTTAACGTGGGTTTCGGTGGTGCATGGGACTCTCGTGGTCATCTGTCAACAAGCTCATGTGGGAGATTTTTACCCTAGGGCTTTGATCTCGTCAAAACCGTGTGTGTGAGTCTACTGGAAGGTCTAGCATTCAGATTGGAGACATACCTCTCATTTTCCACGAATCTCGTCTGCAAGCCTTATACATATTTGTTGCCGAAGTGATCTAGAAGACGAAGCATATTATGTAGTGGTATGGGTGTTTGTGTGTGCTCTATAGTGTCAAGACTAGAAGAACACATGTGGTGGTTAAGCGGATCGATGCATGCCACATTGGTTTGGTGGTGTTTATTTAGTACCGAAACTAGAGCTCCAGGGTGAAAGCCTTCGGTGTGACCTTCATCGGTAATACTTAGCATTGACTGTGTTTCGGCATCATTGTCTTGCTTAAGGCATGGTAAGGTATTTGCTAAGTACTGCTCTTCTGGTGAGAACACCCGATCTTGACTCGATCCGATGACGTTACACTTTGTGAATGCTTTGCTTTGGAGAACCTTTTCAGAACTTGTTTATGTTGTCGGAACAATGGTGGAGGTCGTTGTTAATTACAAAAATCTTAGATCTTCTCTTTTATTTTTAATAATTGTTACATGTGAATTTTCGATGTCTTAAATTACTTGTGATGTTGAATATGGCTTAATTTGCTTGTGATGTTGGCCTCAAGTGGTGATCCGTTTTTTATAAAACATTTGAGGGTACACATAAACTTCTTACTATAAAATTTGCCAAAGTCTTGGTTGGTCTTTAAAAAAAGTTTGCCGAATCCTTCAGTCAATTGGCTTTGGCCGCGACTCACAGGAATGTCTCCGACGCTTCGCCTCTCTGGCGATGGCGAAGGCGATCCCGAGGTTGAGAGAGAGAAAGCAAATGATCCGACCCCGAAGCCTGTGATCCAAGAAGTTTACGTGAGAGATCGCAATTCCCTGAGTGAAATCCACACACCCAGCCCCGCTCCCGCTATCTCGATCCTTTTCCCAAGAGAGTTGAGAGAAAAAGCCATCTCGATCCTCCGAAATTCAAGAGATCCGAACAAGTCCCTAGCCAGATTCCGATATCACGTCAGCGCCTTCATCTCAGGCGAATCCACACCACCTCCACTCACCGAATCACCCCTACCCCCTCTGGCCGCCTCCTCCACACCCATGTCGCGAGAAGAGCAGAAGCCCAACCCGCAAGAAAGGAGAAACTGTGAAGTTATCCCTGTTGCGCGGGAAGATATGCAGGTTGGGGAGATTGTGGAGGACAAAGAGGAATTTGATACGCCAGGAGATAATCCTGAACCACTGGGACTCGAAGGATCGCCGGGCCCAAGGAAGAAGCACACCAGACTGGAGCGAAGACCATGGTTGAGGGGAAGGTTCAGATCGGTAAGGTTACTGAAAATACTAGGCCAATTTTTTCGTGGAAGGTGTCTCTTTTTCCTCCTTTGACCGGCCATGTTGGGACTAGGAGATCACATGTCTTAATTTTGCCACCGTCGGCGGTTCGTCGGGACTTGGAGGGTGATAGAGGCCCACGCATTGTAGATCGGGGTAAGCAGATAGAAGAGACAAACCAAATTGTTGAGCCGAAACAACACCTCCACCTAGACATGAACTCAAAAGGGGAAAAGGGAGAGATTGTTGCACTTGCGTTTGGGACGTTGGTTGATGGCTCAGATGAGCTGCACCTTGGAGTGCTGGACGTTGCAACATCAATGGACAGACTGATGGCTAGAGATGGCAAAGCAAAATCCACTGAGGCATGTGCCAGGGAACAGGAGAGACTCAAGACGGGGAGAGGCCTGTCTAGCCAGCGCTTGGCACAGGAGGTGCTGGGCGACGGGAGCCTCCCCCCAATGCAGGTGCCACCGATAGAGGAATGCCTCCACTCTGAAAGTAGTCTGTTACAGGAAATAAAGGCTGACAAGGCACGCACGGCGCGCACGGCATCGGCATTCTTCAAGCAGAAGGGAAAGCGCCCGGGATGCAATGGAGGACTGATGTGGGATATTGACAGCAACCTTGGTGGACGCTTGGGAGAGGAACCTGAAAAGAAGGCAAGGGGGAGGGTCCAGCTTCAGCTGGGCAGGAGGAGGAAGAGACTGAAGCTGCTTTAGAGGCAACCAGCCATGGGGCCGCTGGTACCCTGACAGGCACGGAGGATCGTGCCTGTCAGGAGCCATGACGATCCTAGGATGGAACTGTCACGGGCTTGGCCAACCCGCGACAGTCAATGAACTAGTGAGGCTAGTGCACTCGAATAAACCAAAGCTGCTCTTCCTCTCGGAGATTAGGTAGAAAAAGAGTATGTCGAGAACCTTCGTTGGAGGCTAGGTCTAAAAAACGTTGTAACTTTTAGTGAAAAGGGCAAGGGGGGAGGTTTAGCTCTATTCTGGGATGAAAGCATCAATGTAGAACTGTTTAAGTTAAGCAAGCGACATATCGATGTAACTGTGGTAAACCTCCTGATGGAAAGAAATGGAGATGCACTTTTGTTTACGGTGAACCTGTCACACATGAACGACACAATTTCTGGAGTTTATTGAAACGGATCAAACCACTGCTGCCGGGACCTTGGTTAGTGATGGGGGATTTAATGAATGCATGTGGCAAGAGGAACATTTCTTGCTCGTCGCAGGAGAGAAAAACAAATGCTTGACTTCCGAGAAGCTTGTCTCACTGTGACCTGTTTGATTTGGGGTATAAAGGGAGACCTTGGACCTTTGATAATAAACAAGAGGGAGTAAAAAATGTCAAAGTCAGGCTGGATAGGGCTGTTGCAGACACTGGCTGGATGGAGCTCTTCCCAAATTACCATGTCCAACACTTAACTTCTCCAAGGTCTGACCACTGTCCAGTTTTGGTGAAGCTGGAGTGTTGGGACAACAGACATGCACCAGTTCGTAGGTATGAAACATACTGGGAGAGAGAAAGCTCTCTCACTGAAGAAATTAAAGACGCTTGGTCCATGCATGTTAGGCCAAATGATTTAGGAGATGTCTCGGCCAACCTGAAAGGTGTAATGGATTCTTTGCACACTTGGAGCAAAATACAATAGGACATGTGCCTAAGCAAATTGAGATAAAGCGCAAAGCTTTGGAAAGGGCTTGTCTGAAGCAGGACGCAGCTAGCAGGCAAGAAGCTAAACGATTAAATGCCGAGCTTGATGAACTGGTAGAGAAAGAAGAGGTTCGATGGAGGCAACGATCCCGTGTCACATGGCTCCGTGCTGGGGACAGGAACACTTCATTCTTCCATCGAAAAGCAACCTGGCGTCAAAAGAAGAATAAAATTGAAAAATTGCAGACTGCTAATGGTGAGTTTACTGCTGAATCTTCTGTTATGGAGAACATGGCGACAGATTTTTTCAGCGAGTTGTACACAAATGACCCACAGTCCAGCCAAACCTTGTTACCCAGTTTTTCAATCAGACTGTTGATGCAAACACAAATGAAGCACTCTGGCAGAGTTTACTGACGAGGAAATCAGTTTCGCTTTGTTTCAAATTGGCCCAACCAAAGCCCCTGGACCGGATGGTTTCCCTGCCTGTTTCTTCCAGAGAAATTGGGCAACTGTTAAAGAGGATATTACAAATGCTATCAAGAAGTTCTTTGCGATGGGGCTATGCCAGATGGTGTCAATGACACGGCAATTGTCTTGATACCCAAATAAAGAACCCAATCACTCTAAAAGATTTCAGACCTATTAGCCTTGTAATGTAATCTATAAGATTGTCTCGAAGTGTTTGGTTAATCGGCTGAGACCCCTACTAAATGACATTATATCCCAAACACAGAGCGCTTTCATCCCTGGGAGGATGATCACAGACAACGCCATTCTGGCTTTTGAATGTATTCACGCCTTACAAGATGGCCTGAATAACGCTGCTAATTTTGTGCTTATAAGCTGGACTTAATGAAGTCATATGATCGAGTCAGCTGGACTTTCCTTGAAGAAGCTCTTAGGAAAATGGGCTTTTCTGACACTTGGATAAAATGGGTTATGGTGTGTGTTAAAACAGTCCAGTACTCTGTTCGCTTTAATGGAAAACTGCTCAAAAGTTTTAAACCTACAAGAGGCCTGAGGCAGGGTGACCCTTTGTCACCATACCTATTCCTCTTCGTAGGCGAAGGCCTGTCTGCTCTAATCAATAATCAGATCAGTCTTGGGAATATGCAGGAACTGAAGATATGCAGGAGAAGCCCGGGGATCTCTCACCTCCTGTTTGCGGATGATAGCTTGCTCTTCTTCAAAGCCAATGCAGAGCAAGCGCGTCTGGTAAATGAAGTGCTGAAAATTATGAGAGAGGTACAGGACAGCGGCTCAGTCCTGGCAAATGCTCTATTATGTTAGGACAAAAATGTTCAGAGAACGATGGTAATGAGGTGACTTCGATTCTGAACATACAAACAGATGGCTTCGAAAAGAAATATTTGGGCTTGCGGTCCCAGATGGTAGGATGGAAAATGAGAAATTTGATCCGATAAAGGAAAAACTCTGAAGAAGTGCTCAGACTGGGATGAAAAATTTATGTTCGGAGCAGCAAAAGAGATACTTATTAAAGCAGTTGCTCAATCTATTGCTAATCATGCCATGAGTGTCTTTAAATTTTCTACTGGCCTTTGTGATGAGCTTTGCCAGATTATTAGGAACTTTTGGTGGGGGATAAAGAGAATAAAAAGAAGGTACATTGGTTGGCCTGGGAGAAAATGACAATGCCGAAATCACATGGTGGCATTGGTTTTAGAGACTTAAGATTATTCAACCAAGCTCTTTTGGCGAAACAAGCTTGGCGGCTCCTTGAACATCCGGATAGTCTCTGTGCTCGTGTTCTAAAGTCAAAATATTACCCAGCCGGTGACTTGATTGATACAGCTTTCATACAAAATGCATCTCCTTGCTGGCAAGGCATTATGCATGGTTTAGAGCTCCTGAAAAAAGGTGTAATTTGGAGGATTGTTGATGGCTCAAAAATTAAAATCTGGCGCGACAACTGGATTCCTAGGTGAAACCTAAAGATCATTGGTAAAGCTAAAAACACAAGACTGAAATAGGTGTATGACCTGATTGATCCTGTTAACAAGGCTTGGAAAGTGGATCTTGTGAGGTCTATCTTCCACGAGTCTGATGCCGATCATGTGCTAAATATAAAAATTCCGAGGCATGAAGGAGAAGATTATATTGCATGGCAGCATGAAAGTCATGGATATTTCACGGTGAAAAGTGCTTACAAACTAGCAGCTGCTCAAAAGAGTCATGAAACTCCTGGGACCAGTAACATGGCTGCTGGTGAGAGGGATATGTGGAATCTAATTTGGAAGACAAATGTTCCCTCTAAAGTTAAGGTGTTTGGATGGAAACTCGCAACAAACTCTCTGGGGTTCAAGCTCACAGGTTCAGAAGAAATATGGACGTGGTTCCAACTGCTCTATTTGCGGAATGGAGCCTGAAAATACCTTTCATGCAATGAATATCAGCACTAAGGCCTTTGCTCTGCGACAATGCCTTGAAAAGGACTGGTTTCTGCCACCAAGTGAAAATTTTCAAAACTCTGGTGATGATTGGGTGCTTATTCTTCTTAGCCAAATGGATGAATTCATGAGAGCAAAGTTGCTACTGTTATGGTGGAGATGTTGGCATCTTAGGAACAATATTATCTTTGGGGATGGAAAGGAAAAAGTGGAACAATCTGCTTTATTCCTTCAATCGTATCTTAGTGATGTCAGGGATAACAGAGACATTGAAACCCTCGTGGATGGTAAAGGAAAAGCGCCTGTTGCTAATAGTGTGATCCACAGAAGACAGCCAACAAAGGAGTGTCCAACTCCTTGGTCTAGACCAAGACCAGGATGGGCAAAACTAAACTTTGATGCAGGTTTCCAAGCTGAAAACTGCGAAGGATCTTGGGGTGCTGTCCTGAGAGATGAGAGTGGACGGATCATCTTGACGGCCTGGGGCTTTATCCCGTACTGCCCATCTGCAGAATGTGCCGAAGCTATAGCTGGATATGAAAGTGTGAAGTGCATCCTCCCAAGATGTGCTGACCCTGTCCTGCTAGAAAATGATTGTGCAGGCCTTATCTCTGAATTGCTGGACAAGGGATCTTCAAAATCGACAATTGCAGGGATTGTTAAAGACATTAAGATGTCTCTCGCTACCTGTCCTGATTGGAGTGCTGTAAAAGTTAACCGTGCTAGCAATTCTGTTGCTCATGAACTTGCTAAGTTAGGGAGATCTGCTACGAATATTTCTGTTTTATTGGGGTCTGTCCCTCCTAATGTGGCCATGCTGGCTGAACGTGATTGTAATCTCTCTGTGTGTTCTGTTTAGTATAAAGTGGAAAAATCAAAAAAAAAAAATTGGCTTTGGCCGCGCACGGCAACTGCGATGTTTTTGTTCGCAGCACACTTTCTGGCTGCGGACCCCTAGTTCAAAAGAATCCAAAGCATAACGCCGTGAGACACGATCTTTGGTCCGACCATGTCGCGCTTCCTCCGACGCGCCGCCTTCGCCGCCGCAGTGGGAGGGGTCCTGTACGCCGCCGCGAAGGAGAGGAACCCTTCCGAACCCCTCCCCCGCCCCGGCCCTTCTTCCTCCTCCCCGTCGTCCGCCGCCGCCGCCAGCAGCCACCTCGCGCTCATCCGCGCGCACCCGGAGCTCCGGGACCTCAACGCGCTCCTCACCCCGCAGTCCTTCCTCATCGACGCGACCCAGGCGCTGCTCGCCTCCGCGCTCCGCTGCGCGCCCGACAGCCCCCCGGCGCGCCGCCAGTGCCGCGGCATCGTCTCCAGCCAAATCCTCTCCGCTGAGGCCAAGGGCAACGCGCGGGCGGCGAGTCATGGGCGCCTTCACCTCGCCTTGCTCGACGCCCGCGACGGCCACCTCGAAGACGCGCTCGGCGCCTGCGCGCGTGTGGCCGCCGCAGAGCCCAACAGCGCCGTCGCGCGTCTCCACGCCGCCGTTCTCTGCCACCTGCTCGGCCGGTCCGAGGAGGAGGCCCGGTGGGTCCAGGGCGTGCGCGGCCTCACCAGCAACCTGAGCCCCGACGTTAAGAGGCTGGTAACTTTCGTCGCCCGCGAAGCCACGATGGGTTGCGCACCGCGGGCGGGGAGTTCCGACAAGCTGGTCCTGGCCACCATGCTGGGGCTGGTCGAGATGTCGATGTGGTCCATTTTCGACGACGGGTGCCTGCCCGATAGGCTCCAGGTGCTGGCGTTCATGCTTTTCTTGCGGCGTCTCGTGGCCATGGATTCGGGAAATGCTGCTGCGGGCACATCTCAGGACACCACACCAACAACTAGCTAGGTAAAAATATCAGAATTTGATGTTCTGATGTGATTCGTATCAAATCTTTAGACTCTTAACTGAAGAACTGCAGGGTACCTCATTTTATTTTCCGGTTTGAAGCTATGCCAACCGAATTGTCTTATTAGAATTGGACGAATTTGCTACAAGTGTTTGTCGGGCCAGAGAGTTAATTCTGATATTTAGGAACAATTTCCTATTGCATATTATTTGCATTGCTTTTTCATGCTATAAGAATATGTAGCAACATAAATTTGTCCAGATCCTATCATCATAATGCCCATTATTTTGGAAAATATATCTCATATTAAGTAAATGGAGCTGTTTCATACTACACATTCAGGTTAGTGGACACTAATTGTTAGTTTGTTACCACACTATATGTGCTGTTCTTGCGTTAGCTTTTCAGAATTGGTAGGAAAGCCATGCATAAACAAGAAAATTGCCCTATTTAATATTAGTAGGTATTTCGTGTGCTTCCCTCTATTCATAGTAGTCTGCCTAGAATATCTCAAATGTATACTCCTATAGCACTATAAATAAAATAATATAAATACTACTTGGCGACATGCGTATAGCGAAATAGTCCCCTTTTGCTGAAACTGCAGAGACAAAGACAATTTCTACATTGAGAATGTATTGACAAACTTGTGTTTCGGCTCTGCATTTGTGTGATCTGTAATAGATATATGCTATTTGGAGCATGCATATCGTGGGATCTGAGATAGTCCCTGAGCATAAATAAGTTGGTATCTGAATTACTCAGTGTCGATGTGGTAAATTTTCGACAACGGGGCCTGACCAAGAGGCTCCAGGTTCTGGCGTTCATGCTTTTCTTGCGCCGCCTCGTGACCTCGACGCCATGAATTTGGGAAATGCTGCCGCGGACACCTCCCAGGACACCACACCAAGCTAGGTAAGATCAGAATCTGATGGAATAGTGATGTGGTTCGTATAAAATATATGTACTCTTAACTGAAGAACTACAGGGTGCCTACTTTTCTTTTCCGGTTTGAAGCTGTGTCAACCGAATTGAATTGTCCATTTGTCCTAGAATTTGACGAAATTGCTACAAGTGTTTGTCAGGCCCATGGGAACAGACCCGGTTTCTGTTTTGACTAAGTTTATACACAAATCAAAATATCAAATGCTGTTTGACAATGATGTAGATGAGTAGATCGCAAAACAAGGCCTTTGCTACGTTGAAATCATCACCTTTCAACAGGGCCATACTGAAGAAACTGGCCAGAGGGAAGAATAGATTGCATACATTAAGTACACAGCAAATATGCTGAAATTATCGCAAGACACATCCGTGGCAATCCATCCAAATTATCGCAAGGCACATAAGTTGGTATCTGAATTACTCAGTGTTGATGTGGTAAATTTTCGACGACGACGGGGCCTGACCAAGAGGCTCCAGTTTCTGACGTTCATGCTTTTCTTGCCGCCTCGTCGCCATGAATTCGGGAAATGCTGCTGCGGACACATCTCAGGACACCACACCAAGCTAGTAAGTAAGATCAGAATCTGATGTAGTAGTGATGTGATTCGTATCAAATCTGTAGACTCTTAACTGAAGAACTGCAGGGTGTCTACTTTTTTCTTTCCGGTTTGAAGCTGTGTTAACTGAATTGAATTGTCCTAGAATTTGACTAAATTGTACAAGTGTTTGTTGTGCCCTTAGGGAACATACCCGGTTTCTGTTTTGACTATACACGAATCAAAATAAAAAATGCTGTTTGACAAGAATGTAGATCACAAAACTAAGCCTTTGCTACGTTGAAATCATCACCTTTCAACAGGGCCATAGTGAAGAAACTGGCCAAACGAACGAATAGATTGCATACATTAAGTACACAGCAAATATGCTGCAATTAAGTGGACATCTGACAGTTTTGTTAGGGCATAAACACCAAACAGTGCCACAAACAACAGCAACAAAATCGAGATAATCTATTGCCAAATCGTCCTGAACTCGCTAGAGATTAAGCTGTTCATCAGACGAAATAATTCAGACTGAACAAGGAAACAAGCGATGTTCATTCAGCGCCGCCATCCCCTTCGTCGTCCTAGCTAGCTATTTGGTCTCCAGGAGCCGCACCTTGGCGTGCAAGTAGACGCGGAGCGCCGAGAGCTGCAGCCTCTCCGCCGTGGACAGCGTCTCGTCCTGCAGCGCCGCCGCCAGCCACGCGTCGACCTCGCCGCATCAAGATCTTCCTATCCTCCGGCCTCCTGAGGTCGTACACGCCCCCGAGCCCCGCCGCGATGATCAGCTCGTGGACGAGCGGCGCAGTCTCGTCGGACTCGAGTCCCGGCGTGCGTTTCCCTTTCCCCTCCTCGTACGGGACGAGACGGCGGTAGGCAGTCCTCCACTGCGACGCCTCGCTGGGGGGTCGCCGGGCTATGACGCAGAGGGCGTGCGCGAGGGCGCGGGGCCGGGGATCGAACGGGGCGTCGCGGGCGGCGTCCGCGTAGCGCTGCAGGGCCTCGTCGGTCCGCCCGTCGCGCGCGGCGAGGAGCGCGAGGAGGAGGCGGAGGTCGGCGGCCGTGGCCGGGTCGCCCCCCTCGGCATCGGCGCGGGCGAGGTCTTTCTCGGCCTGGGCGCGGACGCTGCGGAGGTGAGCGCCGGAGAGGGGCTGGGCGCGAAGCACCGCGGCCTGCAACCCCGCGGCGGTGTCGACGAGCAGGTGCTTTGCGGAGGTGCTGTAGGAAGTTGTGGTTATGGGCTGGGGCGGCTTCCATGTGGCGAGAGCGTGCAGGGACCCCACGGTGGCGGCGGCGATGCCGAGGGCAGCGGCGCGGCGCAGAACGCGGCCTGCCATTGGAGCGGAGCGGGCAAGCTAGTTCCGCAGATCCAAAGATTCAGCCTTTGTTGTGAACATCAGATTCTAAGTTAATTAGCTTACACAAGCCCAGAATCTCATTCTCTTTCCTCTCTCCCTGACTTGGCGGCGACGGTAGGGGTAGCCAGGCGCCGATTGTGGCGGCGCGGCGGCGGCAGCTGAGAACTCAGACCATGCCGTCAGTTCGACCTAATTTCCCCCACCATGGGCGTCCTCTTTTTTATTTTTTTTGAAAGCACCATGGGCTTCCTCTTGGCAAAAGGACGACCACAAAGCCTGTCATGGCCTCGTGGGGCAGCAGACGAAGAGAACAGACAACGAATGCATAATCCGGCATCGTTTTATCCAACCAGAACCAATCAATCAAGTCAGCTAATACCAACAAGTGCTCTCAAAAAAAGAAAACTAATACCAACAAGATAATTGGGACTTGTATTAATAATTACTAGCAAAACATGCCCGTGCGTTGCTACGGGAGTTAAAAATAAACGAACGTGCGGTCGAGAAATGTGGCAAACCCAAATTATAGCCCAAAATTGATTGACCGATTAGAATAACATTATTTTTTGATTTTACCAAGCGTGTAAGTTGACAACAATAAATAACTTGACGGGAAAAAAATATACATGTTGATAGTATTGTCTCCGTAATAACTTGATATAAATTTATCGCAGATCATCTCTTGCTATTCATTGAAGGTCTACCCTTACTAACTTCCTCTTCTAATTTGACCCATGTAGGGTTCACCATCGCAATTGATTCTTTACACGGTGTGTTGCGTCTAAACTCGCGATTAGCTATAATTTGCTCTATTCTAACTTTTTTTGTTCTGGCTGCATATTTGCATATTTTTGTTTTTCCCGCGTGCATTTTGTTGTCTTTAGTTCAGGCTCAAAATCTACATATTTCTTCCTCCCTTTCGTGTATTTTTTTGGCACCTGGGTTGAATCCTTCATCGTTTTGTTTTGTTTATAGGCTTGACGACGCTTTTTCAGTTTATCTTGTTTTTCTTCGTTGGTCATCCGCGCATACCGATCCCTATCTTTCTGTCTTCTTTGTTCCTTGACATCTATGATTGGAAATTGGGTCCCAAATTGCTTGCCTGCATGAGAATTTTCCGTACTGTATGAATCTGTCATCGATTAAAAAGAAGAAATTGATTAGATTTTATATCACACGTGTATAAGCTCCAGTCTGCCGAGATACGGACGTATTGCCCTCTGCATGTGCCATGCCATGGCTCGCTGAACGTCAGACGATGGCGCCAGCTCGACAGAATGAGGCCTGAGTCTTCCTTGCGTTTTGCCGTCACAGTGCGGCAAAGGTGATCAGAGACGACGGCGGCGGCTACCTCGCCAGCCCAAAATTTAACGAAAACCTCCAAAAAAACGTCTTTCCTCCCGTCGCCACTCCCTGACGTGATGTTCTGCCACTAAAAACGAGTGGGTGAGCGGTCAAGATCTAGATGGAAGAGAAGATCTTACCTGCGCGTTCGTGATCAATCATGGCCGTGCCGCGGCGCTAGCTGCACGCCTGCACCATCCGGATCAGAACTGCCTGGCGTTGCGTCACACGACTTGATCGATAGCGCTCCCTTTGCCTATCCCAACGTCGGGCGCACATCAGTTGAGTCGTGCTGCTTCAGCGGGAGACTTCCTTGCCGTCGATGGCGTTGCTGCTGTCCAGATCTAGCGTCATGGTACAGCTCTCGTCGCCCGTCAGGTCTTCGGGAAGATCGCGGCAAGGTGCGACTTGAGTCGTGGCCACGAGACGTGTTTCGATCGCTGGTTGGTTGTTTCCCCGTCCACGGGGTTCTGTGCGATTTGATCCGCGGGGTTGTGTAGATTATATGGATGGGACGCCTACGTTATACAGCCGTGATCTTGTATATAATCGAGTCGGTTTCAAAATCCAGTCCTGCACGTACTCATCTTTTTCTTTTTCTATCGGGAAAACAAAGGCTACAACGTACGAAACCAAACGACGACGGCAAGAAACGCTCTAACGGACGAAAATTTGGAGGAGGAAACACTCCTTCTAAGGTATAGATTTTGTACGAGCATCTCCAACAATGTATACATTTGACTCCTCCACGGACGGCTATGGACAAAGATCACAATGACATCAGAGCCGAAACTCTTGGCCTCACGATCGTGGCCGTTCATCAATGCAATGAGGGCTCCGTCCACGGCTCCGTCCGTGAGCTGCTGCTCCGCCTCCAAGTAGGAGAGACCCTCTATTTCCATGGCCAGGCAATACGCTCACCCGCCACATCAAAGGTTATTTGCACACACATGTAGGTGGCCACGAGCCCACGACCTCAGCCTCGACATCGCCCTCTCCTATGGCCACAACCTCAGCCTCATCAACACAACTGACATGTGTCCACATACATCCAAATTTAGATATATTTAAGACATCTTTTTCCGAATGGAGAGAGTATAAATTTGACCCTCCGCGGACAGCTATCGACGAAAATTACAATGACGACGGAGCGGGGCCATCGGCCTCGTGGACGTGGTCATTCAATAGTGCAATGAGGGCGGCGTCCACGACCCCGTCCGTGAGCTGCTGCTCCGCTTCCAAGTAGGAGAGACCCTTTGTTCCCATGGCAAGGTGAAATTCTCACCCGTCTCATCGAAGGTTATTTACACATACATGTACGTGGCCACGAGACCACGACCTCAGCCTCGACATCGTCCTCTACTATGGCCACAACCTCAGCCTCAGCAGCACAACTCGCCCATGGCCACACCACCAGGCGGAGTGCGGAAGGTTCACATCTCCGCGTTGTACTCCGCCGCATGGCCGGCAAAAGCTTTCTCCTTGCGGGCGTGGAACTCCGCCTCGATTCTCTGGGGTGAGCTTCACGTAACTAATGGGCTGTCGGCTAGGCATGGTCTCGTTGTTGGTGGATGAGGAAGGGGACGGGGAATGGGAGGAGGCAAGAGCATGGCGGTATGGAGGGAGAGGAGGAGAGGCGTGGATAGGATAGGATTGGTTGATCCGGTAAATAAAGCACGAGATGGGCTCCTCGAGTGAAGCGTCGGTTAATCGGTCTAAACAACGAGGCCGATCACTCAGACGTTTGGGCGTCTCCAACACCCCCCTCCTCTCCCCGCTCCCTACCTATATCAAAGATTGTCGAGCAATACACACATTTGGGCTAAGTTTGGGATTCAACTTGGTGAGGGTTTCTGTCCGGACATATGGGGGAAAATAGAAAGGCCGGTTAGAGATGCTCTTAGCTCCCATTTGCTTTATCTGTTTTTAATTCCATTTGTTTACTCAAACATAATCGCACTCGGCACTTAGTTTGAAAGACAATTTTTTCGATAGAATATGCTCAATCATAAAATTAGGGATAACTTGGGAAGAATAAAAAACAGAGATAATCATAAGCAATGATTAGCACAACATAGGCCTAAAATTCGAGTAGCTCGCTTAACTAACATTATTGTATGCGCTTCTAGAGGAGTATGTATGCTAGAAGTAAATTCTACCCGCTTTTATTGAATCCTAAAATTCGATTTGAAGGATAGAAAGGCCATGAGGGTGGGAAAAGCAAAATCCAATCTTTTTAATTAGTTCTCCTTATTTGCAAATTTATTTTCTATTCCTTTAAATTTTTTACAAAATATTTTTTATAGAATACTAAGACAACTTGACTCGTTTGACAAACGAGTTCAAAACGGGAACTCGGCTCGGCTCACAAATCTCGCGTTTAACTCGGTAAAACTATCAACAAACATTATCATAGATTTGATATATATTTGTATCGTGAATACAACGAAATTTTGGCTTGCTCGTTTAGCAACGTTACATGTCGCAGCACACTTTCTGTCCTCGGCCACGGACCCTATTCAAAAGAATCCAAAGCACAACAGCTCGACGACGCCGTGAGAGACGCTCCTGGTCCGACCATGTCGCGCTTCCTCCGACGCGCCGCCATCGCCGCCGCACTCGGAGGGATCCTGTACGCCGCCGCGAAGGGGAGGAACCCTTCCGACCCCTTTCCCCGCTCCGGCCCCTCTTATTCCACCACCGCCGCCGCCGCCACCGGCCACCTCGCGCTCGTCCGGGCTCACCCGGAGCTCCGGGACCTCAACGCGCTCCTCACCCCGCGCTCCTTCCTCATCGACGCGACCCAGGCCTTCCTCGCCGCCGCGCTCCGCTTCGTGCCCTCCTTGCCCGCGGAGCTCCGCCTGCTCCGCGCCACCGTCTCCAGCAAAATCCTCTCCGCGGAGGCCAAGGGCGACGCGGAGGCGGCGAATGATGGGCGCCTTCAGCTTGCCGCGCACGACGCCCGCGACGGCCGCCTCGAAGACGCGCTCGCCGCCTTCGCCCAACAGCCCAACGACCCTGTCTCGCCCCTCATGGCCGCCGTTCTCTGCCACATGCTCGGCCGGTCCGAGGAGGAGGCCCGGTGGGTCCGGCTCGTCCCCAGCCTCTCTGACCCCGTGGTGAAGGAGGCGTTCCAGAAGCTGCAAGCTCTTGCCGTCCTCAAAGCGACGTTGGGTTGCGCGCCGCGCGCGGCGGGTTCAGACAAGCTGGTCCTGGGCACCATGCTGGGGCTGGTCGAGATGTCGATGTGGTCCATTTTCAACGACGGGGGCCTGACGGAGAGGCTCCAGGTGCTGGCGTTCATGCTTTTCTTGCGCCGCCTCGTGGCCATGGATCTGGGAAACAGTGCTGCGGACAGATCTCAGGACACCACACCAAGCAGCTAGGTGAGATCAGAATCTGATGTTGTAGTGATGTGATTTTTATCAAATCTTTACTAGGATGCCCGGATACGGCGATACGGATACGGATACGGCGATACCGCGATACGTCGATTTTTTGAAAACACGGATACGGGGATACGTCTAGATATGTATAATTAAAATTAATAATATAAAAAATTACTAATTTCTAATTTTAAAACACGGATCAGTTAATATAGGAGTACCTTTATATGGCTGTTCGTAAAACAAGCTTCATAACGGCAGCGACGCAGCTCTATCTTGGTCACGTTTCCATCTAGCTTAGGTGTTGGTGGCTTTATACGGGAAGGATTAGGGTATTTTTGTACCAGTAACCCATATTCGAGTTGTTTTATTAATTTTTTAGAACAAAAAATCGCTTGATACGGCTGGATACGTATCCGGTGAAGTATCCGTATATCTGGGTATCCGCGCGTATCCGACACAGGATACGTGGGCTTTGAGCCGTATCCGTGCAACGTAGAATCTTTAGACTCATAACTGAAGAATTGGAGGCTGCCTACTTTTCATTTTCTGTTTGAAGCTAGCTGTGTACAATTTGACCAAATTGCGAAGTGTTTGTCGGGCCAGAGAGTTGATATACAGAGTGATAATATATTTGGCCCCTGTCAATTTGATAAGAAATCCATGCGTGAAGATAGCTTGGACTGAAGAGTTGGATAAACTTCACTCAAGTTCATTGTTAATTTGTGCACTTAGTTGATATATGGTGACCAAATGTGCACTGACGCAGTTGGGTAATGCACTTATTATACACCAGAGACATTCTGCTAGTTAGGAACAATTGCCTATTCATCTAAAAAAAGGAACAATTGCTAACTGCAGAATATTTGCGTTGCTTTTTTAATGTTATAGAATGTGCAGCAACATAAATTTGTGCTGTGTTTGTGTTAACTATTCATGATTGATTGGAAAGCTATGTATAAACCAGAAAATTGTCCTATTTGATATTAGTAGGTAGTTCGTGTGCTTCCCTCTATTCATAGTAGTCTGCCTAGAATATCTCAGATGTATACTCCTATAGCACTATAAAGAAGAAAAATAAATACTGCTTGGCCACATGCTTACAGAGAATTAATTTTTTTGTTCAAACTTTACATACAAAGATAATTCTTCACCGAAAATATATTTGTGAACTTGTGTTTCAGCTTTGCATTTTTGTTCATTTTTTTGATCATTGTATTGTGATAAATATGAGTGTTTCAATTTTCAGACTAACTTGAGCAAAGTTTGGATTATGGGGTGCTAGACTGGTGGGCGCATGAATCCACCCACCAGGGTTTAAATCGAGGTGTTTACTACTTAACTATATACACACGTGGTTTGTTCAATCATCTATGGCTGTTAGGCCACTGATGAGCACGGCTGCTCAGGCCATTTGCCGCATGTGTGGCCCGTGGCTTAGAAGGGGAGCGGTGTAGTGCTGGTTGTTCATCGGGGAAGCAGGATATGGCGCCGGCGCCTCAACCTTCGGTGCCTGGAGCGTGCCCCTCTCCCCCGGTTCGACGTGGAGCCGACGACCCCTTACCAAAGCTCTATCCCCTGCTTCCCTCCTCCAGATCGGCGCGACGACAACGCCCCTTGCCCTCAGCACGACCCCTGCTACAGGTCGGCGTGACGGCGAGCCCTGCTCAAGATCGGCACAGCATGAGGTACCCTGCTCCAGATTTTATTGCAGTTTGTTGTTGTTTCAAATCTTCTCCTATAAATCTTATGGATCAATTTCTTCAGTAATAGTGAAGTTTTATCTTTATCTTTTTCTCTGAATTTGTTTCATGGATGGCGATCGAGGACAGGGCTCAGCATGGGTCCCTGGATGGGGATGAATGGAATCGCGTAATAAATTATTCATCAATTAAATAATCTTGATCCTGTCCTGGCGAAATGGCAGATCCTGTTAAATCTTTGCCTGTTCATTTTGTTTGTATAAGTATTGCAGATCTAGAAAAAATGGTAATGAATGGATTTTCGTATTCACATGAATGTTAGTATGTCAGGAACTCTTAGGCCTGTAATGTAATCTGCTAACTTTTGGACATATCTTTCATATTTTGACCATATAGTTTAAGTTGGTATTATTTTTATGCTTATCATGTAGATGGCTATAGCTCATGTGTAGCTAAGTTCAGAAGTTGTGATGCATATTAATGTTAAAATATTGCTAATGCTATCACCCAGCCTTTCCTGTTATTTCTGTATCATACTTGCATTGAATTGCAATTATCTGAAAATGAAGGAAGAGAGGGTCACAAAGAATGTCAGCATAAATTTTCTCATCTGATGGCATGAAATCTATGATATGAACCCCTGCACTCTCGCCCCCATCCACTTCCAATCCCAATCCAAGTGAGACGTCCCCCTTAATTTTCAGTTTCCAGCGACTTGGAGAATGCGCAAGGAGGAAAGCGTCGGTGACGCTGGCCTGCCGCTGGGCGCTCAGAACGTAGGCATCTCCCGCGGTGCCACGTCGGGGACACTGCTCAGGATAACTTCTGGCGTGGAGCTGTCCGCCAAGCCATGGGGGTACCATCAGTCGAAGCACGGTGTGTTGACGAGTGTGTTGACGAACAGCAGCCCAACGTCGATGGAGAGGTATGCGTTTCATGTCTTGATTGAGGTATCCGCATCACTTCGACATGGGTTTAGGATGAGCAGCAGCGCCTGTAATTCTTGGCTGGGTGATTTAGCTTTTTGGGGATTCCTCTGCTTGGCATTTAAGTTAATAGTTCGAATTTTGATGATTTTACGGTTAAACACACACTTTGACCAGCTGGGACGATGTGATCCAGATATGGATTCAGTTAATGGAGCAGACATACCGCTACAGGCCGCTTCATTTTTATTAAGAGTGAAACGCACCGTTGGTCACCAAGTTGCGCAGAAAGGAAGTATTGGTCACCAAGTTGCGAAACCTCAATTATGGGTCACCAAGTTGTGAAAATGACAAACTTTGGTCATTCCGTCGGCGCTGCCGTGAACTCGCTGACGTGGCACCGTTTGTGCCCACGTGAGACGCGCGTGCGGTCAGACCAGGCTTCACGTTTTTGCACAAAACACCCTGGAACATGTTGGGTTCTCATTTGGACGTCCGGTTGACTCGAATAGAAGCAGAGGCGGCCATGGCGATTTGGTAGACAAAGCTAGATCGATCTTGTGCGCGGTGCCGTGCGCTGAAGTAGGCGAAGCTAGATCTTGGGCGCGGCGCCGACGGCGGCGGAGGAGGGACATGGCCGCACCCGTCCTCGATTTTGTCCCGCCTGTCCGAAGGGAGGACGGCGCCCCCGCACCCGCCTACGGTGAGTACCCGTCCTCGATTCGTGTCGTCTAGGTTCCTAATCCGTCGACCTAGCAGCTGTATGTACCTTATACTGTGCCCAAGCTAGGTTATGTATGCAATGGTGGAGTCTAATAGAGTTAATTTAGAGGAACCCGTATGAACTAGGGTTTGGTTGAAACTGAGCTTTATTTCGATTTTTTCTGTCATTGTAGAGTTCTGGCCTAGTAAGTTCAGTACTGTTGTCCTCCACGGTGGGTTTTTCTGCGGCAATGGGAGGAACAAAGGCTACATCGACGGTACGGGGGCGAATTATGATCATTGTGATGCAGATACGTGGTCTGAGGCTGCAATCCAGTTCATTCTGTCAGATTTGGGATATACAGATACCGGTCTAGGTAATGTCTACTGGTTCGAGCCTGGGTACGGTTTGTCTGATGGTTTGAGAGCTCTGAAATGGGAAGAAGAGGCACAGAAAACAGCAGACTTTCAGAAAATGGCAGCAGTAGCAGGATCTGGTATGACATTGAGACTGTATGTTGATAGTGTTCATCTTTTGCATCAGAGGAGCCGCCAGATGATGTGCTACAGGGACCAGTTGCAGTATTACCAACTGTCCTGGTTTCTCCAATGAAGAATAAAATGAGGAGGGGAGCAGGAGATGGAATGGCAGAGGGAGAGACAGGCAGAGATGAAGAAGTTAACAAAGCAGAATCTGATATCGATGACAGTGACTACCAGTTTTCAGAACAAGATGAGCAATCTGCCGAGGATGAGGCTGAGGATGACAATAACTATGCCAAGTATATTGATGAAGAGGTGGAGGATGGCCAGCTGGGAAAGAAGCAAGCAGAGCAGGTGTGGCCAGATGATGGTGCACAAGAAGAAGCTCTTTGTGCAGATGATGACATGATATTGAAGCCAAGAGTTTTCAACCCGGAGGCCGACATGGAAAATCCAGTTTTCAAGTTGGCCATGGTATTTAGTACAATGCAAGAGGTCAGGAATGCAGTAGCACAATATGCTATTAAGAATAGAGTGCAGGTGAAGAAGGGTAGGAACAACAACAAGAGATTGGAAGCCCATTGTGAAGGAGTGTCACAATGTACAGAAGGATGCTGCTGGAAACTAGCTGTTTCCAAGGACAACAGGACAGATCAATACTTGGTGAAGGAGTACGTTGGTGACCACACTTGTGAAAGGGTTTGGAGTGTGAAAGAGCTGACATATATCGTTCTTGCGAACAAATTTGTTGAATTTTTTAGAGACAACGAAGATGTGTCAACTAAAGCCTTTGGGAAGCATGTGCAGAGTGAGCTTAACATGCTCCCTAGCAAATTTAAGCTTGCGAAGGCAAGATATTAGGCAAAAGGTTAGAAAAAATACAGACTTTGCTGCAAACTGTGTAGCAGTTCCTCCTGTCCGAGGCATGGGTGTGTTTGAGGTCATGTCAAACCAAAAGCATTACGTTGTTGAACTGGGTAAGAGGTCTTGCAGCTGTAGGAGATGGCAACTCACAGGAACCCCTTGTAGCCATGTTATTTCTTCTCTGAGACATGAAAGGGTCAGGACTCATTTGTTGGTTGCATCATGCTACAAGCTAACCACCTTTGTTCAGGCATACAACTCGAGCATATATCCAGTTGGAGACAAATCTGAGTGGACAAAAACAAATGGTCCTGATATTCTGCCACCATACTACGAGAAAAAATGTGGAAGGCCAAAGAAGAGTAGAAGAAAGACTCCAGAAGAGCTTGCAGACGGTACTAGGCTGACCAAACATGGAGTAAAGATGCATTGTGGGTACTGTAGAGATCCAAACCACACTAGGAGAAATTGCTGGAAGTACAAGGCAGACATAGCACGAGAGGAAGGTCGTGAGGAAGTGCAGCAACCTGTGCCTGATGAGCAACCTGTACCTCAAGACCAACCTGTAACTGACGAGCAACCTGTACGTGATGAGCAACAAGCTGCTGGTAAGCCAAAAACAACCGGAAGAAAAAGAAAACCAAGTCTGAAAGTCAGAGAGCAACTAGAAGCAGATAAAGCATACGAGCAACTGAGGAAAAAAGCGAAAACATTTGATGAGAATGGCGACATTGACGATCCCAGCGTTCTTCAAGTAAGTAGAGAAGTGTTTGAATTGCCAATCTTTATTGTTTGTTTCCTATGTTAAAATCTCCTAATTGCATGTATCTGTTATATCTGACAGCATATCAGTCGAAAACACCTAGTTCGGTCTCATGATCCCTCCGAGCTCAAGAGCTCACTCGTATACTTGTTGGCACATGAAGTAAGTGACCAATGCCTTTTTCACTCTATTGATTGCACTGCACTGACTCTGCACTAACTTGCTACAGAGGCCCACACAGCCAAGCGCTCCTCAGGTGGAGGAAATGCCGGAGTCGTCTTTCGTAGCTCAGCACAGAGAGAACATACCACCTCCAGACAGAACCACAACAGTAATTGCGACTTGGAGAGAAACTGCAACAGGCCGAGCAGCTGCAGCAGCATCACTTTCTAGAGGAAGAGCAAGAGGAGGAGGGCGCGGAGGAAGAGGAAGATCTAGAGGAAGAGGGAGGACTGGTGGTGCACCATATTGGTTGTGGGGTGAAGGAGCTGCTACCTCATCTCAGCAAACAGATCCAGAAGAATATCAGGATCTCGACATAAACATTTCCCAAAATGCGCCTGGCGAAAATTCAGATGAGAACTGAACATTTCGATGTAATGACCTGATGTATGCTTTATTTTGTATGCCAACTATGAAGTTATGTAGGGTTCAGTTTAGTTATTCGAACTGATGTTGACAACTGCTTCATTTTGTATGTGAATATCTATTTAGTACCGAACTGATGTTATTCGAACTGATGTTGACAACATGTCAGAATTGCTATTTTGTATGTGAATTGCTATTTTGTATGTTATTCGAACTGATGTTGACAACATGTCAGAATGCTATATTACAGTACCGAAATTCACCAACACACACAGTACCGAAATATTACAGTAGCGAATCCATCAAATTTAGCGAATCCATCAAGTTTTTCATTCAAACCACAATATTACAGTCCCCAGGGTGTTTTCTGCACAAAATTATGACTGCACGCGCGTCTCACGTGGGCACAAACGGTGCCACGTCAGCGAGTTCACGGCAGCGCCGACGGAATGACCAAAGTTTGTCATTTCCACAACTTGGTGATGCATAATTGAGGTTTCGCAACTTGGTGACCAATCCTTCCTTTTCGCGCAACTTGGTGACCTCCGGTGCGTTTCACTCTTTTATTAAACTGGTGAAAGTATACTATTTGAAACCTGAAATGAAGCAGGCTACGATCCAAATGGTGCTCAGGCTATCATTTATAAGAACATTTGAGTGTGTTAATAGCCTTTGATTTACCAGAATAATTACAATCATATTAGGCCTTCTCGGCAAATGCTATGCTCTGATTCAAATAAAAAATCCTGAGAATTCCATTACGACACAGTCTCAAGCCAAATCACTGTCCAGTGATAACGACTTAGGAATCTGCTAGCTCGCCCCCCCCCCCCCCCCCCCCCCCCCCTCAAATTACCATACTATCATCCAAGTTGGTCCTTAGAGCATACTTTGCAGATAACTGGAAATGAAATTTCAAATTCAACTATTCAAGTATGTTTAGAAAAGGATTAGGTATTTAGTATACTTAGTTTTTCTGATGTTTTGTACTGTTTCATGATAAACAAAAAAAACTATTTAGCAGCTGATTCATGATGAGTGAGCACTCAATTATCAAATAGGAAGTTCTACGGACTTGGATATCCAAGGTTTTTTTTTCCTTTTCTTTTCCACATTGGTAACTATATTGAGATCACATGAAGCCATTGGAATATCTATAATGAAATTGCCTCTCAAAAGCAGCAAAATGCTACATACATAGTCAGTTATTATTGTTTTTGCTTCATTGAGTCCTATAGCATAGTTGTCCCATGCACATCTTTAGTCAAGTGCAAGACAGAATGAGCACAAATGGCCTGTCTATGGATCCTTCAATACTAAATTTAGAGCTGACGTTGACTGTCAAGGTAAATAACATCCATCTATAGATCCTTACCATTCTTGGCTCAGTAACTGAGATCAAGGTTTGACAAGGCTTTTCGCTTTTTTGAAAATCTACACCATTTAAAAAAATCATATATATATATGCCATTTGTTTTTCAAAATAAGCGAAAAAACAGAAACAAAAGAATCAAAAGTAAGTGAAACAAAAAAATACAAAAACAAATAGAAATTGTTCATGTTAAGAAACTAAGAATTGAGTTGGGCCAGCCTCCGTTAAGAAAAGCGTATGCGGGCAAGGCGAGAGTAGGACTCACAAAAAGCGAGGAAAAACCTATTTGACGCCCGTTATGGGCGGAACGCATACCCCACCCATCGATCGGTTGCCTAATTGGACCGGCCTAGGTAACTCCTCCAACTGGTTTGTGAACATTGAGAAGCTTTCGGTCCTGACACAACAAGTGTTTTGTAACATTCCAGAAGCTTTGGGCCGCCCAGGTAAATCCTCCAACTGGTTTGTATAGGAGCTCCCGAAAACTTGTCAATGGAAGATCGTTTTCACCGGGCTTTTATTCGAAAGAGATCACCATACATAAGTCTCTTATAGGGTTTTCCAAGCTTAAGATAGCTACATGTGTTTTTTCTGTTCATTTCATAAAGCAGTTGTTTAAATAAAAAATGCTGAAGCAGTTTCCCCAACTTTTCAAGCTAAATCATCTTCTCGAAATTCTTCAGCGCGTGATGTCCTCCTCTAGCACAATAACCAGCCGATGGCCTACTGTCAAGATGTTGCACAAAAGTTAATCAATGGTTGTTTTGGATGGATATGTACTGCATGCAGCAGCTGAATGTTTGATTCGATGGATTATGTCAGCGGGATCATCGTCGTTCCAACGCTTTCTTGGCACCCACTTGTGACTTGTCCACTTCGATCATCGTCGACCGAGCAAGTTGTATGCTCAGGGTCAAATAATCGCCGATCGCTTCGTGGCGTGGAAACCTCCGATTTCAGCCCACATGATCATCCAGCTAATGAGATCTTCATGAAACCATGGTTACTTAGCCGTAAGATAGACCAAGCAAAGTAGTAATGTAAAACTATATAGAGAAGATAGATTTGATTAGTTAGTCCGGACATGCTAGAGGCTTATGTACGCTAATCAGATCTTCTCGAAATCATGGTTACTTATTCATAAGATAGACCAAGCTTGATTAGTCCAGGCACACTAGTGGCTTATGTACGCTAAGCTCTTGCTTTGAGAGGATAATCGATGGTGCTGGCATATCCCATGGTTTGACTGCGTGGTTTGCCGTTTCCTACGTAACACGGTTGTGTGTTTTGCCGTTTCCTACGTAACCCACGGAATATGTCAAAGTCGACTACGTAAACTTCGATCGAGGTCGTCTCTCCAGTGCCAACTGGAGCTGTGGATGTTTGCATGTACTGTCAGAATGTGGATGCTACGGCAAAGGTTTATTGAAAAAATGGGAAATTAGATGGTTAATTTGTGAGTTAATTTTTAATCTGTACTCCTAGTTACGGTCTTGCGATAATGTCTTACGCATTTATCTTTACTATGACCGCATTACTGGAAATTGCGTATCGCTAAGCGAAAAAGAGATTTACAAGGCCATATGGCGCCAAGGGGAAATTGGGCCGTCCATTTTGTCCATCCGACGGACGAGATTCGTCGTTGACCGACGGATGAAAACGGAGGAATTTGGGCAAATCTGGTCCGATCGCTAAGCCTTTTTACATGAAGGTTTCAGTGCAAGTGCGTATGGTCAAACCAATTTGCAGCAGGCACTTGATTTTTCTTGCCAAAAATAAAAGCACAAAGTGGAATCTATCTTGATTATTATAATAAATTCTGAATACATTTAATCACGTTTTCACCAATGAAAGAAAGGACCATTAGTTTCACTCCTGCATTGTTATGACATACAATACGGCTACTGAATAATAGGAAGGCACATCCTATACATAATTTACTCTTCATTTTAGAGAACAGTTATTAATCTAAAGAGAAAAAAGTGATCAGCTATCATAAGATTCATAACCTGTCGAGATAGAGCATCTTCGCGAAAAATACCACGATCTCCTCCGCTACCACTACGATTTAATAGCCAGCTGATGGCATGCTGTCAAAGATCTTCATGAAATCATGGTTACTTAGCCCCGTAAGATAAACCAAGCAAGTTGTGATGCAAAATATAGAGAAGAGAGATGGATTGATTAGTTAGTCCGGGTGTGCTAGAGGCCTATGTACGTTGAGCTATTGCTTCGACAGAATGGTGAATGACGCTGGCACACTTGCATGGTTTACATGCATGCATGCATGAATGCGGATGGCTGTGGGTTCTGTCAAAGTCTACTACGGAAACTTCGATGTCGTCTCCACGGTATCAACTGGAGCTGTGGATATTTGTATACGTTGTATGAATGTGGATTTGACCGCAAAGGTTTATCGAACAAGATGGACAATCTGATCATTAGTTTACAAGATTTTTTAAAAAAATACTCATAATTACGGTCTTGTTACGATGCTTTACAAATTTCGAAAATATTTCACTACTTAGTTATGACCGAATTACTCCAGATCAATGCAAGTGCATATGGTAAAATCAATTTGCATGAGATACTTGAATTTTCTTGCCGGGGGTAGAAGTACAAAGTATAATTGCGTTAATTATTATTGTATATTCTCAATATATTTCATCACTTTTTCATCAAAGAAATAAAAGCACCATCACTTTCACTCATGTAATGTTATGAACGATCAGGCTACCAAATAATAGATAGAAACATCCTATATGCTTGATCCTATCCACCATTCAAACTACATGAATAAATCCTGCAAAGCTTATCAGCTTATGACTATGGCTATCACCTTCCATTTTCAAGTCTCTACTTGGCCTCGATGACAATTCTACACCATCAACATGCTATTAATATAAGAAGAGTGCGTAGCCTCTAGCGCTATAAATACCAGCTTGCAACCTTTGTAGGAACTCACCTCACTTGAACTCCCACAATGGCAGCCACAAAACTAGCGGCTCTCGCGTTGATTGTCTTCCTGAGCATTGGCTTAACCAATGCTGGAAGGGTGGCTAGATACTCTAGTTCTCAAGGAACGGGTTCTGGAGGGGGAGGGGGTGGGGGCGAAGTGAGTGGTGGTGGCTCAGGATCAGGGACTGGAGCTGGGTATGGCGAGAGTTCAAGTAGTGGTGTGCATGCAAGTAGTGGAGGTGGAGGTGAAGGGGGTGGTGGTAGCCAATACGGTGGTACTGGATCTGGTAGCGGGTCTGGTGCGGGCTCAAGCTCAGGCTCCCATGGATCTGATGAGTATGAAGGTGATGTTGGTGGATCTTCTAGCGCTGGCGGTAACGGTGGTGGCGGTGGTGGAGGACAAGCAACCGGAGGTTATTATGGATCTAGTGGCTATGGTTCTGGTAGTGGTAGTGGATCCGGCACTGGTGAAACTTCTAACTACTATGGAAATGGTAATGCAAATGCATATTCTTATGGTGGTGGCAGTGGCAGCGGACAAGGCGCAAATGGCGGGAGCGGAAGTGGCACCGGCGCTGGATCTGGATTCGGCAATGCCAACCCGTGACACTCTTTATCGTGCTAATTAAAATTTGTAGCCCAACCTGCTCTATGTCTGAGTGGGTACCATACATTTATTTTCCTTTGTTTGTACCTTTCATGTTGTTTGTTTCAAGAAATAAAGGGCTTCATCATTCCAATAATACGTTAGTAGTGTCAATAACAATAATATTGTGTGACTATGGGAGTCTTCTAAATGTAACATGTCTTTCTCCATTGTATATCTAGTTATATATACACAGTTTCAAAGGAATTAAATTATGGACTACTCAATAGTGTTCTTCATGTGTGCATATTGTGGAGTACAAGTCTAGTATCCAGCATTGATGGTCCCATTCTTAACTTGACGACGATCTATATGTTCAGCAAGTTGCTCATAATCAAACCTGGTATCCATGCTAGTTTTCTTTCTGGTTAGTGGTTGCTACGCTTAATGGCGAACAAAGAATCACGAATGGGCTAGTTCCATAATTAAGTAGAGTATGCCTAGTCTCCCACTATATATGCCCGGAGACTTGCAAAATGATGGAGCTCACTCGGGCTACTATCTTGTCACCTTTTGAACACATGATATTTATTGGACCTAAGAATTGAACAATCATGCTAAATATTTGATAATCTCCTATATACTCTTGTACAACCATGTTGAGATGGATCTCCGACAACAAAACTATTCTCCATACTACAATCGATTGTAGTACTGCAAGCAAATCTCCATTTAGAAAGCGTGTGGTAATTATTTAGAAACCAACAAACAAATACTAACTTTGTGATGCTGCATTTAACTGATTAGGAGAGAGGCGATCGCATCTGGTTCGCGCCTCCCGTCGGCGGCCGCCGCAGGTCTGCCCCGCCTCTGTGCCTTTAGGCCATGGAGGCGCGGTGGATCTTGGCCCTTGTCAGCGGGAGGGCTCCGTTTTTCTGGTTTAGTGTTCAGGTTTGCTGGGATAGCGTTTTGTTGGCGGCGGCGGCGCTTCTTGTAATAATGTCTCCCCGGTTTCAGCCCCATCTCGACGGCGACGTCGAGAAGCTCGTGGGAGTGGTGTGGTTCTGGAGGACTTCTTCTGGCGGTGACGGTCTCTGGATCGTCTTGGACCTTCATTGGCGGTTCATCCTTCTTCTTCGGCTCTGAGACGGATGTGATCTTGTTGACCCGTTCGACGACTTCCCGTCCGCAACCAACAACGTCAGGCCGGCTCTGGAAGGAGCGGCAGCGGCGGCGCGCCGTCGACACGGTCTGGACATTGAAGACGAAGGGCATCTCAAAGATCTCGTTGTATTTTCGTTTTTTGTTGAAATGTTTTGTACCTTTTGATGTTTTTTTTAATAGAAGGTTTCTATCCGCAAAAAGAAAAACTGATTATGTGGTGATCTCTACCAGTTGAGGTGCTACTCGTACACCATACCGGGCCGTGGCCCGCCCTTCCTTTAGATTTTTATTTGAATATCTAGTATTATTTCTCAGCCAAATAACAAAAACTAGCCTACTATTTGCGCTGATTTGGCCCACTCCAGCTGAACCGGCCCACCCTTACTTTCTTTCACGTCCCGCCACTGATCTCTGCCCCAAAGAATATATATATATATATATATATATATATATATATATATATAAAAGCTGTGCGTTTCAGCAATCGATGGAGGTCTCCACGTGGCCCCGGCACTTTAGATGCGTCTATAGTGCGCACATCTACAGTGTGCGGCCGCTCCGCGCCGTCCGATCTGGATTCGGCGGTCCTCCTTTTCACGATACTATATACACGAAATATATGCGCATCCAATCGATGGAGGTCTCCACGTGGCCCCGACACTGTAGATGCGTCTATAGTGCGCGCATCAACAGTGTGCGGCCGCTCCGCGCCATCCGATCTGGATCCGGCGGTCCTCCTTTTCACGATACTATATACACGAAATATATATGCGCATCGACGAGTAGGTTCATTTCCGTGATCGGTTTCGAATTTGGTCGACTCTACCTCCTTAATTTGGGTCAAGTATATAAAAGCTGTGGGTTTCAGCGATCCATGGAGGCCTCCACGTCATCCCGGAACTGTATATGCGTCTACAGTGCGCGCGCATCTACAGTGCGTGGCCGCTCCGCGCCGTCCGATCTGGATCCGGCGGTCCTCCTTTTCACGATACTATATACACGAAATATATGCGCGTCGACGAGTAGGTTTCATTCCCGTGATCGGCTTTGAATTTGGTCGACTCTAGCTCCTTAATTTTGGGTCAAGATTCGCAAAAACATCTGACGAATTTTATGAAATTCATCGCACTCAGTCATCCGTTTGAATTTTCCTTTCACGAGTTGATGGATATCACCCTTCCAAACAACTTTCATGTTTTAACCTTTTTATTTCGACGGACATATATATATTTCTCTATAATCTTCAAATTCGTTGTATTTTTTGCTGCGCAAAAAAGACAAATTCTGACGGATTTCAAAATTTTAAAACTCGAGGTGGCCAAGTCGCCCGGGCACTATAGAAGCGCCGTTGCTTCGTCATCCGCCGGTACGCGTGGCATTTTTTGCAAAGGCCCCTACATATTCTGAAATTTGCGAAACCGGTCCTCCTCGCCCTCCTCCTCTCCTCTTTCCTCCTCCGCTCGGACGGAGACGCCACCGGCGTCGAGCTCCTCCCCCGGCAAATCGAAGCACACAAGGAACTCCACCGTCGTCTCCTCTACCTCTAAGAAAATTTCATATTTAAGAAATTTCCAAATTTTACACATAAAGGTTGTACCAAATATCCATTGTGTACAAAAGTGAAACTAAGAAATTCTTAAAATTAAGAAAATTTTAAACTTTTCACATAAACTAAGAGATCTCCGTTTTGTTGCAGATTTTTTGGATTAGTTTTCCAAATAATTTTTGTATTTTTTGCTGAAACAAAAAACCAAATTTCAGCGGATTTCACAATTTTTTTATCACAACGGGCGCGGCGTGTCTCCGCGCGACATTTCCTAGTCATGCATGATGATGATCGAGAATAACGATTTAACGAACTACAACAGTGCAGTTTGGTAGCCACAAACATCAGCCTCGCTCGCGTGCTCACAACCCAAGGCTAGTTATAGATTCATAGACTTTGCATTCGCCACCGCAATCATCGCAAGCTTTTGATGGTGGTATCTTGTGTTTTTTGTTCTCGCTAACAACGGTTCGGGACTGGGACGTCATAAAGCTATGTTATGTTCTTTTTTCATTTTCGCAATGTGGGATTTCTTAGTGAGCTGAGATGGCATAAGAAAGAAAGAAAATACTTCGTATTGCAGTGGTAGAAGTAGAGAATGAGATGCATCGTGGCAAAAATGATAAATAAAAGTATGTTGGTGATTTTGGCGTAGAAGAATGAAGCGTCTAGAGTCTCGCACGTATGGCAACATAGCGAGAAAAACGACATGCATGTCATGTATACGGACGTCAAAATAAATACCATTTGAAAAGGTCTCTACCTTGTAATTTCGTGGAAACACGCTGGTACTTAACCAGTAGTCCATGTCTCTCCAAGCTCACAAAGGCTACGGAGCGATTTGCACGCCGGGGCCGGCCGTTTATGACGGCGCGGTTGAGGCAGCTCCGCCACAGGGGATGATCTGAACACAAGTCCAAAATCTCTGTAGCTACAGCTTTTCATTGCGTAATTCGACTGGTTGATCGAATAGCTGATTATTTTTCTTTCCGTCTACACTACAGCGCGCTGATTTTTGCTTTCCGTCTGGGCCAGATCTTCGTCAGCGCGCAATACGTCCGTAACCATAGGTGTAGCATTTCCAGTTTTCTCTAGCTGCAGACAAAACCCGTAGGAAATTGTTTCCTTTGTTAGCACTTAGCACCCGATGCTGCCGACTACTTCGAGGAAGCTTCAAGTAGATCTGGGTAACATGAGCTAACCTATCGATTACAGTATATTAACCTGGTCTAATCTGGCAGATTCTTACATATAATGGCGCGAGGGTTTAGACATAACCACATGCAAGTATGCGTAGCTCATGTCTTACGATGGAGATTATAAAATTTATCTTATCAGACGTTCCCAGTGTTTCTAGCTCGGTCAACTATGCCCCGATCGATCGGGGTGCCGATCTGCTTGAGTTAAAAAGCTCCACTAGGTCACGAGCACCCAGGTTTGCAGCTGGCGATCCAAACCCTACTAACATTTCCAGTATCACCTCAGCACTATAAATACCTATGCGTGCCTAGCTCGGCCTACCATCAATCCATCCCATCCAGATCTTCAGTAGGCTCACTATGGCTGCCATTAAGCTTGTCTCGCTTAGCTTGGTTGTGCTATTGAGCATTGGGTTAGCCAGCGCCGCGAGGGTAGTTAGATACTCTAGTTCTCAGGGGATAGGCTCGGGCAGTGGAAATGGGGGCGGGCTGTGAATGGTAGCGGTGGAGGATCTGGAAGTGGCTCTGGAGCTGCTAACAGTGATGATAGTGGATCCACCCATGCAAGTGCTGGAGGCGGTGGTGGTGGGGGTGGTTCGTCGCAGCAAGGCGGCACTGGATTTGGCGCTGGATCTGGCACCGGCTCAAGTTCGAGCCAAAGGAGCGACGGGCCGTATTACTATTCTGGTGGCGGAGTGACTAGCGCTGGAGGTAATGGTGGTGGCGGTGGAGGCGGACAAGCTGCGGGCCCTGTTGGCTCCACTGGCTATGGGTCTGGTGGTGGCACTGGGTCAGGTTATAGTTCAGCAAATAATGGCTATAGTTCATACGCAAATGCTAACGCTGATGCTAGTGGTGGAGGGACCGGAGGTGGTCAAAACAACGGGAACGGAGGTGGCACGGGAGGCGGAAATGGTTACGCCGATGCTCACCCGTAAAATTTCGTCAAGTAGTACATCTGGAGAGAGCCCTACTTTTCACCTTTACTTTTGAGTCATGTCGTTTTTCACCTTGGTTTCCTTAGGATGTAGCGTTGTACTTGTATTTGGCGTATTAAGAAGCAATCAATAAAGGGCTCCATTTAGGATGTATAGTGTTCCTTCAAATGCTGAAAATATGTCGTATATATTTGAATGTGTTTTCTCATTGTTACTTCTGATGCCAACTAAGAGTTGGAACGCCGATGACCACGTGAGTTGGAACGCCGATGACCACGCCGGCATAATCAATCGAATAAAAGTGTACAGTTATGTCGGATGACCGCACATCACGATTGCCCGAGTCACTCCCTCCTCTTCCTCCCCCTCCTCAACCTCCTCCTCCTCCTCCTCTCTCTCTCTCTCTCTCTCTCTCTCTCTCTCTCTCTCTCTCTCTCTCATGCTCTCCTACCTCAACTCCTTCCTAGGTCGTTTCCTAGGTAACCAAGCTGATCTTCCAGATCCATATGAGGAAAGTTTCTCCTCCCATGGATTTGAGCTCGAGTTATGGAAGCCATCCACACAGATCAAGCTCTAGGAAGGTACCAGGAGTATGTGAATGGGTTCAAGGTTGTAGGATCCACCTCCAACAAGGTTCCCTCATGTCGGATTTTTTGCCAACGATCCGTGACGGCAAGGTCTGTAGTCCAAATTCAAAAAAACATTTGCGATTTTTGATGATTCATATTACGATTTTTGATGCTTCATATAGCTACTTTTGGAGAAGTTGCCGGGAACCCCAAGTAGAAAGGATGATCTACCAGCATCAAGTCTTTCCCTCGAATGAGAACCAGGATTTATCAAACCAGAATGATATGTCATATTTCCAACAAAGGATCATCTTTTGCACACCTTCACAAAACTAAACTGGTCCACAACAATTTAGTAAGGTTGTCGAGCTTACTATCTTACAAATTACACGTGTAAATCGTATAGATATGTAGATCACTATCCAACATCATGTATAGCTAATACTCCACCCCAAGAGTGCAATCCAGCATGCAACTCAAAGTATTAAAATACAAACATAGTATTGCAATAAGTATGATGACATAATGTAGACAGAAAAACACTATACGAATGCGATATAACAATCGTTTTATCCTTAGTAGTAACACAAAATTACGAGCCTTGTCCCTTATTGTCGGCGGGATATAGATCAATGTAAGATTGAACTCACTATCATACACAACTCGTCTGAAGATCAACATATCAAATTTTCCCAATCTAGACAAATAATTCAGAGAGCATATATGAAAAAAAATGCAACAATGTAACACATCATTAATTGATATCAACAAAATTCATGAACAGATCTGATAATAAATTGAGAATTCATCATACCCAAAGAAACACAACAAGACTTACATCGTATGGATCTTAATCATGTAACACAACTCATGAGATCATTGTGCCGAAGATAAAATGGAGAGGATGTCATCTAGCTACTTCTATGGACCCATAGTCCAAAGGAAAACTACTCACATATCATAGTGGTGATAGCAAGGTTGACGATGATGGCTCTGGAAGTGGAATCCCCCTCTGATATAGGGAGGCAAAACATGGGTCCACATTGGATCTTCTCGGAACAGGGACTTGCGGCAGCGACTCCAAAAAAGTTTCGTCTATTATGTAGGTTTCATCGAAGGAAATATATAGGAGTTGAGAGGCGGTGGATTCGAGACACGAGGTGGTGGCCCACGCCGCCTCTTGGTTGCATGGGATCCCTGTGAGTCCTCTCGGCTGCGTCATGTGCTCTTTCACTTTTCTCGAAGAAATATAATTTATGTGATTTTCCCGTATTTTTGGGGCTCCAGAAGTATTTATTTCTGTAAAGTAAGAAACCAGTAAAATAACAAGAGGCTATGAGCACTGATTTAATAGGTTATTCGAGAAACATGATATAAATTGATATAAAACTATATTTAAAGTATGCAAGAATTATATTATGATAGAGTGGATAATAAAAAATAATACGCGTGGAATCGTATCACATATGTTTTTTTGAGGTGGTACAAACTCGTGTGTTTTTATTGCGAACACATGAGCAAGATGCTCCGGCGATTATGGGCGTCTGCTGCAAATGTTTGTTTCATTGTTGCAAACGTTTGTCTCTCATGGTGCATACATATTTTTATCTTTTCTCGATGATTTTTAATGCACTATCTTTGAGCACCCGATATCTGATGGCCAGAGGCGGAGGCAGGCATATTTTTACCTTTTCTTGATGATTTTTAATGCACTATCTTTAATGCACTACAACAACTTTTAAGATATAAAAGCAGGGACCTATGCAAAAAATTTACAATTTAGGGCGAGGCAGGCCGTTGCTTGGCCCCTCTCTCCTCCAGAATGTGTTTGTTGTTGATTTTGATCATACGTTCACATATGTGCTTGTTGTGGTTGGGAAGGATCGACACATGATGCAATTATTTTTGCTGATAGCATGTCTAGAGGTGATGGGATTAATACATATGTGCTTGTTGTGGTTGGGATGGATTGGCGCATGATGCAATTAATTTTGTTGATATTATGTCTAGAGGTGATGGGATAAATAACTGTGATGGTAAGCTCCACCTTCGAAATGTTGGATATGCATGTTTGTCTAGTAGTTTCCACCCTTAAGAGAAACCATGTATCATCTAAATGAGTTAACTGGAAAGAGCAGCCCACATAATGCAGAGAATTGTTCGATGTTAGACACCCTAGACTTAGAGTTACGATTGAGAGGGCATTGGTAGCATTAAAAAATAGATTTAAGATCCTTGACCAGAAGCAATTCACCCATACACCATCCAAGTAAAGCTAGTTCTTACATGTTGCATTCTTCACAACTGGATCTTAGGGTTTGGTCTTGATGACCTTGCCCTGGAAGAGAGTGATTGGATGCCTGACTTAGGTCTACCATCAGTCTACCATCAGTCTATCCCGTCTAGAACTCCACTATGGCTGCCATTAAGCTTGTGTCGCTTAGCTTGGTTGTGCTACTTAGCATTGGGTTAGCTAGCGCTGCGAGGGTAGTTAGATACTCTACTTCTCAGGGGAGTGGCTCGGGCAGCGGAAATGGGGCGGGACTGTGAATGGTAGCGGTGGAGGAGCCGGAAGTGGCAATGGAGCAGCTGACAGTGGAAGTGGGTCGGCCCATGCAAGTGCGGGAGGCGGCGGAGGTGGGGGTGGTTCGTCGCAGCAAGGCGGCACTGGGTCTGGCGCTGGGTCTGGCACCGGCTCATCAAGTTCAAGCCAAACGAACAACGGGTATTACTATTATGGGGGAAGTTATGGAGGAGTTACTAGCGCCGGAGGTAATGGTGGTGGCGGTGGTGGTGGCCAAGCTGCGGGCCCTGTTGGCTCCAGTGGCTACGGGTCCGGTGGTGGCACTGGGTCAGGCTATAGTTCAGCAAATAATGGCTATAGTTCATATGCAACTGCTAACGCTGATGCTAATGGTGGAGGTACGGGAAGTGGTCAAGATGGCGGGAGCGGAGGTGGCACGGGAGGTGGAAATGGTTACGCTGATGGTCACCTCTAAACTTCATCAGCAGCAAGTAATATAAATCTGGAGATGGAGCCCACTGTCCACTTTCCCCTTTATTTATGAGTTATATCGTCTTTCACCTTAGTTTCATTAGTCTTTAGGGTATGCTTTTGGTGTATTAGGAAGCAATCAATAAAGGGCTCCATTATATTCATGGATGTGGAGTGTTCTTTATAATTCTGACAATAGGCTATACATGCCAATTGTTCTCTCGTTGTTACTTCTGTTGTCAAGCAAGCGTTGGAGCAACGACGAATCCGCCGACATAATCGATCGAATCGACTTGAGAAATCGGTGCCAACACCTTGGGCTTGGTGTTCATAATATACAAGCTTCATGAACATTAGTCAGGTTTTAGTTTGATAGTAATTAAGTATTGTCTTCTTAGAGTTAGCCCAACTTTTTTACTGCAGCCGGTTGCTGCATACCGAGCACTTGATTAAGTGATTATCAAGATAGCTCCGACATTGATATTTTGTCCTAACTTGTTCAACTAGCAAGCCATAGCTTCTGGCAAGTTGGCACGTCATGTTCTCTACGCAACCTTATCTGAAGTACGTCTTGATTGCCGACTAAGAGTGAAGTTCACTCGGCCTGGAGCAATGTAGCCTGGAGTAGTATAAACCAGGCGACGCAAGACATATTTTGAGTTCCCTCTCCTGCCGCGTTGGTACGTAGTTAGAAGCATCCTTACTAGAAACGACGTATTTGTTCGAAAATGTGTATGTGAAATTTCATTTCAATTTTTTCGATGCTTCCAAATATGATTTCTAAATACCGGGTGCGAAAGTGGATTTCACCGCATTGCCTCCCTCTAGTGGATACAAATGTGAGTTGTCAACCTAGTTTGCTGTCACGACTCATGACGTTCTCCTCTTATTTATATGCCACGCCACGATTTCGTAATGAAGTGGCTAAATATAAATATTTTCTAAAGTGGTTAACTTCATCAGAAGACCCTCAACCATGGTTTCGGTTACGGCCGAAATACCGCGGTAACCAGAAATCTCGGCCCCCTTCGGTAAATGAGTTTATCGGAGAAAAATTCTCGGGGTGTTTGAATATGGGCTGAATTCGTCCTCTCAATTTTTTTAAATTTCTTTTTGACGATTTATGTTTGAATTTTGAAATCTGTCCGAGAATTTCGTCCGGTAACCGGCCGGTAATTTCCGGTAACCACGGTTACCGCAAATCCCAGCCCCCTCCGAGAAAAAAATAAAACTGGTACCCAAAACCATGCCCTCAACTAGCTGTAGAAAGTAAAAAAATACTGATACATATGTTTACTACTCCCTCCGTATCAAAATATAATACTTTGTACCTACTTACCACACACATGTATCTAGACATGATTTAGTGCAAGGTTCATGTAACACATATTATTTTACATGGCCGTTTTGCCAAAGGCCGACATGAACGAAACCTCGTTTCATCGTGAAAAAATAGGATTTCAGTCCCCCTTTCTTACGTAAACCCTGCGGTCGTATCCACGTTCAGACAACACATGCAAAGCATCTACGGTTCCAGTTGACATTGGGGAGGGACGACCTCGAAGTTTTCATAGTCAAGTTTGACATATTATCGTGGGTGTCAGTAGCAAACGGCAAAATCCAACCACGTGACATATTATGTGCCTGCACGATCGGTTACCTTGTCAAAAGGAAGAGCACTAGTTAGCTAGATGATCAATCCATGATGCGATCGGCGATAATTTGACCTTGTGCATGCAACTTGCTCTCTGTCTGGACCAATTCGATGCTAAAGCATTGGAATCAAAGTAAGAGAGACAACCTCGCCAACTTAGTCGATCGATCGACTTGTTGAGCCACGAGAATTCGGCACATGTTGCTTCTGCATGCAGTCGACATCCATCAGTTGATTAATTTTGGGTTATGGCTGAGCTTACGCTGTGTGTGATTAAGCTAGCCTTTATCCGTGCATATCATTCACAGGATTCCATCAGCTAGGGAAGGAGATCGCGCTAGAGAATCCGGTCAGGATGCTCTAGTACCACAAGTTGTGATGCTTCTTTATGATTTTGTTTAATTGAGTAAAATATGTTTTTTGAAAAAAGAGAAAAAGGGCTATCTCTGAAAAAATAAACGAAAAAAATTAAGTGCCAATTAGTATGGACTAGGAAACCCCCAAAAATCCTAACAGTTATGACTGGAATTAATTACCCGTATTAGCTAGAATGAACTGAGGAAATGCTAATTTATGTGCTAATTAATTTACCGGTGTTAGAGGGCATTTAGCACCGGTTGTGCAACCGGTACTAATAATGCGGGACTAAAGAGGTACCCCTTTAGTACCGGTTGCACCACGAACCGGTGTTAGAGGGCCTCCACGTGGGCGTAGCTGCGCGCGCGGCGGAGGACCTTTAGTACCGGTTGGTAACCAACCGGTATTAATAGTTTCTGCTTTTTCTCCATTTCACTTTTTTTTTCAGGGTTTAGGGTTTCTGTTTTTTTCTTTTCGCTTATTTTTCGGGTTTAGGGTTTCTGTTTTTTTCCTTTTCGCTCATTTTTCACGGTTTCGGAGGAGATCACGTATAAAGTACTCATTACACATATAAAGTACTCATTACATAGTACTCATAATTACATGGAGATCCCTGCTAGTACATGGAGGGAGTCTATTTTTTGATATAGTAGAATTCACCGGATTCAGGTATGACATGCGTAAGGAAAAAATCCCGTCAATTGCTCCGCAATTGCTTTTACGCGGTTTTTTGGCTGGAGCTGGTTCCGCTTCCTTGCCATCTTTAAAATAAGGAGATCAAATCAGTTATGATCGAAACTAAACACAATTGATGGTAGCAAAATAAAGTTGTGAATGATGTTTACGTACCTCTCGATTTTTTCACTATTGATTCTCTCATTGACCTTCATGTGAATGTACTTGCAAATTTAGTATCCACATAAATCCGTCCCTTCTGGTTGTAGCAGACACCACTATACAAGAATATAATTTAATCAAATAATAATCAAGAGAATGATAATGGTATTAGAAAGATACACGGACCTAGGTACGTAGTAGTACTTATTTTGTTAGGCTTGAACTCCATCTTATCTTTCCATTCACCGCGTTCTTCTGCGATGAAACTTTTTCAAACCCTGCCCGAAAAAGAAAATGAATTGAGGAGTTATTACTTACTTTTGATATCAGGAAATGAACGAAAGAGACCGATATAGTGCGATTGAAATTACCTCTTGAGCATTATACGCACACTTTTGTATTCATCTTGATTTCTCCTTAATGAGTCCCAGATTTCAACTTCTCCATGCTCGATTCTAATGATTAGCAGAATGAAGTGGAACCTGTGCACGTTTATGTACGTAGCTATTCAGAACTCATCAACTACACTTAATATCGGGAAAGCAAAATATAATGTGTACAAGATAGTAACAGTCACTTGAATATGTAAGGAAAACGTATTTCTTTTTTGGTACTTTGTCGCTTAAAAAAACGTTAGCAAAAACATCCTATGTGGACTCGGGATGGTCCTCTATGGTCCGGACATGAACTTTATCTGGGTCAATGAACCCAATGTCCGAGATTTCTCCCAATCTGCATTCACGAATCTTCATTCTGCATAATGGCGTACAAAAGAATGTTGTGAGGATAATTACAAGCAATGAACGAGCTTAACTAAATAATTAAATTACACAAATAAATTACTTACAGACAATAACAACTGAGGATAGATTTGTCGAGAACACATTGATTGTACATCTGAAAAAGTTTGGAGAACTCAACCTGCACAGCATATTCTCGGAAGTAGTGTTGTTCCTTAACTCCCGCCATGAAATAGAATCTCCCTTCTTTTGCGGCGGTCATGTACTAGTTATACAATTTTCATAACTGTGTTGTTAGAGCACTCGGATTTTCGACCAGAGGCCGCCCGAGAACTTATTGATATGCTAAGTCCATGATGGGGTAATCTGTCTCGCCATGGACTTCTCCATGCTCGATTTCCCGAGCAACAATATTATCAGAAGGCACAATGAGCGGGGCGACCGATTGTACATCTTGTTCTCCGATCTGGGCAACTTTTTTCTCGCACATTTTATCTTCCTCCATCTGTGAGCTATGTACCTTCATAATACCTCGCTCATAGTCTGAAAGGGGCGGCGGTGGAGGGTTATATATGTTGTCAACGGTGCGATCTTTTGTCTCCGTCGGTATAGTCTTCAGAAGTTCCTTTATGGGGTCCAGTCTTGCCTCCAGTCTTTCCTTTTTTTTCTGTTCGAAAAAGGCTGTCACCTCGCCACATGTGCTCACTTTCGATTCCTCCATAGTTTTCTCGCAGCTAACTTCTCTGGAGTCTTGACTTTCTTGGGTATGTTTGCACGTTTCTTGACAGAGGACGTACGGCCAGTACCAGTCGACATGAACAGCTTCCGCTTTGTCAAATTACTAGTGGGCGCATCAGTCGGCTGACGGGACGGCGCGGGCGATGGACTCACGGTGGGCACCCAATCGTCGGGGGAGGCGGGTGGACTTTGAGGTGGTGAATTTCTACTCGGAGGAGTCGGTGGCCTTGGCGCCGAGTCTGGAAACATGATGTATTTCTTCTTCCATAGAACGATACCAAGCTCGACTTCTTCCAATGTCTTCTCGCCTTCAGCTCCAGGAATGTCAAGATCCATTGAGTGGAATCCCGACATAACTTTTGTGACCCCGACACGAGCAAATCCAGCTGGAATCTGACCAAAATGGAAGGTTGCTCCAAGTTGATATGGTAAAGCATAGACATTCGCCACCGGATAAATAATGTTCTTCATTGGCGCATGTAACTCACAATTTTTCTTCTCCGTGATATCATCCACGGGGTAGTGAGCCGCCGGCGGTTCATCAACTGCAGGATCTTGTAGCTGCGTGGAACCCACGCAGCTTTTCGGCTGAGATGGGCAGACATCGACTGCAGGATCTTCTAGTCGCAGCTGAGATTCCCTTTGCTGGGTAATTGAGTGTAGTTGCTCCTGCACAGCATGCACCTGGCGTTCTAATTCTGAAAACCGGTCCGCCTCCCTCTTCTTACTTCTGCAATATTTTTTATAAGTTGCAACGTCCGCCGGAAACCTTTCAAGAAAACCAACCCCACCTCCTCTACCTCGACATCGTCCCCAGGGTTCTTTATTCCCGGGGGTGAGTGTCAGCTCGTCGTCCTCTCTATCGGGAACATATTTTCCCTCATTGACTAGTGCTATTGCGTCTTTTAGTTTTTTTACGACTCTTGTAATTCTTTTCTTCCATTTCCCATTTAGACCTATCGGGCGCAACACTGCCCCATGCGCGAACATTCAGAACTTGGACCTGTCGGGCCAGTCATCTGTCTGTGGAGTGATCCCTTTTTGATGCAGTTCGTTTTCAAAGGCTTCCCACTTAGGCAAGGCAGTCTTGTAGCCACCTAGCCCTAGAGTATGGTGATATTTCTTCTTCTTAGCATTCAACTTATTTTGGGCCGATCGGGCCACAGCGATGGCCGATTTCTTATACGCCACAAATTCAGGCCACACATATTTTATCTTCTCTAGATGTCCAGTGAAATTTGGAGTTACTTTCTCATATTTTTTCCACAATCCTTTCTTCCAGTTGTTGAATTGCTGGGCCATCCTCTTAAGAGTCCACTCCTTGACTTTATCCTTCTTCTTCTCTGGGAGATCTGTCGGTAGGCTGAAAGATGTCAAGATCGAGTCCCAAAGGAGGTCTTTAATTCTTTGATCGACTTAACTTGCGCCAATGTTGGCTTTCTTCGGCTCATTCCATTCTGCAATGGTGATCGGGACCATGTCCCTAACAAGAACTCCGCATTGACCTACATATTTAGTGTAGATTTCTTCGGATTTCACCGATTTGCCATCATTAGCAACTTCGTCGACCGACAACTTTGCACCATCTGGCAGCTTTACCCCTTGGTTCGGGCCTCATTTAGGGACGCTTGGCTTAGATCCAGAGGGCTAAAAGAAAAAATTCGTTAATAAGTGCAAATAAATTAATGCATCTAGTGATCAACAAGACTTAATATATATACCTCGCCGGAGTTCACTAAGGGCACTTCGTCGCCGTCTCTTAAATTTTCTAGCTCAAGTCCCTCATCGGAGTCGTTCAAACATTTTGCGCTGAAATCCTCGTCGTCATCTTCACCGGAATCTTCTCCAACGGAATTAACTCCAAGGGTCTTCTCAAATATAATTGCTGCCATTTGATCTTCATTCTCCTCGTCTCGGATGAAGGGGACATCGTCGTCCTCCATAGCTCAATGTCACTGCAAATTTAAAATTTCTTATATACAAGAATTGATACAAAAATTGCAACAAATATTTCTTAACAACAATATTGCAACTAATTATGGAGTATTAATTTTGATTTCTAACTTTGCTAACACAATCATCAAATAACATTGCTTTGCTAAATTTTCAAACTTTGCTAAAAAAAATTAACTTTGCTAAATTTGCTACATTTTCAAATTTTCTAAAATAACAACCTAAATTTTCTAAATTTTCAAGATAACCTAAATTTGCAAGACCTAAAATAACAACCTAAATTTTGAATAAACACTAATAAAATAACTTTGCTAAATTTTATAACTCTTCTAAATTTGCTACATTTTCAGATTTGCTAAAATTTCTAAATTTACTACACTAATTAATAATTTGCTACACAAATTAATAACTTACAAATTAATAACTTGCTTCACTAATTGCTAACTAAGCTACACAAAATTGCTAACTTTATTAAAATGAAAAAAAAACAAACCTGCGGTGGTGGAGGCCGAGGCGGTGGTGGTGGAGGCCAATGCGGTGGTGGTGGAGGCCGGCGATGCGGGATCGAGGCGACGGCACACGGGAGGCCGGCGATGCGGGAGGCGGTGGAGGCGGCCGGAGCAGGGCGCGCGGTGGAGGCGGCCGGAGCAGGGGCGCGCTGTGTGCGGGGCGATGGCGCGAGCGGGTGGGCGGAGCAATGCGCGCACGGTGGAGGCGGTCAGAGCGATGGCGGGGCGCGCGATGGAGGCTGCCAGAGCAGGGCGCGCGGTGGAGGGCGGCCGGAGCAGGGATCGCCGGAGGAGGAGGCGTCGACGGAGAGAAGGCGTGCGGCGTATCTGTTTTGGGGACTTGACGATTTTGGGGACGATCCCCTATTTAAACCGCTCGAAATCGATTGGTAACACGAACCGGTTGGTAACACGAACCGTAGTAAAGACCCTTTAGTACCGGTTGGTGTTATCAACCGGTGCTAAAGGTCCATTTTGGGCCGCGGCGAAATTTTGCGCGTGAAGCCCACCCATTTAGTACCGGTTGGTTATACCAACCGGTACTAATGGGCTTTTGATTTGTTTTTTATTTTCTATTAATATGTATACGTGTTTTATTTCTTATGTTTTCTGTTTTGATTTATATCTATTTGGTTTTTGTTTTGTTTTTCTTTAGTTTCTTTTTATTTTATATCTATGTAACTTAATTGTCTAAAAATTTGTAATAATTATCTATTTATTTTAGAAACATCGTTAACAATATCCTCGTGGATTAGGGTTTACCCCGTCGACGACAATACATATAGGTCCATGGCAGCTGATGCCCACAAGTATAGGGGATCGCTGGAATCTTCGTTGGGAAGTATTACCCAAATTTATAGTTCGACTCGATGGGAACACAAGAATACCAATAGACTTTGGCAATTGAGGCGTCACTCTCAACCACACATGTATATCAATAACTTGCAGCAGTAATAGTGATGGCAGTAGTATGATTCAAGTAACAAATAGAACAACAGCAGTAAACAAGTGTTTCCCAGTTTTCACCGGAAAAGTGAAAGTGTAACTCAGAGATTTAAAACGTAGGCATGAGGTGATAGCGGGGTGTTGCAAGAATAAGATTGATCATATAATAAGATATAGCTAGTAATGGGACGTATCTCTAACTCCGATATATGTAGGTATGTGTTCCATAATTAGTTGTGCGTACTAACCAAGAGAATTTGCACAACATCTATTGTCCTACCTACCCATTTCACCGGGCCCAACTTGGAACTACAGGTAATTAAGGTCTACCCTTTCGAATAGACCGGAACAATGCATTAACACTTCATGAACATATAGAATCCTCAAACTAAAACATCCCCCCTTGTTTTCCCTATATGTCACTTTTAGGGTTCACATGTTCAACATAATAGCAGGTGATACACTTTGCAGATAAATACCAGACTCAATTATATGATGAGGCAAAATAAGTTCAGTACTAAAATCAAGCCACTCGGGCCCTAGTAGCAAGCATTAAACATAGCATAAATGCATCAACACAATACAAAAATATCCTCAAGATAAACCCCTAAAATCTCGGACAACGGGTAGCATTACATGATCAATCTCATCCAATCCCCATCCACCTCATATGTCTATAGCGGTCCACTCACACACGGTGATGGTGAAGGAGCTCATGGTCGATGGAGATGAGGTGGTGAAGATGGCGGTGAAGACGGCCTCCAGATCCCTGCACCGGAGGAGAAATCCTGGATCAATCTGTCTCCGAAACGAAGATCATGGTGGTGGTGGCGCTCTATTTCGCGAAAGCTCCTCCCCTCCTAGGGCAAGCATTTTTCTGTATATATGAGGGGGTACGTCTAAGACCGAAGGCGAGGCCGTGCCCGAGGCCCGTTTTAGGTGGGCCCTGATACATCCAAAACGTATCTACTTTCCCGAACACTTTTGCTATTGTTTTACCTCTAACTTGTGTGTTTTGAATACAACTAATGCGGACTAACGCTGTTTTCAGCAGAATTGCCCTGGTGTCTTGTTTTTGTGCAGAAAGTCAACTTTCGGGAAAAACACCAGAAAAGATCGCAAACCTCCTATTTTACCAGAAGACTCACGGAGCCAGAAGGGGAGGCGGAGATGGGCCACGAGTGGCCCCCACAGGCGCGGTGGGCCCACCGCGCCAGCCTATGAGGAGGGCGACTCGGCACCTCCCCGAGCCCCTTTCGACTACTTAACCCTTCTGACCTAAAACGCGGGGGGTCGTCCACTTCATCCAGAAACATCACCGTACGCCGCCACCATCGCGAAACCTATTTCGGGGACCAGAAACTCCGTTCTGGCACTCCGCCGGGACGGGGAATTGGAGGAGATCATCGCCATCATCATCACCGACGCTTCTCCATCGACCATCCATGTTTCCCCCATCCATGTGTGAGTAATTCCCTGCTGTAGGCTGAGGGGGATGGTAGGGATTGGATGAGATTGTTCATGTAATAAGCTATAAGATCATTAGGGCATGGTGCCCAGTATCCGTTGTTAGTACTTATTGATGTTGTTGCAACTTGTTGAGCTTAATGCTTGTCACTAGGGCCCGAGTGCCATGATTTCAGATCTGAACATGTTATTGTTTCATAATGATATGCACTGTTTATTGATCATACCTGCAAGTTGTATACACATATTGTTGTCCGGAACCCGCGGTCCCAAAGTGACAATAATTGGGACAGCCGAGGGGAATGGCTGCGATGTGAGGATCACATGTGTTCACGGCGTGTTAATGCTTTGCTCCGGTACTTTATTAAAAGGAGTACCTTAATTACCAGTAGATTCCCTTGAGGCCCGGCTGCCACCGGCTGGTAGGACAGAAGATGTTGTACAAGTTTCTCATTGCGAGCACGTACGACTATATACGGAACACATGCCTATGTTTACTTAGTACTTGGATGCTTTATCATTATTATCTGCAATGCCTATGTCTTGATTATTATATGAGCTATCTTATCCATGCAGCGCCCGTTCATCCATCCCTATGCCTACAGTGTTTTAATCCTACTGTTTACTGCAATCACTACTGCTGTCTCTATTTACTGCTGCTATTATTTCACCGCTACTACTGCTATAAAACTGTTGCTACTGATAATCTGTGTCGAGCAAGACTATTCACAGGTGCAGCTGAATTGACAACTCCGCTGTTAAGGCTCTCAAGTATTCTTTGGCTCCCCTTGTGTCGAATCAATAAATTGGGTTTTACTTCCCTCGAAGACTGTTGCGATCCCCTATACTTGTGGGTCATCAAGACTATTTTCTGGCGCCGTTGCCGGGGAGCATAGCTTTATTTGTGAGTTCACTTGTGATCTATATTGCTCGCTGAAATTTATTCATCATGGGTAAAGCTCGTGATGAGAGGGTCCGTGTATTGCCATCCACTACAAGAAAAGGTACGACACTTAGTACCTCTGCTGCTCTTGACTCACCATCTGTATTGAGTCAACTTGTTACACCACCACAATCTTCACGTGTTGGTACTACTGCTGAATCTGAAATTGCCTCTGATAATGTTGATGATGCTTCTACTGTGATTGATGAGAATATTTCATTAGGTCCACTTTTAGATGCTGCTATTGCTAAGTCTAAACAACTTGAAAATACTAGAACACCTAATGGAAGTCCTACTACTCCTGTTTATTCACCTGAGTTAAGGGATTATACTTGTGATGATGATCCTGATGAAACTTATGTGGAACTTGATGATGATTTTATTGATAAATGTAATGCTACTACTGGTGCAAGTAATATGAGAAATTTTCTTGCACAACATGCTGTTAAATACAAGTTGTCACCTGATCCTAAGTTTGCCACTTCTCCTATAAACATTAAAGATAAGGATTATGATTTTTCTCTTGATTTATCTCATATATCTATTGTTGAGAAAACTCCTTTTTGTGGCACTAAGAGTGAAAGTGCTGTAGAGCACATGAATGAGCTCTCTACTTTGAGTGGCTTATTTTCTGATGATATTAAGAAGCGTAGCTATTTTGTTGCTAAGATTTTTCCTTTCTCATTAAAAGATGATGCTAAAGCTTGGTATAACAACTTGTCTCCTGGTTCTATTACTAGTCCTACTGGTTTGCTTGATGTTTTCTTTCAGAAATATTTCCCTGCTAGTGCTCAACATGATGCTTTGCAGAGAATTTATAACTTTGACCAGGAAGATGAAGAGAAACTTCCAGAGGCATGGACAAGGTTTTGCTCTCTTATCAGAGCTCGGCCTGGACATGATTTGGAAAAGCATGATCTACTTGATATATTTTACAGTGGACTAACTATTGAATCTAGAGCATATCTGGATAGTTGTGCTAGTTGTGTTTTCAGGAAAAGAACCCCTGAAGAAGCTGAAGAATTATTGGCTAAAATCAGCCAGAATTATGATGATTGGACTCTACCTGCGCCGACCCCCACACCTACACCGACACCAATATCAAAGAAGAGGGGAGGTATGATTGAATTGAATGATGAAACAATGAGGGAGGCCAAGAAGACTCTCATTGAGAAGGGTATTAAATCTGAAGATGTGAAGAACCTTCCACCTATTGAAGATTTGTGTAAGCCAATTCCTCATCCATCCATAATTGAGGTTCACTCTCTCCACAGGTTCGATGAAGGAGATATTCCCTACTCTAAACCACCTGATCAATGCTTAGATGAATTTGATAATTATGTTATTAAGCAAGATAATTTTAATATGAGAGTAGAGAATCATTTGCATGAAAACTCTCAAGCTATTAGTAAGTTGCATGATATTGTGGAGAGAACCTCCAATGATGTTAAGATGCTTATTAAACATTTCCATATGGTTCAAACTCAAATTGATCAACTCACTAAAGTGCAACAAGACATGTTAGCCAATGCTTCTAAGAAAAATTAAAACCTGTCTATGTTAGCACTAGAAGTGGAGCTCATACTCAGGATCCTTTATATCCTGAGGGACACCCTAAAAGAATTGAACAAGATTCTCAACTAGCTGAAAATCCAGTTTCTCCTTCTAAGAAAAAGAAGAAGAAACATAAAAATGTTGTAGAATCCTCTGAAACTGTTAATGATCCTAATAGTATATCTATCTCTGATGCTGAAACTGAAAGTGGTAATGAACTTGATAGTGATAAGGATAAAAATGATGCTCTTGATAAAGAAGTTAGTGAAAAGGAACCTGAAAAGCATACTAAAAACACAAAGTACACTAAGGAAGACTTCATTGCTAAGAAACATGGTAATGAAAGGGAACCTTGGGTTCAAAAGCAAATGCCTTTTCCAACTAAGAAACTAAAATCAAAGGAAGAAGAACATTATAATAAATTTTGTGAATGGATGAAACCCTTGTTCTTGCAAATTCCTTTGACTGATGCTATTAAATTGCCTCCTTACTCAAAGTATATGAAAGATATTGTTTCTAACAAGAGGAAAATTCCTAATGAGGAAATTTCTACTATGCTTGCTAATTATTCTTTCAATGGCAAGGTTCCTAAGAAGCTTGGAGATCCAGGTATACCAACCATCCCTTGCTCCATCAAGAATAATTATGTTAGAACTGCTTTATGTGATTTGGGAGCAGGAGTTAGTGTTATGCCTTTTTCTCTCTATAAGAGACTCTATCTTGATAAATTGATACCTACTGATATATCTTTGCAAATGGCTGATAAATCTACTGCTGTTCCTGTTGGCATTTGTGAGGATGTCCCTGTTCAAGTGGCTAACAATTGTTTAATTTTGACTGATTTTGTTGTTCTTGAAATGCCTGAAGATGATAATATGTCTATTATTCTTGGAAGACCTTTTCTAAATACTGCAGGTGCTGTTATTGATTGCAATAAAGGAAAAGTAACTTTCAATGTTAATGATAAAGAACATACTGTTTATTTCCCCAAGAAAGTTGACAAGATTTATGGAGTCAATACCATCTCCAATTTTAAAACTATCAAAGTGGGAAGTATTGATTGCCCTATATATGATCATCAAGAAGGATATCAAAACATTATGATTGGATCCATATCAATACAATACAAGGTAACATGAGTGTTTCATGATGTTTAAATCATTTGTGTCATGTAAATTTATTTGGTGCCAAGACTTGATCAACCTTGTTATCAAATGTATTTGCATACATGAAAGAGCTAAACACATTTCTTTCTTCAACTTTGTTTTACCTCCTGTAGTGATAATTAGGTTGCAAAAGTTTAGTTGTTTTGAATTTTAAAAATAATTTTTCTGCCCAAGTTTTATTAATTTAAATATCCAGATTTCATGCAAATTGAAAGTTTTCAAAATCTGTAAAAATTATACCATTGGTCCTATTTTTCAAAGAGCATCGTGGGAGTGCCTGGTGCTGACCAAGGGGACCCACCATGGGGTCAAACCACATGGTGGCGCGGCTGCCCCCTTGGCCGCGCCAGCCACTGAGGTGGGGCACCCTTGGCCCTCCAGCAGTTCCCCCACCTACCACTTCTTCCTCTTGCATCACTCAGCTCGTTTTTCTCTCTCACACTCGAGTTTTGCTGTTCTTCCTCGCGATTTCGATCTCTTTGTTCAGCCCATCTCAGCTGCTGAGATTTGGGGCATTTGCTCTCGGTATGTGACTCCTCCATGTATCCAAGTAGAATTTTGTTTAGTAAGTATACCTTGAGTATTTTGCTGCTGTAGGTGACTTGTTAAGTGAGTATGCATGCTTGTTCTATGTTGAAATTATTAGTTTTGATGCATGTTTAGTCCTCTAGCAAGTTCATATAGTAGTTCCCCTCATTTGTATGTCTCAAAATCATTTTTTATAATGTTTGTTAAAAAATTTCAGAAAAGGAAAATGCATAACCACACCTTTGGGGAGGTGTTTGAAAGGGATTCTCAGAGAGCAAGAAGGCCTTTGAGGGCATCTACTCGAGTTAGGCGTTCCTATGATGAGGATGTCATTGCACCGAACATTGGAGATGGAGGGGATGACCAAATCCCAAATGCTTCATCCTTTCCATGCATGGAGTTTTTGCGTAATGCAGGGTTGCTTGATGACTTCATGTTCCTTATCCAGAGAGTTGGCCTAACCACTTATATGCAGGATGAGGGCGACCAACATTATTGGCTCACCAAAACTTTTGTTGAGAGTTTTAAATTTGTGAATTCATCTTATGCGCCTACTGTCCAATTTAAGATTTATGACAGGCCTGTTACAATGGACTTGGGAGACTTTTGTGCTGCCATAGATATTGCTCCTATAGGTACAGCGAAGAAGATTGCAGGGAACACCAAAGACTTTGTGGAACTTTACCGAGGAGTGACCAACGACGATGACCGCATCGCTCAGCGCGGCAAGATAAGGAACATCCAATTCCCTGCCATTAGATATTTCGTTTATTATCTTGCTACTAGCATTCTTGGTAGGGAAAACACCAGTAACATTTCTAATTATCATCTTGCTTTTCTTGCTGCTGCACTTAATGGTAACACTGCTTACAACCTTGGTGCCCTTATTGCTCGCCGTTTGGCTGCTAGTGGACCTATTTATGGAGGAATTGTTGCTTCACGAGTTATCGCATATCTAGGTCTTTCCGTTAGTCCTAATGATGAGAAGCTAACCCCTTTCAGACTTGATATTTCTGCTATGAAAGGCCATCAGTTTGTCACACCTAATTCTCATTTAGGAAACATTGTTTACAAAGTTTTATTTACTAACGGGGATGAATATGAAGTGCCTTTGCCCCAGGCCGATCTGTTCCCTATACACAGGAGACCGTGGTCGTACTCCAAGGAGGCGTTGGAGGAGCAGCTTAGAGTGCGAGGCTTTCACCAGCAGCACCAGGAGGAGGGAGAAGCACCTGATGATGGCTACACCGTCACTTACCTTGGAGCGTCATCCAGCTCTTACCAGGACGAGGGCCCTTCCTCGTCGTACTATGGAGGCGCCACTTCCTGGGCACCATGGGGTTGATCTCCACTTAGGCCAAAAGCCTAAGCTTGGGGGGAGGTATATCGACATCTCACTCATTTACATATCATATCTTGTCGATACTTTGTATATCCATGTTGCAGTTTTCTTTCTTTCTTTTTAATTGTTTACCTTTTATTGCTGCATTCCAAAACACAAAAAGACCAAAAATATTTCTGTTGTTTCTCTTCATTTGTTTCTTTAAGTTTCAGTATTAGTTTGCTTAGTTTTAAAATTCGGTTTGTTATTCAAAAATCCAAAAATATTTTGCTTTATTGTTTGTTTCTTTTTGCTCTTGTTTCAAAAACTCGAAAACCCAAAAATATTTGTTGTTTCTTTTTGGTTTTGTATAGTGTTTTCAGAGTTGGACAGCCATCCGTGACTCCGATGGAGCTTGGTTTTCATTCTTATCATTCGAAGCAACACAAGTGAAAAAGCAATAAGGATGATCTACAACAACTGAGTTGGGGTGAGAGGCTGGTATGAACTCTATTTGTTTTCATTTTTGTACATATACTCATCTATGTGAGCATGCTTAGTTGGTTCATGTGAGGTATATGTCATTTAGTGGATGCTTAGTAGTTCTTGTTCTCTCATGATCGGTCCCAATTTATTAATAGTGGTAGCATGTTATGTTGATGTTTGCTTGCATTGTTCTATTCATAGAGGGTATGACATTGTGGTATCCTCCTCTGAATAATTCATTCGAATTGACTTGGCACATGCTCATGCATGCGTATGACTGAAAAACAAAAGTCAATTAAGCCTTGATGATTTATTTTGACTCAGAGTTCTTGTATCACTTTTATGTCTCAATTAATTTCATTTTGTCGCAAGCATGATTATGACGGTTATTGCTCTCTTGATTGTCGCTTCCCAGTCTATTGCTAGCCTTCACTTGTACTGAGCGGGAATGCTGCTCGTGCTTCCAAAACCATGAAAACCAAGTTATTCCAAAGTGTCCACCATAAATACCTATGCATGGCATTTCGAACCATTCAAGTAAATTTTCATGTGCTACCTTTAAAACCTTCAAAGTACTTCTCAATTTGTGTCAATGTTTTATAGCTCATGAGGAAGTATGTGGTGTTTTATCTTTCAATCTTGTCATTCAGACTTTCACCAATGGACTAGTGGCATATACATCCGCTTATCCAATAATTTTGCAAAAAGAGCTGGCAACGGGGTGCCCAGTCCCAATTAATTATAACTTTCATCAATAATTCTCTTCACATGTTTTGCCCTGATTTATCAGTAAGCAACTTAATTTGCAAATAGACACTCCTCCATGGTATGTGAATGTTGGAAGGCACCCGAGGATTCGGTTAGCCATGGCTTGTGCAAGCAAAGGTTGGGGGGAGTGTCACCCATAATGAAACTAAAATACATGTGTAAACAAAAGAGAAGAGGGATGATCTACCTTGCTGGTAGAAATAACGTCCTTCATGGGAGCCGCTCTTGAAAGTCTGGTTGACAAGGGGGTTAGAGTACCCACTACCATTCGTTGACAACAACAAACACTTCCCAAAACAATTTTGCTTCTGTTTTAAAAATAAAAAGCTCTAGCACATGATAATCCCTGCTTCCCTCTGCGAAGGGCCAATCTTTTACTTTCATGTTGAGTCACCATCCTTTCTTTGAGCACTTTCTCGAGAGCATAGTTGTCATTCTTAGTGTAATGTGCTTGTCCCAGAATGTGGTTAACTGTGATATAACTTTGATGCTTTTATCTTTGATATCTTTGATTCTAGTCTTCCCATGAACTTCAGAGGTGCCTGGGCATTTATGTTTTGCTGTACAAAAACGGGCAAGCGAGATACCATCTTATCATATCCTATTATGAGCATTACAATCTTGTGAATTAATATGTTTCATGTTTGTCGCTATTAGTATGTTGGTATCTTTTCATAGTTTACATGCCTATTGAGTGACATTATTTGCATTTGCCTCATCTTGAATTGCCTAAGCATTTGTTCATATAGTGAGAATATATGCATCATATGAAGCAAATGTGTTCGTGAAAGTCTTTTATCGCACTCAGTTGTTAACTGAATTGCTTGAGGACAAGCAATAAGCTAAGCTTGGGGGGAGTTGATACGTCCAAAACGTATCTACTTTCCCGAACACTTTTGCTATTGTTTTACCTCTAACTTGTGTGTTTTGAATACAACTAATGCGGACTAACGCTGTTTTCAGCAGAATTGCCCTGGTGTCTTGTTTTTGTGCAGAAAGTCAACTTTCGGGAAAAACACCAGAAAAGATCGCAAACCTCCTATTTTACCAGAAGACTCACGGAGCCAGAAGGGGAGCGGAGATGGGCCACGAGTGGCCCCCACATGGCGGGGGCCCAGGGCCGCGCCAGCCTATGAGGAGGGCGACTCGGCACCTCCCCGAGTCCCCTTTCGACTACTTAACCCTTCTGACCTAAAACGCGGGGGGTCGTCCACTTCATCCAGAAACATCACCGTACGCCGCCACCATCGCGAAACCTATTTCGGGGACCAGAAACTCCGTTCTGGCACTCCGCCGGGACGGGGAATTGGAGGAGATCATCGCCATCATCATCACCGACGCTTCTCCATCGACCATCCATGTTTCCCCCATCCATGTGTGAGTAATTCCCTGCTGTAGGCTGAGGGGGATGGTAGGGATTGGATGAGATTGTTCATGTAATAAGCTATAAGATCATTAGGGCATGGTGCCCAGTATCCGTTGTTAGTACTTATTGATGTTGTTGCAACTTGTTGAGCTTAATGCTTGTCACTAGGGCCCGAGTGCCATGATTTCAGATCTGAACATGTTATTGTTTCATAATGATATGCACTGTTTATTGATCATACCTGCAAGTTGTATACACATATTGTTGTCCGGAACCCGCGGTCCCAAAGTGACAATAATTGGGACAGCCGAGGGGAATGGCTGCGATGTGAGGATCACATGTGTTCACGGCGTGTTAATGCTTTGCTCCGGTACTTTATTAAAAGGAGTACCTTAATTACCAGTAGATTCCCTTGAGGCCCGGCTGCCACCGGCTGGTAGGACAGAAGATGTTGTACAAGTTTCTCATTGCGAGCACGTACGACTATATACGGAACACATGCCTATGTTTACTTAGTACTTGGATGCTTTATCATTATTATCTGCAATGCCTATGTCTTGATTATTATATGAGCTATCTTATCCATGCAGCGCCCGTTCATCCATCCCTATGCCTACAGTGTTTTAATCCTACTGTTTACTGCAATCACTACTGCTGTCTCTATTTACTGCTGCTATTATTTCACCGCTACTACTGCTATAAAACTGTTGCTACTGATAATCTGTGTCGAGCAAGACTATTCACAGGTGCAGCTGAATTGACAACTCCGCTGTTAAGGCTCTCAAGTATTCTTTGGCTCCCCTTGTGTCGAATCAATAAATTGGGTTTTACTTCCCTCGAAGACTGTTGCGATCCCCTATACTTGTGGGTCATCAGGCCCACGCGGCCAGGTACAGTGGCCGTGTGGGGCCCCCTCTTTCGGCCCTCGAGCGCTTCCTCATGTCCATCTTTTGCCCGACATCTTCCTTTTCTATAAAAATTGACGTGTTATTTTTCCCCGATTTAATTTCCTGCAAAAATAGCCAGAAAGGATACTTTGCTAAAAACAGCGTCAGATTCATCAGTTTTATTCAAATATTGGAAGATTCCGGAACAAATTATGAAGCAAAGTGCTTGGAAAAGTCGATGCATTTTGGATGCATCAGCAGCGCGTGGCCAGGACACCAATAGCTAGGGGAGGACACGTGATTGGCACGAGTCGTGACCGCGAAGCCCGCCTTTAGTCCCGGTTGGTAATACCAGCCGGGAGTAAAGAAGCACACGGATTGTGTGTTTCTTTCAAGCGCTTGTGAGCCGTTGGATCAGGGTGTGTTTCTTTCAAGAACTTGTGAGCCGTTGGATCAGGGGTGTGTTTCTTTTGAGGGCAAAACCAGTGTTGGATCAGCCACATGACCCTATATAAACCCCCCTCTCGAACATGCTCGACACTCAATGTAGTTCATTTGATATACAAAGCATTCAGATTCCCTGCATACGTCCAACGGTGCATTTGATATGCGGACACGAGCCACCGTTGGGCTGTATGCAGGGGAAACCGTGTGTTTTGTTCTATCTACAAAATACTTCAGTTCATCGACCAAATACAAATCATTCGGATTCCCGTCATACAGCCCAACGGTGCATGTAGGCACTCACGAGCCACCGTTGGGCTGTATGACGGGAAAACCGTGTGCATTTGATAAAAGGTTTAATACATTATTACGCATCACCAACAACATCCCTATCTAGTGTTCACTTTTTTCTTCGTGTGTGTCCCTTTCTTCTGATTGCGCCGTAGCCATGGACAATCTTCATCATTTAACACGATGCTTGGGTCAGTTTTCACTTTGAATGGCGGAATTTCATTAAAATTATTGTAATCTTCTGACATGTCTCTCTTGTCCTCCACTCCCACGATGTTTCTTTTCCCTGAAATAACTATGTGGCGCTTTGGCTGATCGTATGATGTATCGGCTTGCTTATCTTTTCTTTTTTCGGTCTAGAAGACATGTCCTTCACATAGAAAACCTGAGCCACATCATTGGCTAGGACGAATGGCTCGGCGTGATACCCAAGATTGTTGAGATCCACGGTAGTCATTTCGTACCGCCGGTCTATCTCTCCCCAGCCTGACAAGTTGACCCATTTGCACTAAAACAAAGGGATCTTAAAAGAAGGTCCATAGTCAAGTTCCCATATCTGCTGTATGCAACCATAATATGTGTCCTTTGTCCCATTGTCGTTTGTTGCATCAAAGCGGACACCACTGTTTTGGTTAGTGCTCTTTTTCTCTTGGGTTTCCGTGTAAAATGTATTCTCATTTATCTTGTACCCTTGGAAAGTCAATATAGTCGAAGATGGTGACTTGGCCAACAAGTATAGCTCTTCTCCAACAGTGGTGTTATTAATGAGATGTGTAAGCAACCAACTGCCGAAAGTATCCACGTGCTTTCCTTTAATCCAGAAGTTAGTCTGCTCCGGGTATTCAGAGCGTAAAATATCCATGTGTTTCACGATATACGGGGCCACCAATCTGAAATTTTGTAGAACTATGTAGTGTGCTTGAGTAAAAGAATGCCCATACATACTTCTTGTTGCTTTCTTTTCTAGCGTGCCTTTTCCACGCAGTCTCCCCTCATGGCGCGATTGAGGAACACCGATCGGCTTAAGATCAGGAATAAAGTCAACAAAAAACTCAATGACCTCCTCTGTTCCATAGCCCCTGGACATGCTTCCTTCTGGCCCAGCACGGTTATGAACGTATTTCTTTAAGACTCCCATGAAGCTCTCAAAGGGGCACATGTTGTGTAGAAATACAGGACCGAGAATGGAAATCTCTTCGACTAGGTGAACTATGAGGTGCGTCATAATATTGAAGAAGGACAGTGGAAACACCAATTCGAAGCTGACATGACATTGGACCACACCCGTCTATAAACTTGGTAGAGTTGTTGGATCGATTACCTTCTGAGAAATTGCATTGAGGAATGCATATAGCTTCACAATGGGTACTCGAACGTTTTCCGGTAGAAGCCCCCTCAATGCAACCAGAAGTAAATATGTCATAATCACATGGCAGTCATGAGACTTCAGGTTTTGGAACTTTTTCTCTGCCATGTTTATTATTCCCTTTATATTCGACGAGTAGCCAGACGGGACCTTGATACTGATCAGGACTTGAAAAAAGATCTCCTTCTCTTCTTTGGTAAGAGCGTAGCTGGCAGTACCTTGATACTTCTCTGGATTCAGGTTGTCTCTTTCATGCGTACATTGCTGGTCCTACCGTGCATCCGCTGTATCTTTCGTCTTCTCATATACGCCTAAGAAGTTTAGCAGGCTCACGCAAAGATTTTTCGTCACGTGCATCACGTCGATTGCAGAGCGAACCTCTAGAATTTTCCAATAGGGTAATTCCCAAAATATATATTTCTTTTTCCACAAGGGTACGTGCTTGTTAGCGTCTTTCAGAACAGATAGACTGTCAGGACCCTTTCCAAAGATTACTTCTAAATCCTTGACCATGCCATATATAACATCACCATCAGGGCGTGTAGGCTTGATACGTCTCCAACGTATCCATAATTTCTGTTGTTCCATGCTTATATTATACCATTTGCTACATGTTTTATATACACTTCATATCACTTTTATGCATTTTCTGGGACTAACCTATTAACAAGATGCCACAGTGCCGGTTCCCTGTTTTCTGCTGTTTTTGGTTTCAGAAAGTTACTTCTGAAAATATTCTCGTAATTGCACGAAACAAAAGGCCAAGTCCTGTTTTTCCAACACGTATACGGAGTCCGAAGGAGAGACGAAGACTCGCCACGAGGTGGCCAAACCATAGGCCGGCGAGGCAGAGGGGCCCACCGCGCCGCCTGGTGGTTTGGGCCCCTCGGGGGTCTGCTGACATCGCCCCTTCGCCTATTTATTCCCCGAGACGTGAAAACCATAAAACACCGAGCCTTTCATCCAGAACATATTCGCTGCCGCCGCCGTTGTCAACCCTAACTCGGCGGGGGGGGGGGGGGGGGGGGTTCTGAAGCTCTTCCGGCACCCTGCCGGAGAGGGGAATCATCACCGGAGGGCTCTACATCGCCATGCCCGCCTCCGGAGTGATGCGTGAGTAGTTCATCCTTGGACTATGGGTCCATAGTAGTAGCTAGATGGTTGTCTTCTCCACTTGTGCCATCATGTTTAGATCTTGTGAGCTGCCTATCATGATCAAGATCATCTTATTGTAATGCTACATGTTGTGTTTGTTGGGATCTGACTTATATTGATACCTATGTGGAGCTGAATATTATATTATCATGTCTATGTCATTTGTGATCTTGCATGCTCTCCGTTACTTGTTGAATCCTTGGCCAAGTGAATACTTGTGACTCCAAGAGAGGGTATTTATGCATGATAGTTGGGTTCAACCTCTATTTAACCTGGGATAGTGACAGCAAGTTCTAAGGTTGTAGATGTGTTGTTGCCACTAGGGGTAAAACAGCAATGCTTTATTCAAAGATGAATGTATTGTTTACATTACGCACATTACTTAATGCAATTGTCTGTTGCTTGCAACTTAATACTGGAAGGGGTACGGATGTTAACCGGAAGGTGGACTATTTAGGCATAGATGCATGCTGGATAGCGGTCTATGTACTTTGTCGTAATGCCCAAATGAATCTCATAGTAGACACCACAACTCGCACATGCATGTTATATGCACTTATCAATTGTCAATTGCCCAGCTGTAATTTGTTTACCCAGCATGTTAGTTATCTTATTAGAGAGACACCACTAGTGAACTGTGGACCTCGGTCCATTCTTTTACATCTGAAATACAATCTACTGCAACCATTGTTCTCTACTGTTTTATGCAAACAAATATCATCTTCCATACGATACGTTTAACCCTTTGTTTTCAGCAAGCCGGTGAGATTGACAACCTCACTGTTAAGTTGGGGCAAAGTAATTTGATTGTGTTGTGCAGGTTCCACGTTGGCACCGGAATCCCTGGTGTTGCGCTGCACTACACTCCTTCACCAATACCTTCGAAGCAACCTCGTTTTCCTACTGGTTCGATAAACCTTGGTTTCATACTGAGGGAAAACTTGCTGCTGCACTCATCATATCTTCCTCTTGGGGTTCCCAACTGACGTGTGATGTTACACGCATCAAGCATAGTTTCTGGCGCTATTGCCGGGGAGATATTCCCTCATCAACTTAGTGCTAGCAAGGCTTCGTCCGGTTATCTGCCTCACCTTTGAAATGCTTGCCTCTGTTTCTTACGTGATGCCTGTTTGGAAGAAATCGACGATGCCCCAGGTACACATTCTTGTTACCTAAATATACTGTCAGTCTTATCTAAACAGTGCGTGCATGCATTGTATCCCTTATTCGACTGTCCTGAATGTTACTAAGAGCAAGCCAATCATTGATGGTTACAAAAAGCAACGCTCGTATGTCAAATTTCTCCTGTTTGTACTCATACACACACGTACACCTTCGTCAGACCACAGCTGTAAAAGTTCATCAACTAATGGCCTCAGATACAAATCAATGTCGTTACTGGGTTGCTTTGGGCCTTGGATAAGCACTGGCATCATAATATACTTTTGCTTCATGCACAACCAAGGAGAAAGTTTATAGATACATAGAGTCACGGGCCAGGTGCTATGACTGCTGATCTGCTCCCCAAACGGATTCAATCCATCTGTACTTAGACCAAACCTTAACTGACGGGGCGGCGCGGGCGATCGACGGCGGTGAGGAAGGGGAAGAGACGACACTATAAAAACCACAAATTATAATTTAATTTGAGCTCAAAAGCATATAAAACAAATGAAATCCTAACTTAGACATTTCATCAAACACCTTGCTAGCACTACAAAAATCAAACTAGCTAAACTAGCAAGAAAATGAGCTAAACTTGAAATGCCGGAAGAGAAGATGAAGTTGCTAACCCTTGTATATGTAGGTGCCACCAATTTTGACAAATGTTGGAGAAAAATGGGGTGAACTAGAGCTTGGGAGAGCAAAGAGAGAGAAAAAATGGAGTTGTGTTCGAGCTGAAAAATGGAGCTGTGGCTCGGGGTGGAAGATAGTAATATAGGGAAACCTTTAGTACCCGGTACTAAAGGGTCTCGCCATGGGGCCACCAACGGCAGCCGCCTGTGCCAACCTTTAGTACCGGTTCGTGTTACCAACCGGTACTAAAGATCGGCGTTTAGTACCGGTTTGTAATACAAACCGGTACTAAAGTGTCTCGCCATGGGGCCCCGGCCGCCTCGCATCTGGAACTGGTACTAATGCCCACTTTAGTACCGGTTCGTGCCTGTTTTCTACTAGTGTAATCGATCTGTGTAATGGTGTTGTAGCATGGTAAGGTCACCCTAAACCCTAAATCCCTAAACACTAATCTCTAAACCCTAAACCCTTAGAGAGAAGAAGTGACCATAAACATAGGCGGCATTGCAACCAAATACAACACATTGCATCGTCATAGCAATTTTTAATTGCGTGCAGGTAACGAAACGCTAGGTAGAAAATTGTCGTAACAAAGTGATGTAGGCGACCAAACAAAATACACATCATGATCTTATGGTGTCTCTTTCACAGCAGGCCATGACGAGCTATGTCTAGTGAGGCCCAGAAAGCTGCAGGCAACCAATAACACCCTAGGAGTAACTCCATTGTTCACTCCCTAATCATGACTGCAACTTTTATGCCATTTATAAAAACTCGACACATAATGCTGCACGATCGGTTATCTTGTCAAAAGCAAGCGCTCAAGCTAATCATCTTCGTCCCGTGCTTCATATTATTAATTAATCAATCTGTCCTATCCGGCTATCCCTCTTGCATGATCAGTACTTTTTTGGTTTATCTTACTGCCAAGTAACCATGATTCCATGAAGATCGATCTGATTAACTCGATGATAAAGCCACGATGCGATCGGCGATATTTGACTTTGCGCATGCAACTTGCTCTCTATATGGACACACGATGCCAAAGCATTGACATCAAAGTAAGAGACGACCTCACCACTCAATCGATCGATCGACTTGCTGAGCCACGAGAATTAATTTTGGATTATGCTGTACCTAACGTTATAAACAATTATTTGAGAAATGGCTTTGTTATAATATTATCGGTATAATTTCCGATCAGTTTATTGTTGAGTCAGTTATTCCAAATTAAATATCACCTATTCTTGAGAAGAATACTGTTGCATTAGTTTTTGTTGCCATGCCAAGTGACGCTCAAGGACTGAACATTACATTCAGTCGAAGTATTTGCATAACAATAACTTGGAAATGAGAACTTGCATGTGGGAAGATGGTTAGGAGGGTGGTTGTACCCCTAGCCCACCAGAGTTCAAACCCCAGGTTTGATGCTGGTTTTTCTCATTTAGGCGGAATATTCATCAGTGGGAGGCGACGTTCCCGTCGACAGCGAGGCGCCCGTGGTGACTTCGTCAATCTCAAGACCCAACCGCCGGCTCAGTCTCTCGGAGATGCTCATAGACGTAGGGTGTGCGTGTGTGCGTTCATAGGGGTGGGTGTATGCGTGTGTATATGAGCGTCTGCGTTGTACTGTGTTTCTCAAATAAAACAATAACTTGGAAATATGATTTGCTTGAGAAATAGTATTCAAACTGCATGAAAAATAGTATTCAAACTGCATGAATTCAGTGCCACAGTGCCACGGTTTCTAGTGTTGAGCTTATCTGACAATGGCAGACATGCAAAGTCTTTCACTTTCGGCCACAACTTGGACTTCTAGATCCATAATTCCATATAAAAAGAGTCAGGGCGTTGTAATTTCTGTAAAGCAGGTGTAATGTTGCTTGGAAGTGTAGGTTCCAGCAGGCACCGCACGATCTTCGCCACCGGGCGTAGCGGCAACCGCCGGAGCCGGCGTGGGCATGGTGGCTGACGTAGGCGAGAGGCAATTGTGGGGTCGAAGGACCTCTGTTCCCATGGCTAACGATCGAGGCGAGAGATGACCACTGAGCTGCGCGCGAGCTTTATCCGCTGCGTGTCAAAGCCTGAGACTGAATGGAGGCCAAATTGTTTTTTAACAAAGCGAAACACTCTAATCGAACAATTTTCTTGAACTTAGGGGTGGCAGAGTGAGTAATATTTTACAATTTAAAGGGCAAATTCGGTGACTTACCAAATCTTGGAAGGTTTTAGTGTTTTTATTACTAATTGACGTGCACGTGCAACACACGTAATCTACTATTGTAAACCATATAAGCAATAGGGCAAATGTTACAAAGTTCAGTTAATTAGGCAAATGTTAAAAATTCATTGATCTTACTACAGGCAAGAAAACATTGCTGAAAATGTACGTCTCTAAAGTGCTGCTCCCGTTGAAAGTCCACTGACTTCCCTTAGCAGAAGCCCCAATCCATATATTTCTTCCATAATTAAGAGGCATTGGAAACTGGGAACATGAAGGATTGGAAATTTGGAGGAGCTGCATAGGAGGCGGCGCACGGGCAGCCAGCGAGGCAGAGGTGAGAGATCGCTTCCTCACTTAAATTAACGGTTTTGCTAGTTCTCAATCGCATGAGAATTAGCTTAGTTCTCAATCGCATGACGTCATCAGTTGCAAGTGGAGTTGCAACTAATTCGGGCCACTTGATTTGCTTCGTGATTCGTGCATGAGTTGCAAGTTTGAGAATTAAATTAGTTCTCAATCCCTGAGTTGCAAGTGGAATTGCAACTGCTCCACACCGTTCGATTTGCTTCGTGATTTGTGCTAATCATGAGTTGCAATTTGACTTGCAACTAGGATTGATGACGTCATGCGAATGAGAACTAAGTTAGTTCTCAATCGATTGTGCATTAGAGACACCCTTAAATTAATTAAACCAAAACGTGCATGAGCTGGAACTTCGAGGCGGACGTGCCCAACTAGGCCTCGCTCGACGGCTAGAGCATGTGCGACGTCGCCTGCAGGTTCCCGGCGCGGCCTGCCGGGGCGACGCAGCTGCTGGAGGAGCTAAAGGTGGACATGCCCAACCAGGTCTTGCTCGATGGCACGCGCGACGTCGCATGCAGGTTCCCGGCGCGGCCTGCCAGAGCGGCGCAGCTGCTGGAGGAGTTAAAAGTGGATGTGCCCAACCAAGTCTTGCTCGACGGCGTGCACGACGGCGCCTGCAGGTTCCCGGCGCGGCCTGCCAGGGCGGCCGACTCACGTTGCTCCCGCTCACCGCCGTACCCCTCAATGATTACTTCTGCGCCGCCGCCTCCGCGCTGCTGCTGCTTGGCGCCGTCGCCTCCACGGCACCAACGTCAGTGGGCGCCGTTACCGTCGTCGAGGCCACGCTCTGGTGCTCATCGTGCCCTTGATCGCCGCCCCCAACGCTGTGGTCCTGTCTGCCTGGCCGGCCGCACCCGTCACCGTCGCCTAGGCAGTGCTCGGTGCGTGCTCTCGACCGCTCGTCTCCCCGGCCGGTTTTTTAGCTGTGGCAATCTTGTAATTATCAAGAAATTGAAACGGTTTGGAGTGATCTCGATCGTTGACCAACATGAACGGCTCAGATTTAATGTATCAACATAGCACAACACAAGTTTGCTCTTTTAATAGTAGTATATATTAGGTAAAAATTTATTGAGAAACATATGCTTTTTGAAATAAAGAGAAAAATGATTGGTTTGAAAATATAAACGGAAAGTTAAATGCCAATTAATTTTATGTGCTTCTATTCTCTAGCTGCTGACAGAACCCGTTGGAAATTGTTTTCTTAGTTAGCACATGATGCTGCCGGCTACTTCGAGGAAGCTACATTCGCTAAATTAAAAAAGAAAATCTGCTAACATGTCTAATCTGCCAGGATTCATGCAACTATGCAAGTATACGTGGCCCTTAGAAGGAGGCGATGGTACAGTATGCAGCTAGTTCATGCCTTACGATGGAGATTAGCTTATCAGAAGTTCCAAGTCGTCGCTTCACTAGGTCAAGTATGCCCCGAGCGATCGGATGTCGATCTGCTTGAGTTTTAAAGCTCCACTAGGTCACGAGCATGCAGGTTTGCAGTTGGCGATCCAAACGCTACTAACATTTGCGGCATCACGGCACCGCTATAAATACCTATGCGAGCCTTGGTGTAACCATCCATCCATCCCATCTAGATCTTCGCTAAGCTTGCTATAGCTGACATGAAGCTTGTGTCACTTAGCTTGGTTGTGCTACTGAGCATTGGGTTAGCCAGCGCCGCGAGGGTAGTTAGATACTCTAGTTCTCAGGGGACGGGCACAGGCGGGGGCAATGGCGGCGGGGCTGTGAACGGCAGCGGTGGAGGAGGCGGAAGTGGCTCTGGAGCCGCTAACAGTGGCAGTGGGTCGGCCCATGCAACTGCTGGAGGCGGCGGTGGTGGTGGTGGATCGTCGCAGCAAGGCGGGACTGGGTCTGGTGCTGGATCTGGCACCGGCTCAAGTTCTAGCCAAATAGGTGAAGGAACATATTACTATTCTAGGGGAAGTTATGGGGAGTTTCTAGCGCCGGAGGTAACGGTGGTGGTGGTGGTGGCGGACAAGCTGCGGGCCATGTTGGCTCTGCTGGCCACGGGTCTGGTGGTGGCACTGGGTCAGGTTCTAGTGCAGCAAGCAATGGCTACGGTGCAAATGCAAATGCTAACGCTGATGCTAATGGTGGAGGTAAGGGAGGTGGTCAAGAAGGCGGGAGCGGAGGAGGCACGGGAGGTGGAAATGGTTACGCAGATGGTCACCTCTAAAGAGTAGTAAATCAAGATGGTCAGAAGGGAGCCCATTGTCCACTTTCACCTTTATTTTCTAGTCATGTCATCTTTCAACTTGGTCCCGTTAGTTTGTACCGTTTTATTCCTATGCTTGATGTATTAAGAAGCAATCAATAAAGGGCTCCACTATATTCAGAACGTACAGTGTTGTATGTGTGAATGTGTTCTCTCGTTGTTACTTCCGTTGCCAAGCAAGCGTTGGAACGATGACAACACTGCCGATAGAATTAATCGACTCGTATCGGCACCAACGCATAGTACATTTGTACATGCACTGATGCACACATTGCCGCTGCTGGCTGCTGCTGCATGCATGGATAAATTTGTGTCTAAGCTGGCGTAGTTTCATCGATGTGTAGAATTGAAGGAAGATAATTTCAGTTCGATAAATCATGATAACTGCTTTATGTCTTTGTTAAGAAAACTGATTTGCCGGAAGAATAACATATCTATCATATGTTTGGAAATGCCTATTAAAGGCGCAAGTATGTGGATCATTGCCTTTACGTAAACTACACTTTAGCGTTATAACTTTTTTCCGAGAATAATTAGCGTTATAACTTTGATACCTAAAATAGAGGACACGGTTAAGATTGAGCAACATAGACACACATTTGCCTGACGTGAGTTTGAAGATCTTCATTAAGGCGGGGACAAATAGAATAAGGGCTCGTTTGGCATCCATCATTTCATGCTGGAATTGTGGAATTCATTTGTGATTCTATACCCAACCTGTTTGGCTGTCATGGAATTGGGGCTTGTCACATTTGGAATTCCAGCAAATACCTATAGTATGTTATGCCAATTCCTATCCCTAACCTTGTCATTTCACTTTTCAAATGATTATTTCATTTCTGCAAAATGAAATGAAATAATGGGTGTCAAACGAGCCCTAGCTTTACGAAATTGGCCATGGCAGTTATTTTCGTGAAGGAAAATGGAAGCCAAGCGCTTCTTTGATTGTGGCTCGAGGGTAGAAAGAAACAGGTCGGGTCGGCGGAGGGACGGCGTGTGCATTTTACCATACTGAAGTTATGCATAAAGTAATTAAAATTACTCAGACAACTTTTATGACTGGACGTGCACCATAAGTTTATCCATGCGTTTCATAAGAGGAAAAGTATGCGTTTCAGCATTGATTCCCTCTAGTGAATACAAGCGTGAGTTGTCCAACCAGTTAGCTGTCACGACTCAAGATGACCTTGTCAAAATGAACTCAAACCATGCAAGTTGTGCCTGCACGATCGGTTACCTTGTCAAAATGAAGAGCTCAACCTAATCCTCTATGTCCCGTCCCTCAACTAATTAAATAAAATCAATCTGCTCTATGGCGTCGTACGTACATTGATCCGTACTTGTTATATTTATCTTAGTGCCAAGTAACCATGATTCCATTAAGCTCGATCTGATTAGCTGGATGATCGAGCCAAGATGCGATCAGCGATAATTTGACCTTGTACATGCAACTTGCTCTCTGTTTGGACATTTTCGATGCTAAAGCATTGGAATCAAACTAAGAGACGACCTCGCCAACTTAGTCGATCGATCGACCTGTTGAGCCATGAGAACTCGGCACCAGTTGCTTCTTCATGCAGTCGACATCCATCAGTTGATTAATTTTGGGTCATGGCTGACTTTACGCTGTGTGTGATTAAACTAGCCTTTATCCGTGCATATCATTCACAGGATTCCATCAACTAGCGAAGGAGATCGCGCTAGAGAATTTGGTCAGGATGCTCTAGTACCACAAGTTGTGATGCTTCTTTATGATTTTGTTTTATTGAGAAACATTTGCTTTTTGAAAAAAAAGAAAGCTTGCTCTCAAAAAATAAACGAAACAAATTAAGTGCCAATTAGTATAGACTAGGAAACCCCAAAAATTCCTAACAGTTATGACTGGATATTAGCTATATTGAACTGAGGAAATGCTAAATTATTTGCTAATCGATGTGTGTAACGGTGTTGTAGCATGGTAAGGTCACCCTAAACCCTAAAATCCTAAACACTAATCTCTAAGCCCTAAACCCTAAAACCCTTAGAGAGAAGAAGTGACCACAAACATAGGCAGCATTGCAACCAAATACAACACATTGCATCATCATAGCAATTTTTGATTGCATGCAGGTAACGAAACGCTAGGTAGAAAATTGTCCTAACAAAATGATGTAGGCGACCAAACGAAATACACATGATGATCTTATGGTGTCTCTTTCGCAGCAGGCCATGACGAGTTATGTTTAGTGAGGCCCAGAAAGCTGCAGGCAACCAATCACATTCTAGGAGTAACTCCATTGTTCACTCCCTAATCATGATTGCAACTTTTATGCCATTTATAAAAAAAACTCGACCCACATGCTGCACGATCGGTTATCTTGTCAAAAGCAAGAGCCCAAGCTAATCATCTTCGTCCCGTGCTTCATATTATTAATTAATCAATCTGTCCTATCCGGCTATCCCTCTTGCATGATCAGTACTTTTTTGGTTTATCTTACTGCCAAGTAACCATGATTCCATGAAGATCGATCTGATTAACTCGATGATAAAGCCCCGATGCGATCGGCGATATTTGACCTTGCGCATGCAACTTGCTCTCTGTATGGACATATTCGATGCCAAAGCATTGACATCAAAGTAAGAGACGACCTGACCAACTCAATCGATCGATCGACTTGCTGAGCCACGAGAATTAATTTTGGATTATGCTGACCTCACGTGCCTGTGCTTAAGCTAGCCTGTATCCGTGCATATCATTCACAGGATTCCATCAGCCAGCGAAGGAGATCGCGCTAGAGAAATTCCCCAGGATGCTCTAGTTCCACAAGTTGTGATATCTTCTTTATGAATTTACTAGAAAATATGCCCGTGCATTGCTACAGAATTATAAACAATTATTTGAGAAATGTCTTGAATTTTTTAATAATGTTAACGGTATAATTTCCGATCAGTTTATTGTTGAGTCACTTATTCCAAATAAGATATCACCTATTCTTGAGAGGAATACAGCTGCATTAGTTTTTGTTATGCCAAGTGACTTTCTTATGGCGCTCAAGCACTGAACATTACATTCAGTCGAAGTATTTGCATAACAATAACTTGGAAATGTGATTTGCTTGAAAATAGTATTCAAACTGCGTGAAAAAATAGTATTCAAACTGCGATAGTATTCAAGCTGCATGAATTCAGTGCCACACAGTGTCACTATTTCTAGTGTTGAGCTGATCTGACAATGGGAGACATGCGAAGTCTTTCATTTCCGGCCACAACTTGGACTTCTAGATCCATAATTCCATATAAAAAGAGTCGTGGCGTTGTAATTTCTGCAAAGCAGATGTAATGTTGCTTGGAAGTGTAGGTTCCGGAGGAGTACAAGGGTGCCGGAAAAGGCTCTTTAATCAGCGAGACACTGACTCACAAACATTGACTGCACGCATTCATCATCTTGGATTTTTTAACAGAATTCCCAGTATGGTGCTCGAAAGGGAGAAGTGCACTCAAGAATAGCGAAAGCAAAATCTGAAGATTATTGGATCCAAACCACAATCTAAATTCACGTTAAATCTTACCTTGATATCATTATCTTTGTCAGACCCATGTCCAACGATGGGTTCCCTCTTCCCGAGTCCTGACAACGGTAGCAAGCACACCGTAGTAGACGCCGCCGTCGCCACGGGCTCACCGCACCGGTGGGGATGCTCTAAACTGTCAACCAAACGCTATCTTATACATATGTCAATGTCGGAGAACTGACAGTTGACAACACACATACACAAAAGTAAAAAGATATGAAGAAACACAAAAGTAAAATTATAGGAAGAAAGACACATACATGGCTCTCATGCATGGATTTTGTTGCAATTCGTCGACATGTCCTTACATGTAGCTATCGTTTCACATGTTGTTTGTGGGCATGTTACTGGAAGTATTAGGAACACGATTACTACTTAACTACCAGAGTACCGAAAGTTAGTTTACTTAAATATTTGGTGAGACTATGTTTACCATGGTACGGTCTTACCTTACTGTCTTATCAAGTTACTTTGACTGGTAAAGAGAGTGATTGGAGATTAATTTTATATACGTGTGTTCTCTAGCTGCTGGCAGAACCCGTTGGAAATTGTTTTCTTAGTTGGCACATGAAGCTGCCGGCTACTTCGAGGATGCTATCTATCGTAACATGCAACTATGCAAGTATACGTGGCCCTAAAAAGGAAGCGATGGTACAGTCTGCAGCTAGTTCATGCCTTACGATGGAGATTAGCTTATCAGAAGTTCCAAGTCGTCGCTTCACTAGGTCAAGTATGCCCCGAGCGATCGGATGCCGATCTGCTTGAGTTTTAAAGCTCCACTAGGTCACGAGCATGCAGGTTTGCAGTTGGCGATCCACACGCTACTAACATTTGCGGCATCACTAGCTGCACCGCTATAAATACCTCTGCGAGCCTTGGTGTATCATCAATCTATCCCATCTAGATCTTCGCTAAGCTTGCTATGGCTGGCATGAAGCTTGTTTCACTTAGCTTGGTTGTGCTACTGAGCATTGGGCTAGCCAGTGCCGTGAGGGTTGTTAGATACTCTAATTCTCAGGGGACGGGCACGGGTGGGGGAAATGGCGGCGGGGCTGTGAACGGCAGCGGTGGAGGATCCGGGAGTGGCTCTGGAGATGCTAACAGTGGAAGTGGGTTAGCCCATGCAACTGCTGGAGCCGGCGGTGGTGGTGGTGGATCGTCGCAGCAAGGCGGCACCGGGTCTGGCGCGGGGTCTGGGACCGGCTCAAGTTCGTCGTATTACAGTAGTGGGGGATACAGTTATGGAGGAGTTTCTAGTGCTGGAGGTAATGGTGGTGGGGGTGGTGGTGGACAAGCCGCAGGCAGTGTTGGCTCCACTGGCCATGGGTCTGGTGGTGGCACTGGGTCAGGTTCCAGTGCAGCAAGTAATGGCTGGAGTTCAGGTGCAAATGCTAACGCTAATGCTAGTGGTGGAGGTACGGGAGGTGGTCAAGATGGCGGGAGCGGAGGTGGCAAGGGAGGTGGAAATGGTTACGCTGATGGTCACCCCTAAAAATTCCTCGAGTAGTAAATCCAGAAGGCCAGAAGGGAGCCCATCGTCCACTTTCACCTTTATTTTCGAGTCATGTCGTCTTTCAATTTGGTCCCGTTAGTTTGTACCGTTTTATTCCTATGCTTGATGTACTAAGAAGTAATCAATAAAGGGCCCCACTATATTCAGGATGTACAGTGTTCTTTATAATGTTGACACTTTATAGTATGTGTCATTGTGTCAATGTGTTCTCTTGTTGTTACTTCCTTTTCCAAGCAAGCGTTGGAACAACGACGACCCCGCCAACATAATCGATTCCGAGTCGACTTGAGAAATACTAGAAGGACAAGACGCGCGTTGCCGCGTCCGTTATAATACAACCGATGATAAATAAGTATATCAGTAAAAGTAGTACCACGCTCACTCTTTTACAACCCGATAAGTAGAGAAGGAAACATAATTATAATTATATCAGTTGTAGCAAGGTTAGAAGTATACCGCCCAACAGAGAGAACACATGGCCCCAAAAAGGTTAAGCTCTCAAAGACTTAGTTTGACAGTCAGGATGCGACTATAATTATGAAATGTCATTAAAATTAAGTAAACATAGAGAAAACATTCACATAAAGATACACACATCATCTTTCATTTATAATTAGGTGGCATCCAGCAACCAGGTGTCTAACTCATCCTTCCAACCCCTTTCATCATCAAGTTTTTGCTAACGGTCTGTACCTGAGCTTCCACCACCACCGAGTCGGGTGCCACTAACAGCAATGGCGGCATCGGCGACCGATGCGAGAGATGTAGGAAGTCTTACAACTCACAACTTTATGTGACCACCAGAATATGCACCGGTGGGGAGTGCACGTGGGCTGCAAGTTGATAATAGACTTGATACGCGACATCGGGGACCGAGGTGCCCTGTATTCCTAGGGGCTTGATAGAGCCAAAGGTGTGTGTGTGGAAAGACGGGAAAAAATTACAGTGGAACGACTATTTTTGGTAGAATACGACTCGAGGGAAGCGGATGGAGAAAAATGGTGTCGCGCATAGGCTGTGCGATGCTAGGGTGGGTGCTGACGTCAGAGGAAGGATAAGGGAGAGAGCTTTAAAGTCTTTATCTCTTTTTTAAAAGCATACAACTAATTAATTAATGTACCTATTGTACGTGCTCTATAATTTTTTGTAATAATAATGTACTTTTATTTTAGGCTACACAAGAAAAGAAATTGAGTGGGAAATGGAGCTATTTCTCCTTTTTCACACCATATTTTTTTTTTGTGTGTAGCTGGAAATACCAATTTTTTCATCGAAAATTTGGCAAATATATTCCAAACATGTGTATGTGTATGTGTATGTATCCAACAATTTTATTTTTTCTTGATGTGTACTATAAATAGGGCCGGCTTAAGCCCAGTGTGAGAGGTGCGACCGCCCGGGGCCCAGCCAAAAATGGGGCCCATAACTTGGACATATACACTAGTAGCGTGCTGTCTGCCATACACGCCACTAGTATGCCAAAATGGGCCCCATAACTTGGACATATACACTAGTAGCGTGCAGTGTGCCATACACGCCACTTGTATATCTTACTTCTGGTTCATTACCAGTGGCATACAATATCGAGAACACGCTAGTGGTAGTACTTAGAAATCATAGTAAAAGGCAAATGAGGCCCATTGATTTGAGGCCTATTGATGGAGTTCGCCCCGGGCCCCTCAGATGTCAGAGCCGGCCCTGACTATAAAGTGTTGTGTATGTATCCCAATATTTTTATAAGGTGTGAACTATAAAATGAAATATGAGTAGTCCATCATGTGGTGTGGTGTCACCATCCTATTGGAGGAGATGAGAAGCAAGGAGAGGGAAAGGATTCTAGCGAGATTGTATATGTAGAGATGGATGCAGTCCACATCGGTCCAGGCATCCATGCATGGATTATTTTGTTGTGTAAGCTAGCGTAGGTTTTTCTTTTCACGCGTATCTTTGACAGTAGCCATCGGCTAGCTATTGTGCTAGCGGAGTAGATCACGCTGAAGAATTTAGAGAAGATTATAATAGCTGCTCCATGATATAGTTCCACAAATTATAATAGCTGCTCCATGATATAGTTTTTAAAACAACTGCTTTAGAACAGAAAAATAACATCGCTAGCTTAGGCATGGAAGTCCTATACAAGATCCTATGTATGGAGATTATTGTGCAATCCGTTGACATCTAAGCATGCGCACGGTGCAGTAGATAGAGGGGTTCGTCTAGCAAATTATCGTAGGTAACATCGTGTCTCCTATACACTTTGTTTCTTAGGCCTACCCCTTTATTTAGAGCTTCTGATGACTGATTATCCAAGTGTTGGCGACGTCGGATAACCCTCCCCACTCCAGAACCTAGTTGACACCTCTGATCTCCTCGCAACTGTGCAGAACTCAGGTGGCAGGTGATGGCAGCGGCGGGGCTGTCCTCCATCGCGTATCCAGGGCAAGTTCATGGCGAAGTCTCCCCTGGGTGCTCAGGATTATCCTCGTGCATTCAATACCCACCACGCAATGGCGAGATGATCTCTGGTGCAGCGGCACGGCATAGGGCTCCTCTAGCCGCGGCTAGCGTCCTTCCTGCAGTGCCTTGGCACCGACGGTTGCTGCCCCGATCTAGGGCTGTTTTACGGTATGGATAAGTGAACTGCAACCGTCCAAGCCCCTGGATCTAATGGGTGAGATTGATCAATACTTGTCAACACACCCAGCAGTATTTTTCCACCGCAGGGTAAAATGGTAAACGAGAAAAACAAGTCCCGCAAAACAATTTGTATATCTAGCAGGGGGTTTTCGCATGTTGTCACCCGTCTAGGGTTGGGGCGGGTCCAACCACTCGCCAGCGGCGCAGCCACGCGCTCCACTCGTTGGCGACCCGAGGCCTAAGGCGGCGGCGAGCAGGAACCTCCATTGCGCCTACAGGGCGGCGAGATCTCCAGTGAAATATGCATGGTTCAGCGAAGTACACGGGCTGGAGAACGAGATCTACGCGCAGCTTATGCACAACATTGCCGACGCGCTCCCGTGCACCCTCCGCCGTCGATGAGGAGCGGCAACGGCTCTACCTTGCCGGGCAGGGGCTGCGAACTTCTGCAGAAGCAGCCAGGTACCGACGGGAGGCATGGAGGAGGGGAGCGCCGCGCTGCCGTCTGTCACCATGGTTATCTTCCTCGCCTGTGTTCTAGGCATGTTTGTTCCCTGGAGGTTGCTAGCAGTACTAGGTAATGCAGCTAAACGCCTAACATATTACTGAAGTTTGTTCATGCTTCTACCAATTTGCAGTAAGAGTTTTCAGTTGATTTTTGACAACTGATTTGTGATGAAAATATCCGGCATCCATTATTTTAGGAACCTTGCCATGTACATTGTTGATACCTGGCTAGTCTGTACATGCTCAAGTTCGATAAGAAGTAGCGCATCAATCTGAAATCAGTAATGACAATATTTTACATGTTTGTCTCCAGGCAAAGATGAATTTGACGGATGATTTTGGGACTTAACTGGAATTTTTGAGAGGTTTGGCAGATATAAAGGCAAGAACTCGCACTCGTTTTCCCCCTTATTTACTTGGAAATCCTTCTGGAGTGTTTTCAGCTTGGTGTAATTTCTGTAACATTGGAGAAATGTGTATATGTACCTCTTCTAGAAGTATAACTATAGTTTTGAACTTTCAGTTGTTGTTGCGTGGAGAGCAGTAGCATCAACAAACAAAAAAGTCATGGTTCGTTGATACGTCTCCAACGTATCCATAATTTCTGATGTTTCATGCTCATATTATGCCAATTGCTACATGTTTTATTTACACTTTATATCATTTTTATGCATTTTCTGAGACTAACCTATTAACAAGATGTCACAGTGCCAGTTCCTGTTTTCTGCTGTTTTTGGTTTCAGAAAAGTTGTTCTGAAAATATTCTCGGAATTGGACGAAACAAAAGCCAAAGTCCCTATTTTTCTGTCACGTACACGGAGTCCGAAGGAGACACGAAGTGGGGCACCGAGCCGCCCTCACCTGGTGGTGGCGTGGCCCCACCCTTGGTCGTGCCGCCATAGGGTGAGGGGCCCACGGGTGCCCCCGACGCCGCCCCTTCGCCTATTTATTTCTTTCCTCGGGAAAACCCTAAACACCCGAGCCTCCATCCACGAAAAGTTTCAGAGCCGCCGTCGTCGTCAACCCTAGCTCGGGAGGGTTCTGAAACTCTTCCCGGCACCCTGCCGGAGAGGGGAATCATCACTGGAGGGCTCTACATCGCCATGCCTGCCTCCGGAGTGATGTGTGAGTAGTTCATCCCTGGACTACGGGTCCATAGGAGTAGCTAGATGGTTGTCTTCTCCTCGTGTGCTATCATGTTTAGATCTTGTGAGCTGCCTATCATGATCAAGATCATATTATTGTAATGCTACATGTTGTGTTTGTTGGGATCCGATGAATATTGAGTACTATGTCAAGTTGATTATTGAATTATCATATATGTTATTTATGATCTTGCATGCTCTCCGTTACTAGTTGAGTCTCTGGCCAAGTTGATGCTTGTAACTCCATTTAATCTGCGGGAGTGACAACAACCTCTAAGGTTGTGTATGTGCTGTTGCCACTAGGGGTAAAACAGCGGTGCTTTGTCTAAGGATAATTGTATTGCTTACATTACACACTTTACTTAATGCAATAATCTGTTGCTTGCAACTTAATACTGAAAGGAGTGCGGATGCTAACCCGAAGGTGGATTATTTAGGCACAGATGCATGCTGGATAGCGGTCTGTGTACCATGTTGTAATGCCCAAATGAATCTCATTATAACCACCCTGCCATGTACATGCATTGTTATGCATTCTCTATTTGTCAATTGCCCAGCTGTAATCTGTGTACCCAGCATGTTAGTTATCTTTTATGGAGAGACACCACTAGTGAACTGTGGACCCAGGTCCATTCTTTTACATTGATAATACCACCTACTGCAAACACTGTTCTTTTACATTCTCTGCAAACAAACATCATTTTCCACACTATACGTCTAATCCTTTCTTTTCAGCAAGCCGGTGAGATTGACACTCTCACTGTTAAGTTGGGGCAAAGTATTTTGGTTGTGTTGTGTGCAGGTTCGACGTTGGTAATCGTAAACGGCGTCGCCAACAACCTTCAGAAGTGCGTTCTTCTCCTACTGGTTTGATAAACCTTGGTTTCATACTGAGGGAAACTCGCTGCTACACTGCTTCATACCTTCCTCTTGGGGGTCCCAACGGACGTGTGCTTTACCGACATCAAGCCTGTTTTCTGGCGCCGTTGCCGGGGAGAAGAAACACTTTTTCTGGCAGATCAGAATTCCTGCAAGGGGAGTTTCTCACTTCCAACCTCTTTACTTTGTTATTGTCTTGCTTAGTTTATTTTTATTTCTGTCTTGTTTGCTTCTTTTTATCAAAAACACAAAAAATTAGTTACTTGCATTTACTTTTATTATTTCGGTTTTGTCTTATTTTGCTAAGATGAGTAGTCCTGAAGTTGAAGTTCGTTCGTTTAGACAACAAGGGGGAGAAAGTTTGAAAGATGCTTGGTATAGGATAAGCGATGCTCATCATAGATGCACAAAAATATATTCTACCTTGATCCTTCTTAGGAATTTTTATGTTGGTATCACTAGCTGGTATAGGTATGTTCTCGACACTCTTACAGGGGGTAATTTTCTGGGTACTCCTGCTTTAGAAGCTTGCAATTTAATTGAAACTTTGGTAGGGATGCCACCTACTGAAGATATTAAAACTGAGATCACTCTGAAAGATGTTATTAAAAAGTTGGATTCTATGGAGAAAAACTTGCCAAATTTTCTTGATAATGCTAGCAAGGTTAATGAATCGATAGTAAGCATCAATGGAAGAATCACTATTTTAGAGGCTAATAACACCCATGATGCTCAAGATCATAGGATTGGTGAGTTAGAGGAGGCTATGGAAACTTTAAGTTCGACTTTTTCTTCTCTTAGATCTAAGAGGGAGAAAACTTTTGTGGGAAGGAACAAAAGTTCATTTGCATTCCCAAGGTGCTTAAACCAAACCCCCTACTGTGTTTAAAATTGATAAAACCTTTAGTACAATTAATGGTAATGGAAAATCTTCAAGGATACCTAAAGTACCTATTGTGACAAGTTGTGTTTTAGAGGAAGCATTTGATGATTTGGATGCTTCTTCACTTGGAAACACTTGATTTTCACTTTCTGCGCCTAGCTGAAAGGCGTTAAAGAAAAGCGCTTATGGGAGACAACCCATTGTTTTATTTCTGTAATTTTTTTTATTTTTGAGTCAAGCTGCTGTTTACTTCTGTAACAATCCTTTGTATCTTTATTTTATGCATTGTTGTGCCAAGTAAAGTCTCTAATAGAAAGTTGATGCTAGATTTGGATTTCTGCGCAGGGACAGATTTTTGCTGTCCACCGTTTTGAGCTGTATAACTCCAGAAAATTGAAAAATTCTGAAAAATTCACGCGTGATCCTCAGATATGTGTACGCAACTTTCATTAGTTTTAGTTTTCTGATCTGAGCAACTTAAGTGCCTCGAAAAAATTCGTCTTTACGGACTGTTCTGTTTTTGACAGATTCTGCCTTTTATTTTGCATTCTCTCTTTTACTGTGTTTGAGTGGATTTCTTTGCTCCACAAAACATCAGTGGCTGTAGCTAATGTCCAGAAGTATTGGTGATGATTGTGTCCATGTGAACATGTGAATTTTTGATTATGCACTAACCCTCTAATGAGAATTACTTGAGTTTGGTGTGAAGAAAGTTTTCAAGGATCAAGAGAGAGATGATATATGTGATCAAGAAGAGTGAAAAGCCTAAGCTTGGGGATGCCCCCGTGGGTCACCCAAGCATATTTCAAGAAGACTCAAGCGTCTAAGCTTGGGGATGCCCAAGGCATCCCCTTCTTCATCAACAACTTATCAGGTCATCTCTAGTGAAACTATATTTTAATTTTTCACATCTTATGTGCTTTACTTGGAGCGTCTGTGTGCTTTTATTTTT